>CP092724.1:2400000-3070000 GCA_030273425.1 Microplitis manilae | reverse complement strand
CCAACCTCTGGTATCATTTTGAAATTAATTTTCTAGCCTTCTACAAAATTTACTAATTTTAAAAATATTTCTAAAAAACGTAAAGAAAATTAAAATAGATTTATTTAACCTCAAAATCTCAAAAAATCCCACGGTGATCATATTACCCCATTAAAAATTTTTTAATAGATCTAAATTTTGAAAACTAATTTTTATTAAAATTTAGTAGACCTAATTTCGAAATTAGAAAACATTGAATTTACCCTCATTATGTCCACTCTACCCATTCACCAAAAAATCGCGACTTATTTTACTAGGAACTCAAAAACCTCATGGTGACCATATTGCCCCATTACATATTTTTTAACCAAATTTCGCAAGACCCAAATTTTCTCATAGTGTCCCCAGTACCCCTAGCTACAGTTAAAAAAAAGTTGGGCCCATTTTACGCGCTTAGCTTAAAATATTTATTTACTCAAAATGAAAATATTAAAATTTGAAAAAGGATCACTTGATACCTTAACTGCCTTGTATTATATTTTTACACAAATAATGTTAGTGTAGATGAGAAAACTAATTTCTAGAGGCGATCAAGTGTCTTGTGATTGGAGATGTTTAAACCGGCGCCTTGGGCAACCCTCAACCTCAACCTCTTCTTCTTCTTCATCTTCTTCCTTTACATTTACCTTTACCTCTACTCTCTTCTAATTAACCAGAGTACTATTCCTCGTCACCATTTCACATATTACTCTATACTCTACTCAATAATATACCACACATATTTTTTAAAAGTTCCGTATATGACGCAAGTCATAGAGTATAGCTCGAAGAGTAATAAGATATAGGTACTATACATTTCGCTTATGGTTCTTATGACCAAGACGCCCGTTAATGCACAGATCGCATGATGCCCAAATCCAGGCAGTTTGTTAATCTGCTCTTTGCCCGCCCCAAGGCCACCATCAACTCCATTCTTATATTCTCTACCTCTATCTCTTACTCTATCCTTTATACTTAATATTTATATAAAAATATATGTTTAAATATTTATTAAACAATTTAAATGCTGGTGTAACCTTCTCGGTTTTGTTCTCACAATTTTAAAGATATCATGACTCGTAAACTCACATGTGCCAGTGCCAAAGTATGAGGCGTTACTCCCTGACATTTCGTGCATCATAGTTTTATCTATAGACTTATATTATTTTTATATAACATACATTTATTCTTACAGTACTTTATTTTTATCACAATTTCATTATTATTTTTTTTCAATTATTGATTTTGGTTCAAATTTTTACTTTAAGCATAAAAACTCGGTCAATATTAAATTTTGGGAAAAAATGAATAGATGTAATTTGTAGAAAATTTAAGTACCTACAAATAAGTACTCATTGATTTTTTTGATAAAATTAATATTTTAGCGGCAATTTTAAATTTTAAAATTTCAAAAAGTTCTATGTTTTTGATCATTATACTTTTGATAAATTTAAATTTTAAATTGTGACTAAAATATCAAAAATATGAAAAAAATACATGAACACAATTTTGTTGCAAATTAAATTTTCTACAAAAAAGTACTTAGTGATTTTTTTGATAAAATTAATATTTTAGCGGCAATTTTAAATTTTAAAATTTCAAAAGGTTCTATGTTTTTGATCATTATACTTTTAATAAATTTAAATTTAAAAATTGTGACTAAAATATCAAAAATATGAAAAAAATACATGAATACAATTTTGTTGCAAATTAAATTTTCTACAAAAAAGTACTCATTGACTTTTTTGATAAAATTAATATTTTAGCGGCAATTTTAAATTTTAAAATTTCAAAAAGTTCTATGTTTTTGATCATTATACTTTTCATAAATTTAAATTTAAAATTGTGACTAAAATATCAGAGATATGACAAAAATGTACTAATACAATTTTGTCACAAATTAAATTCTTTACAAAAAAGTATTGATTGGTTTTTCACCCAAAATCAATACATAAGATGTAATTTTAATTACAAGTGAAATACAAACCTCTGAATATTTTGGTCATTATATTTTTTGATAAATTTTGATTCAAAATTCTGATTAAACTATCAGAAATATGACATAAATGTATAGGAACATTTTTACAGCAAATAAAATTCCCTATCCAAGCCTTGATCAACTTATCAGTAAAATGGATCCTCTAGCCCCGATATTAATTGAAAGGAAAAAAAATCAAAATTAAATTATAAATTATAACCAATTTTTTTGTTTTTTTGAATTAAAATTAATTTCACAAATGAATAATTTATTATTTAAATATGACTCGGTACAAAGTAACTTTAAAAAATACCATTTAAATGTTTATTAATGAGTGCAATAAAAATCTTAAACTAAAAATAATTTTTTTTATTAAACTAAATATTAATATCTGTCTATTTAAATATAATAAATTGATTGAAAGTATGTCAATCATAAAGTGAAAGATATTACAGCTAAAGTAATATATCTATATATGTATACATCTATATAGATATGTCTGCTCACCGTCTAGACCATCAAGATCACTCTATCGTTTTATACATCTTTTTATGTCTTTCAAGACCGTGGCTTTTTTTTAAATTTACACACCTGTAAAACTGTACTTTGCATCAAAAAAAAATTTTCAAAAAAAAAAAAAAAAATTGATTTATTCCAAATTTCTTTAATTTATTAATTGTAAAAAAAAAATTGTTTGTTTAAATTCTTTTTTTTATTTTATAGTTACAGTAAAGTAAAACCGGAGTTACTAAAAAAAAATCGATTAATCGATTGTCGCTAGCCAATGACATTTGCCAACTTATTTTGCATAATTTAATATGTCCATAACTATTATAACAACAACTTTATATTTTTTTTTTTTGTTCCTCTTACTTTTATTATTTTTTTTTTTTTTTAAAATATATATATATATATATATATATATATTACATGATCAAAATATAATATTACATGTATATATATTTCTGTAGATGACCTTAGTTATAAAAATATTACGACTAAAATATATATATATATATACATATATATATATATATATATATATATATATATATATATATATATATATATATATATATATATATATATATATATATTTAATTAATTATAAAAAAAAAATATCTCAATGAATTTATATTAATATAAATAACGGTTAAATTTTTGAATTAAATATATATTAGTATTTAGTGAAGATACTCATTACTATATATTTATATATATATTTAAATGTGTTGTGTGAATGTGAATGGATGTAAGTGGATATTAAATTTTGTCTGATGTATTGTAAAGCTAATTTATCTACGTTGAATATTGCTGAAGATAATTATTAATTGTGGATGGAAAAAAGCTAGTGATTAGTCAATGTTGGGAATAAAATATAATTTTAATTTTGCTTGTGGTTTTTTTTTTGGTAATTATTCATTTATGGATAGAGGAATTAAATTGTAAAGATGAAGTTCGGTTGAAGTGAGGAAATTTTGTAGTTTTTGGAAGCGTTTTGAAACACGGGAAGTTGATTATTAGTATGGTTACACGGAAAGAAATTTTCTTTAAAAATTACCGTTAAATTCACTGTAATCGTGGGACATAATGCAGTGCTTTTATTTATTACCATTTTCGAAATGAAAATTAGGAAAAAATTCATTTATTTTGTGGTAAACTTCATAAAATTTACCGAAAACCGAATAAAATTTACAGTAGACTACGGTAAAATTTGTTGAAAAAAGGTTAAAAATTATCTGACTTACCGACAAATGATTAGGTCGTGCCATTCGTCCCACGATTACAGTGAATTTAACGGTAATTTTTAAAGGAAATTTCTTTCCGTGTAGGTGGGTAATTTAGCTTACTATAGGATTTAATTAGTGTATTTTTGTTGGAGATGTGACTTTTTGGAGGGAATTTTGAATGTGAGCGGGAATTTTAAATCAGAGTTCAAATAATTAATTTTGTAAAATAGAAATTTTTTAAGGAAATTAGAATTGTGTTGGAATTATTGATTTTAGGTAAAAAGTCAATCAGTACTTTTTTGTAGAGAATTTAATTTCCTATAAAAGTGTATTGATACGTATTTGATGTATCTTTAATAGTTTAGATGGAATTTTAAATAATTGAGCGGGAATTTTAAATCGGAGTTCAGAAAAATAAATTTTGAGTGAAATAAAAGTTTTTGGGGACTAGATTTAAATTCTGTCGAAACTATTGACTCTAGGTAAAAAGGCAATCAATACTTTTTTGTAGAGAATTTAATTTCCTACAAAATTGTATTGATACATTTTTAACGTATCTTTAATAGTTTAGCGTTAATTTTGAATAATTAAACGTGAATTTTAAATTGAAGTTTAATAAAAAAAATTTCGATTTAAATAATAATTTTTTGTTAAAATTAAAATTATGTACAAATTATTGAACTTACGTAAAAAGTAACTCAATACTTTTTTGTAGAAAATTAAATTTCCTAAAAAAAATGTCCTTACAAATAAAAACTTAAACTCAATAGTTTACGAGTTATCTTAATTAAAACATTAACTAAAATATTAATTAAAAGACTTTAGTTAAAATAAAATAAATAATGTGTTGGTATGAAATAAAAAGTGTCCGACACTCGTTGCAATAAAAATCTAAATAAAAATAACTAAAACATACTAATGACAATTATTGTATTTATAATTTTATTAAAAGTTAATTAAAGTCATTAACAAACTATAGTTATCGTAAATCAGGACTCTGCCTTGAGATTCGCTGGTCAGCAAAATAAAAACAACTCTCGCATCGTCGCTCGTACCTGTGTGACAAAGACAGCCGCCCCCAGCCACCCTCTTTCCTCATATTTATCAATAATCAAACTCCCATTAAAATCCCTTCCCAATCTACTCTTTAAAATTCTACATTCACCCTCCCCAGATCTGACACTAAATTTATTAAACACGTAAATTAATAATTGATAAAACGTCTGTCAGAGTATTAGATACCAGTATCAAGTTTAGCACAAGACGTAACGTACACTTGGGACTTTTTACTCGTGTTAGGTAAAAAGCCATTGACAGTGAAAAACATTTATGGAAACGTGGCTTAACCATTTACGAGCTATTACTCAATTTGCTGTGAGCCAACATCTCTTAATATGTACTAGTGTTATGTACTCCAATATATACACACACATATATTTATATATATAAGTAAAATAGCAATAAATGCAATTCTCTGGGGTCATTGCCAGCTCGACAAAAGGGAAATGCACTATTTTCTATCCTTCATATATAAACATCCATATATGTTTTTTAACTTTCCCTCTTATTCATTAAATCAACCAACGAACCTGCGTAAAAAAAAAATTTGCCGCAACATTTTCTCAACAAAGTACGAATTTACACTCAGTAAATTTTTTGGTTTTATTATTTTGAATAAAAAAAAATGCAAAGTAAAAGTATTTATGTAAGTTTGCAACAAAGGGTCAATTTTCAAGTTTTAATGTGTAATTTAGTGACCTTGTATTTATTGTTAAATTATTGATGTCATTATTATTATTATTTTTATTGTTAGGATATAAACCAGACAGATTAGCGGGGAACGGTGTGAGATTCAGGAAACGTCCGGGCAAATTTTTGTTCTCAGTAATAAATAACAGAAAAAATAATATATATATATATATATATATATATATATATATATATATATATATATATATATATATATATATATATATATATATATATATATATATTGTGCGTGAGTAAATATATAAGTTTAGATCGTTAAAAAAAATATAAACCGGTTATGACTTTGCATTTATGACGTAAGAGGCTGAATTAGTGAAAAAATAAAAAGAGAACAATAAAAATATATATATATATATATATATATATATATATATATATATATACATAAGAATCAAAACATCTGATTTTTTAATTATTGTACTCAAAAAAATTTTAATTTAATTGAATTTTTTTTTGTTATCAAAAATCAGAAATTTGAAATTTTCATTTTTTTGCACAAAAAATCACTGTTTTCTTTTTTCATATTATAAATATAGAAAAATTATAATTTATATTCATAGGCATGATAAATTATGAAAATCAAAAATTTGGTTTAAAGGACATATTTTTTTCTGAACCCGCAAGTGTTTACTTAAAAAAAAAAAAAAATGTATGTGTATTTATATACATGCATATTAGGGTGCTCCATTCAAAACGGACATTTTTTTTTTTAGCGGACACAAGAAAATTTTGTTATTTATGTTAAAAGAAAAATTCCCTGAAAATTTCAGCTCTTAATTTTAGTTTTAAGTACTTCCTATCGAGCATCAAAGTTTTCTCATTTAAAAAGCATGTAAATCGAATAACTTTTCTTTGAAATTACTATAACTTAGTCCGATTTTGAGCTATCGTTTTGAAACCAGTTTTTATTTGTAGAGTATTTGTTGCTTTTTGAAAGTGTATACGACGATTATGGTCTATCTCGATCCACATCGATTTTATCAGCTCCGAAAGACAAATTTTCAATTTTTTCATTTATTTTTGTTAATAGTGAAGAAATGGTTCATCTGACAACAAATATGCATAGGACCAATCTTTTAGGAAATTTTACGCTCTACAAAATTGTTCATGACACTTATATTGCTAAAGTCCACTGTTCATGAGATACATGAATTTTAACATTTTAAAATAAAAAAAATTGTTAGCTTACTATGGTACTAATCTTTTTATTGTAAAATGTTAATATGCATGTATCTCATGAACAGTGGACTTTAGCAATATAAGTGTCATGCGCAATTTTGTAGAGCATAAAATTTTCTAAAAGATTGGTCCTATGCATATTTGTTGTCAGACGAACCATTTCTTCACTATTAACAAAAATAAATGAAAAAATTGAAAATTTGTCTTTCGGAGCTGATAAAATCGATGTGGATCGAGATAGACCATAATCGTCGTATACACTTTCAAAAAGCAACAAATACTCTACAAATAGAAACTGGTTTCAAAACGATAGCTCAAAATCGGGCTAAGTTATAGTAATTTCAAAGAAAAGTTATTCGATTTACATGCTTTTTAAATGGGAAAACTTTGATGCTCGATAGGAAGTACTTAAAATTAAAATTAAGAGCTGAAATTTTCAGGGAATTTTTCTTTTAACATAAATAACAAAATTTTCTTGTGTCCGCTAAAAAAAAAAATGTCCGTTTTAAATGGAGCACCCTAATTGTATATAAATTAAGTATATACCTCTTCCATGGACCAAAAACAAGTTATGGTGCAGCCTCATTTCATTTCTGGATAAAAAATCTAGTAAATTTTTTATTACATTAACTTTTTTTTTTTTTTTTTTTTTTCAAATTTAGACTCGCATAATAAAAAAAAAGTTATCAAAAATTTACCAGCATTAAAAAAATAAAATCTATAATTTTCATAAATATTAAAATTTTTTAAAATATATACATATATATTTTTTTTCAACCTGCTAGTCTACATAAAATTTAAAAAAACTTCACTTCATTCATCGTAACCAAAAAAAGACCCCACTTGTCACAAAAAATGTTGAACTAAATTTTTTTTTTTTTTTATCTCATCACACTTGCAGGTTAACAAAAAAACTAACAAGTGTATTTATATATAATATATATAAAAAAAATTTTCACATTTCTCCTCCTTGAAAAAAATTTTTTTAAAAGCTGAAAAAAAAATTTTTTATAACAAATTTTCAAAAAAATTACCTTTTTGTAGTTGATTATGATCAGCATTCATCTTTGCCTGTAACAAAAAATGCTAAGTCTCAGAAAGTAAGAATCTGTATAAAAAAAAAAAAATTGCTACCCCGAACTATAAAATAAATAATTAGCGATATAAATTTACCTCGTAGCCCTGTTTTGCTCCTCGTCCAGTGCCCCAATAATCCGTGTCTTTCTCGTGGGGATTGCATTGCTTCAACAAGACAAAAAGACTAAATTAAACCTTAGGCAAAGTAAAAAAAAAATACAAAACTAAATAATAGCTCTGTACTTATGGGCATTGTGCCTCGTAATGATGAACAAAAGGAGAAAAGAGTGAAGTGAAAATGAAAATGCAAATGAATCGAAATATGAAACAATAAAATATAAATAATACAAAAGTAGACGAGCATATATATATACATATATATGGTGTGAAATAGTTTCCATCAAGAGTTAACAGCTCTTTTATAAAAATATGTAACCCAACAATTGAATCTAAAGCTAAATGTTTAGATTTAAAAGTTTTAAAACTGGCTGTGTCCGTTATTTGCAGGACCAAAGTTACAAGACTGCTACAACCCCAACCAATCTAGTCAACATTTAAATCTTCAACCCCTTATTTTAACTCTATACAACTACAACTACCCTTCGTACTTTATCCCTCTTTATCTTTCGCGCCTTTTTTATTTTAAAAAGTCTGTCTCAGTTTTACACTTGGACTAAATAGAAACATATTTACTAAGTTTCGTGACAAAGACAAGGGAAAACTTGATCCTGCGGAACTAGAACTGGAACTTGAAAGCTAAACCTTTGAAGTGAAAACATTTTTTTTTTTTTTTTTTTTAGAGACGTAGTAACTGAGTCAGGAAATTTTTACGCAAATTTTAAAGACTTTTTTTTAAGGACCAATTTTTTTTGAGAAAATTTAGTAATTTTCTATTATACGGAATATTTGAAAGGGTAGTGATTTTTTTATGCCTGTGAAAAAATAAAATTTTGAAATTCGAAATTAGGCCAAAAAAATTGAAATTTAATATATGATGTTTTTTTGTATTTTTAATGAAGTGGAAATTTTTTTTTAAACCTGACCCATTTGACATCAAAGTAAACTTCAAGGAGAGTAATAAAATTTTTGTATGTTTTTTTAATGGCTACGGTTGATAAATTTTGGAAAGTCCGAAATTAGACTAAAAAATTCGTAATTAAATGTATGACGTTTTTTGTATTTTTACTGAAGTGGAAATTTTTTTAAGACAGCTGACTAATTTGACATTAAATTGGACACTTCAAGGAGTGCATTGAATTTTTTTTCATTTTTTTACGATGACCGGAAGCGGAGAAATGAATTTTTTAACATAAATTCAAAATTTGACCGAATTCAAAAATTGTATTTTTATTTTTTTGAACCAAATTTATTTTTTTGATATAATTTATCGATTTGGTATCAAAGTTGACTTTTCAAAAAGTGTAATAAAATTTTTTTCATTTTTTTACGATGACCGGAAGCGGAGAAATGAATTTTTTAACATAACTTAAAAATTTGACCGAATTCAAAAATTGTATTTTTATTTTTTTGAACCAAATTAATTTTTTTGGAACAATTTATCAATTTGGTATCAAAGTTGACTTTTCAAAAAGTGTTTCAAAATTTTTTTCATTTTTTTACGATGACCGGAAGCGGAGAAATGAATTTTTTAACATAACTTCAAAATTTGACCGAATTCAAAAATTGTATTTTTATTTTTTTGAACCAAATTAATTTTTTTGGAACAATTTATCAATTTGGTATCAAAGTTGCCTTTTCAAAAAGTGTAATAAAATTTTTTTCATTTTTTTACGATGACCGGAAGCGCAGAAATGAATTTTTCAACATAACTTCAAAATTTGAGCGAATTCAAAAATCATATTTCTATTTTTTTTTTTTATTTAAAAAATTTGTTTTCATTTTTTGATACTAAAAATTTAAAAACCCGTCTAAGAATTTGTAAAAAAACACTAAATCCAAAATTCCCAATTTTTGGAATTACCAAAAATTTTTTTTCACTGATAAATTCCTTCCAATGAACAAAGCGACAACCAAAACTACCTCAATATTTTCTACCCTACCCGAGAACAAAAAAAATCATGATTTTCCAGTAAAACCCCAAATAAATTTCGTTTCCAACCCCCATATTTTACAAGCAAAAATAATTAGCTTCTAATTTAAAACCCTTCATACCCACCCGGAGCTCGAATTAAAAAAAGTATAAAATAAAAATAAACAATAATTTAACCCAGAGAATACGAATGCAAAGAAAAGGAAAGCAAACTGAGGCCACATCCCATGAAAAAGACGACAAATTATATTTGCGTAGGGTAAAATATATCTGACCAAGGGTCCTGAGAAGGGAAACGAGGTCATCCCTCATTCGATATCCTATGACCCAGTCACCCACGTTTTCTTCCTTCTTCCCTTCCCCTCACCCTCTTTTTCTCTCTCTCTCTCACCCTTCTTTCCTTCAAAGGGCATTGCTCTCAAGTTGTTTGTCGACTAAAGCGTTACGCAAACTAAAAAAAAAATAAATAAAAAATAAACCGAATCATCTTGAAACTTAATTCTAAATTCAAAAGACTATTGACCCACTAGACTTTGGTCTACACGTTAATTTATATATATAAATATATAAATAACTACCGTATGTACACAGGTCCTTGAAGCATCGGCTACAGGTGGCTTCAAAAACGCAACGAAAATTCATGGGAAATTTTATTTTTAAAAATTTTTTGTTACAGAAAATTCAAATGGAATTTGACTCCCACTTAAATCAAACTCAGCTCAATGGAAAAAAAATGTGGGGTGGCTACAAGAGCTTTAGTTCCGGGGATGATCAGATCCAGATTCGCTTCTTAAAAAATTGGGGTGAGTTAAAAATATATGAAATATATATAAGAAAAAAAATTGAGTGATGCTTCCTAACAGGAAGTCTTGCGGTTGGTTTAGAAAATATTTATATAAATTTATATATAATTTCTTGTTTTTTGTGAGCTTGCGTGATAGACGCGATGTTTTTTTTTTTTTTTTTAACAAAAAAAGATCCTGAGCTTGGACTTTTTTGTTTTCTTTTTTTCTGCCCGGGTCTAAGGTCGGAATCGGTCGGAGCCAATCGATTGGCTCGGCTTTTTTATTATTGTATTTTTTTTTTTTTTTTTTTAATGAATATATATAGAAGTATATTAAATATATGGATGGGTGTATAAATGTATGTGGATATTTTTTATCATGAAATGTGGAAATAAAGACTCATTGACATTTATTATTTATTCATCTGCGCTCTTTTTACGTGACCAAGAAATAATGGGAATTTTTTTTTAATGGACTATTATTAGATAATTTTACTAATTGAAAAAAATTTGAAACTTTTTATTGAGTACGTTTCATTTTATCGGTAGGATTTAATTTGAGACAAAAACTGATAAGAACTTTTTTTTAGGAAATTTAATTTGCTACAAAAATGGTCTCATATGTTTTTTTCATATTTTTAATATTTAAGCTGCAAATTCAAAAAACAATTTACAAAAAAATATAATGATCAAAATTCATTATTAAAAGTATTTTTGTTCAAATTGTAATTACGGGTTACCTATTGATTTTATCGAAAAATTTAATAAATACTTTTTTGTAGGAAATTTAATTTGCTACAAGAATGGTTTCATACATTTTTTTCATATTTTTAATATTTAAGCTGCAAATTCAAAAAACAATTTACAAAAAATTATAATGATCAAAATTCATTATTAAAAATATTTTTGTTCAAATTGTAATTACGGGTTACCTATTGATTTTATCGAAAAATTTAATGAATACTTTTTTGTAGGAAATTTAATTTGCTATAAGAATGGTTTCATACATTTTTTTCATATTTTTAATATTTAAGCTGCAAATTCAAAAAACAATTTACAAAAAAATATAATGATCAAAAATTCATTATTAAAAGTATTTTTGTTCAAATTGTAATTACGGGTTACCTATTGATTTTATCGAAAAATTTAATAAATACTTTTTTGTAGGAAATTTAATTTGCTACAAGAATGGTTTCATATGTTTTTTTCATATTTTTAATATTTAAGCTGCAAATTCAAAAAACAATTTACAAAAAATTATAATGATCAAAATTCATTATTAAAAATATTTTTGTTCAAATTGTAATTACGGGTTACCTATTGATTTTATCGAAAAATTTAATGAATACTTTTTTGTAGGAAATTTAATTTGCTATAAGAATGGTTTCATACATTTTTTTCATATTTTTAATATTTAAGCTGCAAATTCAAAAAACAATTTACAAAAAAATATAATGATCAAAAATTCATTATTAAAAGTATTTTTGTTCAAATTGTAATTACGGGTTACCTATTGATTTTATCGAAAAATTTAATGAACACTTTTTTTTAGGAAATTTAATTTGCTACAAAAATGGTTTGATATGTTTTTTTCATATTTTTAATATTCAAGCTGCAAATTCAAAAAACAATTTACAAAAAATTATAATGATCAAAATTCATTATTAAAAATATTTTTGTTCAAATTGTAATTACGGGTTACCTATTGATTTTATCGAAAAATTTAATGAATACTTTTTTGTAGGAAATTTAATTTGCTATAAGAATGGTTTCATACATTTTTTTCATATTTTTAATATTTAAGCTGCAAATTCAAAAAACAATTTACAAAAAAATATAATGATCAAAATTCATTATTAAAAGTATTTTTGTTCAAATTGTAATTACGGGTTACCTATTGATTTTATCGAAAAATTTAATAAACACTTTTTTGTAGGACATTTAATTTCTTAAAAAAATGTTTCTATATATTTTACCGTATCTCCATTAATTAGGCCATAAAATTAAAAATAAAAATTACTATAAAAAGTTCAAAAAAAAATTTCCAATTTTTAGTTATAAAAATTTTCAAAAATTCTTTTTTGCTGAAAAAAATTTTTTTCAATGGTCAATTGAATCCTCTGTAAAAAGTCTTGCATTTAAGACCACTTCTCAAGCTTAGCCATTGAAATAAATAAAACTCTTCGCCAGCCTCGAAATTTGTTTGAAAAATGCATAACCAAAAAAAGGTTAGAAAATTGTTTCGATTAAAAAAATAAACTACAAGTCTGTCTATACAGCGGAGAACCGTGCATACAAACCCGAAGCAAAAAATAAATAAATAACAAAATAATAAAACCAAAAAAAAAAAAAAAGAATTAACACGTAACCAGGAGCTCGGGAGTTTGGAAGCAGCCATGTGAGGCATCGGAGGAGCCGAGACTTTGCTCATAGACGATGGTGGGGTTTAAAAAAAAGTTAAATAAAATAAAATGTCTAAAGAAAAAATAAAAAGATACCGGGGGAGTATTTTTTTCCACCCCTGCGGCTCGTCAGAGTACGGCAGGTCTCGTACCGATGGACTTGTGTGGGTTTCGGAGGCTTTACCTCCTCTTGTATTGGTTCCTCTTCTTCTATATATATATAAATATATGTTGGAGCTTCAGAGCTTGGTAAAAACGAGTGAAAGAAAGGTATAAAGTGGAGAAAGGGAAAAAAAGACATGACTAAAAAAAAAGCTAAATAAAAAAAATACTTTTACGGGGGATGAGAAAGCCGATGTGCTTGTGAGGGAGAATGCAAGAAAGTATTGGTACAATAGGCGAGAGCTTCGATAGCAAAAGGACGCCGACGAAAAGAAGCCATGGGTAGAGAGGATGATGGGGTGAGGTGGGGCTGGAGAAGAAGGAGGATAAGGGGAAGAGGAGAAGCAAGAGGGCGATGTAGTGAATAAAGAAAAAAAAAAGTAATGAGTAAAGAAGGGGGGGAAGAGGGAAAAAAAATAGCGATGAAGCAAAGGCGGGGAAAGAGGGTCTGGGAGGATACTAACCACCCCCGGGCGCCTCAAAGCTTCGCGTACGAGAGGGTGAGTAAAAAAAAGGCGTAAAAAATGCAGGAGGTAACAGGAGGAAAAAAATCGGGCAGCCTAGAAAGAGGAGATGGAGATAGAGACCGAGACCGAGACGGAGACGGAGACGATGGGATGAGGGGGTGGGGGATGGGGGTTGAAGGAAAGGGGGAGGTGGATGAAAAGAAGGTGGAAAAAAAGAGGGTGCCTTTTTTTCTCTCCCTGCACATGCGTGACCGTCCGCGTACGAGGCGTATTGATCAGCCGAACGCCACGACGCCCGGCGTCCTTTCTGCGAGCGAACGAGCTTTTTTTCGGCGCTGTGAGATAAAGATGTGATATGCTGGGTTTTTTCTCGGAGGGAAAGGGGGTAAGCGACCTAGCTCAACTTGGAAGATATGACGTCAGTGACCAGACGATTATTTTTTTTGCTGAGGGTTGGTTTTTTTTGGGGGCTAAGTCGAGAATGGAAATTTGGGAGAGAAATTTTTATGGAATTTTAAGGGGTGGGATTTAAAGTTGAAGCGGTTGTATGTTGGCATTTTGTTAATTGTTGGAGAATAATATACTGAGGGATAAAACAAGACAGAGGGTTCGGTCACTAGATTTAGAGATTTGAATATTCTAGCCATGTTTTTTTGGCCAAATAAAATTTTAAACAAATTTTATTTCATTATTTAATTTTGTAAATTTTTAAATTAAGTTAACTCGTAAACTATCACGTTTACATAAAAATTTATTAGAACCATTTTTATACAAAATTTTATTCTCTACAAAAAAGCTCTCCTTCATTTTTCTTCTAAACTTCATATTTTCCCGCCAATTTAAATTTAAACTCCAAAATTTTCAAATTCACCCCAACTGAAACTCCACTCAATTTTAAAATAAAAAAAACTCATAAACTATCAACTTTACATAAAAATTCTTCATGACCATTTTTATACAAAATCAAATTCTCTACAAAAAAGCTCTCTTTCATTTTGTCCCTAAACTCAATACTTTCCCCCCAATTTAAATTCAAAATCCCTTCCCTCCTAAATCCCAAAAAAATTCAAATCTTCCCTCCTCTTATCGAATTTTGGCCTCCTCAGACCAATCCCCAAAAACCCACAACTAAAACCCCGTGCACAGACAAGCTCTCTTATTTCTTCCCAAAGCGATCGATGTCATTCCTGATAAATTGACAGCAGCTGGACAAATGTCTCTCAAGGGTTGCCCTTAATTAACCACCAACTAAGAACACAGCTCGCCCCTTCCCCTTCCCTGACTAAAAAACCTCTACTAAATTTAAAATCCCCGCCAACACATCCAAACATTTAAATAAATATAATCCACCCCTATCTCCCATATCAACAAACTGCAATTAATAAATAACTCGGCCGAATTATTCTGTAACTGAACCCTCTTATCCTCACATACTCGCACATACTCACATGCTTCTACCTCCCACACTAATTCCCAGTTCATCCATTTCATACATAGACAGTGGGAAGATTAATATTTAAACATAAAACACATGTGTTCCCACAATTTTAAACTCCTATCTTACATGTTTTATTTTATTTTATTTTATTTTTTTTTTTTACATGTCAGCCTCTTGGCTTTCGACTCTTGACTCTTGAGAAAGAGATAGGAGTCTAAGTATTTTTCGAGTAGTCCTATATAATTTAGCCCCGAAATTTTGTTGAGAACAAGAAGATGAAGGCGAAGATGAACAAGGAGGGAAAAGAGGGAGAAAATTTAAAATTTAATACACATGTGGTGAACGATCGTGTGACTTGCTCGGTATCTTAGGACTTGGATCTTGTAAAAATTGACGACATATGCTACATATATATATATATATGAGATATATATACACTACTTGGTTAGTTTCTTGTATACAGAGGAGTCTAAATTCTAGATGGAGAGTTTGAAGTAGAGTGTAGGGGGTAGAGTAGAGGGAAAGGGAAAGGGAGAAGGGTGTAGACTGTAGATCTAGAGTAAACTACAGAGATTGGAGTAAAAAGAGGTACGGGTGATAAAACTCAACAGTTGGCATTCAATCGCTCTCTTTTTACTTGTTCTTATTCTTTTCTTAAAGTTATCACTTGGCTCTCGTTACAAACTTTTACACATTCTGATTGATAAAGAAGAGACTGGGACTGCTGGGAAGGTTTTGTATTACGGGTGTTTTAGTATCAACACATTTTTTATAAACATTATTTTTAAAATAGACTTTATTTATGAGCGGGAATATTTAGGGAGCTGGTTTAGAGATTTTTTTTCTATTGAGGGGCAAAGTGGATCGGGTTTTTTATGTAAAATTAGCTGTGATATTTTTTTTAAATTTTGATTTTTGGTTTTGATGAGAAATTTTTGAAAAAATTATTCGAAGTGAATTTAAAAAATTTGTTATGTGAAAATTTAAAATGGCTTATTTCTGAACTTTAGAAATTATTTTGAATTTAAATAATTGGCGCCTATACCAAAAAGGTAGAAAAATTTTTGCCACGCTTTAGATTCTCGACTATTTAAACGAAAATTAAAAATAATAATTAAAAGCAAAAGGGCGATGTCTTTGGGTAGACAACAAAATAAGCTAGAGCCAAAGGCTGGAAAAAATAATAAATCATAAGAGACTTTAAAATAATAATAAAATATTAACGACTTATTTTATACTTGACGAATTTAAATTAGACAGATTAAATAAAAGTATCGTTGTTATTAATTAGGTAAACGATTTAATCCCAGTTAATTATTTCAAATGTTATTTGACTTGAAAAAAAAGTTTAAAAAATAATAAAAATGAACGTAAGAGACCAAAGCCAGTTGGGAAAGTTACAGAGAAAATAAATTTATATTTATAATTATTTTTAATGAGATTTTAAAATATCACTTTATTTAAAATTAAAGCCTATGAGCAATTTATCAAATAACTTATCAAATAAATTTTAGTTTTATTCTCCAGCTAAATAGTAGCTCGGCAAAGTCCAAAGAAAAAAATAATATTTAAAATAAAAAAGGTTCATTGGTCGTATATATAAATGACTTGTGGTTATTTAAAGACTAAACAAATAAATAATCTGCTCGAGTTTTATTTTTATGTCTAATAAATTAAATAACAACAACCAGCCTCACAAAAATAATAATATTTTTAACCAAAAAAACCATTTCTGGCCATTTTCCTTCGCCGCCATCTTACCCCAGCTTATTAAAAATTCACAAAACAATTTATTATTTTTAAAATAAAGTTAAATGAAATTTCTGGTAAATTATGAATTTTTGAATTCCAATCACGATCAGTTTACCCCTTAAAAAATATTTATTTTATCTTTTCATTATTTTTAAAATTCGCCCGCGCAATTTTAAAAACTAATGCCACGCGTACATTTCCCTCCCTTTTAATAAATAATTTTTTTCTCGCCATTAGAAGTCATCGTCGACAAAAAAAAATCTTATATCCTTCGTTGCTATCGGATTTCTCGTAATAAATAAGATTGTTGATAGGAATGAAATATAAATTTTAGTTGTTATAAAATATAAAAGAGGTAAAACAAATAAAGTTTTGAAAGCCTGACCCAAATAAAAGGGGGAGCACAACCCAAGTATACGCCACGACCCAGACAGTTTTTTTGTTAAAAGACTATCTTAGGTTATAACCGGGAAATTCCCATTCTTGGTCATAACATCGCGCCATAGAACTCTCTCTGCACTGGGGTAGTCTGCAGACAATTCGCAGTTAAATTTTTATAACCGTACACTAGAAAAGCGGTAGCGCGGCATCATATAGAAGTTCAAGTTGCAGAGCCACCAGACGCGGGATACCCACGGCCTGCTCGCGGAAAAACCCATAAACCTATACGTCTACACACATATGTATAAATATATACGTATATATATTTTACCCTCAATCTCTACTACCCGTTGGTATTTTTCCCGGGCCACCCCCGCACCCTCATCTCCTGTGTCTCAGTGCCCCTTGCCACGTCGCTACACTAAACCGAAAGTCGTTACAGTATAAACGGGAAAATGCATTTTACCCCACACTCTTTCATCCTCCTATTTTACTCCCACTACCACCCACCCACCCACCCCTGCACACTTCTCATTCTCATTCTCTCGTTTTAGTTTTAACTTTTTTGTTATTTTCTTTCTCTATATTCAATCCTTCCATTCTTTATTGGCTTATCCGTTTTATAGTTTCAAGAATTTCGTGAAAAGCATTATTAAATTAAATAGCTTAAATTTTTTTATGTTATTATTATTATTATGAAATTTTTTTTAGATGAAAAATTAGAAATTTTAAATTCTTCAGTACATAATGGAAATTTTTCGGGTTGCATTTTATTTCTGACTGAACTATTGGCTGTAGTTAAAAAATTCATTTATCTTTTTTGTAGGAAATTCTATTAGCTACGAAATTGTACTCATGTGTTTTTGACGTATCTTTGATAGTTAAGCCAGAAATTTGGTTTGAAAATAATTGGATTGGTTTGATAGTGGGGAAAAATCATTGTTTTTTATTTCAAATGAAAATTTTGGAAAAACTATTGAAGTTACGGAAAAAATGATAGGATACTTTTTTGTAGAGAATTAAATTTACTGCAAATAATGTCTCTGTGAGTTTTCATTTAAACGCTGTGTTTTTATGTTATTTTAATTTAAACAACGAGATATAATTTAAATAAAAGTATGAAAATTAATCGGAGATATAAAAATATATTTTGTAATTTTTATTTGGCGCGGTTTTAAATTCAGACAACACGTGGCTAACGTACCCAAGCTGGCGAATGTATAACGAGTTTGAAACTTTAGGATAGAATTACTCGATTAAAAGAAGACGTTAAATTCTTTATATATATAAATAAATTATAATTCAAAGAAACCTTTTAAATCGCGAATTGACAGATTTTTATAAAATTATTTATTTACAATCTTGTGTCTTTAAAAATAGCATTTGGTCGGCTTGCATCAGATTAAGTCAATTACAATTGTCAAAAGATTTTTTAAAAATTTTCAGCCGATGGAATTTCTGTCCGATTAAATTTTCCCGCCAACAATAAAAATAAAGTACCGGTAAAAATAACAATTAAATAATAATCGACATCTTAAAGTTTATTTATAATATTATTCAATTATTTACCAATACTCAACATCGATAAAAATATATTTATTTGTGTAATGTATAATTTATTTTCGAGGCTTCTCATCCGTTATTTTATTTTAAATTATTATTTTAATAAATAAACTTGTCGGCTCTGTTGTTTAAATTAAAACATGTTTAATAAAATATAAAATAACGCGATCATCTTTATTTTTTTACAATAAAAAAGTCTGTTGATATTTAAATTATTTATCTGCAAGAAATAAAGTTTTGAGTTTAAACTTTCGGCGGCAGTTCCTCAGCCGACACTATTATTTTTCACGCGATTATTGTCCGCGTTACACAATATATACTTGTTATCATTCACAAATAAATAATCTATACAAAAAAAAAGAAAAAAAAATGAATTTTGACTTAAGGGTTGATGTTCCCTCAAATAAATTATATCAGGATTTTCTATTGATAACTTATTTAAATAAATAAAAAAAACAATAATTAATTTTTTTCTAAACAGGATATTTTATTAAACGAAAAATCATAAGTATAATAATAATAATCAATCAATAATAATAATAATAATTTTTTTTTTGAGATTCAAGTATAAGTACAGGTAAAATGCTCGAGGGTAAAAATATATGAAGACGTAGAAAATATAAAATCTCGAATATTTCGAGAGGAAAAAAAATAAAAAAATAAACAAAAACAAAAAACGAGAAAAGAAACGAAGAATGAGATGAGAAAATAGAGAAATGGGAGAGTATAGCAACTGAGGGTGGATAAGGGGGTGGGGTGGCAAGGGTGCAGAGTAAGTAGGTGGTAGTTGGGGGTGAGTAGGTCAAACTTTACGGCCCTGGTGTCTAGACGTCGTTGCGCGTCGTGCAGGGCAGTAAAACCGTTTTAAGGGGCTGTTTTACCAGTGCACTCAGTAAACGGGCTTGTGCTACCAAAGAGGGTGTGGGTTCAAGAGTCCAGGCTGGAGAAATGGGGCTCGTGATTCTGTCGAACGCTGCGACGATAAATAAATGTGGATAAATTTTCTTGTTTTCTTTTTTTAAATATTAAGTCGGCTGATTAGCTCGTTCAGTTCACTGTTTTATGTCCTTTCCTCGTCTAGACGTTGAGTTACCATTTTTCCGACAGCTCAAGTACTTTTTTATTTTATTTTTTTATTGGCATTAGTACTCGGAAACGGATATCGCTAATTTTCTTATTGACTGAATGCCTGATTAATATTTCAACGTTTGAGGACTGGGTTCAAAAATTTATTTTATCGTCTCATTAATTTATTATCGAATAATCTTAATGAAAAGTCATTATTTGGTAATTTATTAAAAAAAAAAATTGGAAAAATCTGCGCGGGATTCGAACCGCGGACCTCAGAGTCACGCAACGTAAATTAAGAATTTGAAGACAACGAATTAACAAAAGTATAATTTTTTACGCCATTTTTAAAATTTTACATTTTCATCTAATTTCAAAATTTTCAAAAATTGATTTTTATCAAAATATTGAGGCTTCATTTTGTAAAAATAAAAATCCACTCGTGGTCATAAAAAAATTTTTTTTTTCATTTTAGAAAATAGCCAAATTTCGAAATTAGATCTAAAAAAAAAGCTACGTTAATTATCTTTCAATTAATAAAAAAAACATAATTAGTACCGTAGTATTTAATTACCCATAGGTCGCGAGTTCGAATCCCGATCGCGGTTTTTTTTTACTTTTCTTAAATAATTTTTTTTTTTTTTTAAATTGTATTTTAAATATTTTTTGTGGCAAAAATAAATTGAAGATCGACAGTAAAAAAAAAAAATTGACAAAAATAGCAAAAATGAAAAGTGTCGATGGGTTGAATCATGAGTGGCTTTCAATAGCCACTTCAATGACTTTAAACTCACACAGTACACATATATATATACATATATATCGATAATAAAGTATAATAGAGTAGACGAACTCCAGAAACTCAATAACTCAAGCAAAAAGTCTCATTAATCGTCTTACTGAAGTACTCTTTCAATAACTAGATTTCGTTATTTTCAGAGATTCAAAATTTTTTAACCGCGAAAAAATAAATTTAAAATTTAATGAAAAAATTTGGGCGATGTTAGGGTAAAGAAAAAAATGAGCGTGTATCGAGTTAATAAGTTTGTTAATTTATTAAAAAAGGTAGCGATGCATACTTTGGATAGAGTTACGTACAACTTGATATTATATCTCGAGGTAAAGTAAGCGTCTGTTTTTCATCACATATGGAACACGTGGCCCGGGAATATGTAACACTGAAGTCTCTGTTCGCAGAGAACATCAGTAACCATCAGTTAACCAGTAAAGGGGCTCGACATATTACTTTATAGCCAATAGAAATCCTCGAGTATATTATACATGAGCTTTACGACTACCATACGAGTATTTAATTTTTATTACAACTATCGGGCTCTTGTAACCGGAATTGCTTCTATTAATTAAAATAATATCAACTATATATACTGACATATTTTACTTTTACATCTTTTTTTACTTTGAATCACGAATTTAATCAGGAATTTTTAGATCTGCAAAAAAATTCATTGGTTTTTTTAAAATAAGTCCTGAAGGATACGTTAGAGCGTGAAAAGTACAATGACCTTTTTTGTAGGAAATTTTGCGTTCTACAAAAAAGGTATCTTATAATTTTTTGATAAAATTGATAGTTTCCAAGATATGAGAATTTTAAGTTGAAATAAAAATATCAAATGAAAAATTTTCTGAAAAAAAGATGTCATTAAATTTCTTGTAATAAATCCTTAAGGATCAGTCGGAGGAAAAAAACTACAAGAGCTTGTTTTGTAGGAAATTTTACGCTCTACAAAAAAGATATCTTATATTTTTTTCATAAAATGGATAGTTTTCGAAATATGAGAGTTCAAAGTTTTGATAAAAATATCCAACAAAAAATTTTCTAAAAAAATAAACGTCACTGAATTTTTTAAAATAACTCCTTAAGGATCACTCATACAAAAAAAACTATTCTTACCTTTCTTGTAGAGAATTTTGTGTTCTACAAAAAAGGTCTCATTACTTTTTTTCATAAACTCAATATTTTAACAAATAATTACATCCAAAGTCTCAATAAAAATGTCACAAATTTTTCAAAAATTTAATTGGAGGAAAAAAAATTTGAAAAATTTTCTGCACAAAAAACATTACAACGAATTCCACATTAAATTCTATGGTTCAAAAGGCCTAGACAAAATTTTGTCCACAATAAAATAATAAAAAAAATAATTAAAGCATAAAACTTACTTTTGTATTTCCAGCAACCGAATAATTATGATCGATGACTTTATTTAGTGAAAAAAAATGTCTAAGCACATAGAGCGACGTCTGTGTCACGTTTAATTTAAAAAATGAAAATGGAGCCTATTGCACATATATTAAAATATATATAACATATATAAATATATGACTATTAGTTGCCTGAGGCGCGAAATCTTAAAATGTTTAGTTATAGACGTTTGTTCCCATATCACTTATTCAACAAAAATATTCAAATCTGCAGTCATTAATAAAAATTAAAGAGACATCACTGGGTCGGCTATCGCAGCTTAGGGTGATTCTTTTATTTTTCGACCGGTGTGCGACAACATATCTGGGGGTTGTTTTAACCCCCACTCTCGGGCTGCTCTCTTGCTCCATAACTATCCAGGCTTTTTCTTGTTATATTATGGGGGTAGAAGTGACTATACCCTTTTATCTTACCTGACCCTATACCGTGAGACTATGGCTTCTTTATATAGACTATGGACTATTTTTTATATTTTATTATTATTATTTTATCTGCGTGCGCACCGCCCTCTTTTAATGTATTCATTTTTTGTGCATCTCTTATATTAGCGTGTTGTTTTTTTTGCTCATCCTCGCCTTAGGTCGTACGGGTGCTTAGGAATTTTTACTGGCTATACTAGTATTCAAAACATACCAATTGTTATTGTAGACAATATTTTTTTTTACGTTTTTTAGTAACGGATTTTTTAAAAAGGAACCAGGGGTAAAATGACAAATTTTCTTTATACCGTTGGTTCGTGAAGAAACAGGCAAGTTGATGACCAAACCGCGGGAAATTTGAATTTTTAGAATGAAATTTTTTTTCTAATCGTGGCCCATTTTACCTCAGTTCGTGATAATTAATAAATAATTCAAGGATAATTAAAAGAAAAATGATTTTTTTACTGAAAATTTTGAATTTCCCGCGTTGTTTAGGTGATCAACTTGCCCCGAGTTCTTTTGCAGGCCGTAACGAAATTTAAAAAAAAAAATTAGTCCATTTTCTCTGAGTGTCTCATATTTGAAAAATTTTTCAAATTTTATAAAAAAAAAAAATTTCTACTGGATTCGAAACCACGACAGTTTAAAAATTCAAATTTCCCGGTATTTTTATAAAAATTTAAAATCACCCGTATGAAAATAACATATATGGGCAAAATATATGTAAAAATATATGATAAATATCAGAAAATATATGTGGCGAATTTAACTATATTTTCTGATATATTTTTTTTTATATTAAAAAATATAATATTCATCATATACGAGTCCATATATGTTTAGCATATATAAAATATATATGTCAATCATATACAAAAAATATATTTTTATCATCCATGAAAATATATATTCTTGTCATATACGAAAACTATATTTTTATCATACATAAAAATATATATTTCTATCATATACGAAAAATATATTCTGATCATATATAAAAACATATATTTATATTGTGTATGGAAAAAAAAGTTTCTTATTCGTATGACCAACTCCAATTAAATCAGATCTAAATTTTAATATACTCTTTAAATTGCAGATAAAATTTTCAAAATTAGTTAATTTGATGCGAATATATAATATATCCATATACATATACATACACCGAATAAAATATATGCTTAAATATAACAAAGAAAATATATGGTGCCATATATAATATAAATTATATGCTACCATATATTTCATTTCATATAAAAATTTTATATTTTTTTAATATAAAAGGAAATATATCAATACAATATATTATAAGGTGAATGTAAATGTATATATGGCTTAATATAAAAAACATATAAGACATATATGGAATACATATGTTTACTACTGTATATAATTTTATATTAGATCGGCGAAAATCTCTATATTATTTTTTATAATGTACAATATAATATATCATCTATTTTTTGTTGCAAACATATATGATCTTATATATTTTAACCATATATTGTTTTTTCATGCATGAACAGAAAAAAAATTTTAATTAATCAGAAAATGTCCCCAATTTTATTCACTTCAATTTTTACTCCATGTTAAAATTTACTCCTAATGAATTTTCAAAAAAATCTGTCAATAAAAAAAAAAATAAGTAATTAATCATTACTTAGCAACAAATATAAATTTTTGCATCAAATAAAAAGTCAATGACTTGCTAGTTAATTTTTTTTCAAACAAACCTTAAAATTGAACCCTATAAATTTATTTTCGTTGACTATTTCCTGCTGTGTCATTGAATATTGTCTTCAATTGATTGAAATTCCTCTATAAATATATATATATAAAACAAAGAAAAACATTTTGGTGGTAAGAATTGGGCCCGTTACCATCCAGTGTCACAACATTTGGCCTCATCGAAAAATTATGGGGATACTTGTACCTTTACGACACATTTAAGATACCCTTCGACACCCTTTTTTATTATTTCGTCTTCTACTCTCTCATTCATCCTGTCTTTTTTTTCATGTACATATATTTAGTAGTAGCAATACATGCATATATATACATGCCGCGATTATTATTGTATCCAAAGTGCACTTAGAACGCAAGCATCCGCGCGGAAAAAAGTTACCACCCTTTTACATGCCGACATAAGGAATCAACCAGAAATTACAAGTTTCATTGACTCATACTTTATTTCCTTTTTTTTCTTCATATTTGAGTTGGACCCTTTTTTAAATTTAAATGTCATCTTTGTAGACATAGTAAGTGAAATATTATTTATTGACTTGTTAAAATTCAAATCACCCTCGTAAGTTTTTATTACATCTTTTTTTTTAGTGGCTATTTCAACGAACTTTATTGTCATTATTTAATTTGATCTATTATTCATTAATGGAAATAATAATTTTTACTATTAATTTAAATTGACATTTTTTTTTAATTTTTAGTCTAACAAATTCATCTTTACGATCTTTAGTTGACAAAAATTGACATTAGGAAAGAAAAAAATAAAAAATATCGAAATTTCATTTTTTTTAAATTTGGTGGTATAAAAAAAATAAATTTTTGTCGTGCTTCAGCTTTAAAAACCAAATCCACCATTTCTGCATTTTCTTAGGTCTCATTTAAACTCATCCTCTACTGTCAAATTCATTTTTCCAAAAATATTACTTTCATTATTAAAAATTTCTAAATTTCGAAAATTAAGTTCTAAACTTTCAAATTTACTCATAAACAATCAATTTTACATAAAAATTCTTTATGACCATTTTTATTCAAAATTTAATTTCCTACAAAAAACCTCTCTTTCATTTTCCCTCTAAACTCAATATTTTCCCGCCAATTTAAATTTAAACTCCAAAATATTTCAAATTTTCTAATTCACCCCCACCGAAACTCCATTTAATTTTAAAATAAACAAAACTCATTAACTTTTAACTTTACAGAAAAATTCTCCATGACCATTTTTATTCAAAATTTAATTTCCTACAAAAAACTTCTCTTCCATTTTCCCTCTAAACTCAATATTTTCCCGCCAATTTAAATTTAAACTTCAAAATTTTCAAATTCACCCCCACTGGCTCCATTTAATTTTTAAATTTAAAAAAAACTTATAAACTATCAACTTTACATAAAAATTGACCATGACCATTTTTATTCAAAATTTAATTTCCTACAAAAAACCTCTCTTTCATTTTCCTTCTAAACTCAATATTTTCCCGCCAATTTAAATTCAAACTCCAAAATTTTCAAATTCACCCCCACTGGCTCCATTTAATTTTAAAATTAAAAAAAAACTCATAAACAATCAACTTTACATAAAAATTCCTCATGACCATTTTTATTCAAAATTTCATCCCCTACAAAAAAGCTCTCTTTCATTTTCTCCCTAAACTCAATGTTTTCCCGCCAATTCAAATTTAAACTAAAAAATATTTAAAATAATTTTTCCAGTTCCACTGAACATCAAAACCTAAATAAATCCATAAACAAATTCCTATAAATAATAAGGATGAGAAAATTTATATAAAAGTATGTAGTTTGCCCAGCGGGTGGTCAACCCTTGAGATTTTTTACGCGTCCGCAAACATAATCCCTTAAAACGCTTAAAAGTATTTAGGATAATTTTTCTTCTTTCGAACCCTTATCCACACATCTATATATACATATATATGTATATTTTCCATCCCTTAGTTGCCTCAGTAAGAATATTTCGCAGGAAATTATGTAGAGACATTACTTAAGGGTGTGAGAGAACTTTCTCTTTCACTCTCGCTGTCTTTGGTTACGAATAATAACAATAATGAAAACAACCCCTTAAAGATTATGCTAAAATAAAGAGAGAGAGTAAATAAATTTCGTCATTGCTCATCCTCATTTCCCCTACTCGTGCGATCTTAAAAATTAAAATAATGCTTCCTAAACTAAGAACGGAGGGGGGTTGGGACAAAAGACTGCGTGAGCTTAAGGACCAACTTATGAAAGGAGAGTGAGAGAGACCAGCTAAATTTAAATCAATTCAACCCTTCGCTTGTTATTTTTTTAAATATTTTTTTGCCATCATTTTTTTTACTCAAATTTTTTTTTTGCTATCTGAGAAAATGCAAATGGACCAACGACATTTATCGCGGGGTCCTTTTTTTCGGGGCAAGAACGATTGTTTAAAAGAGAGTGGAGCTGAATAACGCGGACGATGATGACGCCCGGGGGCGCCCAAACCGTTTTGTGGAACTAATTTTTTAGAAAATTTTTTTCGAAGTTTTTTTTACTGAGGATCTGATGGGAGATTCTGGGCCAGCGGTCCCTGACTGCTGGTTTATGCTGACGGATTGCTTCTGAATGGTTAATTAATTTAACTGAAAAATTTTGGCGCTTTTTTTAGGATGAGTTTAATTGGGATTACTTGTGACGGTTTGAATTTTTTCTTTTGTATAATTATAAATAATTTGGGTAAATAATTTTTAAAAAAATATTTTTTAAAAATGCACTTATTAATTGTTTAATTTTTTAAATGCCCATTTTTTAAAAATATTTTTTTTTTTAATTTATCATTTTTAAAGAAATTCCAAAATTTTTATCAAAATACTGAATTTAGCCGACGATAATTTTTTAATTATGTTTTAAAAATAAATTATAAAAAAAAAAATATTTAAAAAAATTGCACCTATAGTTTTTTAAATTCTCTACATGTGCATTTATTTAGTTTTTTTTTTTTTTTGCAATTGATATTAAAAAAAAAATGCGAAAATTGTTAACTGTCGAGATTATTAAAAATCAAATTTTATTTATAGTCATAATTTTTTTTTCAATAAATTATTCACTATTACATCACTAAAACCGCTTACAAAAATAAACTCGCTCCCAAAAAAGTAAAAAAAAAAAATTATGCAATCAGAATAAAATTTAAAAATATAACGTGACACATATGACACTCGAAGATGCAAAGTGATAGATTTAAATGACTAAAAATTGTATAATATTTGAGTATGGACCCATTAAGAGTCCTCGATGTCTCAAGTGCTCGTCCTCGGTATATTAAAGCATATATAAGCATCGCGAGAAATAGTAAAAATAAAAAAATAAAGACCGAGCGGAGAATCCGGAGGGCGAAAAATGCAGATTAGATGTTATTGTCTTGAACCGTAGGTTAGGGGCCTGAAAAAAAAGTTGTCCCTCCTAGGAGAAATTACCCCCATAGCCCAGTGTGATCTTAAATGTATACACAGGTCCAGTTTCTCTACCCATTACATACGAGTATAAAAAAGTAAAGCCACACTTTGGTGTCTGTCTCATCCTCATCTCCGCCGTGAGAATATAAGATAATTTACATACTGCAGATTATTTAAATAAATTTATTATCCTCTCATTCTTTTATTTATTTTTTTATTGTCATATATCGCGCGTTGTTTTTGACTCAACCATATAATACATACACTACACTCTCTTACCCACTGTCTTTCTTTAACTCTTTTACTTTCTGGGCTGATCTGCATGCTAGTGATGCTGATGCTGGTGCTAACACTAGTCTTCTCTCAAGTACGCTTCCTATTCGCATTCAAATAAATTCTTTTATTTTTTTTAAGGGCGACGACACGCTCATCGCGACCCATCCTCACTCACTTTTAAATTTATGCAACAACTTATAATTTACAAATTGAAAAAACAAACGTCTATAGTTAAATATATATGTATATATATATGTGTTTTTTGTAATATGATATTTTTATAAGCTCATATATATGAGAACTCAATACTACAATTTTTTAATTGGCTTTTTATAAACAGACGAGATTAAATCTATTGATTTTTTATGATAATTAAATTAAATTTCAAATCTTTCTTTTTTTGAATTTTAAATATTTTAAAAAATATTTTTTTAAATTTTAGTTGTAAGAGAAATTTTGTTAATTATGATATTTAATTATTATTTTAAAATATTTTGTTTCATTTGATGGATTTAAAAAAAAACCGCGAATTTTTAATTGATTTAATTTTTTCACCAAATAAATTAAAAAAAAAAAAAAAATAAAAAATTGCACATGTAGAAAATCAAAAAATCTTTAGGTGCAATTTTTTGGAAAGCTTTTTTAAATGTAATTTATAATTTTTAAAAAAATCCAAAAATTATACAGTATCATACTTTACTGAAGTTAGCCGGCGTTTAATAATTT
Source organism: Microplitis manilae (assembly GCA_030273425.1). Classification (NCBI taxonomy): domain Eukaryota; kingdom Metazoa; phylum Arthropoda; class Insecta; order Hymenoptera; family Braconidae; genus Microplitis; species Microplitis manilae. Next base: position 3,041,371 of record CP092724.1, on the reverse strand, counting down.
TTGAATTTTTTAAAAAACGATAAGTTATAAAAAAAAAAATATTTTAAAAAATTGCACTTGTAGTCTTTTAAATTTTCTACATGTGCATATTTTTAGTTTTTTTTTTTTCTTCAAATTTAATTGATAAAAAAAAATCAAAAAATTTTTAACTGTCTACTAACTTCAGGATCATTCATACTTTATATTTTTTTTTCAATATTAAAAAAAAAATAATTTAGAGATTTTTAAAATTCAAAGGTGAGAAATAATGAATGACTATTTTGAAAATAATTAATTTAATTGTACATCTGCCAGATAATGTTCACAAAAAAAAATTTAACCGCAAAAAATAAATAAAAAAAAGGATTAGTATCCAGAGGAACCGGAACAGGAAAAGCGAATCCATAACCATAAGCAAAAAAAAATTTGAATATCGCAGATCGAAAAAAAGGCAATAAAAAATGCTGAGGAATGATGCAAAAAAAAAATTAAAATAAAGTAAGAAAAAAAACGGGGGTTATAATCGAGCAGGAAGCCCCGTAGCCGTTGGAACATTTCAAGACAAAAGGATTTTTTTTTTTACAGACTTTTTTTTTCATTAGGTTAAAAAGATCTGCGAGTCCTCATGACCAAGCACGTCACATTATTTTATAGTGGACCAAGTCTCACTCATAAATAAATACGTTCATGTGCTTGCGAAAAAAAAATCCTTTTTACCACCACCTAGAATTATATCTATTCAAATGAGCATCCTTCGAAGAGCAAAAAATAAATAATAATAAAAGTGAAGGCCCTTAATTTTTTTTCATCCTTTAAAAACTTCCCTCGTCACTTTTTTTATTTTTTATTTTAAATATGGACTTTTTTTTTACCCTATCCTTGCTTTCTTACTTATTCTCTTCCGCATTTCCGTTTGTTTGATTTTTTTTGCATACCGACAGATTTTAATTATAGATGATAATTTTTTTTCCAAGGGGTAAAATGAGAAATTTAAAAAAAAAATTATTTTGAATTAAAAAAATTATTAGGAGGTCCAATTTACCCCAAATTTTTTTGGATTTTTTCTGGACTTCAGAAAAAAGAACGGCTGGTAATTAAAATAAATAAACTTACGTCACTAGAGAGTCCATTGTTCCAAGGATAAGGTGGCTGGGAAGGCGACTGCTGTTGATGATGGACTCCACCGACCCCGGTAGTGGAATGGGGGTTGTGGATATGCTCGGCCATAACACTGACCCAGTGGGCCAGCCCTCCGCCCCCGCCACCTCCTGTGGCAGTGGTTCCTGTCCCAGTGTTGCCATTCCCCGTCGCGGTTCCATTATTTCCTACGGTTCCTCCCCCACCTCCTCCGCCGTCTTCCGCGGCGTCTGACCACGCGAACGATGCTTTCTGAAAGTATAAATTTGAAGGATACTAAATTAATTGTTATGCATAAGTTCTTTTCCATTTGTTGCTATTAGAATTTTTAAATAAAAATAAACCTTAAGAATTCAATTTTCACGTCAACTATCAATCTTACGTCAAAAATTCACATAAACAAATTTGTAGCCAATAAAATTTCCTATAAAATTTCCCTCAACCATTTTCCATTATCTCCCACCACTTTCCCACAATTTCAAATTATAGTTCAAAAAATTTTCCAACCCCAATTTTTGACTGATTCATATATCTAGTATTTAAAATCAAAATTCCAGCTAAATTATCAATCCTACGCCAAAAATTCACATAAACAATTTTGTAGCCAATAAAATTTCCTATAAAATTTCTCTCAACCATTTTCCATTATCTCTCACCACTTTCCCACAATTTCAAATTATAGTTCAAAAAATTTTCCAAACCCAATTTTTGACTGATTCATATATCTAGTATTTAAAATCAAAATTCCAGCTAAATTATCAATCCTACGCAAAAAATTCACATAAACAAATTTGTAGCCAATAAAATTTCCTATAAAATTTCCCTCAACCATTTTCCATTATCTCCCACCACTTTCCCACAATTTCGAATTATAGTTCAAAAACTTTTCCAACCCCAATTTTTGACTGATTCATATATCTAGTATTTAAAATCAAAATTCCAGCTAAATTATCAATCCTACGCCAAAAATTCACATAAACAATTTTGTAGCCAATAAAATTTCCTATAAAATTTCTCTCAACCATTTTCCATTATCTCTCACCACTTTCCCACAATTTCAAATTATAGTTCAAAAAATTTTCCAAACCCAATTTTTGACTGATTCATATATCTAGTATTTAAAATCAAAATTCCAGCTAAATTATCAATCCTACGCAAAAAATTCACATAAACAAATTTGTAGCCAATAAAATTTCCTATAAAATTTCCCTCAACCATTTTCCATTATCTCCCACCACTTTCCCACAATTTCGAATTATAGTTCAAAAACTTTTCCAACCCCAATTTTTGACTGATTCATATATCTAGTATTTAAAATCAAAATTCCAGCTAAATTATCAATCCTACGCCAAAAATTCACATAAACAAATTTGTAGCCAACAAAATTTCCTACAAATTTTTCCTTAACCATTTTCCATTATCTCCTACCAATTTCCCAAAATTTCAGATCAAAGTTCAAAAATTTTCCAACCCCAATTTTTCACTAATTCATATACCCAGTACTTCAAATCAAAATTCCTGCTAAACTACCACTCGTAGCTCAAAAATTCACATAAACAAATTTGTAGCCAACAAAATTTCCTACAAATTTTTCCTTAACCATTTTCCATTATCTCCTACCAATTTCCCAAAATTTCAGATCAAAGTTCAAAAAATTTTCCAACCCCAATTTTCCACTAATTCATATATCCAGTCCTTCAAATCAAAATTCCTACTAAACTACCACTCCTACCTCAAAAATTCACTGAACCAATTTTGTAGCCCACAAAATTTGCTACAAAAAACCCCTGAATACTTTTTTTCCAAACTCAACCCTTCTCGAAATAAAACCAGACCCCACAGCCCCAAAAAACCCCTTCTCTAAAAATCATCTGTCCCCAATTAATTAATAATTAACAACCAATCAATCACTCAATCTCTTAACTAATGATCTACCAAAAATAACTTAAAAGTAAACCCTAACCTCATCACAGTCATCCCGATGTAACGCAAAATTACGCGGAAATGCCGGGACACTGCTGACACTTAATTCCTTAACGTCTTTCGTCTCCTTGATGTTTCCCATCGCGGCGTTAAAGTTGTCTTTGAAGTTGACAAAATTTTCTTTAAAGTTATTGTACCCATTGGTAGTATTATTAAGAACAGTCTTACCCAGAACCGCACTCGCGAGTAAACTTTTGTAGAGATCGTTAGGCAGCATGAATTTTTGTTCGCGCTCCCGATCTCCATTTCCATCCCCATCCCCATTCCCATGTCCCTCCCCCTCACCCTCACCCTCCGGCAGATCACCCACAGGCACATCACCAATTACCTCATCATCAATCCCGTCTTCCTTATCCTTAACACACGAATTATTGGACAACTCGCTGTCAACCTCCACCGACGAATTAGACCCGACACTTACACTCGACATTTTTTTTCTCGCGGATGTTTTTAAAAAAAAAAACACTAAAAAAATTATACCTCGTATGTTTTTTTTTTTTTTTTTCGACGGAATCTTTTATTTAATCAATTGATTGCTTATTTATCAAGTATAAATATTTTTAAAAAATTTATCATATTTTTTAAAATTTTTTTAATTCACTAAAATTGCTTTTTATTTTTTTTATAAATTTATTTATTTGAATGCACATTACATAGGAACTTTTGCGCGCGCAACTCATTACAGGTTGCTTCTAATTGGCTGGTTAATTAACGCGGGAGAATAACCACGCGGTCATTGAGGTCTCTGGTGTATAAAATACTTATAAATATTTAAGTGAAAAAAATATTAAATCCTCCACTTAATTACTAATTTATTATTTATAATTACAATTATTTTTTTTTTAAATAGCACTGAAGGCGGGCACGTGCCCGGACATGCATGATTGGACATCAGCCCGGCGGCCGATGAGGCCGACCGAGCACTCAGTCTTCAGAACTCTAGGTTGTAGTCAACCGACGGAAGACATCGAGTCCTGGTCCTGTTATTCGGTCACAGACACCTGGAACTTGGTGAGTTACCATCAGAATTCACCTGTCCCAGTTCGCGGGTCAACGACTTACAGGTATTTACCACCAAATCCTAGATTTAATGACCTCAGACACCTGGAACTTGATCACCTGGAGCTGGTACTCATGCATTAGCATCAGAAATCAGCTGTCCCAGTTTGATAACCCAGTTCCAGTTGGTATTTAGCACGAAATCCTAGATTTCCTGGTCTTTGACACCTGGAACCTGATGATCTGGACCTGGTAGTCGATAGACTAGCACCGGAAGTTAACTGTCCCAGTTTGCTGATCAAAATCCACTTGGTATTTATCACAAAATCCTAGAATTACTGACCCCGAGACCTGGAACCTGATGTTCCGAACCTGTAACTCGATGACTTGGTATCAGAAATTCATTGTCCTGGTTCTGTAGTCACTTGAGACTTGGTACTTTGTCGAAAACAAGCTCCTGTGTTTTTAAATCCAGATACAGGACAGCCGAAATCACGTTTTCTGTCACTGACCTCAGATATATAAAAGGGTTTATATTTTTTATATGTACACGACCGGGTAAACCGCGCGACTGGTAGATGCAGTTCGCGGCAGAGTATAAGGAAGCGGAAGCCGCTCTCCTCGCGAGGGAATAAGGAAAAGCGCGCACGCTTCGTCGCTGCCACCCGCCTCTATCGGCGTCGTCTTCTTCGTCTACGTCTCCGTCTTCTTATTCTTATTCTTATTTTTCGTCCTCTTTTCTTACTTTTTATATACTCCTTTTACTTTCTTTTATATCCTTTTCTTTCCTATCCACCCACCAACGTCCAACCAAACATCCACACACGTATGATGCACCCTAACCCCCATCCACATCACCCCCGAGCAAGAACTCACTCACACTGACATTACGTGGACGGGTAACAGTACCGAGGATGCAATAACGAGGATCAAGGGGTGGATGAAATAAAAAAAAATGTAAATACATTTTTTATAATATATTTTTATTTTTGTTATTCTTAAATTCTTACTTCTTGGTCTATCTAGTCAAGTCCCCAGAGCTTAGATGAAGACCGCGAGTCTGTTGGCGGAGTAGAGGGCGAAGAGAATTGGAAAAATGGAGATAATAAGAGCTGAGTATGGGGTAAAATATAAGAGGGTCTTGGTCTTGGTAGTGGTCTTGGACCGTCTGAGGAGAAAAATGCGCAGTGCAGTCTGCGCGATATCTTTTCTTATTCTTATATGTGGAAACACACACACGACATACGAGTGTTTAAGATCTGGATAGATAGGAAGGGAGTCATCGATTGAAATTTCTTATTTTTTAGTTTTATTCCTGGGTGTTGACTTGGGATTTCCTTCTTATTATACTAATTTTTCAATGTCCAATTCTATTGGTTTTTTATTTTGGGTACTTAGGGAAAGGGAGGAATTATTGCGGTGGCTTTGTAGAAATTTAAGACAATTGCTGGGATAATTTTTGGTTTAGTAGATAATTTTTTTGTGATATAAAAATGCATGTATATTAGGGTGCTTCGTTTCCGGTTAAAGTTTTTTTTTTTGTTGCTCAAGCTTAAGTTTTTCATGCTGAAACAAAAATTCCTGCCAAATTTCAGCTCTTAATTCCAATCCTAAGTACTTTCCATTTGATTTCCAAGATTTTCCATTTAAAATACACGTAAATTAAATTACTTTTTTTTAACTTTATAATACTCAGCTGCGTTTTATGATATCGACGCGGTTTTGGTCGCAAATTGTAGGGCGTTTGGTGTTCTTCAAAAGTGTTCATAGTATCTTAGCTATAATTCCAGCTGTTTCACTGATATCCGCTGAGGAAGTCATTTTTCGTATCAAATTGACCTTTATTGGCTTGCAGAACGTAAACCAATGAATGTACACCAAAAATGTTAATGGGAATTTTATAGGAAATTTTATCCCCTTTAAAAAAAGTCCTATGAGTCAAGTCGCTAAAGTCTATAGTTTCCGAGTTATAGTCATTTTAATAATTTGAAAAATATAATATAAAAAAAAAATGGCGATATTTTATTTTTTAAATTAAAAATTACTATAACTCGGAAACTATAGACTTTAGCGACTTGACTCATAGGACTTTTTTTAAAGGAAATAAAATTTCCTATAAAATTCCCTTAAACATTTTTGGTGTACATTCATTGGTTTACGTTCTGCAAGCCAATAAAGGTCAATTTGATACGAAAAATGACTTCCTCAGCGGACATCAGTGAAACAGCTGGAATTACAGCTAAGTTACTAAGGGCACTTTTGAAGAACATCAAAAGCCCTACAATTTGCGACCAAAACCGCGTCGATATCATAAAACGCAGCTGAGTATTATAAAGTTAAAAAAAAAGTAATTTAATTTACGTGTATTTTAAATGGGAAATCTTGGAAATCAAATGGAAAGTACTTAGAACTGGAATTAAGAGCTCAACTTGGTAGGAATTTTTGTTTTAGCATGAAAAACTTAAGCTTGAGCAATAAAAAAAATACTTTAATCGTAAAGAAGCACTCTAATGTATATGAGTATAATGACCAAATTTAATTTATTTGAGAAATTTTAATTTTTGATCATTTTTTTTGTAATGATATTTTAGTAAAAAAAAAATCTAAAAATTCAAATTAAAAAAAAAATTTTAAAAATCGAATTTTTGATTGGAATTTTTTAAAAAATTTTTCTTTAATAAAAATTATTCACGTCCGTTATTTCAAAGCCTGAATTCAAATTTCACCAAAAAAAATTGTTTTCAAAATTTTTTTCACTACTAATTTAAATTAACGAATTTTTAAAAATATCTCGTAAAATAAAATAAATTCCATATAAAAAGAGCCAAAAATTTTTTTTTATTAGCGATATTTCTCACGAATTAAAAAATAAAATGAAGCTCTCATATTTACGGATAAATTTAAAAATCTAATACTGGCAATTGTAGTATAGGTTTTATAGTTGATCTAAGTATTGTAAACACGACTTCCGGGTTACGCCTTAAAAAACCAAAATACAAATAAAGGACATCCCTTTATTGTTGATGATCAACACCGCAATAGTGCTAAAGATATAACTACAACTAGAGTGACATAAAAATATACACGAGCAGTGGCATAGAAAAAATATATGAAAAATATAAGAAAAGGGTCTTAAGGGTAACGATACTGCTTGTTTGGTTAAGGTTTACCATTGCTCTGAATTTAAGTTTTAAATAGAAGAAGACAGGATCTGAAAATAGTACAGAAGAGAAAAAGCCAACGAGCCACCACGAGTGTGTGAACGTTTATCTGCATGTCAATAGGATAATGGTAATTGGGGATACCGTTATAGGGTTAGGTTCAGATTCCGCTATCCTACTCCTCTCTACAACCACTACCGTACTAATAACATAAAGCGAAAGAAAAAAATTATAAAAAAATCCTGGCCACTTGGTTTTAGTCACGTACTTTTTTTTTTTTTTGTTAAGAAAAAAATTTTCTAAGACGTGAATATAATTAGGATTTAGAAGTACTAAGTACCTGTTGTATCAACACGTCATCTATCAAATTCTATTGTCATTTTTTTTTTAATATTAATGGCTGACATGTTAACGGTTTTGAAGGATTTTAATACTCGGTGATGGTTAATTACAATTTTTATTTTACGCGCAAATTATGGGACAGGAAATGATATGATTTATTATAATTTTTTTTTCGAAAAAATTAAAAAAAAAAAGTTTTGATTCCTACAAAATTTTTTAAAAAAATTAAAATTTATATCAGGATATTAAATTCTTTACTAAATGACCTTACCCCTAAATTTTAACCATAAAAAAAAAAAAAAATTTTCTCATATTTTTTTTATTAAAATAAAATTTTGAAAAAAAATTTTCGTACAAAAATTTAATAAATGACCCATGGTCTCAAAATTTGGTAAAAATTAGCCTATTGAAAATAATTTTCCTTGTTAGACACTCGGACATTAAAAAAATTTGAATTTAATTTGGCGGGAAAATTTAAAAATTCAAAAAAGAGAACGTTAGATAATGGAATAAAAATAAAAGTATGTAATAAATGGTAGTGTGAGATGGTAGGATTTTAAAGGATGAGATTAAATATGTAGTTAAGAAGGTAACGAAGGTGAAAGGGGTGAAAGTTAAGCAGTAAGTGTAAGTGTAAGTAGTAAAAGTAATGTAAGGATTGGTAAAGATAGTAAGGGTGAAAATTAAAGAAGCGCTAAGCCAGAGGCTAAACTGAAGAACCACTTGTTGAACAGAGTTTGTGGGTGGTAAACGACAGTAAGGGTGTAGTGGGTGGGTTTGTGAGAGCTTCAGACCCGTGGAAAGAGACTACAGTCAAGTAGAGTAGAGTAGAGTTGAGTCGAGTTGACTGAATGAGCTGAGAGAACGTGAAATCGAGGGCTGGGGGAGGACCTGCAGAGAAAGAGAAGAAAGAGGGAAAGAAGGGTATGCAGATGAGATAAAACCTCTGTGTAACTAACTTATAACTTTTGTAACGGCTACTGATGCTTCCATTGCGCTGCTTAAGAAGTGGAGAGATCACTTTCACTCTTACTTTTTATTTTTACTCGAGGTTTTCAAGAGGAAAAAGATTTTAATTAAATTCTTTGCTTGGCTTAGATTTTTTTTTTTAAATTTGGTAAAATTAATTGTGCGAGAGATTTAAATTTTATTTTTGTTTTGGCGGGAAAAAGAAATTTGAATTTTGAACGGGGGAAAAATTTTTAAATTTTATTTTTGTTTTGGCGGGAAAAAATTTAAATTTTAAGCGGGTAAAAAATTTTTGAATTTTATTTTTGTTTTGGCGGGAAAAAAAATTTGAATTTTGAGCGGGAAAAATTGAAAGTAGAAAACGATAGAGAAATTTTTGAATTTTCTGAAAAAATTTTTTTTTATTTTGACTCGAATGCTGTAATTTTTTGAATATAGTGAAAAATGATAGACAAAAATATTTTCTATTGACAAATGAAAAATTTTTGAATTTTATAAATTTTAAATTTGACTTAAAATGTAAATAAAACTAAAAAATCCCTCATTAAATTTGATTCGCTAAAAAACAACTGCTTTCCTTAAAATAAATCTCTCAATTTTATAAATTTTATTTTTTATCCTTTAACGGGGAAACTGGAGAAGAAAACTGGCGCCAGGACGTCGCCGACTCCAGACTCAGACTCCCGAGTCGTTCCTTGCAGCTCCCGTATCCAGCATCGACCCAGATCCCGTGGCGTCTTACTCTTTTTCTTTATATTATTTTTATTCTTTCTGAGTTACACCCGCGACAGACACAACGCAAAGATAAAAACGAAAACAATAAAAAATAATAATAAAAATAAAAGAGGGCCACAACCTCTACGAGTGAGGTAGGTTTTGTTTACCACCCACTTGCTTTAGTTTTTTTTTTTTTTTTTTTTTTAATATTCTTTTAGCTATTGGACAAAGAATTTTACATCCGGTAACAAGTTAACCAAACTAATATTAAATCCAATGGGTTATACATATATATGTCCAAATATATATTTTTTGGAAATCAATAAAAAACATACTCATAGATTTTCTTATATATATATATATTTTCTATAAAAATTTTTTGATATTAGAGCTAGGGGTTGAAGGATATCCGTTTTGCCCACCTCTATCTTATATATATATATATTCATATATTAAAAAAATAATAAACATATATTTTCCCAACATATTTATATATAAAAAAAAAAACCATAAATTTTTTAATATATATATTTTTCTACAAATACGTAAGAAAAATCTATGAGTTTATTTTTGATAAATTTTTTTGTAAAAAAAAAAATAATAAAAATATAACAGGGATGTAAATGTGTTCAGGGAGGTGGAAATATGTGCAGGGGATTGGAAATGTGTGCTTGGGGGTTGTGATATATCTAGATAAATTTTTTCGTAGTGGACATATGTATGTTTATACGTATATATATAAATATATGTGTATGAGTAAGTATAAAGAGGAACGAGGAGAGAGAACAAAGAAGGAGGGGCACATACATATATTCCCGTACCCACCTCCTACCCTCTACTCGGTAAGATTTTTCTCAGGTGGCCCAGTTCGCCCCCATTGGTTATTGCCTGCACTTCTGGTGCACCCCCTTAGTCGAGTTTTTCCACCCTTTCGAGCTCTCTTTACCACCCCGTAACTATAGCCACTCGGCGTGTGTTATGTACGTACGTCCCTCTTTCATGCTTTCGTTCTTTCTCCCTCAAGCTCCAATACACAATACTTTTTCTTGTTTACATCCCTTTTTTATGTCGATAAATCTAACATTTTTTTACTCAAAGGGTTGGGGAAATCGGTTCTGATCGTCATGACTCGCCTCCAAGATTTTGTTATTTTTTTTACTACAATTTGCGGACTTTCAAAGTTATTTGCAAATAAAATTATACGGATTTTTATTTTTAAATTTTCCACCAAAAAAATTTTCAAATCAAAATCCATTTTTCTGCAAATGTTATACTTAGATTTTCATGTTCTCTAAATTCCTCTCAAAATTAATAATTTCAAACTTCCTCAAAAGTCGTAAAAAATTCAAAAATATTTTTTACTTCCCAAAAAAAAATTTTGAAAATTCTCATAAATACCCAAGTCCAATAATTGAGACCGGGACACGATGGTCCACTTAAGTCATGTCTCAAAATTTCGAAAAATTTTTTTTTCTCAAATATGGCAACCCTCTAAAAAAATTAAAAAAAAAATCCGCCCAGAAATATGTGAAAAATCTTTGTTCATCTGACAGTTTTTTTACGCGATATATGTCAACATATATACAAAAAACATTTTTTTGTCCCAAAATTTAAAATTGAAAAAAAAATTCTCAAAATTTTTCGTGCAAATTTTGGGGGTGGGACTTCATACCCCAGATAGGCCGTCGTACTTGTCCCCCATATATATTTATATACATACATACATATATATATAAATTAAAAAAGTCGTAGAAAAGACAAGAGTGCATACATAACATAATAAATTAAGTGAAGCGATAGTAATCTCGAAGAGCTGCTATTGGACTGAACTCTGTTTCTCATACAACACAACTCCCCTTATTCATTACATTACATTGCATTACAATTTCTCTCTCTCTCTCTCTCACACAGTATTTCTTTAAACTTTTAAGAGTAATAGTAATCACATACACACTTATTTTATCGTATCATACAATGGCAATCTACAAAGGCCTGTATCAATACACGCTCACAAATATCCAACATACATATATATGTATATATGGGGGTACACGATCGGCCATTTTGAATTAATACGTCATACGACATACCGCATACGATCTACGATACGAGGGCCGTCATCAGAATAACTCGCTTTCGAATTAATCCAAGGCCATCGCATCACTTACTCAATTTTTATTTCATGTCCTTCTGTTTATGTTTTTTTATTTTTATTTTTATTTATCGAAATTCCGCGTCATCATAAGAACCAGTAGCAGAAGAAAGGAGAAGAAAGAGAGTACAAAGTAATAGTTAATAATAATTGCTAATAAAAAAATATTTAAGGGATTGAATTTGCGAGGGTGTCTTGAGTTCTGAAGCAAAAGGTTGTCTGGGGCGGCGTCTAGCCGTTTTTATCGATTATTTATTGTCTTCGTTTCTATAAGATCTTATCTCTTTTTTTATTTCTTTACTTAACTTTCTTACGGCTCTTTTTTATTATTTCACTTTTTTTATTCCTTGACTTTTTTTTTTTTTATACTCCACTGACATCTAGAGGACGAGGGATCCTAGTGGTCTCGTTTGGGTTTATGCCGCAACCCTTAGCCCTGACCTGACTTAAGACTTTTTTTTTATAAAATTTTTTCGACCGGGAACTGGGAGGAATTTTAGGGGATCGGATGTGTGACGTTTGGAATAGACCAAAAGAGAAATTGAATTGCAATAATACTTTGGGTTTAAGTTTGAAAATAAATAGAGCAAGTGGTTCAGAAGAAGGAATTTTGAATTTTGGAAACGAGTAATTCAAATTTTTCTTTTTGCCTCAACTTTCTAAAAGTTAAATTGAAATGTCTCTGGCTCTGATTCTATTTAAAAGTGCCGCGAAAATATTTAAAATTCAAATTTCAAATTTTTCCCGCCATTTGTATATTTAGATCTTAGCAAAAATTTGAATGCATCCTCTTCCACTTGCGTTGAGGATCTGAGGTCCGCGGTCCGAATCCCACCCACAGTTTTTTGTGCCGCGAAAATATTTAAAATTCAAATTTCAAATTTTACCCGCCATTTCTATATTTAAACCTCAGCAAAAATTTAAATGCATCCTCTTTCGCTCACGTTGAGGATTTGAAGTCCGCAGTTCAAGTCCCACCCACAGTTTTTTTTTCAAAATTACCTGAGCTTCAAAAAAACAGAAAAATTGACAAATTTAAAAAACTTATTTTTCCCGCCTTTACCTTATTCTCAAAAATAATTTCGAAAAATTGTCATTTTACTTCGGCTCCGAAACTAGACCCAAACTTTATCCCCACACCCCATTTTTTAAATTTAATCCCTAGAAGTTTAAATTTAAATTTCGCGCCTAATTTCTTGAAGTCCGCGGTTCGAATCCCGCGCGCGTTTTTTAAAAAATTTTTTTTTCTAAAATCACCCGATCATCCATTTCACCCCTAAATTATCAATCCTCATAAAAAATTAAAAACTCACCAAAGAAGACTGTATATATTTAAATATAGACGACTGTATAAAAAAATGGATCGTTTGAGGTCGCAAGTTTTGCGTGCATGAAAACATTGAGAAGCGACTAGAAGGAATAAGTAACTACGGGATAAAAAAATATTTAAAAAAACAGGGAAAAAAATTAAAGAAAAGAAATAAAAATAATAATAATAAAAGAATGAGTCGGCAGACTGTATTCTCGAGTCGTGTCTTTTGGTGACGGACGGGTCGTGACCTAGGCCGCCTTGAAGGGCAGACATTTTTTAATCGATAACACTTTTTTACCACCCCCGTTCTTCATCAGTTTATATATATGTATATATAGAGAGAAATATATACAGAGGATCCCTGAAGTGAGTGAAGTAGAGAGTAAGCCCACAGCCCACGTTTACGTTGGTTTCGCTGGGGTAGTCGTCCGTGACGGTCGGACGGGCCTCCTACGCTTTATTTTTTTTTCCTGAGACTACATTTACAACGAATATCTACTCTTTGCTTTGCTTGTATTAGATGTTGCGATGGGGTTGGTATTATTAGGGATGAAGATGAAAGTCCTAACTAAGCTCAGCTACAACATAACGCGAATCATTGGGATAAAGATCACGATCACTTAGAGTATAAGGCTAAGAATTGTAATTGGTGATGATAAAAATAATTTTTACGGTAATGAGATTTTTATTTGAAGGGGAATTCAAGGTAAGAGGTTGGAAAATATATGTAGTGGGCGGCTCGAGTAGGAGCCTTGTCGAGGTATTTATTTTATTAGAGCAGCTTACAGCGACCTAAATATGTATAGACTCGTGTCCTTTGACTTAAAGAGGAGACACCAAAACAAATTTAAAGCGGATGAATTTTTAAGGATTTTTGTCCAGCGTTTTTTTTAGTTTTGAGGGGGAGGGAGTCGGGCTTGAGGTTTGGAAAACTTTTGGGAAGATTGAAGACTGGGGAGGGGGCAAGTTGGTCAGGTGAGAATTTTTGAAATTTTAAAAATGTGAAAGAGAAGATAGAAATTTTTGAATTTTTGGTTTTTGAGGAAGGAAATTTTTTTGAGTAGAAGAAGGAGACTAGTAAAAGAATGAAATTTATTTTGAAGATCAGGACTTATTTCTGTTCAAGAAAATCTACTAAAAATCGATTGAAAATCAGGACATTATCATTCAAGAAAATTCACTGAAAATCTATAGAAAATTTATAGAAAATTCCTATGAAATCTATAGGAATTCAGAGTTGTTATCATCGACGAAAATCTTTAGAAAATTTATAGAAAATCCATAGAAAATCTATGGAAACTCAGGACTTGTCATCATCCATGAAAATCTTTAGAAAATTGATAGAAAATTCAAGGAAAGTCATAGAAAATTTATAGAAATTCAGGACTTGTCATCATCCATGAAAATCTATAGAAAATTTATAGAAAATTCCTATAAAATCTATAGAAATTCAGAACTTTTCATCATCCATGAAAATCTACAGAAAATTCATGGGAAATTCATAGAAAATTTATAGGAAAATTCAAGACTTGTCATCCATGAACATCCACAGAAAATTCATGGAAAATTTACAGAAATTTAGGACTTGTTGTTATCCATGAAAATCTACAGAAAATTCATGGAAAATTCATAGAAAATTTAGAGGAAAATTCAAGACGTCACCCATGAAAATTCCTAGAAAATTCATGGAAAATTCCTAGAAAAATTCATGGAAAATTCCTAGAAATTCAGCACTTGTCGTTATCCATGAAAATCTACTGAAAATTCATGGGAAATTCATAGAAAATTTATAGGAAAATTCCAGACTTGTTATCCATGAAAATCCACAGAAAATTCATGGAAAATTTATAGGAATTCAGGACTTGTCGTTATCCATGAAAATCTACAGAAAATTCATGGAAAATTCATAGAAAATTTATAGGAAAATTCAAGACGTCACCCATGAAAATTCCTAGAAAATTCATGGAAAATTTATAGAAAATTCATGGAAGATTTATAGAAATTCAGGACTTGCCGTTATCCATGAAAATCTATAGAAAATTCATGGGAAATTCATAGGAAATTTATAGGAAAATTCCAGACTTGTCATCCATGAAAATCCACAGAAAGTTCATAGAAAATTCCTAGAAAATCTATAGAAATTCAGAACTTATCGTCATCCATGAAAATCTATAGAAAATCGATAGAAAATTAATGGGAAATTCCTAGAAAATTCATGGAAAATTTATAGAAAATCCATAAAAAATCAGGACTTGTCATCTGAATGTTAATTATTTAAAATATTCGGTACCAAACCGTCGATTTTTCCATAATATTCTCCTACAAGACTAAGAATTCTTCAACAAGAATTTTCTTTTTTTCTAATCAATAATTAGATCTTGCAGTCCATTGAACGCTGCGTAAAATGATCCATAATTTTTATTATTTTTATTTCTAAAAAGTAAAAAAAAATAACAACAAATAATCTCACTGAAAATTTTTGAAAATCGATAAAAAAATGAGAAAATAATAATAACATTGAGGTTTATATCATTGTTTATCTTCAGATAATAATAAAAGTAAAAAAATGTGGAAATAACAAAAGTAGAATACCGGGTTATGTATAAATAAAAAGAGTACAGAATAGACGTAGAAAAGAATCGCGAAAGTATAAGAGCAAAGGCTGTTTATCTTTCGAAATTATACCATTCTTTATTTTATTCTTTTCTCTTCTATCTTTAATTTTTTTTCTCCCTCTGTGTGTCTCTTTCATTACTCTTGTTCTTATTTTTCGTTTTCTTCTTTTATTCCTTTGCCGTAAGAAAAACGCCAGCGCGAGTACGAGCACCAGCTCGAAAAAAATAAACGTCAAAAAAACAAAAAACGTTTGTATCCACTGGAGAGAGTACTCGTGTATTTTTTCAGAAAATACTGGATAGATAGCCCACCCCTTTTTCCAGTCAGGCCACCCACTCTCACCCCACCCCACCCCATCTCCACCCATTCTCGTTCCCTCGCGCCATATGACTACTCTTGAGGAATGAAAAAATAATATTTTTTTTACGTTATAACTCAAATAGAAAATTTTTTCTTACTATCCCATCAAGTTTTTATTATCATTTTTTTTTTTTTATATTTTCAACTATTATGCAAATATTTTCAAGTGCTAAAATAATTAATGATTTTTTTAATTAATTTCTAAGTATGCAACTTTAGTATACAAGTAAGATAGAAGTAGGGGTAAAATGGGCGTCCTATAATTTTTTATACAGAAAAAATATAAGAGAAGTTTGGGCCAACGGAAATTGCTTATGAAAAATTTTGAAATTTGTAATCTGTCTTAAAAATTTTTATGTGAATAATTAAATTTGAATTTTGACAACCAATAAGAAAAAGTATATTTAATGATAAGGTTGAGCGAATAATAGATTCGGGAGCGAAAATTTATTTTTGTAATTTTTGCGGGGGGTGATTTTGTTTTGATTTTGAATTTTTTTGTGACTGGGTCATATTGATACCGAATGTGGGGGCTAAAAAAAATTGTAGTGAAAAAAAAATTCACTGTTGACATTTTGGTCGTGGGGTCCTCCCTCACCCCTACTTTATAGATTTAAATAGATAATTATCCGACTGCCAGCCCTTAGAATAATTATTTTTTAAATTTATTGTCAAACTAAAATTTTAAAAATTCATATGATAATTTAAAGACGTAAGGCGCGATAAATAAATTATTTTTCTTTCGGAAAATTATCACTCAATTGTGGGATGAATAATTTTTGGAAGCTAAGTTCTTAAGGGGGATGACAAAGTAATTAAACTGAAAGTAAATATTGTTTTTTATTTTTTGGGTAAATAGTCAGAGTTACAAGGACTCTATATATTTAAATAGATATTGTTTTATTAAAAAATAATGGCGAGCTAAAAGGCCTGAATTTAGGCGCCTCGGGTTGTAAATCAGCAAATAAAGTTCATGTCCAAGAGTCATTCAGACAAATAATTAATTATAAAACTATTTGAGATAAAAACAAAAGATAAAACGTCCAACGCTCGTTGTCACTTTTATCGATAAATTTAAATGAGGCCCCAAAATAAATATGATCCCTGTTATTTAAATAAACCAATCAGTGCTCGGCTTACACTTTATTTTATTATTTAAACAACGGCGATATAAAAATATTTAAATAAAAACAGGACGAGTCGGGGCTAAATGGCCAGCGGTCAGATAAAATCGATTTGTAATTATTTAAATTTAGTCAAACAATAACTCATTAAATAAAAGTATATTTATTTAAAATCTAAATTACCGGGCCTTAGAAGGAAATAAATAAAATATAAATATTGTGATTTATAAGTTTCTTTTTAACGAAAAGACGGATCGGTAGCGGTCATGTTGAGACACACAAATAAATAATCTGCCGGAACTTTTATTTGTTTGTTAAATAAAATCAACAGCAACTCGTTTATTAATTAAATGAATAATTATTAAAAATCAACAGACCATCTTCCGGTTTCTCCCATCAGATCTACTCAAATATTTATTTATCCTCTCAATTCTCCTCTCGCTCGCAATATTCATTAATCCTAAAATAAAATCTTAATAAACAAAAAACCTCATGTCAATTCGTATGCACAGTTAAATATATTAATTACTAAAATATAATTACAAGTTATCATTATCGTCTCATTAATGAAAAAAGTAATAAATTAGTTGTTGAATGCTTTATAAATATAAAAATAAATAACGTTGTGAAAAGAGACGATAGTGGATATCTATTAAAAGTATACATAATTACACGACAAAAAAATTGTCAAAGCAACGGCTACAACAACTGAACGGAGACTTAAAAAAAGGAACAAGATTAAAGATAAGGGAAAAAAAAATAATAAAGTTGAGCATTATCGACAGTCTGTCAGTCGTCTGGGGGCGATAACCGTTGTCTCTTATTTTACACAACACACTAACAACTCTACCCGAGCTAATTAGTTTCCCACGTCAGCCAAAACAATATCAAATATTTTTCATTGATCTAAATTTTTTTTTTTTTTTTTTTTTTTTTTTTGTAATAAAACCAAATATTAGTTCATCAAAAAATTACACAATATATATACATATATCTATATATATATATTTCGAGGATTTAAATACGCTAATTTTTTTTTTAATGATATTCCAAGTAAATAGAAAAAAATTTCAATTAATTTTAAAAAGAAAAATTTTTCAACTGACATTTGATTTTTGAAAAAGTTTAACAACAAAAATTCAAAATAATGCTCAAGTATATTTACAAAAGTGATTTTGTTATTTCTAAAGAAACATTAAAAAAAAAAAATTCTTTTTAGAAAATTTTGAGGTCGCCCATTTTATCCCCAACCCTTATATTGCGTAGAAAAAAAAATTTTCTCGGAATACGAAATTAAATAGAACAAAAAAAAAAATTATTTGAATAGAATTTTTTTTTTTGGTAAAAAAAAAAAAAGTTTTATCATAAGGGCGGTTTTTTATTTAACATGAAAGGAAAAATAAGTTATCATCCCTTAAAGAAGCTTAGGGTAGTTCGCGCTCTGCGTTATCAACCGCTGGATGAGGGTTGAAAGTGACCGACAATCAACCCTCGGTTCTACTATACTTGGAAGTGAAAAAGAAAAATGTTCTAATCATCCCTTATATCTTGGGATGGTAACTCGACTATTTTCATAACCGACAAAATTTTTGAAACTCTAATAGCACACGTTGCTTAGCAAAAGTTTCCTTTAATTTTTCATTACATGTCCGTCAACTTCGGGCTTTTCCGTTTTTGACGACAATTCGTATACAGCGCTATTCAATTTAACGTAAATTTACTACCCGAAGAATCCAAATTCACTTAAAAAGTGGTATACAAATTGTCGTCAAAAACGGAAAAGCCCGGTTGACGGACACAAGGAAAAATTCAAGGAAACTTTTCTTAGGAAAATTTTAATTTCCAACTTTTGCTGCCAGTTTGTCAGCAAATTTCGGTAATTTCAATTGTCAAATTACTGTCAATTTCAAGCTCAAGTGTCACTAGAAAACTTTCATCACATGATAAGATTTTATGTTTTATTTATATATAAAGGGGTAGAAATTGTTCTATCGAATTGATTTTTTGAACTAAAATCTAATCGCGCCAAAATTTAAATGCAGCAAATCGAGATTCAAATCGAAGCTAAAATGAAAAATTATCATCAATTTACTGAATCAAAATTTTAATGATTGGTTTTCATTCAACTAAAAAAATTTATGTGGTCAAAATTTTGAAGTCGCACTCAAGTGACCAAATTACCCCATCATTTTTCTAGAGTAAAAATGAATATTTACAAAAAAAAAAAAAAACAAGATTTTTTCTTAAAAAAAATGGTGTCTCATTTTACCCCAGTTTCTCCCATTTGTTGAAAAATTCTGACGGTATCATTATAATTTATTAATGAACGTCAATTAGCGTCAATAATTATTATGAAATTATAATTATACCGTCGGAATTTCTCAACAAATGCGAGACACTGGGGTAAAATGAGACACCATTTTTTTTTAAGAAAAAATCTTGTTTTTTTTTTTTTGTAAATATTCATTTTTACTCTAGAAAAATGATGGGGTAAATTGGTCACCTTGAGTGCGACTTCAAAATTTTGACCACATAAATTTTTTTTTCTGACTAAAAAAAAAAAAAATATGCGCAGAAAAAAAACTAAAATTCTGTAGAAAAATAAAAAAAAGATGTCAAATAAATATCAAATTCATAGCTGGTATATATAATATATATTTAAAACAAAAATTTTCTCTCATTTTATTCGTCAGCATTTTTGAAATATTCGAAATATTTTTTCTGTCAAAATTTCTCAGTACTCTTACGATTCATGTTGACCAACTTACCCCATATTTCCTGTAGAAACGAGCCAAAAATTACCTCGACAATTTTTTCTCAAAAAAGTATCTAATTTCCCCGCTTTCCCTAATTACTAAAATCACTAATTAATTATTAAATTATTTTTAATGATCTTTAGATCTAAAAATAAAAAATTAAATCTACCGATCCCCAATCAGCGGCAGAGGACCACCTCCTCTACGCGTCCATAGTTCAGGGATTTTTAGTAGCAAGGACTCCCGAGTAAGTTCTATCGGCATCAAAGTCGAAATATCACTCGTATATATTTATTCATTAGCAGTCTCCAATATCATAATCATATTAAATAATATTAACATAAACATGTATGCAATCCATAGTAATAATAATAAAAATATATACAAGTGTAACTGTGCAAAAGTCTAAATTCTAAATCGGTAAGATCGTCGTATATATGAATGTGCACGTAATGATTGATAATAAATAATAAATCGATGTATTAATGCTGTATATATTGACCGGATATATGAGTGTAAAACGGCTCATTAACATACGTAATATATATATAAATATATGGAATAGATGGAGATGTGAATTTAAGCGAACGATCATGTGTGGAGTTAAGTATGGAGAGTAGAGTGGACGTGTGTAGTCGTAATCTTAGATGCAAAGTAAGGTTATAAGTTACCTATCAATCATAACTTGGCATTGAACCTCGATCTAACCTGTTGTCGATTGCATATACGGGTACGGAGTACTAAAGACCTGTTTGCCTCAACACAGACACACTACTAAAGCCACTTATTTATCGCTCTTGGTTCTGAAAATTTCCTAATGACTGTAATGACGATCTTTGTCTACACCTGTCGCTACCACTAGTATTATTTATTTTTTTTTTTTTTTTATGAAAATTTTTATCTCGGAAACGGTCCGTTGGAGAAGGAAAAGTAATCAGGCAGATTTTATTGGAAATTTTATAAGCTACGATTTTGATAAGAGTAAAATTTTTTATATCTCTGATAGTTTTTGAGTTATCGGTAGTTTTGTGTGAAGGCAATTGATAGTAGAAGAATTTCGGTATGGGAAAATGGAGAATAATTTTTTGAAAATTTATATCTTGGAAATGGTGGGTCAGAGTAAAATTTTATATAGGGATGATTTTGTTGGAAATTTTATAAGCTACGATTTTGATAAGAGTAAAATTTTTTATATCTCTGATAGTTTTTGAGTTATCGGTAGTTTTGTGTGAAGGCAATTGATAGTAGAAGAATTTCGGTATGGGAAAATGGAGAATAATTTTTTGAAAATTTATATCTTGGAAATGGTGGGTCAGAGTAAAATTTTATATAGGGATGATTTTGTTGGAAATTTTATAAGCTACGATTTTGATAAGAGTAAAATTTTTTATATCTCTGATAGTTTTTGAGTTATCGGTAGTTTTGTGTGAAGGCAATTGATAGTAGAAGAATTTCGGTATGGGAAAATGGAGAATAATTTTTTGAAAATTTATATCTTGGAAATGGTGGGTCGGAGTAAAATTTTATATAGGGATGATTTTGTTGGAAATTTTATAAGCTACAAATTTGATAGGAGTAAAATTTTTTGTATCTCTGATAGTTCTTGAGTTATCGGTAGTTAAAGAAAGAAATTTGTTAGTGAATGGAAAATTAAAATTTTGAGGCTGTATCCGATTTCTATAAATATTATTTTACTGATGGCTAATTTATTGTTTATTTATAATGTTGTATAAAAAAACAAGGCAATGATTGAGTTGAATTTAATGGAGAAAAGGAGAAATCTATTGCAAAAATCTTTTACTTTATTTTGCTTGCGTCTTTGAGTCGCGCCTGCTTCCGGCTTCCGGAAGACATTTTTTTTCTTGGTATTCCCGTAGGGAATCTCGTTGTGGCATCATCGCGATGTCCCTTATTCCACCGGCCACATGCATTCGAAGATTTAGGGTGAGTTGGATTAATGGCTTTCACTCCTTGCTATCCCCCTCCCCCCCAAAATGTAACCATTTGCTTTTTTCTCATTAAATTTTTGAAAATTACTTTTCATTTTTTCTTCATGTACTTACCCTCCCCTCAAAAAATCAAAATATTAGACCCAAATTTTAAATTCAAACTTCCCGCCAATTTAAAAAAATTCAAAAATTCATAACTCCTAACCAAGTAATCCTAATGATCTCAACTTGGTCTCATTTTTTTCTTTATTTCTTTCTCTACAAATTTGCTGTCTATAAATTTTCTCATATTTCCAACCATTCTTTCCCTAAATCTCAAAATTCAAGCCCCTTATTTAAAATTCAAACTTCCCGCCGATTTTTAAAAATTCAAAAATTCATAACTCCTAACCTATTAATCCTAATGATCTCAACTTGGTCTCATTTTTTTCTTTATTTCTTTCTCTACAAATTTGCTATCTATAAATTTTCTCATATTTCCAACCATTCTTTCCCTAAATCTCAAAATTCAAGCCTCAAATTTAAAATTCAAATTTCCCGCCGATTTTAAAAAATTCAAAAATTCATAACTACTAACCTATTAATCCTAATGATCTCAACTTGG
The DNA here is from genome assembly GCA_030273425.1 of Microplitis manilae. Taxonomy (NCBI): domain Eukaryota; kingdom Metazoa; phylum Arthropoda; class Insecta; order Hymenoptera; family Braconidae; genus Microplitis; species Microplitis manilae. Next base: position 3,019,211 of record CP092724.1, on the reverse strand, counting down.
TCTCATTTTTTTCTTTATTTCTTTCTTTACAAATTTGCTGTCTATAAATTTTCTCATATTTCCAACCATTATTTCCCTAAATCTCAAATTGCAAAGCCCTAATTTAAAATTCAAACTTCCCGCGGATTTTTAAAAACTGAAAAATTCATAACTTCTGACTTATGGGTCCTAAAGACCTTAACTCGGGCTCATTTTTTCCGTCAATAAATTCTCTTAAAACGAGCCCTCATAAACTTTAGCCGAATTTCGAAGCATGACCGAGTTATCGTTACCCGAAGACAAAATCGGTAATTAAATCAGTCAAAACAAGCAACGTAAGACAAAAAAAATCGAGCATTTAAAATAACGAAACTGTGTCCACAGGGTGGAAAATATTTAGTAGTTTTTACGTAGGACCAGTGGTACATATAGACGGGATTGAGGATTTTAGCGTCTTTGAAAGTAGTGTATCCTCGAACCGACAGAGGTGAAGCCGACGGTAAAAATTCCTTGCGGCCTCTTTTGTGGCTCCTTATCCACCTCCTCCCTTTCTCCCTCTCTTTCACTCTTTCTCTTTCTAACCCTTCCTCTTGATCCTTAACTTCCACCTGTATTTTATACCAAACGATTGAGAAAAAGACTCAAGAAAAATAACTAAGACTAAGACAAAGACAAAATATATATCTATATATATGACAAGACCCGGCGCTTCTTCCTCTTTTTATCGGTTTAGTCCGTAAGAGAAACTAGTCCTTTCTTATTTTCCCTTTCACTCACTCAATATTTTCTTCCTTTATTTATTTCCTCACTATCTTTCTTTCTTTGTTACCCTCAACTCTTTATTATTTTTTTTACAATGTGTCTCGTCTCGAGTCGCGTTTTCTGACTGGGCATCAATCTCTCGTCAAACCCAACCACTCAAGCTATGGGACTGTATAGAAATACCGATCCAAGAATTTTAGATTTTTTATTTTATTTTTTTGTTGAATTTTTGGGAATGCCGTTTTTTTTTTTTTTATAATTTACATTTTCGTCTACGGAGTGAATGCCGACTATGAGGAATTTGGTCTTTAAGTGAATAGAGGGCGGGGGAAATTTTGATCAGTTGAAGGGAAGTGGAAAAATTATGAATCTGAAAATTTTTGAGTTCAAATTTAAATTCTGAGTAAACTAGTGAATTTATCGAAAAATTAAAAGAGATCTTTTTTGTAGAGAATTTAATTTCCTATCAAATTGCTTTCTACAAATTTTCCTGTAAACTCAATAGTTAATGAGTTATTTTAATTTTAAAATTAATCAAAATTTTATTTGTATTAAATTTGAATTCAAAAATAGAATTTGACTTAAAATCAAAATTCTAACAAAACTATTAAAGTAATCAAAAAATTATAAGAGACCTTTTTTGTAGAGAATTAAATTTCCTATCAAATTGTTTCCTACAAATTTTCCTCTAAGCTCAATAGTTAATGAGTTATTTTAATTTTCAAATTAATCAATATTTTATTTGTATTAAATTTGAATTCAAAAATAGAATTTGACTTAAAATCAAAATTCTAACAAAACTATTGAAGTAATCAAAAAATTATAAGAGACCTTTTTTGTAGAGAATTAAATTTCCTATCAAATTATTTCCTACAAATTTTCCTCTAAGCTCAATAGTTAATGAGTTATTTTAATTTTCAAATTAATCAATATTTTATTTGTATTAAATTTGAATTCAAAAATAGAATTTGACTTAAAATCAAAATTCTAACAAAACTATTGAATTTATCAAAAAATTATAAGAGACCTTTTTTGTAGAGAATTAAATTTCCTATCAAAATGTCCCTTACAAATTTTCATATAAACTCAATATTTCACGAGTTATGTGAGTTTTAAAAATAATGTTCAATTTTTGTTCATCGAATTTGAATAAATTTTTTTTAATCAGATGGGGGAGGTAAAATTTTGGGGTAAAATGGCCTAAAGAAATTAACTAAAAATATGTTCCATTACTAAGATAAATATTTCAATGGACTAAAATCTAAAAATAAATTAAATTGTCGAAAAAAAAAAATCTTATTACGATGACCCCAAGTGAGTTTAAGTAAATGAATGTTATGTATATAAGTTTAAATCTAAACGATCTGATTAATTATTCAGCATACGTAGTTACTTAACTCAATAATAAAACCTCGTGTGTGTTTAATTTTCTTATTCGTACGTGACCTTTTGTAAACATTGTCAATTATTTAAATTATACTAATTTATAATTTCTCAAGTTATTTTAAATAGCCCGGCTTTACTCTACTGCTAATTTTTATTTTTTTATTTATTTTTAATCAACATGTCGCAAAATTCTCACCCTTTTGGTCTCAGTCGTCTGCAGAACAGCCTGAGAATTTTCCGAGACGGAAGTGCACCAGGGTGGGGGTGGACTAGGATAAGATAGATGTGCGTCACTTCCGGTTAAGTCTGGGGGATGACAGGCTCTTGCCTTTTGTCATTTGCTATTAACTTATTGCTTTTATATTTTTATTTCTTAGTCATTTTTTTTCTCATCACTAATTTTTTGTAATAAAATTTTTCAAATTTTTTTTTTTCCTCTTCTTATTGATTGAAAATAGTAAAGTCATAGGTCATTTTACGCAGAAATGTATGAACTTTAATGTCAAATTTTTACTTTGGCAAAAAATCAAAATTTTAAGTCATGAAAATTAAAAATAAGGAATTAAAAAATTAAATCATGCTTTGAATTTTTTTAAAAAATTTTTTTTGTAATTTTTTTTTCATACTTTTTATTTACGAAAAGTACTCGAGTCATAGGTCATTTTACGCGGAATTGTATGAACTTTAATGTGAAATTTTTACTTTGGCCAAAAAAATAAATTTTAAGTCATGAAAATTAAAAATAAGGAATTAAAAAATTAAATCATGCTTTGAACTTTTTTAAAAAATTTTCTTTGTCATTTTTTTCTTCATACTTTTTATCAATGAAAAATACTCAAGTCATAGGTCATTTTACGCGGAATTGTATGAACTTTAATGTAAAATTTTTACTTTGGCCAAAAAAAAAAATTTTAAGTCATGAAAATCAAAAATACGGAAACAAAAAGTTGAAACTTAAGTTTTTTTCAAATAATTTTTTTTTCTAATATTCATTAATTAAAAATACGGAAATCAGTTGCCAATTTACCCGGAAGTATACAGACTATATAACAACACTATCAGTTTTTAAAAAAAAATTTTCCATCACCTTAAACTGCAACTAAAAAAAAAACGAATGACTTTTACTTTAACCAAAATATAATTATAAATAAATTTCTAAACTATCATGTTAAACATCAGTTTGTACAAATTGTAACCGTCTAAAAAAGTATATACACTAATTACATTAAAAATAACAAATAAACTAGAGTGTTCAGCGGAGCAAAAATTTTCTTTCATCACAATCGAGGTGTTAATTATCCATATTTCCGTCTACTTTACAGCTCAATTATTTTTTTTTAGTCATAAATCTTCACTCACAAAAAAGATAAACAAAAAAAAAAAAAAATAATTTTCAAAAAAATAATTCAGACAATTTGAAAAAATAAAAATGCTAAAACTCTAGCAGAGTTGCATTTATTTCCCTCCTGTAACGTGTCTCTGCTAATGATGATGACACTCTTATTTGTTGGTAGAACCGCGGGTCATTTTTCAAAACCTCTTATATATATATATATATAAAAGTATGGAGGATGTTGAAGAAAGAGGGAAAGAAGAGCAGAAAATAAAAAAATAAGGATAGAAAATCCCTTAGAACGGAAGCTAATGTCCGTAACGGCTCCTGAACCATTAGAACGTAAGAGGGCCGCAATAGAAAGAGACAATAATGATAATAATAATATCAATAATAATAATAATGATAATGATAACTTAACTTTACTCTCATTCTTTCTTATCATTTATTTTTGGACTCATTTTCTCACTTATCACTTATCACATTTCATCCGAACACATGTGATCGAAGAAAGTCTTAATCATCAAGAAAAATATCATGAGTTGCAATTTTTACATTTGTTTCATTTTTTTTTTTTTTTTTTTTTGCTTACTTTTTATAGAGAAGTTTTTATACAGTTTTTTTTAACTAGTGTCCCATTTTACCCCAACTCTTTTTAATAAAAAATACGGCCCGTATGAAAAAACAATATATGGATAAAATATATATGATCATATATGTTTGCAACAAAAAATATATGATATATTATATTGTATATTATAAAAAGTCATAAAGATTTTCGCCGATTTAATATAAAATTATATACAGTACACGGAAAGAAAATTATGGGAATGGTTCCTATAATTTTGTGAAATTTCAACCTATACCAGTATAGGAATGACGACCATAAATTATGGGAACACGTCCTATAGACATAGGAATATTACCCATAATTATAAGAATAGTTCCTATAATTATGGGAATGATACATATACCATTATGGGAATAGTTCCTATAATTATAGGAATGGTTCCTATAATTTATAGGAATGGTTCCTACAATATTATAGGAATGGTTCCTATACTATTATAGGATTAGTTCCTATAAATTATAGGAACCATTCCTATAATATTATAGGGACCATTCCTATAATATAGGAACTATTCCCATCTTCATAATATTATAGGAATAGTTCCTATACTATTATAGGAATAGTTCCTATAATATTATAGGAATGGTTCCTATAATAATATAGGAATGGTTCCTATAATAATATGGGAATGGTTCCTATAATAATATAGGAATGGTTCCTATAATTTATGGGAATGGTTCCTATAATATTATAGGAATGGTTCCTATACTATTATAGGAATGGTTCCTATAATAGTATAGGAATGGTTCCCATAATGGTATAGGGGTGGTTCCTATAATTTATGGGAATGGTTCCTATAATATTATAGGAATGGTTCCTATAATAATATAGAAATGGTTCCTATAATATTATAGGAATGGTTCCTATAATAATATAGAAATGGTTCCTATAATATTATAGGAATGGTTCCTATAATAATATAGAAATGGTTCCTATAATTTATGGGAATGGTTCCTATAATATTATAGGAATGGTTCCTATAATAATATAGAAATGGTTCCTATAATTTATGGGAATGGTTCCTATAATATTATAGGAATGGTTCCTATAATAATATAGAAATGGTTCCTATAATTTATGGGAATGGCTCCTATAATAGTATAGGAATTGTACCCATACTATTATAGGAATGGTTCCCATAATGGTATAAGGGTGGTTCCTATAATATATAGGAACCATTCCTATAATAGTATGGGTACAATTCCTATACTATTATAGGAGCCATTCCTATAATGCATAGGAATACTCCCTTTAATTTTCTTTCCGCGTAGTAAATATATGTATTCTATATATATCTTATATGTTTTTTATATTAAGCCATATATACATTTACATTTACCTTATAATATATTGTATTGATATATTTCCTTTTATATTCAAAAAATATAAAATTTTTATATGAAATGAAATATATGGTAGCATATAATTTATATTATATATGGCACCATATATTTTCTTTGTTATATTTAAGCATATATTTTATTCGGTGTATGCATATGTTTATGGATATATTATATATTCGCATCAAATTAACTAATTTTGAAAATTTTATCTGCAATTTAAAGAGTATATTAAAATTTAGATCTAATTTAATTGGAGTTGGTCATACGAATAAGAAACTTTTTTTTCCATACACAATATAAATATATGTTTTTATATATGATCAGAATATATTTTTCGTATATGATAGAAATATATATTTTTATGTATGATAAAAATATAGTTTTCGTATACGACAAGAATATATATTTTCATATATGATGAAAATATATTTTTTGTATATGGTTGACATATATATTTTATATATGCTAAACATATACGGACTCGTAAATGATAAATATTATATTTTTCAATATAAAAACAAAATATATCAGAAAATATAGTTAAGTTCACCACATATATTTTCTGATATTTATAATATATTTTTACATATATTTTGAGCATATATGTCATTTTTACTTCTGCCAAAAATTAAAATTACTGGAAAAAATTTAACAATTTTAAGTCATTCAAAACAAAATTTTCGAATTATTCGATTCGAAATTTGAATCGATTAGTTCGATTCGATACAAATAATTCCTAAGTTCAAATTATTCCCACCCTAATAATAACTTTTCAGTTCATATTATTAAAAAAAATTTGAATTAATACAAAAAAATTTTCTTTCTTCAAATAAAAAGAAATATTTATTGGCATGAAAAAAATTTTTAGCTGCATAAAAATGAATGCGTTATAATTTATAACGAATAATTATTAAATTTATTATTCATTTAAAATGTCACACTTAACAACAAGATATGTAAATTTTGTAATATATATATTATTCATAATTTATAATTATATTAATTATTAGGTCGTATATTCAATAGAGATGTTCTTTGACTGATTTAATGTATAATAATAATAATTACTATTACTAGTGTTGAATATTGCATTTAAATCAAGGCCGCAGTAGCATTAAACGTAAAATAATAAAATAATTTTAGAAAAGGTTAAAATCAATAATTGAAGAAAATATTAAGCGACTTGACCCCGTCCATAAGCTGTAAGCCATAAGCCATTAAAAAATAAAATGCCAGACTTATATTGGCATTGTGGGTATTATGGGTCTGTTGTTAGCATTTAAATAGTGTATCTCACCTTTGCAATTAACTTAAGTCCAGAGAGACTATACTCAAGATAATTGGTCTGTTAAAATGGTAAACATACCTTTATAGCTCTATCACCCATCCTAGATAATACTCTTCGAGATTTCAAAACGATAATATTATTTTTTATTTTTTTTTAATGATTATTGTGCAAAAAAATTTTTTATGCCTATAAATATATTTAAGACGAAAAAAAATTATTTTTTATAATCATTTAATTTGAAATTTTTTTTTTTTATTTTGAAAAGTAATCGATGGATTTTTTAAATTCACTTTTATAGAATTTTTAAAAAATTTAATTATAATTATTTGGTTATTATTTTTGAGAAACAAGACTGTGAAAAATTGCAAGTGATGTAAAGACGCCATTTTGATATTTTTAGACCTTCTATCAATTTTAAAAAATTCCGTTAAATAGATCAATTTTTTTTAATGATAATTAATTTAATTTCGAAAATTTATGGTAGATTTTTTTAAATTCATTTTTATAGAATAGGATAAAATTTCATTAAAAATTAATCATTAATTTTTTTGGTTGTGGCAAATTGATAAAAATGTCAAGTGAAGTAAAGCCGCCATTTTGAATTCAAATAAAAACTTAACAATTTATTTAAAGTTTGAAATTTTTTAAATTGTGGTCATTCCCCTGCCCAATTTTCTAGAAAATTTCTTTACAATTTTTTCTGTCATTAATTCAATGAATCCCAAAAATTCTTAATTTTTTAAATTCACTTTTTCTGACCTCTTAAAAAAATAAATTTTTAAAAAACGCCAATTACTTTAACCACAAAAAATAAACAAAAATTCCAACCGGCAGTTTCCGCCATTTTGAATTCTCTTAGAAGCCCATCCTATTGTAAAACTCAAAACATACTTCCAGCGCTCAGTTAACCTCAAAATAATAAAAAAAAAATTAACATAACCCAAGAAATTCAAATATCCCTTTGTTCCTATCAAAAGTCATTGCCGCCAATATTAAAAAAAAAAAAAAAAAAAAAAAAAAACATAAGCAATAAAATTTCATTAATAAAACCATTCACTATCCATCAATTCTTATAAGCATAAAAAAAAAATTTCAACAATCATCAGCTTCCTACAATCTCAAGGACCTTTAACTCGTTCATCTTACCTGGGACTCCCCTCTAGTTTAATCTCAATCACCAGCATCATCACACTGCCAGTATAATCCAGTATCTTTGTAAAAATATATCGTCCCTTACATCTTTTCTTCTTTACTATAAACATCCCATATATATATATATATATATATATATATATATATATACTACGATCCGATTATCTGAGCGTGTCGGTAAGATTTTTCTTAGTAACGGGCAAGTAACAGCAACAGCAGCATCAGCGGCAAAGTTGATTCGAGTCCTTGGACCTCGTAGTCGCCTTAGGGTTTTTTAGACTTCTCTATATACAACTTTTAATCCCGCCCATAAAGTGCACGCGATCTTACTGCACGTTTCAAAGACATTAGGCGTCTTTTATAATTTTTAAAACAATTCAATCACTTTTATAAAATAAATATCAATTTGTCATTAAATTTTTGTTGTACTAAATATTAAAAATATTTAATTATTTACTGATCAATAAAATTATTCATTATTTATAATCACAGCAACATTAATAATAGCCAATAGTAATTATAGAAAAAAAAAAAAAATTGCGACACTGCAGTGACTAGCATTAACGTAATCCATTTTATAATTAATTTTATTCTGTGTTATTTATATATATTTACATAAATTAATTATTTATCTGGTTTATTATTATTATTGTTATGGATAGATTATTAATGGAGGATAGATGCGGCGCCTAATTGCATAGTACATGCACTTGTTGCACGTTGAATAAACATTATTATTTTAAATGGTCCGGGGATCAAAGGACATTTGCTACGCAAACACTTTTATGGAACGAGGTTCTGTATATAGTTTTTTTTATTGATGTAATTTTAATAGTAAATCATACGCAGATTGATTTTTGAAGGAAAAAATTATTTTTTGAATTTGGCGCCCAATTATGGGCACGCGGATTTGGGAAAACTGACGATTGAGATGGATAGAAGTGTTTGTTTGGAAAAATTTGAGAGAAACGGTGGTAGGATGCATTAGAGGAAGCTATTTTTGAGATGGATATTCTGAAAAAAAACATGGAATAAGTTATTTTGTGGCGGGAATCGAAATTTGGCTTTGGGATTTTGGCAAAAAATGGTGAGACGACTACGGGAAATTTTTTTTAGAAAACTGATGTCATGGAAGTTATAGAGGATTGTTTACTGAAGATTTTGAGCGCAAGATCATATTTTTAAGTCAATTAGTTTGGAAGATATGAAGATTTTAATTTTTGATGTTCGCCCAAAATAATGATAATTCGGTTTTTTTGAATGAAAAATGTAAGAAAAGGCCATGGAAAAATTTTTTATAGCAAATTTATGGTATGGAAGTTACAGAGGATTGTATTCTGAAGATTTTGTGGGCAGGATCATATTTTTGGATCAGTTTTGTCAGAAGATATGAAAATTTGAATGTTCCATGGTAGCGCAAAATATTGAAAATTTTGTTTCTGGTTTTTTTGAATGAAAAATAGGAAAAGGGGCGTGAAAAAAATTTTGAGGACTTGGAGATAACGTAGAATCTACAGAAGATTGTTTTCTGAAAATTTAGAACGCAAAATGATATTTGTAGATCAGTTAATTCAGAAAATTCGTAGATTAGAATTTTCGCTTACGGCATAAATTGCAAAATTAGGTTCTTTGTGAAATAAACCAAAATTGTAAGTAAATAATTATAAATACGAGTTATATTCAGTGAAATAGTAGTATGACTGATATTTTCAACGAATTCATTATATTTTATTTCGAAAAAAAAAATATGATTTCATAGTTATTGAATTTTTTTTAAATTTTGCATGTGAAATTATTGTTTTTCACAGACGTAATGAATCAATGCGGTTTTCCACAACCGGAAGTCAGAAAGTATGATTGCGATGATTGTAGATTTGCGGTTTGACAATAAAATAAAACTATAAATTTATAATAAAACAAGAATCGATTGAATATTTTGATAAAATTATTGAATCGTTCTCACTGTAAGTCAGCTACTGGATATAAATCTAAGTCTATAAATATAAATAAAACCGACTGAGAATAATATTTCAATATCAGAAGGGAGTAACGATAGTAGTCGGTAAAATAAAACTAAAAAATTCGATGATTGTGGGTTGGTGCGATGTAAATGGGAAGATCAGGAGTGAGGGATTCCATTCACTGGCGTAATGAGGTCCTCAGAGTACAGTAGTCTTAGCCAGCAGCATCTTGGCTACCAGAGATCAGAGACCAGGGACCAGAGGCATGAATGAAACCCATGAGACAGAGCAAGAAAGAACTCAATGTGCCTCAGGATAAAGGAGAAACGGATAAAAAATAAAATAAAAGGATAACAGATGAGATAAAAATAAAAATCGAGTTGGATGAATCTCTGCAGGATATTGGAAATACTTTAGGGCTGTTGAACACGAGCTACTTAAAGCACGCCCGGTTGCATTATAATACCGTCTATCTGACAACCAATAAAGCTAAACTTGCCTGCCGGGAAGGTGTCGAACCCTAGTAATAAACCGGAAGCCATTTAATAAACGATTAAAAACCGTGAGATCGAAATAAATTTACAAAATCGAATTTTTTAATTTTGCCCACAAAGTAGACTATCATTAAATTGATCAATCCTAACTTAATAGTACATGGTTGGATTCAGAAAAATGTCCTCTACAATTTGCCAGCGTAAAAATAATCAATTTTTCATTTTTGACCTTAGGTCATGTCCACTTCCGGTTTAAATTTAAGTCTGACGGAAATCTAGTTTCGTGCCATGGATTCGCCAGTTTCTGAACGTAAAGTCCTGTGAGTTTCATTATTTGTCAATGAGCCGTCTCCGAAATCGGTTTTTCTGGAAGAAGGGTAGCTTTGGAAAAAACCAAAATTCAATGATTTCTATGTTTTTGTTAAGCGGTTGTCAATTTGTCTGGTGTTTTTCATAAAATTAACAGCAAATGCAGCTTAGTGTCTGTAGAATCCATCAATAGAACCGCAAAAACGAACAGAAAACAAAAAAAGGCTAAAACTTTTGGACAAAACGTTTTCTAATAATTACCAGGAAGTAGCAGTCTATATATTTCCACAGCAAGTTTGTGTACAAGTAGCCTCAAAAAAGTAAAAAAGTTAAGTGAAAGAGTGATGTAAAGATCATTTGTATGCCCGGTAACAAAGGCGCAGATCGTACGTCGTGTATCCTAACTAAACAATTGGTTGCCGCCGGGGGCTGGTGAATCCGTCGCCGTCGCGTCTGCCAGCTATTTTTTTGTGTCATTTCTCGACGTCATCGGCAGAGAGAAGTAGATATATCCACCCCAACTGCTAGCCAGGATCCGTGTCAAGTCTTTCTTTCTCTCTTAACTTCCGTCTTATTCTCATCCCTTATTTATCTCCCTTTCATATGAAATCCACACAATATGAATTCTCTTTCTTAAATTTCTGGCTCTAACAAACTTAGAGTTAAGACTTGTGACTTAAATGTCACTTTTCTGTCATCACCCCCTAATTTTTTAAAATCCATTTATTTATTTCTCACAATTCCTTACGATATAATAAACATTTAAATCATATTAAAGTCGAGATCTGCCCGTCGGAGAAAATATTTATAAGGACGAGAAGTTTGAGGACGAAATTTCTTAAGAATTAAATATACGATTTAAAGTCTATCGTATATGAAACAAGTGGGGTCCATAGCACACCAGAATAATTGGGTACAGTCAGCCGGTATATATATATATATATATATAGAGGCTATATAGCTACTGTACGGCAACCGTCGGCATCCTTTCAAACAAATCTCTCTCACTCTGTTCAGCATGTTGATCGTTTTGCCGCGAAGAAGAAGCAAAATGTCGAAAAAAAAGGTTAAAGGCAAAAAAAAGGGAACGAGCCCACGCGGCGTCGGTGGCTCAAGATGATGCGGCCTCGCTCATCGGAGTAAAAGAGATAAAAAAAATATATATGTGTATATATATAAGGAAAGATCGTTTTCTTATGCACTCACTCTTATGATCTTGATATTTTGTCTCAGTTGATCCTTGGACGTTATATTGCGATACTTTTGAAGACTCGGGATTTCAAGACCGGTAGAAAAATGGCTAAGGCTGCAACGATGTCTTAAGTATTGTAAATACAATAACAAGTTTATGAAATTGCTCACTGGGGTTTGTGATGCAAAAGTCGGGGATTTTTATTATTGGAAATTTTTTTTTGAAATTTTTTGGGTTTTGGGCTTAAATTTCTACTAGACATTTCTGTTGGTAATTTTTTAAATTGTTTTTTGGAAAAAATTTTAAAAAGAAAATTTTACGATAATTTATGGATAAATTTTGAGAAAAAATTCCTGAGATAATTTTTGAAAATAAAATTTGCGAAAAAATTTCTGAGGCAATTTTTGAAAATTATAATTCTGTTGAAATTTTTAAAAGAAATTTCGTCTAATGAATTTAAAAATTGATTTATTTTAAAAATTTCTGAGGCAATTTTTGAAAATTATAATTCTACTGAAATTTTGAAAACTGAATTTTTGCTGAAAATTTAAAAATTAAATTTTCGAGGGTGATTTTTAAAAAATAGTTTTCTTGAAAAATTAAAAATTTTAATTTTGCGATTTCTTTAAAAATTATTTTATGGTGAATTTTCAGAGAAATTTTGGAAAATAAAATTTTAGAAGAAATTCCTGCTAAATTTTTGAAAATTTAATTTTCATCAAAAATTTTACAGAAAATTTTGTCTATGAAATTTTCCAAATTTCGATAAAACAATTTTTGCTCAAATTTTGAAAAACGAACTTGTGTTAAAAATTTTCAAAAAAACATTTTAATTGAACTTCAGATAAAAAAATTTTAAAAAATAAATTAAAATGTTTTTTATCGAATTAGATTTTGAATCAAAGTAAAAGATGCCGCGAATTTTTTTTCAAACACTGAAATGGTAAAAAATGAGGAGCTTAATGGAGTCATAACTCGTTGCCACCGACGCATTCAGATACTGCGTATGTTTAATTTTTTTCCTCCACTTTATTTTATTTTTTCGTAAGTTTATTTATTATTATTTTTTTTTTTCAAATTTTTTTCGAGTGTTCAGTACTTTGAGAGAGTACAATGACCACTACTGTTTCAAAGAACCCGCCATTAAAATACAGCATTCAATTCTGCGGTCTTATGATTACTACCCTGTCTCGTAAGCAAGAGAACACCTTTTGAAATTTTTTTTTAATTATTTTCGGCGTAAGATACTTTCAGGAGCTATATTTTCCCAATAGCTCAATTACTTCATTATAACTATTAACTTTCTGTTTAATCCAACAAAAAAGTAATTGCCCTCGGAGTAAAAAATAAAGGGATTTTTTAAAATTGATATTAACGAAATTAATCGCGGCTTGAGTTAACTCGGAGTTAAATCTTTGTCATAAAAAGTATCCGACGGTAACAAAAAAGACGGTAACGCCACGCGACGGTTAAGTACAGAACTCTTTTGAAATCTTACTGTGTTGGTACAGATCTTTACTTTTTATTTTATATATTATTTGTATTTTATTTATTAACACATTGTTTTAATAATTAATACACGGTATCCCTGTGGTTAAAAACTAGGTGTCCCAATAATTAGTACAATGTCCCAGAAATAGGTACATCGTGTCCCAATTAATAGAAAAATGTCCTAATAATTAACACACAGTGTCCCAGAAATAAAATAAACGTCCCAGTGCTCAAAAACTAGGTGTCCCAATAATTAGTACAATGTCCCAGAAATAGGTACATCGTGTCCCAATTAGTAGAAAAATGTCCTAATAATTAACACACAGTGTCCCAGAAATAAAATAAACGTCCTAGTGCTCAAAAACTAGGTGTCCCAATAATTAGTACAATGTCCCAGAAATAGGTACATCGTGTCCCAATTAGTAGAAAAATGTCCTAATAATTAACACACAGTGTCCCAGAAATAAAATAAACGTCCTAGTGCTCAAAAACTAGGTGTCCCAATAATTAGTACAATGTCCCAGAAATAGGTACATCGTGTCCCAATTAGTCGGAAGATGTCCTAATAATTAACACACAGTGTCCCAGAAATAAAATAAATGCTCCAATACTTAAAAACTAGGTGTCCCAATAATTAGTACAATGTCCCAGAAAATGACACATTGTGTCCCAATTAGTAGAAAAATGTCCCACTAATTAACACACAGTGTCCCAGAAATAAAATAAATGCCCCAGTGCTCAAAAACTAGGTGTCCCAATAATTAGTACAATGTCCCAGAAAATGACACATTGTGTCCCAATTAGTGGGAAAAATGTCTTAATGATTAAAACGAGATGTCCCAGAATTTGACATTGTCCCAATAATTAATACGAAGTGTCCTAGAAATTGGTACAGTGTCCCAATAATTAACACGAGGTGTCTCAGAAATTCTCAGTGTTCCAATAATTAGCACGACATGTCCCAGAAATTGACACAGTGTCCCAATAATTAACATGCCATGTCCCAATTATTAAAGTCCCAGAAATAGGTACACGCTGTCTCAGTTAGAGGAAGAATGTCCCAATAGTTGAGACAAAGTGTCCCATTTATTAACCCAATGTCCCAGAAATATACACACGATGTCCCAAAAAGAGGAATAATGTCCCAATAATTAATACAGTGTCCCAGAAATTGATACATGGTGTCCCAATTAGAGAGCAAATGTTTCAATAATTTATCGATGATGTTCTAATCAATAGGTGTCCCATTAATTAACATATACTGTCTTAATATTTAATGAGAATTATCTTAATTAATCAAGTGTCTTGATAACTACCACTCTCAATAATAGAATGACCCAATAATTAACAGGCGATGTCCCAAAAATGAATACAATGAGTTAATAATTGACACAGTGTCCCAATAATAGAAAAAAAATATTTTGATAAACTGCACTTTTAGATTTTTTAATTTCCTACAAGTGCATTTTTTTGGTTTTTTTTTTTTTTGCCATTGATTCGTTGAAAAAAAAATCCGAAAATTGTTAACTGTCTGAGAACTACGAGACTAGAACTAGCTGACGTCTAATAACTTATTGATTTTTTTTTTCAAAACAATAAATTATAAAAAAAATTATTCGGAAAAATTGCACTTATAGATTTTATAATTTTCTACATGTGCATTTTTTTTTTTTTCCATTAATTCTTTAAAAAAAAATCCGAAAATTTTAAATTGTCTGCTATAGAATCATAAATTATAATTAAATTCTGTTGAGTTAAAATAATTATAAAATCGAGTTCGTGATCGGTCTCATGACCGGAATAGAAATAAAATAAGTAAAATAATATAAAATCCCAAGAGAAAGCCACAGCTAAACATTAGCAGAGTGTCGTATAGTAAAAGATAATGTTTCTAAAGGTAGATAAGCTGAGTATGCAGTTATACTGTTATTTTTAATTATTTAACAAGAGTACAGAGAGTACAGGCTCCAGCTGATGGTCAGTACCTTAGTGCGGAGGCATATCTGGATTTTATTTATAAATAAATATGTATATATATATGTACATAGATATCAATGGAAGCATCGAATCAGGTAAATCTCGTGTTATCTATAATCGAACAAGTTAACCGGGTCCTTGGAGCTGGTAAGGAGTCTCCTTAGGCAACAGCCTCAGTAAACACAAGTACACAGGTTAAATAAAATGTGAGCGTAAGAATTTAACCGGTCACTTGCTACTGTGGGGTTGAGAGGGGCGAGTCTTACATATCCGGTATATCTGTTTTTCGAGCTCGCGAGAAAGAGGATTTCGATCGCGGATCGCGGGCTACACTAAAGAAAGATTCCACAACTGAGATTGCACAACACTGACACTTAACAGAACCCTAATTAAAGTCCATTACACGATTAATTATCTAATTAATTTATTATATACCTCCGCTATCTTTATATACTTACTTGAGTATATCGATTATCAATATGTATATGTATATGTATATTTACTAACATTACATTGTTGGTGTCCTTATTTTAGTTGAGTTACAACGGGTAATATGGGCATGTTTTAATTAATTAGTCGGTTTTAACTTTTTGTAGTAAAAATTTGTTGCAAAAGAATTTTAAAAAATATGACGGAATTAGTCGTGAACTGAAGCTAGCAGACAATGTAATTTTTTGATTTTTTTATTAACAAATCGATTACAAAAAAAATAAAAAATAAAAATATGCACATTTAGGAAATTTAAAAAACTACAGGTGCAATTTTTTCAAATATTTTTTTTTTTATAATTTATCATTAAAAAATGAAATCAAACAAATTATTAGACCTCATGAAACTTCAGTATCATAAATCAGCCTTCTAATAATTTTTGGACTTTTTAAAAAATGATAAATTATTAAAAAAAAAATATTTTTAAAAATTGCACTTGTAGTTTTTTAAATTTTCTACAAGTGCATATTTTTGGTTTTTTTATTTTCGTAATTGATCTCCCAAAAAACAAAATCTGAAAATAAGTAATTGTCTGTTAACTTCTGTAATAAATACAATAATTTTTGGATTTTTTAAAAAATGATAAATTATTAAAAAAAAAATATTTTAAAAAATTGCACTTGTAGTTTTTAAAATTTTCTACAAGTGCATATTTTTGGTTTTTTTATTTTCGTAATTGATCTCCCAAAAAACAAAATCTGAAAATAAGTAATTGTCTGTTAACTTCCGTAATAAATACAATAATTTTTGGATTTTTTAAAAAATGATAAATTATTAAAAAAAAAATATTTTTAAAAATTGCACTTGTAGTTTTTAAAATTTTCTACATGTGCATATTTTTAGTTATTTTTTAAAAATTGCTAATTCTCTTCTAACTTTAATCATTAAATTTTAAAAAATTTATTTTTATTTTTATTTTTATTTAAATTAGACAATATTTTTTTTTTTTTTTTTTAATATGTAATTTTTAAAAATTATCGAAATTAGTACTTTTTTTAAAAATTTTTATTTCAAATTTAAAAAATGTTTTTTTCGTTTTTGTAATTAAAAATAATTTTATCATTAACAATTAACTATAAAATGATAATAAATTCTGAGAACAAAAAAAAAAATTGTTGACTAGACGCAGTAATGACCGCGCGTTGAGGTCTCCTCATTCTTGGCTCACTATTTCCGTGAAAATGAATTTAAAACAATATAATCCGGCAATTATATATCAACATAGTATCATGTATCGTGTATTAGACTGAGGGTGAGAGGGTTTTAGTCAGTCTTTGTGAGAGTGTTGATGTAAGAAAATAAGGTATTGTAAATTGTAAGTGAGGATAAGGTGTATGTATTAAATAAAATATATAAAAAAAAAAACACCGGGCATCCGGCAGTGCCAGTGGCAGATACAGAAGTTGTTAAAGACCTAAGTGACAGCTAAAGTAATGCGAGCAACAAACCGCTGGTGTAAAAAGTTACTGGAGGCACTGGAGGCAATAGAGGAACTGGAGGCGCTGGAGGAAAGACTCTCTTGCTTAAACTATTTCTACTATCGTGATCTTTACCGTCTTTTATTATTATTTTCCTTTTCCTTTTCCTTCTCCTCCTTCTTTCATTCTCTTTATTTATTTTATTCACATTTCCCACATTTACGCTTCTCTGTAATTATTCTCTCGCAATTAAAATATTCAATTATAAAACTTGTAATTATATTAAATATATCATTTTATATTTATATATTTATTTTTTAACGGTTTTAATTCTGTCATTTTTTACAGACATTTTTTTTTGGAAATAAAAAAAAATAGAATCCTTTTTTAAATTTATTTTTGTCAAGGAAATTTGAATTTTTTTAAATTTAACAGAAGTGAAAATATAAAGTGCATTTTTTTCAAATTTTTTTTTTTTTATTATTTTAAAAAAAAATCAAAAATTATTAAACGGCTATTTCGTATTACTGACAATTACTATTTTTCGGATTTTGTTTTTCGACAGATAAATTGCGAAAATAAAAAAACAAAAAATATGCACTTATAGAAAATCAAAAAATCTACAGGTGCATTTTTTTCGAATATTTTTTTTTTTTTAATTTAGTATTTTTAAAAAAATTCAAAAATTATTAGGTGGCTAAATCGTATTACTGACAATTACTAATTTTCGGATTTTGTTTTTCGACAGATAAATTACGAAAATAAAAAAACAAAAAATATGCACTTGTAGAAAATTTAATAAACTACAGGTGCATTTTTTTTTAATATTTTTTTTTTTTTAATTTAGTATTTTTAAAATAATTCAAAAATTATTAGGTAGCTAAATCGTATTACTGACAATTACTATTTTTCAGATTTCGTTTATTGACAAATCAATTACGAAAATGAAAAAACAAAAAATATGCACTTGTAGAAAATCAAAAAATCTACATGTGCATTTTTTCCAAATATTTTTTTTTTATAATTTATCATTTCTACATAAAATCAAAAAAATATCAGACTTCAGATAACTTCATGATCATTAAATTTTACCATAAATTAAAAAAATAAAATTTATTTTTTTCCCACAGGCTCCAAAAAAATTCCTCGAAAAATTAAAAAAAAAATAAAATTTATTTTTACTTCCATAAGCTCAGAAAATTATAGAAAAAATTTCCAAAAATTTTAAACTTTTTTTCTAAAAGCTTAAATATTAAAAAAAAAAAAAAGTATTTTTTTTTTTCTAAAAAATTGCATTCTTACATAATTTATAAAATAAAATACGTGTGATATGAGTAGACATCGGAGACTTGGGATCAGTGCAAGCAGCGCAATGCCACCTGGCAGCTTTTTGTCTGATCCCAGTTGGCAATAGTTTTTGCTTCGCTACCACATTACAGTAGCAGTAGCAGTAGCAGTTTCTGTTGAAGCAGTTGAACCATCAGAGTTGAGGTTGAGGGATACTAAACGCTCATAAGATCCAACCACACGTACTACCACCCCAACCACCCTCTAACCCTTTCTCAATCACCCCTTGCCCCTCTCCCCTTGATCTTCTTACCTCCCGCTCGCATTCCCTCTCCATTCCTCTTTTCCTGGCTCAGGATCCCTTGACTCCGGCTATCAACTGTATAACCCCTTACCATTTATTAAACCGCGTCATTCCCCTACTACTTCCGGTCGAGGATCCGCGAGATCTACCACCAATAAGCGCAGTTGCCACGCCTTTCCACCTACGCGCACCTGCGACACGCCTACTAAACTGATACTCCTTTTATTTCTCTCTCTCTTTCTCTCACTTGCTACCTTGAAGCACCGACACGATTACGAGCTCGCTTTGCAGCAACTGTACGACGTTAACGCTCCTTTTTTATTTATTGCTTTTGTCTTAACGGAGTTTTGGGACCAACCTCTTGGTCGCGAGCTACCAATCCAAGACCTGGATACCCGGTTATTGATACCACCTCTGCGGTTTTATTTCCAACCAATCCTACAACCCTTTGCTATATTTTTTATATATCTTATTCATTTTTTTAAAATTCTGATACTGGATTTTATATTTCAACAATTTTTAGTTTTCATTTTAAGCCACTTTAAAAAATATCAACTAAATTTATCAATAACTCGTTATCTATTGAACTTACAAAAAATTCACAGAGACACTTTTTGTAGGAAATTAAATTTCCTATAAAAAAGTACTGATTGACTTTTTTCGTAAACTCAATAATTTCGGCAGAATTTTGAAAATAGCATTTGGAGTTTTTGGCGCGAAGATTCAAATTGGAGTAATTTAATTTTGAGTATTGTGGCGAAACTATTGAAGATATGACAAATATGAAGAGGACCAAAGTTGTAGAGAATTAAATTCTCTATAAAAAAGGTCCTATGGAGTTTTTTGATAAGATCGATAGTTTGGTCATAAATTTGAAGTGAAAAATTTTATTAGATTTTTTTTTTGATTTATTGGTTTTTTAATGAATTTTTTTGAATTAAATTGATTTGGTTTCGGAAGAAAAGATTGAAGACACTGAAAAATAATAAAAGAGTGTTGGTAAAAAATATTAAACGAGAATATATAAAAGTAAAAAGAGACCAAACCAAATTCGGAAACTCGTTGCGCCTTTTAAGGAAATCGTATATTATTTATACACATATATATATATAGCCGTGACTTATGCCGCGTGAATGGCTGCCTTAAACTTGAAAAACGCAGATTTAATGTCAAAGTCAAATGTAAACATAAAAAATTAATAATTTCTCCAATAAAATCCTGACTAAAATTTATTAGTTATTAAATTTTTAATATGATGTCTTATATAAAAAATGATCGATTGATTATTGGAATATAAGTCTAGTAACTTGTGAAAATTCCAGACTAATTGATAGGTAATTAGCCGGCAATCATTTGATTTCTATAAAAATATCTCTGGGGTATCATAAAGTTACATTTTTTTTTTTTTAAATAAATTCGCGCGGTCAAAAGCCGGGATTAAAAGATTTCTATTTGTCCCTCCCTCCCCTATATATTTTCATATGTATAATAAGCAGGGAATATTAAATTTATATAGATCGGTAGTAAATATTAAGATAGATGATGGTGCGAAAATTATCGGGCATTTTCATCCCCCGACAAAATATCCTATCAGCAAAATTTATCTTGACAAAATAACCCACACCACTATAAGCACTACACTGTGAAAAATTTCCAAGAAATTTTTCTATGGGTGCGTTGTAACACCAGACCATAAGAAAACTGGTACAAAATTTACAAGTGTCCCATAGTAAACGGTACGCGCAAACGACACGATTGGGACCTATGCGCATAAGTTTACTATGGGACACTTGAAAATTTTGTACCAGTTTTCTTATGGTCCGGGGTTACAATGCACCCATAGAAAAATTTAATGGGAATTTTCACAGTGTAAAATAAACATGAAAATTTATAAATATCAACAATATAAAGAATATAATTTTATATCTGTTTAGTGTAAAAAAATTTTTTACCATTTTTATATTACTCGAATCAACCACCGCCATAATTCAAACGTTTATTTGTACTATTCACAACTAATATGGGTGTTTGTTTTTTAGGAAAATTGTGGGAATTTATAAATAAAAAATAACTACATGGAGAGAAAATTATGGTAACAGTTACAATATATTATGGGAATGGTACCCATACTGCATGGTAACCGGTTTTTTTGAAATGTTAATTATAGGAACGGCACCCATGTATATTATGGTAATCATTCCTATAACTATGGGTATAATTCCCATATGGTATTGGAATAGTTCCTATGGAATCATGGTAATCGTTACCATGTAACTATGATAATGGTTACCATAATATTATGGTAATAATTCCCATACATTATGGTAATGGTGACCATAATATTATGGTAATAATTCCCATACATTATGGTTATCGTTACCATAATATTATGGTAATGGTTACTATAATATCATGGTAACCATTACCATAATATGATGGTAACCATTCCCATACTATTATGGTAACTATTCCCATAATATTATGGTAATCGTTACGATAATATTATGGTAACAGTTACCATAATATCATGGTAATAATTCCAGTACATTATGGGAATGATTACCATAATATTATAGTAACCATTACCATAATATGATGGTAACCATTACCATAATATGATGGTTCTGTTTACCATAATATATAGGACTTATTCCCATGTATACTTAGGAACCATTACAATGTGGTTATAGGATCGGTTACTATTTGCTTATGGGAACTATTTCTATGAGTATGGTAATCATTGCCATGATACTTTCACATGTGATATGGGAACTGTTACCATAATGATAGGAATTGTCCCCATACTTATAAGAACTTTTTCCAGAAAGTATGGGTCTATATCCCATAATCCCAAGTAATCATTACCATAACGGTATGGGATGATATTCCATAAACGTACTAGAAACAGTTACCATAATTTTTTCTCCGTGTACTTATTTAGAGTGATAGTTTTTCAGGAAAATTCTGAAAATTATATCGGAAGATATTTTGTCGGGGATCTTTTGTTGGGGGATCAAAACGCGCCTTACCACGAAAATTCTATTATTATTGATTTCAAATTAAAAATACACGTCAGCTATCTAATTGAATTCTCTAGAAAAAGTAATCTCATATTTTTTTCATAAACAAGACCATAACTTTTTTTTTGCTACAGCAATTACTGTCATAAAAAAAATTCATAAAATCTCAAATTTTTTTTTTTAATTAATTAAAAAAAAATTATTTGCTGTTAATAAATAATAATAATAATAATAATAATAATAATAATAATAATAATAATAATAATAATAATAATAATAATAATAATAATAATAATAATAATAATAATAATAATAATAATAATAATAATAATAATAATAATAATAATAATAATAATAATAATAATAATAATAATAATAATAATAATAATAATAATAATAATAATAATAATAATAATAATAATAATAATAATAATAATAATAATAATAATAATAATAATAATAATAATAATAATAATAATAATAATAATAATAATAATAATAATAATAATAATAATAATAATAATAATAATAATAATAATAATAATAATAATAATAATAATAATAATAATAATAATAATAATAATAATAATAATAATAATAATAATAATAATAATAATAATAATAATAATAGCAAATTGTAAAAAATTTTTAAGTTGTACAGATGGAAAATAAAATAATTATTATTATTTATATTATTTAAAAAGTGAAACAACGATCTAATAAATCACTCAGATACCCGTTGATTTATGATACATAAACGTTTTCTTTTTACAGTCTGCAATTAAAAGGTGTCATTGAACTTAACATCAACAGTTCCATAATTACCATTATCATTATCATTATTATTATTAATTATTTAATTGTTTGCGTGTAATAGGTAAAGTAGAATCGTAGTTTAATAAAATGAAATAAAAGTTAATCTACAAGCTTATATCTCATAAGCAGCATGCAGGCGCGGGAGTTTCTAGTAACGAAGCAGCCGCATATTTTCCACCCTAACAAATCCACAAAAGGGATACGATTAAATATACTCACTACTTACTGATGGGTTTTATATAAATATATTTATTATATAAAATAACAATGTTGCCCTCATAAATTTAATACTCATAAATCTGAATACAATTAACTCTGTCTTCACATGTTGATTTTTCCGCTCGAAGTGTTGCGTGAATTTCAAATTTCTTTTCATTTTCCCTTAAAATTTTTTTATATTTTTTAAATACTCACACGGAGAGAAGTGAATGGTATATTCTCCAATGTGGTATAGTAATTATTACTATGTAGCATGGTAACCAGTCCTATTTTTCAAAGCATAGGAGTCATTACTATGTAGCATGGGAATGATTACCATTCTTCTGGTAATATTTACCATTCTACATAGTAACCATGCTACTGGTAAATATTACTTTGTAGCATAGTAATCAAAGCCATGCTAGAATGGTACTGAGTCCTATGCTGAATAGCGTGAAAGCAGTTTTAATATTAAGCGCTGCTATATAGTATAGACGTCTAATATAACTTGTACATATATTAAACTTAATTACTACTTATATCAATGAATATTATTTTAATGAAAATTATCAATCATACGAAACTCAAGTATTATTTGACAAAGTATCATTGTCTATTGTATTCTGATTTAAAATGTTGTTAATGGATTTAATATATTTTTAATTTAGATAATTGTTAATTTCCTCTGCATTAATAATTCATAATTAATAATTTTACTTACAATAAAATATTAATTAAATGTCTTTAAATAAATAATTAAATTAGTATAATATTTTTCTAATAAAAATAACCCATGTTAAAATTTGTTAATGTTAATATTTATTATTTTATTTCAAAATTTTAGTTAAAAATTTATTTATTATTAATTAAATAACCTAATCTTTTAATTATAAAACCTTATTTTAATATCAACCTTTTACTACCTTCAATTGGAAGCAGCTTCATCGAAATTGTAATAATTCCAATGTAGCATAGGAATGATTCCAATGTAGCATGGTAATGATTCCCATGCTAGCATGGCTAGCGTTACCATTCAACATCGGACAAATTACTATGTCAAATAAATAATGCGGCTAAAAAACTTGCGTTACCATGCTACATAGTAATAATTACTATGTTACATTCGAGAATATACCATTCACTTCTCTCCGTGCATCTATTGCAAATATTAATAGATAATAGGTCATTATCAAACTGTAGTAATTAATTTGATAATTATTGTAAGTAGTAAATTTTTATTTGCGTTTGGCTGGGAGTCGGGACTAGACTTTACTAGAAGAGAGAATGAGCGAATGAGTGAATGAGTGAGTGAGGAATAATGAAAATAAATATATATTACAAAAAAAAAAAAGGTGTAAGTTTCTCTCGCTCGTGCTCACGCGGACAAACGGCTATAATGTCGGGTTTTTATGAGAGTTAATGAACGGTTGTGTACTTATGGTTGTCGAGCGGAAAAGTGGTGGGACGAGACGAAGGGGAAACTTACTAAAATCATATGCTATTTTACTTTTATTTATTTATACTTCAATCTACTTTATTACTCATTTATATACCCTATTAATGTTCTTTTTAATTAATTACCAAGTGCAAGTATTTTTTTTTTAATTAATTAGTAAAAGAAATTGTGTAGTTTTTGTAAAAAAATTCAAAACAAATTTTTTTTTTACATTACGATTTTTATGTAAAGAAAAATGCTAACTAATTTTTTTTGAACTCATTAGTTATAATTACTGTATTAAATTAATGAAAAAAATGTATTGGTAGCCATCAATTAATTAGATAATTAATCGTGTAAACTATTTTGTTTTTTTGTTAAAAAAGTAAAAATAAAATTTCAATAGGCAAATTAACTTTTTTTTAATAATTAAATTTTTTTAAAATTTAATAAAATTGCGCACGGAACCGCGAAATTTAAATCTCAGATTAATCTGTCACATGAATTTCCAAGCTCTTAAATAATTTTTTGGTAAATATTAGCCGATGTACCGATTTAGGGGTGTTGATAAATGACTTTTTTGCGATTGAAAGTAAGAAAAATAAAAAATTTCGCGGTTTTTTTTTCATAATCCATCAAAACCCTGCCTAAATTTACGTCAAAGAAATTTAAAAAAGTGACCCAAACTACCCCAATCCCCAAATTTACTTTAGCTCCGAAAAAATTTTCTCAAGCAAATTTTCCTCCAAAAATTACTCCCTCAAAAACTCAATAAATTTTTCCCCATAATTTTTCAAAAATTTTTTATAGCCAACTTCAAACTACAAAATTTAATTCCCACCCAAATTACTAGTCTCTCTATAAATTTATTAATTACAATTATAATTAAATTCCAATTAATTATAATTTTTTTTGTCTCAACTTGACATCTTTCATTAAAAAAAAAAAATTACGCCCATAATAATACATGTCTAATTTATAATTAATTTCATTAATGCCAAATTTTTTTTTTTCCCCTACAAAAAAAAAATTCAATTCAATTTAATTATCAGCCATCAAAATTTTTTTTTCTCTTCTATATATATATATATATGAATCTAGATGATATAAAAATTTTAGACAAAAAAAAAAAAAGAAAAAGTTACCTTGCTTTGAACATAATCAAGTGCCAGCATACAGTCAGAGTATCCACTCTCAGTTTTAATAGTAGTGGCACCTTGTCCAGGTGCCGTTGAACAAAATCCAGAACCGACGACACCAACAGGACCTCCAAGTCCTGCGGCGGCAGCTGCCGCAACGCTTTCTCTGTACCACGGATACATTTCACTATCAAAAACCACAAACACACTAAAAATCCTCCCACCTACCCCCTTAATCTCTCACTCACTAGTTCGACCCGCGAATCCAAATTCCCAATTTCAAATTCAAACTTTTTAATCGGTCAATAAATCAATTAATCACTCACCACCGACAACTCACTCACTAATCTCACAGCAGTCGAAAATTAAAAATCGAATTTTCTAATCACAAAATTTAAAAATTTTAAAAACTAAATTATTTCAGTTCAAAATTATAAATATGCAAGTCTCACTTCTCGTAAAATCAGTCGCAGTCTAAATATATTTTGTTAAATTAATTAATTAATTATTAATAATAATAATAATAAATCAGTCTGTATGACTAGACCACAAATCACTTTAGCCTATTAATTAATTAATCGATTAATTAATTAATTAATTAATTAAATTTATTGCACGCTAGTTAACATACTAGCGATTATCGAAATCACTTTTCCTCAACATGATTAATTTCCACTTAATTCTTTACACAAAATTATTATTATTGTTATTACTGTCATACATAATAATTATATTTAATAAATATATATGTAATAAATCACAATATAAATTTTTTTTAATCGGCTTAAACATTTTTATTTTTGTAAAACAAAACAAAGAAAATTAAAAAAAAGGGAATTTAATTTTTTGAGGAAAATTTTTTTTTTATTAAAAAAAAAAAAATAATTGTAACTGTGAGGATTAATGTAATTATGGATTAATGTAATGAATATTGTCTGTGGGTTATTCGTGTAAAAAAAGGTGACGCACTCCGGCCGGAAATCGTGCAACCGAGGACCGCGAACGCGGTGTCTACACTGACGCGGGAGCCGGGATTCGAACGCCGGTTCGTGAGGGTTCGTTAATTTTCGGGTTAATTCGGAAGCTGTGTTTGCCGGTGGTGACTAGAGATGTGTGTGAGTATGAGTGGGCTGGGTGTGGGTGTTGGTGTATGGATCGAGGGAGGACGAAAAGGGAAAGGGTAGACAGAGATGGAAGTTGGGAGGGTTAGATCGAGGATGCAGTTGGACGATTTTTAAAGTGGGGGATAAAAATAAAAGGCCCTAGGTGTATCGCGCATCATGGGAGAGGCTAAGGATTTTTATTTTTTTTATGTTTCAGGTAATATGGATTATTGTTGTTATTTATTCAATGTGATTTTTTCTTCAATGAAAATTTTCGATTTTTTGAATTTTTTTTAGCAGGTGAAAAAATAAATTTTATTTGTTTTTAATAGAAAATAAATTTTTGGAGAGAGTCAAAAAAAATTTGGAATTTTTTTTTTATTTGTAAAATTGCAACTGAGTGGCGGAAAAATTCGAATTTTCATTGACAGAAAGTTATTTTAGATTTTTAATATTCAATACTATGGTAATTTTTGTTTTTCAATGCATGAATTCAAGGGAATTTTTTAATTTTTTAAAAAAATATTAAATATTACGAATTTGAATTTTTTTTTTCTGATTTTTATGAAAAATTATTTATAGACGTCTGTCATTTCAGAAAAAATTATTTAGACATTGTCTAGTATCGAAATTTTTGGGCTTGTTTCTGAAAAGGGAAAAATTTCTAACAATTTTTTTTTTCCTACGGTGGAAAAACATTTCATTGAAAAAATGAAGACACGACGAACTATTTCTGAAATTTGGAAAGTACAAAAAGAAAATATTAAATAACAAATTTTCCTGAAAATTTTTATGCACTCTTATGCTAAAATATTAATTTCCATTTTTTACTTGTATACATTTTTCAAAAAAATACAGTTTTGACTTTTTTTGGAAAACTTTTTTACAATAATGAAAATTTTTCGCACCTCGATGCCGAAAGATTAATTCCCATAATTTTTTACTTGCATGCATTTTTCCAAAAAATTCACTTTTGACTTTTTTTGGAAAACTTTTTTACACTAATGAAAATTTTTCGCACTCCGATGCCAAAAGATTAAATTCCATAATTTTTCACCTGCATGCATTTTTCCAAAAAATACAATTTTTACTTTTTTTAGAAAAATTTTTTATACTGATTTTAATTTTTCGCTCTTTGTTGCCAAAAGATTAATTTCCCTAATTTTTCACGTGCATGCATTATTCCAAAAAATTCACTTTTGATTTTTTTTGAAAAACTTTTTTACACTAATGAAAATTTTTCGCACTCCGATGCCAAAAGATTAAATTCCATAATTTTTCACCTATATGCATTTTTCCAAAAAATACAATTTTTACTTTTTTTAGAAAAATTTTTTATACTGATTTCAATTTTTCGCTCTTTGTTACCAAAAGATTAACTTCCATAATTTTTTACATGCATGCATTTTCCAAAAAATTCACTTTTGACTTTTTTTGGAAAACTTATTTGCACTAATTACAATTTTTCGCACTTCGTTGCCGAAAAATTAATTTCCATTTTTTACCTGCATGCATTTTCCAAAAAAATGTTTTCATTTTTTTTTGAAAATTTTTCAAATCTCTTCCCAATTTCTTTTTTTGAATTTTTCAAATTTTTCAAATTTTTCATGAAAAAAATCGTCCGTTGAATTCTCATCCTCATATTTTGCAGAATATTGAAAATTTTCAAATGAATATTATTTTGCATAGAAGGGGATGTCCTATTATCAAATATCGATGGCCTATTACTTAATTAATAAATAAATTAATGAGTAAAGCATAAAATGAATAATTGAATAAATTAATGAAATAAATATACAAGTTATCTGATAAATTATAATGTTTGAGTCGGAATAAATATATCGATGGTTGAAATTTTATTATTATATGTACGGTGAGAATCTTAATTAATGTGCAAGTATCCCATCATTAATACATGCTTGTGTCCCATTCAATTAAAATCGCACTGGGACTGCGATACGAATACCAACGGCGACTTCGACGGTGGGCAACGCTCATCATTAATTCTAGTTCTTTGTAATAATAAATATAAATACATATATACATATATATACATCAGTCGTTGAGTTAAATAAATCCTAAAGCATTGTAATTAATTGCCAAGTAAAAAATTCACATCTTTTATTTTAATCTGACGTACATTATTTTTATTTTGTTTATTTATTTGTAAATACATAATTTATCAGGGATTTAATTATCGTAAACTTTAGACAAATCAGTTTTGTTATTAAAATCACTATTAATTATATTTAATTACTTATTTTAGATTTTTAGAAAGAAAAAAATTGTAATTTCATTTGTTAATTTAATTTTCAAAAATTATTAATTCAGTAGAAAATTCCCCCAGATGATTCTTTTCGGACTTATTTTCTTTAAAATTTCATGCTCTACAAATTTTGTCTGATAAAATTTTTCAATATTTTCAACCATTTCCGAGTTATGTACAAAAATATATCAGAAACAAAAAATTCGATGATTTTTTTCCAAATCGAAATTAGGTACATTTTAAAAATTCCATAACTCAGTAACGAATCGCCCCAGATGACTTTTTTTGGGCTCATTTTTTTCGAAATTTTATGCTCTACAATTTTTGTCTGATAAAATTTTTCCATATTTTTCACCATTTCCAAGATATTCATAAAAATATATCAAAAAACCATTCCGACGATTTTTAACTAAATCGAAATTAGGTAAATTTTCAAAATTCGATAACTCAGTAACCAATTTCCCAGAATGACTCTTTTTGGGCTCATTTTCTTTGAAATTTTATGCTCTACAAATTTGGTCAGATAAAATTTTCTCATATTTTGCACCATTTCCAAGATATTCATAAAAATATGACAAACAAATTTCGACGATTTTTTTCCAAATCGAAATTAGTAAAATTTTCAAAAATCAATAACTCAGTAACAAATTATCCAAAGTGGCTCTTCTTGGACTCAAATTTTTCAAAATTTCCTGCTCTACAAATTTTGTCTGATAAAATTTTCTCATATCTTCCACCATTTCCAAGATATTCATAAAAATATAAAAAAAACCATTCCGACGATTCTTAACCAAATCTAAATTAGTAAAATCTAAAAAATTCATAACTTAGCAACAAATAACCCTACTGACCTCTCCCAGCGTTCAATCTCTTCAGAATAAAACCTTCTAAAAATGTCCTCTCCAACTATTTTCATATTTCCAACCATTTTCCTAATACGAACCTCCTAGAGCTCAAAACCTGCATTCCTTTCTCCCTCATCAATACTAAGTTAACAAAAAAAAACAGCAGAAAAAACAAACTCTTGAGCATGGTTTAGCAAAAAGTTAAATATATAAGTCATTGACACATGTGACTCAAGATGTAAACAGTTGAGTAAGGTCAGTAAAGTTGATTTAACACGCAAAGCAAAAAGTCACCCCTAAAATAGTCCAACAATGGCCGTGGAAATTTTTTCCACACCCTTTTGTAGCACGCGGAGGGCTCGATTCAACTAACCAAGTAAAAACTCACCCTACCGACACATTCACTTCAGTCTGCATTCATATATACATGTATATAGACCATTAACTTGCTCTTATTTTTTTTTCTTTATGACATTAAATATTGAGATAAAAACTAGAAAAGAGACAAATCTCGGGTTCAATTCGACCAAGGGCATAAAGAAATTACAGAGGAAGATTTTAGTCATGGACTTGGTCTAGATCTTGGACTTGGACCGGGACTAAATCGTAGTCTCGGTCTCGGTCTTGGTTTTGGTCTTGGTTTTGGTCTTCGACGTGGATTTAAACTGTAAATTGGCAAAATGTTTTCTACTTATACTGATACTGATACCCAGTGATGATCGTCGGCAATGTCCTAACAAGTAGCTGGTAAGAACGACTACCCCGTGCTTTGTAGAAGAAGACAAACAATCTCTTGCTCTTGCTGAGACATCCTCTGTAATGGTTGCTCAGAGCAAGAAAAACCTCGACACGCTTTTTCGGCCAATACGGGGAGAGTACAAGAAGTTCAAGGCCGTGGGTTATGGTTATATAGATGTACTTGGTTAAAGGGGGCATTTTTTTTGCGAGACACTACTGACACACTTGGGCTGAAAGTTTTATAAATCTTCATTTTTTATGCCGCCTTTTCATTTTTATTTGAAAGCTGTGGCGGTAAAATGGGTGTACCCTAAAATTTTGTGCTCTACAAATTTGCCTCTTATGAATTTTTGTGTAACTTTGATTCCTGGGGAGATATCTTCATATATTTGAAAAAAAAAACTGAAATTTTTGGAAAAAGTTAGTTTTGGAAAAGGATTAAAAATTTATATCTCAAGGACTATTGGTCCTAGAAAATTGATCTTGGGTCGACTCTTTGTAGAATTTAATGCTCTACAAATTAAGTCCTTATAAATTTTATCGTATCTCTTGTCGTTTTCAAGTTATCAATGAAAATATATCAAAATTCTGAAAATTTCCAAATTTTACTTAAGTTTTTAACTACTTCGAAAATTCATAACTCCGAAACTAATAACCCTAGAAACATGGTTTTGGTCTCATTCTCTTCAAAATTTAATCCTCTTGAACTTTCATACTAACGGGTTTTATCGTATTTCCACTCGTTTTCAAATTATCACCAAAAAATACCCGAGACAAAATTCAAATTTCCAAATCCCAAATTTTATATGAACATTAAAAGCTCCATAACTTCCGAGTTTCTGGTCCTACAGAGCTCGCTCACCGCTCATTCTCTTCAGAATTTAATCCTCTACAGATTAACTCCTTACAAATTTTCCCATATCTCTTATCGTTACCAAGTTATCCGGCCCCATAGCAATTAAATGATAGTAGAATCCAAAAAAATGAAGATAAATTTAATTACCAGATGATAAATATTTAGTTAAAATAAAAATTTTAAAGAGCGGTAACGATAAGAATGCGAAAAGAAGTTGCTGGATAAAGTAAAAAGCGATTTATCAATTAGGAGTTTCTAGTTTTGTCTGGATTCCATCAAGAAATTCCAATGATCCGAGCAAAACTCCAACATCGTCATATTTTTCCAGTCTCCGACTCTGGTCTCCAGTTTCCAGATCGCAGACTCAGACTCCAGAGAATTCTTGGCATTGCATCCAAGATGTCGCATAAATTAATTTATAAAATAATCATCAAGTTTTCTTGCAAAAAAATGTTGAAAAGATTTTTCCAAATTTTCTTTTGTATAATTTAGTGGGGATTTTTTTTTATAAAAATTTATAGAGCAACAATAAGTTGATTGGAATGAACACGTGATATGAGATTGTTAATATATATTCGATGAGATTGGCTGTCGAGAATAAAAAGCATGATCGTCGTTTGATGGCGTCACCGAGACTCGTATCTGGGGAATTTCAGGGACCTTTTTGCCGGCAACAACACACGGGATAGATAGATTTAATGAAAGACAACAGTTGAGAGTTAAATGTATATCGCTGTTAAGAATTCTAAGGCAATAAGCATCCAACCAGTCTCTATATATATAAATGTATATGTATACTGACCGCAAACGGCAAACTTAAAACTCACTTCTTTAGTTCTTTGGTGCAGCTTAAACTTTTGCTGCAGCTTCGGTACCATCGTCGGCAACTGTAGCAACTGTTGAAGCCAATTTACAATAAATGTCATTCTTAAGATCGATCGGTTTTCGATACTTTATATTGCTTACTATATACTTTTATATATATATATATATATATATATATTTGATACTGATAATTATAGTTGTGATTTGATATTTTATTTAAGTTTTTAAAATCATCGATTTTTTAAATTTTAAATTTGAAAAATTTTTCCCGCTCTTTTGAAGTTTGATAAAAAAATTTTATCTGAAAATTAAGAAATGAAATTCTTGAAAACTCTATCATAATTTTTCATATTTTAAGAATTTTTTTTTTTCATTGATTTCAAAATTTTTTTTTCCCGCCTTTTTTTAAATAATAAGAAAAATTTAAAAAAATTTAATCGTAAATTAAAAAATAAAGTCTGGAGAACTTTCACTTACTTTTGCTTCTAAGAATTTTTTCTTATGAATTTCAAAATTTCTTTTCCCGCCTTTTGAAAAAAATTTTTTTAAATTTATTTGAAAATTAAAAAAAAAATACTCTTGAAAACTCTATCATACTTTTTTATATTTTAACAATTTTTTTTTTACAAATTTCAAAATTTTTTCCCGCTTTTTTTTAAACAAGAAAATTTTATAAAAATTTATTTAAAAATAAAAAAATAAAATTCTGAAGAATTCTTTACTTATTTTTAAAATTCTATGAATTTTTTTTTTTATAAATTTTTTTACCAGGTTAAATTTTTCAAAATTTAAAAATCTGATTAAAAAAAATTTTCCAATAGAATTTCAATTAAAAAATAGAAAAAAAAAATTATTTTTTATTAATCGAAGAATGCAAAAATTTTAACATTTTTCAAAAATTACTCGAAAATTAAAATTTTTGACATGTTAGAAAATTTTAAAAATTTTTTCTATTCTTTTCCTTCAACTCCAAAAATAATGACAAAAAAAATCACTAGAGATTTCTAGCCTTTATCATTCCAAAGTATCAAGACTAAAAAAAATATTTAAATCAATAACACTAATGACTAAAAATAAATAAATGCAAAAAAAAAAATGTCATTCTATCCTCTATTTAAATTAAAATAAAAAATAAAAAATAAAATATAAAATAATCCACCATTGCCAACGAAACACCCCAAGCACCTGGTAAAGCTTAAACAATTCCAGCAAAAGATCCAAGGAGGTGCATCCGAGCAAGAGGGAGCGAGGATCCACGAGAGGACACAAAGAGGATAACACACAGAAGGCGTTACCAGCAAATCCTATTGGCGGGAGTAACTGAGGATCTGGCCTCGCCTACCGCACGCGCGTTATTACAAAAAATACCAAACACACACATACACACACTCACCCTTATACATATATAAATATATATGTATTAAAGTAATGAGAGATCCTCAGTTTAGTTGTATTGGAAGACTGGGAACTCAAGTCGATACAGTAAGAAAATAAAACCTAAACTTTACTCATACCCCGAACTAAAGTCTCAGTCATACTCGAGTCTAAAACTCCCTGGAACCTAAAGCCTGAAATTTCATATCGAATCTTGATACTGACCAGTCTAGAGTTTAGTCTAGAGACTAGACTATAAAGAGAGTCTAGAGTCTAGAGTCTTACCATTGAGTCTGACTAAAGGGGTTGAATTTCTTTTACTACTTAAACTTTAACAGCCGCCATGACAGTTTTCTTTTACGTTTATTCTTGTCTTGTTATATTTACTATTGAGGTTTACTC
Source organism: Microplitis manilae (assembly GCA_030273425.1). Taxonomy (NCBI): domain Eukaryota; kingdom Metazoa; phylum Arthropoda; class Insecta; order Hymenoptera; family Braconidae; genus Microplitis; species Microplitis manilae. The sequence goes on along the minus strand of CP092724.1, from coordinate 2,985,398 downwards.
CTTTTACTCATATCCACATATATTTATTTTTTTATACTGTTACTCTCTACTCGTACTCTTGCTCTTGCTCTTGCTCATATATATGTATATATGACTTTTACTCTTATCTTATTTTACTTGATTCCTTTAAATTCAAGTCCATCAACTCCTCGAGTCTTTTATGCCGCCATTTTTTTTAAATACAAGATTTGTATCTTGTGATTTTTCGCACTCATGATGAATATATAGAAGAGGGCGGGAAAAGTGAGACACAATTTTTTGACAAAATTTTTACGCAAAATAAATTTGGCGCGAACCAGAATTAAATTTTAAAAATGACCATTGGTCAAAATTTTTCACTGGTCAATTGTCCAGACAATTTATCTAATATATAGTGTATAAAAAATATGGGGTAAGTTGGTCAGTCCGAGTACTGCGACAATTTTTAAATTTTGACCAGACAAAAATTTTGGACTATTGGTCAAGAAGCAAAAATAATTCGATTCAAATTTTGCTATTTGATGAATTTTTAAAAATACCCAAACTAATTATGGAAAATTGACTTTATAAAAATGTTTTAAACATGAGGTCTAGAGAAAATTTTTCCTCGAATTTTTTCTGTTCAAAAAATGATAAACTTCCGTACAAAAAATTTTTATTTATAATTAATTTAGATTTGAATTTCATGACGAAACTCAAATAGTGACACAAAGATGACTTTTATCATTTTGTGTCAACAATTAGAATCACGACAAAATTATGACTGTCAAATTTTTATCCAAGTGATCCAAGTATGAGTTCATTCACTAAATTTATTAGGGGAGGGTGGGGCAGAGTGGGCCCCTTAAGGAAAATAATTATAATATCGTTAATTTTTTCATCGCGTTTACATATTTTTAGGCCCTTGATACTTATTTTCACTTCATTATGCTGCGTCGATTAAAATTGAAAAATCGAAAATTAGGGGCAGAGTGGGCCCCTCACAAAAATTAGGCAAAAAATTTATTTATTTTATTTTCCGTCAAGTTATGACCTCCGTAATGTTTTTATCAAATTCTAGGCAAATATGTCATATGTGGGGCAAAATGGACCAGTCGAAAAAAAAAATTGTAACGAAAAAATTTTGTATTTTTCGTTTTCAACTTTTTTCGAGTGGTTCATTTCACCCCAAATATTACATATTGGCCTTATCCCGAGTCAAAAAACAAATTCCAGTTCGGACCTCAAAATACTACGTGAGGTTTTTGAGGGACAAGTTGGACTTTGGAGATTGAGAACTGTTTAGAAAGTAATTCCATTTTAGGCCTCAATGTTGTCCTTACGGGCGATTTTACATAATTGAGGGCTCAATTGGTATTAAAAAAATTTTGCGTGGGCCTCAAAATCCTCATAAAATAAAAAAATTTATTACTCCAGGTTTAAGCCTCAATTTCTTCAATAACGTAATCTATATATATATATATATATATATATATATATATATATATATATATATATATATATATATATAAGAATAAAAAATAATAAGTAATCGTATCCAAATATTTTTTTTTTTAGTTCAATTTTTTTTTTTTTTTTTATTAATAATGCCATTCATTTTTCTAATTTTGTATTTATATACTATGATTATATTAGACAATATATAATCACATGTAGCAGTATTCTTTTACGAGTTGGAAAAAATTTTATCAGTTATGAGTTGAGGACCAAAAATAATTTTTAAGAACAGTTGTAACAAGCTGTCATAAACCGAACTTTTCTGAAGTATACTAAATTAAATTATGCTTATTAATAAAAATAATATACAAGCTAAAAAATTTAATGCTCACTATAAAAAAATAATTAATCTGAAAGAACTTCAGAATCGATTTTTTCAATTAACATACAAAATTTTATTGAAGACAAAACAATTGATATTGCATTCCTCATTATTTTGGAACATTTATTTTGTCGGACTTTGTGTCCAAAAAAAAGTAAATACTCTAGACTTAATTTTTTAAACAATTTTTAGGAGTCTATTTTTTTTATTCGATTTACAACTGAGATAAAAAAAAATTATTTTTAAAAACTTCTAAAAGTTTGTCAAGGGCTATATAAAAACGAATAATAATAATTACTATTGTTAATATTATTATTATTATGAATGAATAATTGTATTTTATTTTACATTTAGATTTTTATATTTTCTTCTTTTTTTTTCAACTCGAAAATTTTCTAAGTCCAGAAAACGGTAATTTATTTCGTGAGGGTTTTGAGATCTTCATTAGTATTTACAAACCGATAAAGAGTTTGAATTTAGACCTCATAATTCTCATTGAGGATTTTGAGTGCCAATATCGTATTATTTATCGTGCAATAAATGAAAGATCAAAGGAATTGATATTTCTGAGGTCCAAACTAGAATTTGTTTTTTGACTCGGGTAAATATGATAAAAACGTTATAGAGGTCATAACTTGACGGAAAATAAAAAAAAATTTTTTTTTATAATTTTTTGAGAAAGGGGCCGTCGTGTCCCAGGCTGTCCTATCTTTAACTTTCTTAATAAATTATATTTAATGAACAGTTTTGGTGGTCTATTTTATCCTTCATTACACTGTAAAAAATAATTTGAAAATTACAATACAAAAGGTATTGAATTTTCATAACTAGATATTTGAATTGTATTTTCAATAAAAAAAGCTTCAAATTTAATGTACGTAATTTAATAATCAAGCTGGTATTTAAAATTAAGAAAAAAAATATGAATTTTAATAAACGTACTTAAAATTTATACTTATTCTTTAAATTTTCAAAGCAAGCATTGAAAATTCTAAGACACATTGAATTTTAATGATTCCATTTGAAATTTCATAATATTTATTTGAAAATTCAAATACTTGTATATGAAATTTCTGCGCGTGACGTGCTGCTCGTTCAGTAATCAAGGATTGTGTTTTAATACTAATTAGTTAAATATATAATAAATTTGAGTAATGTGAGCGGTGTGCATCAGACTTTATTGTTGTAAAGTTTTTATTTCCTCGATAATATAAAGTAAATAAAACTTGTGACTGAACTGAACATCATTGACAGTATATGTACTGTATACAGTATTAAATGTGATATAGCATAATGCTAATAAACATAATATAGTTTTATAGTGATTTAAATATTAAAATGTGATTTAACTCTAAAATATTTATTTAACTTCTACTTTTTCAAATGTTTAAGAAAAAAAAAAAAACTACCCGCTATATTAAATTATATTATAACAATGGTTAATAAAAAAAAAAAAAATTTATAACGTTGTTCATAAGAAATTGATGACAGCTTACAAAATTTTGAAGCTTTATCAATAAACATTTTGTTACTTGACATACCTAATAGTCTTTAATTTCCATGTAACCATACACTGTTAAAAAAATTGTTTGAATTTTTAAAACATTGTATATAACGCAATAAACGCATAAAATTGTGTTTGAAATTTCATTGTAACGATCGTATAGAATTTAAAATACTCGCTTTTGAATTTTCAAATAAACGCTTCAGATTTTCATATACATCTATATGGAAATTAAAAAGAGAGTATTTGAAAATCAAATGAAAGATATTTGAATGTTAAAAAAATTGTATTTGAAAATTCAAAACGAAGTATTTGAAAATCCAAAGTGTCGATTTGAAAATTCAAAAGCATGTATTTTAAATTCTATATGAAATTAGTAATGAAATTTCAAGCACAAATGTATGTGTTTATTGCGTTATATACAATGTTTTTAAAATTCAAACAATTTTTTAACAGTGTGAGTCATATTTGTGTCACGATCTGAGTTTCGTCATGAAATTCAGATCTTAATTAATAAGTCCACTAATACGAACTTTTTTGGAGCTAAAAATTTATAAATTAGCAGAGGAAATTTATAAACTTTTTTTTTAAATGATTGATAAATTATTTAATTGAAGTTTAAATGTTTGGAATTAGTTTTGGAATTTTTATAAGTTTTTTAGTTACGAAGTAGGGTGAGGTTTAGGCTGAGTCATTGTGGCAATTAGACTACAAAGAATTTTAAAATATCCATAAATAGTTTATGAAGAATTTTCAGAGATAGGGTGAATTCAATAAAAATTTTACTCATTTCGTAAAATAAAATAATCCCAAATGCGTAAAAAAAAAATTTTCTTAAGACGAGTAAAAATTTTTTTTCCTGTGTAATCATAAATTTCCCAATTGGCTCCGATCAGTAAAATTGGCTTTACATAAAATAAAAATTTCTACCCAAGACAAAATTTTAAAAAAATGATCCAGTGACGTAGACGTAGACCTTAATAACCCAAAACAATAAAAAACGAATAATAAAATAGTCGAGTTCCTCTTGGACTTTGTCCTGAATCCTAACCCTCTTATATATTTTCAGATCGTTAACAAAAACTAATCCAATGGGGTTTTATTAGCATTTGTAATTCGCCTATCGAATTAAAACTCCAGAAACTCATCTCCGTCCCTTTACAAACTCTCCCGCTATGAAATAAATATTATTATTTTTTTGCTAAACCGATCGATGACAATTTATACATTTTTTTTTTTTTTTCAATGATACTTTTAGACGAACGATGATTAGCTTAATTAATAGTTCCTAAGGGTAATCGACTGAGAGAAAACGTTTAAAGACAATATAATTCCTGTCACATCAATTTAACAATTATCGTACTCTAAAGTGCAATTAGCCTTCATTTTTTTTTTTTTTAAATACAATAACACCAACTCTGGTGTCATCGGTTGTCTAAACGACAGCTCTATTTTATTTTTAACTTAAACTCTCGATAATTTATTTCTATTTGTTACTGTGGGAAAATTTTCGCGCACTAGTACATCTATTAATAAACAATTGGACGAGATAAGTAATTGAGTTACAGCATTTTTAATTGATAATTTAATTGTGTTTTAATTTTTTTTTGTCCCATTTTCGAACGCGGGAATTGGAGGAATTTTTTTTTTATTTATTGGGAAAAAAATTATTAGACTTTTTTTTTCGCGGAGAAAAGGTAAAGAATTTTAGGAATGGGTCCTTTTGAAAAGGACACTCGTGCCGCTTTATTACGTATACAATTAGAGTGCATTCTTTATATTTTTAAAGTTTGGTTTTTTTTTATTTTTGGAATTATTAAATTATTGGGGTTTAATTTGCGATTATTTGAGATCGAAAATCAGCTGAAGATTTTTTTTAGACAACGTTTAATAAAATGCCGACAAATTGGAGAAAAAATATTTTTTAATTTTTAAGAAATATTTTTAAAATTTTTGAAAAATATTTTTTGCGATGCAAAAAAATCTACACCCATTTTTTACGGGAATTAAATTTGAATTTTCAAATTTTCAATAATTTACCGCGCGCATTTTTGAGGTCCGAGGTTCGAATCCCGCCCGCGGTATTTTTTCAAAAATTTCTTAACCATTAGATTTTTAATTTACACTAAATTTACTTGACTTAAAGCTCAAACTCAAATTTTTGATAAATTAGTAAATTTACACATTCAAAAAATTAAAATTTCAAATAAATATTTCCCGCCTTTTTTCCCTAAATTAAATAGTTTCTCAAAATTCGAATCCATGCGCGCATTTCTGAGGTCCGAGGTTCGAATCCCACCCGCGGTATTTTTTCAAAAACTTCTTAACCATCAAATTTTTAACTTACATTCAATTTCTTTATTGACTGAACGCTCAAATTCAAATTATTCATAAATTGATAAATTTTCAAATTCAAAAAAATTCATATTTCCCGCCTTTATCTCCCAAAAATAATTTCTCAAAATTCGAACCATCGTGTCTAGCCTAAGGTCCGCGGTTCGAATCCCGTCGCAGTAAATTTTCATTTCTTCTTTTTTTTTTTTCAAAAATTACTTTTTCCAAAATAATTTTTTATGCGATATTGACGTGAGCCAACTTCATAACTTTTGGATACTTAAAAAAATGATAAATTATTAAAAAAAAAATGTTTTAAAAAATTGCACCTGTAGTTTTTTAAATTTCCTACATGTGCATTTTTTTACTTTTTTTTTTTTTGCAATTGTTCAGCTATAAAAAAAAAATCCGAATATTTTTATTTGTCTACTAACTTCAGGATCACATTTTTATTTAAAAAAAAAAAAAAAAAAAAAATTGAAACTAATGTGAATTCAAATTACACAAAGATTAAGAGCTTAAAGTAACAGAGAATGTTAAATGAGACATGGGATAGATGGGACATAAACGGACACTGAAATCTCGCGGTAAAATTTACTGATCCCTGGATATAAACTACAATTGCTTTTATATATAAATATGTATACGTATATATGAAGAATAAATGAACTGTTCTCTAGGCCAGTGAAACATTTCGCGAACCAGCTAAAGATCCAACAAGCAAACGGTAGCAAAATCATACCAAAGAACCACTGACTTTTATTTTTGTCTTCTTCCTGCTTGCACTCTCAGTAATTTTCTCACTGACTAGACTCAAACTCCCGCCTCGTCTGTCTTTCATCTTTACTTTAAGCAGAGGACGAGGATGGGGTGAGGATGAGAACCAGGACGATGAGGGAGAGAGGGGATGGACTGTTTTGTTCTTTTACACGGGTACGAAAGTTCATCTGGACCTCAGAGGCTGTAAAAGAGCAGCTTTACGAGTGTGAATAGAACCAGTCCAATTACAAGCCTTAATTTCAATGGGATAATTGCTTACGGGGGTGGGTGCTGTGTAATGCAGAAGCTAAATCTCTTTTAGTTGTTATGTACTTTTGTTTATTTATTTTGAAACTAATCATTTTTATTTTTAGTCGAAATAATTAAGGATTTTGTTTTTTAATTTTTAAATATTTGAATTTAGTCTAGATTTTTTTTTTTTAAGTAAGAGACAGGTAGGGGTAAACTGGGCGCCCTATGATTTTTTATACAGAAAAAATATAAGGGAAATTTGGACCAGTGAAAATTGGGTAAAAAAAATTTAGAAATTTGAAAGTTGTCTTAAAATTTTTATGTAAATAATTTAATTTGAATTTTGACAACTAATAAGAAAAAGTATATTTAATGATAAGGTTGAGCGAATAATAGATTCGGGAGCGAAAATTTATTTTTGTAATTTTTTCGGGGGGCGATTTTGTTTTGATTTTGAATTTTTTTGTGACTGGGTCATATTGATACCGAATGTGGGGGCTAAAAAAAATTGCAGTGAAAATAAACTCACTGTTGACATTTTGGTCTTAGGGGTCCTCCCTCACCCCTACTTTATAGATTTAAATAGATAATTATCCGATTGCCAGCCCTTAGTATAATTATTTTTTAAATTTATTGTTAAACTAAAATTTTAAAAATTCATATGATAATTTAAAGACGTAAGACGCGATAAATAAATTATTTTTCTTTCGGTAAATTATCACTCAATTGTGAGATGAATAATTTTTGGAAGCCAAGTTCTTAAGGGGGATGACAAAATAATTAAACTGAAAGTAAATATTGTTTTTTATTTTTTGGGTAAATAGCCAGAGTTACAAGGACTCTATATATTTAAATAGATATTGTTTTATTAAAAAATAATGGCGAGCTAAAAGGTCTGAATTTAGGCGCCTCGGGTTGTAAATCAGCAAATAAAGTTCATGTCCAAGAGTCATTCAGACAAATAATTAATTATAAAACTATTTGAGATAAAAACAAAAGATAAAACGTCCAACGCTCGTTGTCACTTTTATCGATAAATTTAAATGAGGCCCCAAAATAAATATGATCCCTGTTATTTAAATAAACCAATCAGTGCTCGGCTTACACTTTATTTTATTATTTAAACAACGACGATATAAAAATATTTAAATAAAAACAGGACGAGTCGGGGCTAAATGGCCAGCGGTGAGATAAAATCGATTTGTAATTATTTAAATTTAGTCAAACAATAACTCATTAAATAAAAGTATATTTATGTAAAATCTAAAATACCGGGTCTTAGAAGGAAATAAATAAAATATAAATATTGTAATTTATAAATTTTTTTTTTAACGGAAAGACGGATCGGTAGCGGTCATGTCGAGACACACAAATAAATAATCTGCCGGGACATTTATTATTTATTAATAATTATTAAAAATCAACGCGCCATCTTCCGGTTTCTCCCATCAGATCTATTTAAATATTTATTTATTCTCCCAATTCTCCTCTCGCTCGCAGTATTCATCAAACCTAAAATAAAATCTCTTTTATTTATTAAAAAAGAAAACGTATTTTCGTTGAATAAAAATCGGCGGGATAGTTAAATAAAAGTTAAAGTTTGATGACATGCCGAAGGTGTTTGACGAGTAAGAGTACACAAGGATACATGTATAAACGATGATAAAAATAAAATAAATCTAAATAAAAAAAGTAATATAAGAAGGCGAATAAGAATAAGGAGAGAAGAAAAGATTCGCTGTTCGTGGAATGACGTTTTCAATTCGCGTCGCGGGTATTTTTTGTAATTAATCTTTAGACTACTCGCGGGACGCGGGGCTCGGGTGGGAATGGGTGAGCAAAAGACAAGGACAGACAGGACCGAGCACTAGGTTCTGTGTCTTTCTGTCTTTGGGATCACCGAGCCTTCGTGGAAGCTAAATGGAAAGAGGTACAAGCGAGAGGAGAAGAGCCAAAGACCGGGAGTGAGTGAGCAGCACCAGCAGCAACAGCAGAAACAGGAGCTAAAGGAAGAGTACAAGAAGAAGGAGAAAGAGAAGAGCAATAAGAGAGACCAGTCTGGGTTGTAGCGTAGAGCTCTCGGTGTATCTGGTTTTTGCGGGCGTCAGATGACAGTCGCTTATTTACCGGGCAACCGGCAGTAGCTACGCTCTAGCGGCCATCTTGCTCAAGATCCACTGACTTAAGAAGGTACTTGGTGAAAAAGCATAAGAGTAAAGAGTAAGGCGATGCCTGGGATTCCCCTTTGTCCTTTTTCTATCCACAACTTAACTCTTTAGCTTACATCCCTTACCTCAAACTTATTTCTAAATACATATCATCTTTAATTATTACCATTACTATTATTATTATTACAATGTAAAAAATCGGGAGTCAATTTTGAGTTCTGGAGTTTAAAAAGACATTGCCACATACGCTGTAGATAGGCAAGTTTTTTTTCACCGTGTTTTTTAAAATCAGAAGTGTCAATAATAAAATAAACTCCCCTTAAGAGTAAATTTAACTCTAAGGGAAGTGAATAAATGAAAAATTATCTGCTTCATATTCACTATGCATTTACTCCGATCGGATCCGCGTTCACTATGAAAAATTTTTTCTATAAAATGTTATTTGTTCGTTATTATAAATTAATTTATTATATACATATATCGAACAAGTGGCAAATAATAAAGTGAAAAATTCGTATACTAGATCTTTATATATTAATATGTACGTTTACTAATTTTTCGGTTCCTCATTTTGTAAATTTTTCTGTTTATTTGAGTGATAATAACTAGATAGCAATTTATCGATTCTTTTTCATATTAATTTTAATATACGGACTTACAAATTTAGCTCTTCTGTGTATCAAATTTGAATATAAATAATAGTCACTTTGTAATATATGTAATGATCCTGGTTTGACATTAGTATCGAATATACTAATTTCAAGTCGAAAATAAACTACACGGAGAGAAGTGAATGGTATAATCTCTAATGTAGCATAGTAATTATTACTATGTAGCATGGTAACCAGTCCTATTTTTCAAAGCATAGGAGTCGTTACTATGTAGCATGGGAATGATTACCATTCTTCTGGTAATATTTACCATTCTACATAGTAACCATGCTACTGGTAAATATTACTTTGTAGCATAGTAATCAAAGCCATGCTAGAATGGTACTGAGTCCCATGCTGAATAGCGTGAAAGCAGTTTCAATATTAAGCGCTGCTATATAGTATAGACGTCTAATATAACTTGTACATATATTAAACTTAATTACTACTTATATCAATGAATATTATTTTAATGAAAATTATCAATCATACGAAACTCAAGTATTATTTGACAAAGTATCATTGTCTATTGTATTCTGATTTAAAATGTTGTTAATGGATTTAATATATTTTTAATTTAGATAATTGTTAATTTCCTCTGCATTAATAATTCATAATTAATAATTTTACTTACAATAAAATATTAATTAAATGTCTTTGAATAAATAATTAAATTAGTATAATATTTTTCTAATAAAAATAACCCATGTTAAAATTTGTTAATGTTAATATTTATTATTTTATTTCAAAATTTTAGTTAAAAATTTATTTATTATTAATTAAATAACCTAATCTTTTAATTATAAAACCTTATTTTAATATCAACCTTTTGCTACCTTCAATTGGAAGCAGCTTCATCGAAATTGTAATAATTCCAATGTAGCATAGGAATGATTCCAATGTAGTATGGTAATGATTCCCATGCTAGCATGGCTAGCGTTACCATTCAACATCGGACAAATTACTATGTCAAATAAATAATACGGCTAAAAAACTTGCGTTACCATGCTACATAGTAATAATTACTATGTTACATTCGAGAATATACCATTCATTTCTCTCCGTGTACAAACTATCAAAATTTCGAGCATTATTTTTTTCCGTGCATAAGAAGTGAAAATTTATCAAGTCACAGAAAAGATTTTATTTTTAAAAATTTTCATAGAAAAAATTCGATACTGTCTTGATGAGAAACTAGATATCACGAGGTTTGAATTTAAATTTTGATAAATTTCCTACGACAATTTGTCACCGGGTTATGAAGATTCGAAAACTAGTCCAGTTCCGGGTGCGGATGTACCGATGTACGGACTTGACATATATCAAAGGCTTCAGATAATTGGGGTCGCAAATTTAAGGGGGGGGGGGGGATCAATATTTAGTGCTCAAAGAATTTTTGAACCAAACTGAAATTTTTTTGAAAAAAAAAAGTAAATATATAAATAAGAGGAAAAATTTTCAGTCTCGTTTATTTCTAAGTATCATTGATGGTTTAAATAAAAAAATAATAAAATAATAGGACTTATTAGTCAGGATTAGATAATGCGGGTCGAGTTTGTAAAGTTACGGAAGCTGATGAGGGGAAACGAATAACAAATTATGGGTAAAAACATTCTTCTACCCGTCTCTCATTCGTAAGGATTACAAACGTATAAAAACCTTGCACAATATATATATATATATATATATTTGTAAAAGTAACACGTAGACAAGAGATTTTAAAAAAAATAAGTAACACGAAAAATTCTTAAGGATTGAAACTAATTAGTAGATTTTAAATCTCATTAGCAATTAAATATATATACATATATATACATATACTATGATTAAATTATTATTACTGTACATTTACATTTAATTAATTAGCTAAGCATAGTACACTGATAGAAGGATTTTTTAATATTTAATAAGCCTTATTAACTGTTAATAAATGATTTTTTAACATGAGATGATTTAATAAATATTTATTAACAGTTAATAAATCATTTATTAAATGCGATTTATTAACAGTTAATAAATATTTATTAACAGTTAACAAATATTTATTAACTATTAATAAATTATTTATTAAAGACAATTTATTAACTATTAATAAATATTCGTTAACTGTTAATAAATATTTATTAACTGTTAATAAATCATTTATTAAAAAAGTTTAATAAAAAATAAGCATAAAAGCTTTATTTTGACACTTTTTGTAACCTCAGAACTTTAATAAATAATAGAGTTTAATTAGATGAGTAGATTTATAGTTTTCTTATGGAAAAAATAGACAAAATGAAATGAATCATAAAAAAATAGTTGTAATAAATTACAGTTTTTTTTTTTTTGCGGTGAAAATTATTAGGGTAATATAAATTGAAAGAAGTTAAAATGTAAATTAGAAATATTCATAATTAATACTCGTTTGATTAAAATTTTTTTTAATTTTTTTTGACAACAAATATGTAAAAAATATAACATGAATGATGGTAAATGAATATTTACATAAATATATCTTAAATTAAGTCACGGCGAGAAACAACATGAACTCTGCTTGATGTAACATGGATTTCATTTCATCTCTACTATTTTCTATGATTATTTCGGAGTATCCAAATCAGTTATATCATGCTCTACAGAAAAATAAGAAAAACTATTTAACTAAAATGATAATTATTTTTATATTAATAAGTTTAAAGATTTCCGATATGTATGAAGACTTTAATCTTATCCGTTTAATTGTACTGACTCATTAACATTGTATATAGTTCACCTAGACCCCATGAATTGACCAACACATCCATTTCAATCAATTTTTAAAAAACTTTATGGGCCACTTTAAACTTTTTTATTTAAAATTCGACACAAAAATATGTGTTTATGTTCAGTATTCAGTATCATTTCTTTGTTAAGAAGGGTTATAGCTTTATTTGTTTATGAACGATCTTCACAGCGCACCGTAAAAAAAGACACATTCACTCCAAAAATAATTTATTAACTGTTAATAAATATTTGTTAATTATTAATGCATATTTATTAACTGTTAATAAATGTACTTTTATTCCAAAGAAATATTTATTAAATGCTAACAAATATTTATTTGTATTTAATAAATGAAATTATTGCATCCAAACAAATGAATTTATTAACATTTAATAAATTCTTCTATCAGTGTATTAATAATTAAAAGAGATTATTTTGTATGTTTGTGTATATATTTAATGTACTGACAGGAAGTCTTAGTAAATACAAAGGGTATTCTTCCTTTATATATATACATATATATAACAGGAGTACATTGAATATTTTCTAGTGTTATATACATATATTCTATCCAAGTACAAGTAAGTACGTAAATTGGTAGAGATGCTTTGCTTAATTAAATTTATGCCAATTAACAGTGAATATATATAAGTATATATATTAGGGCGGCTGAAAAAAATCGACAGTATCTGGAAAAATTAAAAATTTTCTAGCGACGTTTAAATATTTGAACTGTGGGCTAAAATTTACAGATTTGAAGATTTTTTTTTTAAATTTCAAAAAGGCGGGAAAAATTTCAAATTTATAAAAACGAAATTCGTAGACTATTCAAAATTATTGGAGAATTATTACGAATCTTGTTTTTTAGTTTTTAAATAAATTTTGGGTTTTTTTATTTTCAAACTAAAAAAGCGGGAAAAATTTAAATTCAAATAATTTTTAAAAACTTAGAATTTTCTCTAAGTTTAAACTCAATTATAAATTTTCTGCACTGAAAAAAAAAAATTTTCTTGGCGCGAAGCCGTTATTTTTATTGAATGAGAACTTTAGGAGGGATTTATTTGAACTTATTGATTATTACACTGAAAAAAATAAACTGAGAATAATAATTAAGTGTATAGATTTTATATAGATTTAGTTAATGTATCTTGTGTTTATATTTTTAAGGCGCGATGTTTAAAGTTGTAAATGAGCCGGCAATGACTTGGAAGTTTGGAGATGAGACATCAAACTCGATAAGTATAGATTGAATTTTAATTATGTTTTTTAAAAAATTCATTTGTTTACCAGGGATACATTTATTTTATATTTAATAAATTAGATAAATTAAACTGAAAGTAAATATTGTTTTTTATTTTTTGGGTAAATAGCCAGAGTTACAAGGACTCTATATATTTAAATAGATATTGTTTTATTAAAAAATAATGGCGAGCTAAAAGGCCTGAATTTAGGCGCCTCGGGTTGTAAATCAGCAAATAAAGTTCATGTCCAAGAGTCATTCAGACAAATAATTAATTATAAAACTATTTGAGATAAAAACAAAAGATAAAACGTCCAACGCTCGTTGTCACTTTTATCGATAAATTTAAATGAGACCCCAAAATAAATATGATCCCTGTTATTTAAATAAACCAATCAGTGCTCGGCTTACACTTTATTTTATTATTTAAACAACGACGATATAAAAATATTTAAATAAAAACAGGACGAGTCGGGGCTAAATGGCCAGCGGTGAGATAAAATCGATTTGTAATTATTTAAATCTAGTCAAACAATAACTCATTAAATAAAAGTATATTTATTTAAAATCTAAATTACCGGGCCTTAGAAGGAAATAAATAAAATATAAATATTGTGATTTATAAGTTTTTTTTTTAACGGAAAGACGGATCGGTAGCGGTCATGTCGAGACACACAAATAAATAATCTGCCGGGACTTTTATTATTTATTAATAATTATTAAAAATCAACGCGCCATCTTCCGGTTTCTCCCATCAGATCTATTTAAATATTTATTTATTCTCCCAATTCTCCTCTCGCTCGCAATATTCATTAATCCTAAAATAAAATCTCAATAAACAAAAACCCTCATGTCAATTCGTATGCACAGTTAAATATATTAATTACTAAAATATAATTACAAGTTATCACTATCGTCTCATTAATGAAAAAAGTAATAAATTAGTTGTTGAATGTTTTATAAATATAAAAACAAATAAAGTTGTGAAAAGAGTCGATAATGGATATCTATTAAAAGTATACATATATATTAAATACCAAACTTACCTTATGCATCTTACCCCTCCCCAATAAAATAACAAAAACCCATACTCATTTAGCTCTTTTTTATTTAAACTCTGTACACAATATCTTCGACTTTTTTACAAACATAATATAAAAATTATATAAATCGTTATACATTATTATCATAATCAATAATTGCTATTTAATGATAACACTTTTACTCTTTAGTAATGAGTTTAAAAATTTAAAAATCTCTCCATTACCAAATTTATTTACTACATTACTAATAAACTTGCTAATGAACACAAATACTATCAACATTAAATATAAAACTGTATTTAGTTCGCTTGGAAGATATAAATTTTTTTTTTTACTTCGGTAGAAAAAAGAATAAAAACTATTTTAATTCATTAATTAAATTAATAAATTTGTTCCATGACATTTTTTTTTTTCCTAATTACTCTATCTCATATATATATATATATATATATATATATATATATATATATATATATATATATATATATATATATATATATATAACTACTTTACTCAAAAGCGTACAAAAATATTTAATATTTCTTCTTTAATCAATTAATCACTTCATTAATTTATTAATTAATTGAAATAATTATTTTATTCTCTAGTATATTAATTTTTAAATTATATTATTATGATTATTATTATTAGTATTGTTAA
The DNA here is from genome assembly GCA_030273425.1 of Microplitis manilae. Lineage (NCBI taxonomy): Eukaryota > Metazoa > Arthropoda > Insecta > Hymenoptera > Braconidae > Microplitis > Microplitis manilae. Next base: position 2,970,245 of record CP092724.1, on the reverse strand, counting down.
AATAATTATTATTATTGATAGATCCATTCGTGTATTGATCAACTGGACACTAACTCCGTGCCTGTAAAAAAAAACGATTATTTTTTCTTATTTCATATATATATATATATATATATATATATATATATATATATATATATATATATATATAAAATCAAGTCTAGTCGAATGTAATAAAACTAAAAGTAGAACTTGTAGTAGAGCAGTCACTCATTGTAACAAACTAGGATATATTCTCGGTTGGCTGCTTCAATTCACAGATACACATATCCATATATATAAGTATATATTTATATATTTCATTTTCAGACCTTGTAATACTGTTTTATTTGACGTCAACAATCGATATTTCACATGCAAGTTTTTAAATTCCTTTGAAATCATCGATTTCTTGATTATTTTCAGTGCATTGACATCGCGTGTCAATGCATGCATTTTTCCTATTTTACGGGTTATTTTATTAACTATTTAATTTTTTTTTTTTATAAACTCCATACACGGACACAAATAGAGGTACTGGTAACTGTTCTGCTTAGTAATCGACTATTTTAACAGTAAAGTATGTCAAAGATAATTATCGTAGGAATTTGGTAAAATTTAGATGAATGTCAATTTGGCGGGATAATTTGAAAAATTGAAGTATAGCTTTTTAATATAAATTATATGTAAAGATATATTCTATAAAATTTCTCAAAATATTGAATTGGAATGAAATTAAAAAAATTTTTAAAATTCACTATGAAATTTTTTAGTTAAAAACTTAAATTACTTTTTGATAATTTTGAGTTTATTAAAGTCTCGCTATATAAATATATAAAACTTGCTACATAAAAATACATATATATATATATATTTATAAAAACCATATTTCGTAACTTTTTTGAATTTATTTTTATACTGCGCAAAAAAAAATTAATCGTAATTTGATTCTTCATTATTTTTTTTTTTTTTTTAATTATTCGGAAGGGTAGTAATGATTATAATTAAAAAATTGTTCGTGACGTAAAATATTAATTATTTAAAAATTAAAAATAATTTTTAATAAAAATACTGCAGTAATTGGTTTTGTTGAAGGCTATAATTAGCATTGTTTGAGAATACATTAAAAAAACTTTTTTTTTACTTAAAAAAAAAAAATAAAAATTATAAAATAAGAAAAAAAAATGAAATAGCTGCTGGCGCTAAGCCTGAGGGTTAATATAAACCTGCCGATGTGCTGGCAAAATTGGGTACTAAAAATATATCTTGCCTTTTCTAAACTAAACTTACACCTTGCCTATATATATAGGTATATATATATGTATATGTGTATATGTATGAAGAAGTGAAAAAAAAACGAAAGTAAAAGATCATCAATACAACCCCCTCGGCACCTTGGATCGTTTAAACATACCGCTAACTTGATTGTTTGCCGACTGTGTAGACCCTTTCGTTTTGTTTTCTCGTTAAAATATCTACGTGCCCTTGAGGGTCAATGAGCTCAGCTACACCAGTTGCACAAGTGAAAATCATAACTTACATCAATATTTTACAAAAACGAATAATAGACATTTTCAAAAATTTGAATTTGCACTGTCTTATGACAGTTTGTGACTCAGTGAAAGTTTTATTATCAGCTGCTTATTATTTTTTCAATATAAATATCTAAATATCAGACCTAAGCTCCCTATGTACTAGTAAATTATGTTACAGCAAATTTTTTACAGTTTGATTAATAAAATAACCCGCAAAATAGAAAAAATGTATGCATTGACGCGCGATGTCAATGCACTAAAAATAATCGAGAAAGTGATGATTTCAACCGAATTTAAAAATTTGCATGTAAAATATCAATTGTTGACGTCAAATAGAACACTACTACGAGGTCTGAAAATGAAATATATAAACATATATGTATATATTTGAGTATTGAAGGAAATAAATTATTTTGTTTATCGTAACGAGATAATTCAAAAGTAATAAAAAAAATTGTTGGACAGTTGTTTTCAACGCCTCGGATGCAGTCATTTGTACTTCGAGCTAGTAAATTATTCCTCAGTACCAACGATAATGTAATAATAAGTATAAGTTTGAGGTTTTAAGTATAAAAGAGGAGAGAGAATGAGATTATCCTGAATCCAGGAGGTTTAACACGACCGAGGGCTAACTTGTGGATGTTGAGTATTTTAGTGTAGGATATAGAGGAGTGTAGAGAGTCAGTGACTGACTATTATGTCGTTTCGAGACGAGCCTCTCACCTCGAAACCCTCAAGCAGTTCACTACCATGAGAAGATTTTTTCGTAATAATTCTTTATGTTTTTGTTTATTTAGTTTTTTTTTTTTTTTTTTTTTAAAGGGAAGATATGCAGCGCGGACGTCAATGCAAGTGTTGGCCTGTGGTGCGTATGGTTTTGAAACGGAATGGCGTTAAAGAGGCGGTAAGATATTTTATTAATTGGTTTTAATTGTGGAGATTTTGATATTGAGGGGGGATATTGGGGAGGGATTTAAAAGGGAGTTTGATTATTTTGATAAATATGAGGCAAGAGGGTGGCTGGGGGCGGCTGTCTTTGTCACTCAGGTACGAGCGACGATGCGAGAGTTGTTTTTATTTTGCTGACCAGCGAATCTCAAGGCAGAGTCCTGATTTACGATAACTATAGTTTGTTAATGACTTTAATTAACTTTTAATAAAATTATAAATACAATAATTGTCATTAGTATGTTTTAGTTATTTTTATTTAGATTTTTATTGCAACGAGTGTCGGACACTTTTTATTTCATACCAACACATTATTTATTTTATTTTAACTAAAGTCTTTTAATTATATTTTAGTTAATGTTTTAATTAAGATAACTCGTAAACTATTGAGTTTAAGTTTTTACTTGTAAGGACATTTTCTTTAGGAAATTTAATTTTCTACAAAAAAGTATTGAGTTAATTTTTACGTAAGTTCAATAGTTTGTACATAATTTTAATTTTAACAAAAAATTATTATTTAAATCGAAATTTTTATTATTAAACTTCAATTTAAAATTCACGTTTAATTATTCAAAATTAACGCTAAACTATTAAAAATACGTTAAAAATGTATCAATACAATTTTGTAGGAAATTAAATTCTCTACAAAAAAGTATTGATTGACTTTTTACCTAAAGTCAATAGTTTCGACAGAATTTAAATCTAGTCCCCAAAAACTTTTATTTCACTCAAAATTTATTTTTCTGAACTCCGATTTAAATTCCCGCTCAATTATTTAAAATTCCATCTAAACTATTAAAGATACGTCAAAAATGTATCAATACACTTTTATAGGAAATTAAATTCTCTACAAAAAAGTACTGATTGACTTTTACCCTAAAATTAATAATTTCGATACAATTTAATCCCCAAAAATTTTTATTTTCCTCAAAATTTATTTTTTGAACTCCGATTTAAAATTCCCTCCAAACTATCAAAGATACGACCAAAATACCCCAATACAATCTTGTAGGAAATTAAATTCTCTACAAAAAAGTACTGATTGCCTTTCATCGTCAATTTAATATTTTTGTCCCAAATGAAATTCAAAGCCTGAATAACTCCAAAAATTAAGAGCAAAGTGAAATAGAAAAAAGATAAATAAATAAATTTCACTATCGCTTTTCCCGTTACTCAACACTAAAATTTTATCACTAGTATTGTTCTGTAAATCGTAGCATATTTGTCAGATTTCCGTTGTTATCTGCAGCATAAAAGCAGGAATGAGCGAAAGAAATGAAGAGAAAGTAGCTGGGGATTCTTAAGTGGATTGGCTTCATTTCTTTATTCTTACTCTTACATTTATCCAAACTCCTTACTCCTTATTATTTTATTTTATTTCTCTATTCACTCATTCTATTCTTTATTCTTTCGCACCAGACTAAACTCAATCGACAGCAGCCACCGACTCCTCACTTTTACATCCCGACCCCTTTCAAGACTTCAGTATCTAGTCGATTTACTAAAGAATTCATTTTCACCCTCGTTTTTTCTTTTTTTTTTCATGTTTGCCTCTATCTCTCTATACAATTTCTATATATTTATATAAATATACATTTGCAAATGTTTATCTAATTTATCTCTGAAAATTTTTTACTATTCTCATAAAAAGTTATGACTGCTAATAGTTTATGGACTAGATTTTCTTATAAAATTAATTTTTTTTTTTCTACTTACCCTTGAAACCTTTTTCTGGGGATGCAGCTTCTGGTCCTACGGAATCGGATTCTGGATTTGCTTCACCATCTTGAGGAGTATCAATCTGTAAAAAAAAAAAAAAAAATTTTTTTTTTAATTTGAAAATTAAAATTTTTTAAAATTTTTTTTTCATGATGTAAATTAAAAAAAAAAAAAATATATATATATATATATATATATATATATATATATATATATATATATATATATATATATATATATATATATATATATATATATATATATATATATATATACTGAGATATTTTTTATGTATCGAAAAATTAAGAAAAATAAAAAAAAAAATTTACCCGCGAAAAAATTTGAATTCAAAATTTTGAATTTTAAAATAAATACTAGGTATCAATAGAAACGCAATCATGGATAAAAATTCAAAATTTGTGGCAAATGATCCATTTAAAAAAAAAAAAGTTAGTAAAATCTAAATTCGTAACCTGAGTTAAAATATTTCAAATTTTTTTTTACACATAATTTTGAGTGGCCCATATTACCTCTAGTAAAAGAAATTTCGTTATAAAAATTTTATGCGGCGCATTTTACCCCTGGTTTTCCATTCATGGAGTAAAAATTTGCAAGTTAATTTGTCAAAAAAAAAAAAATATTTGAAATACTTAAAAGAAAATAATAATAATAATGATAATAATTAAATTAGTTGGAATTAAAACAGAATTACCACATGTGCACATGTGTGTATAAACTAGTATATTGTATATATGACATACGCTATTTTTAGACCGTTGGGAAAAAAGTTGAATGAGTACTTACACCTACATATTTTTTATACATATACATATATTATATATATACATAAATATATATACTTTTTTTCTTTTAAATAAATTTATGAAAAAAAAGTTTTTAAATTAATTCGCATACTCATTACTAAAAACTTAAATATCACGTTAAATATCAAAGATACAGTAAAAATGAACATAAATAATTTTGTAGAGAATTAAATTTCCTATAAAAATGACCTCTATGTATTTTCCCATAAACTTGATAGTTTAAGAATTATAATTAAATCAAATTAAAATTGAACTTTTATAAATTTTTTTCAATTCAATTTTTTGACTTCAAATTCCTATATCTTCAAAACTATCAAACTTACGATAAAAAGTAATCAGAGCTTTTTTAAAGAGAATTAAATTGCGTACAAAAAAGTCCTCTGAACATTTTCACGTAAACTTGATTATTCACGAGTTATTTATGGAAACGTAAAAGTTTTTGTCACAGTATTAATTTACAGAGACAGCATGTATTAAAATGATAAATATATGAAGTATGGAATATAAATAATTAAATAAATATGTTTGTACACGTTTATATATGATGAGGAAATTATTACCGGTATGCAAGGTTTATTAAGTCTGTGGCAACGAGTATTAAGACGCGGTTTAAAGGGGAAACTGTATCGTCGCTCTCAACCCTTAGCTCTGCGTTGAGGTTTCAAGAGATAAATACTCCAAGACATCTTGAGAATAATTTAATGATATTATCTCTCTTGAGAACTCGCAACAAATTTTTTTACACAATTTAAAAAAACAAAAAAAAAATTATTTAAAAAAAAAATCTAAAGAATTAAAAATTTGAAATTTTAATGATTGAAAAAATTCTCGAGGTTTAAACTCGAGGTAATAAGATGTAGTAAAAATAAAAAAATTATTAAGTACGGATAAAAAAAAAATATTTTACAAACTCTGAAGATTAAGACATTCTCTGGCTAATAATTTTCAGACTGCTCTTAAATGTTTTGTCCGTTTTGTTTAAAATTTATGCGGCTCGTTAATAAAAAAAGTTGAGATAAAAATTTTTTCGAGGCAAATTTATAGCGAAAAAATTTTTATTTTTTTTTTTTGGGGAGGGGGTGAATTTTTTCTGATGGTTAAGATTTTTTTGGATGACGTTTTAGGAGGTGGATAAATTTTTTGGTGGACAATTGGTGTTAGTTGGAGAGAATTTGCCTGGAGGATCGGAGAGCCAGCAGATCTGTAGTCTGCAATTATGAGCCATACCATGTCGGTCTGTTGCTCATAACGAACTTACTATATTACTCGAGTTATTTTCGAAAGCATATCTTTAGTTTTAAACCAAGAATTTTATTTTTTTTTTTTAAACGATGGTTTTTTTTATTTACGTCACACTTTAGTACTTTGACTCGGATTTTACATTACAGTGAGAATGTACTCAGGTATTTGGGATTGAGTTTGTGGATAAACTATTGAATTGAGGATGAAAGGCAATCAGTACTTTTTTGTAGAGAATTTAATTTTCTACAAGATTGTATTGGGGTATTTTGGTCGTATCTTTGATAGTTTGGAGGGAATTTTAAATCGGAGTTCAAAAAAATTAGTTTTGAGGGAAATAAAAATTTTTGGGGATGAAATTGTATCAAAATTATTGATTTTAGGGTAAAAGTCAATCAGCACTTTTTTGTAGAGAATTTAATTTCCTATAAAAGTGTATTGATACATATTTGATGTATCTTTAATAGTTTAGATGGAATTTTAAATAATTGAGCGGGAATTTAAATCGGAGTTCAGAAAAATAAATTTTGAGTGAAATAAAAGTTTTTGGGGATTAGATTTAAATTCTGTCGAAACTATTGACTGTAGGTAAAAAGGCAATCAATACTTTTTTGTAGAGAATTTAATTTCCTACAAAATTGTATTGATACATTTTTAACGTATCTTTAATAGTTTAGCGTTAATTTTGAATAATTAAACGTGAATTTTAAATTGAAGTTTAAAAAAAAAAATTTCGATTTAAATAATAATTTTTTGTTAAAATTAAAATTATGTACAAACTATTGAATTTACGTAAAAAGTAACTCAATACTTTTTTGTATAAAATTAAATTTCCTAAAGAAAATGTCCTTACAAGTAAAAACTTCAACTCAATAGTTTACGAGTTATCTTAATTAAAACATTAACTAAAATATAATTAAAAGACTTTAGTTAAAATAAAATAAATAATGTGCTGGTATGAAATAAAAAGTGTCCGACACTCGTTGCAATAAAAACCTAAATAAAAATAACTAAAACATACTAATGACAATTATTGTATTTATAATTTTATTAAAAGTTAATTAAAGTCATTAACTAATTTGAGTTATCGTAAATCAGGACTCTGCTTTGAGATTCGCTGGTCAGCAAAAAAAAAACAACTCTCGCATCGTCGCTCGTACCTGAGTGGCAAAGACAGCCGCCCCAAGCCACCCTCTTGCCTCATATTTATCAATAATCAAACTCCCTTTTAAATCCCTCCAATCTACTCTTAACAAAATCCAGACACCCCTTACCTAATTCCAACTCAGTAAAAAAAGAAAAGAATTATTAGATAATATATGAAAAATGACACAAAACAGTGACATAGATATGAAACAATACCGTCGGTTAATTTTATTACGAAATGACAAGTCGGCATTATTTCGGGTGAATTTAACCGTTCCTTAAATATTTGCGGATTTCGCCTTGACGAAGAGGAAGCACATCCAGCGGGAACAGATAAAGAAAGAAAGAAAGAAAGTAAGGAAGGAAGGAAAGCGTAAGACGACAGTGTTGTGTTGTATAGTGAGCATAGTAGTATTGTAGCAGCATATCAGAGGGTAAGTCTGGTAATAATTCTAAGGGGTGAATTAGCGCCATAAGTTTCTACGCGACGACAACGCGGCCACGGGACAATATTAATCTACTTTGAATTAATAGTCTCTTGTGCGTGACTTGAGATACATTGCAGAAATTCAAAATTCAACTTTTTTTTTACTGTCATTTTTTTTGTTGTAAATATATGGGGGAGCTCGGGCACAATGAGATATTATGAGTAATTACTTCTTATGATTTTTCAACCGCAAGCCCATTTTTATTTTATTTTTTACAAGGTGTCTTTCTAAAATAATTTTTAGAACACGACAGAATTTTTTTTGATAAATTTTGGCAGTGGCCCATTTTACCCGTTTCATTAATTTTGTTCAGAAAATTTGGAGGAAATTTGAAACAAAGAATTTTCTATTTTAAAAAATTTTTGACCAAAATTATTACGGGCCCATTTTACCCTGAATCTTTAATTTCGCTCAAAAAAATCGTAGGAATTTTTGAGTATTTTAAGAAATTTTGAAAATAAAAAATATTTTCCCTAATTTTAAACTGACCCATTTTTCCCTGAATTCATAAAAAATTTCCAATAAAAAAATTTTATTTTGTTGACAAAATTTATAACGTGACCAATTTTACCCCAAAATTTCGTAAGAAATTCAAAATAACTGCAGAATTTTAAAAAAAAATTTAATGATCCTGAAGTTAACAGACAATTAAGAATTTTTGGTTTTGTGTTTCTAACAATTTAATTAAAAAAAAAAAAAAAACTAAAAAAATGCACACGTAGAAAATTAAAAAAACCATAAGTGCATTTTTTAAAAATATTTTTTTTTTTATAATTTATAATTTTTAATAAATTTAAAAAATAATTTGACGTCTGCTGACGTTAGTATCATAAAATTTTTTTTGTCCATTTTTCCCCAAATCTTTAAAAACGTCCCAATAAAAAAATTTTTTCAACTGTTCCATTATACACGGAAAAAAAGAAATGTTAAAATTCACCCGAATTATCAATACTTTTTATTGTTTCAAATAGTAATGCGGCGCCCGGGTGCGATTTTGTTATTTATTATAAAGTATAAGGTTAAAATATATGAGTGATCTGTTAAAATATACTTATGCTCAAAGAAAAAAAGTATAGGGTAAAGATATAGTTTTTAACATTTCAAATAGTAAAAATTATTATTTTTAATTGTATAGTTTCAATGGCAGGATGATATTTTTTAGACTGACGATAGTAAAAATTAAAACTTAAACCGTAAATTTTAAAGTTTCAAACAATAAAAATCTCTAAGTCGATGTATTTAATTTTATAGTCGATCGTTTCTTTTTCTTATGCTACCGTAGTAATAATTTTTGTTCTAAACCCTCATTTTTATTGTTTCAAATAATAAAAATATATATATATATTTTTTTTTCTATTTTCTATTTTTTTATTTTGAATTATTTATTTCCGGCTTTTACCGTTTGCTGTCGTAGTTCAAGGTTTATTCGGGTTTCTGATTTCACCCCCTCCTTCTCCCTTCTTCCATTGTCTGTTTTCTTATCGTTGTGCATCTAATTGATTGTATCCTTGTTTGTATTTTGAATAACTGATTCAGTCGGGTACAGTATGTAGTTGTTCGAATTTTTATATGAAAAATCATCAGAAAAATCTCAGCCGACTCTCGGGCTCGAACCGCCGACCTTACGTGAACAGAGTCCAGTCCCTGGCACTTAGAGCGCTCGGCCACAGCATGCGTATGAGAATCGAAAGTTATTTCCGTATTTAAATGGATGACGGTAGCGCATGAAATTTTACTGCATCAAACAATAAAATTTGCTGAGGCTGACACATACCTATTACAAATTGACGAAGTATAATGTACAGTTTCATATAGTCAATCTTTACTGATTTCAGTGGAAATATTTAATATTTGCTTTAATAATAAATATCCGTGAAAATTTATTTATTCCCGTTTATATCATTAAATTTGACTGTTGACTAATATTAAAATTTAAAAACAACTCCTGGTAAAGTTTCTTAATTAGAGGACTTTACAAAATAACGTTCTAACTAAATTTAGTATTTTGTATCCTCTATATTTTTATTGTTTTAGACTTTAATTTCTTATTTTACAAACGATAGATATTTAAGTTTTGGCTGTTAAACTTTAAAGTTTAATTTTTTTAGTGTTTACTCTGTCTTTTTTATAGTTTTAAATGATAATTTTATCTAAATGAACTGTATATTTTAACATTCGATTTATAATTATTATTTTTTAAATGTTGAAATCACAATATTACTATTTGAATTTATATTAATCACTAAAAATATGATAATTATTAGACATCAAACTTTATTTATTACAGTTCCTTTTTTTCCGTGTACCCTTTCCCTAAATCATTTCCGAAAGTACTTGATATTTAAAAATAAAAAAAGCAAAGTGTGCACGGAAAGAATTTTTTGATAAAAATTACTCTGTAATTTCGAGTAATCCTGGGCCGTTGCAAAAAATTGGTATTTTTTTATTTACATTTAAATTTTTTATTTAAATATTAACATTGCTTGACTAGGTTTTACTCTATCATTGAGTAATTTTTTAAAAGTCTTATATTTAATCGATTATTATGAATAACTCATCTTAATCTATTAATTTTTACTCCATGCGATTAATTTTTACTCCCTAATATACCATTCTTTTAAACCCATTAATTTTTTGATGAAAAACTGCTTCTAACTCGAATAAATTTTCTAATCTATGGAAGTAATTTTTACTCTAAACTGCAGAGTAATATTTCAGTAGTCTCCGTTAATCTTCGGTTAATATCGGCTTCGATTAAATGTCTTTTATTTAGCTCGCGACAACTGACATGTTACGCACACAAACGTAGGCTTGGAAAAAAAGACGATCTCTGTATCTCTCCATAACTTAATATTTATTTTAAAATTATAAAAAAAATTTGTATCTTTTCTTTTTCAACACAATACGAGTAAATTTTTTTTTTAACTTCCCGCTTAGAAAATCGATGATTTTCAAAAATTTCGGGAAGTTATTGTTTTCACCCCGATTTTCGAAAATCGAGTTTTCATCAAATGTCGACGTTTTGAGGTTCTAGGAAGCTAATCTGACTATTTTCAGAATGATGTCCGAGTGTCTGTATGTATGTATGTGTGTATGTGTGTGTGTGTGTGTGTGTGTGTGTGTGTATGTATGTGTGTGAATGGTCTATAACTTTTTAACTAATGAATCGATTTGGATGTTTGAGGCGGCGATTGAAAGAGCTTGTTGGCCGTCAACTTTCCTGAAAATTTCAGATCGTCCGATCAAGTAGACTCGAAAATATTGGCGAATTACGAAAAAAAAAAAATTTTTTTTTTAGTTTTTTATTGATTTCTCAGAAACGAATTAAACGATCGACTTCAAAATCTAATCAGCTCTAGAACTCAATAAAACGCGTCGAATGCCGCCTTAAACATCTCAATCGGTTAATTTGTTCGGGAGATATCGTTGGAGAAAGAAATGGTAAAAAACGGTTTTTTTCAAATATTTTCAAGACGGCTGAATCGATTGCTTTTAAATTTTAATCACCTCTAGAATTCAATGAAACGCGCCTATTGCCACCTCAAACGTCAAAATTGGTTAATTAGTTCAAAAGATATCAGTGTTGAAAAGTTAAAAAAATAACATTCTATGTTATTTTTTCCAGATAAATCAAAATGTACTGTACTAAAATGTGTCAAAAATCTCATAAACTTTTCCTCCTTATGGTCTCTTTTGATCATCGTATAATACCGTAAAACTTGTTCTTTTGTTTAAACCATATTATCAACGAAAAAATTGAAAAAACACCGTTTTTAATGAATTTCTACGATATTTTATATATTATCGCTCTGACCTAAGCTAAAACTCATTCGAATCTTGATTTTGATCACTGACATTGATTTCTGCATCAACATATTTATTTTATTTAACATAATCGGGAATTAAAATTTAAAAACCGCTTGTTCATTAATGATTTTCGATTCTTAAACTTTTAAACTTTTAAACTTTAGCATAAAGCATAACTTGTTAGAGTTTGAAAAACTCATAAAAAAACAATCGCATGCAATTAGATTTTCGAGCTCGAAGAGCTCGAAAATATAGTCTCATTAATATTTTCGATTTCCTTGAGCTCGAAAACAGCGGGAAGTTTTGGGGCTGGCCCGCAGGGTCAACCGACAGACCGATTTTTTATTCTTTTTCAAAATATTTATATTAATTAATATTCTAAGGCAATTAGATGGTTTTTTAATTTTTTATAAAAATTTCAGCCTATTCATTGTAATTTTTATTGTAATTCAATATAAATTTTATAAATTGAATCATCAACTTTTTATCATAACCGACGAGTAAAAATTGAACTAGAGAGAATTTATTTAGATAGCCGCTAGGTGTAATTTTGACTCGTAAGTATGAGTAAAAATTAATCTGATTGATTTTTACTCACTGAAAGTGTAAAATTTCGTAATTTGAAAGTAAAAAGTCGTAATGGCCCAAGATTACTCGATTTAGAGTAATTTTTATAATAAATAACATGGCAATATTCATACGAAAATTCTTTCCGTGTGGAATTGATGTATCGCAAATTTTTGAATAAAAATTTCTAATGAGTTGGGAGTAATAGACTCGGATAGGAGAAGTAGATAAGAGGAACACAAGAGAATAGAGGATAGAGGAAGGGAGAAATGACAGTAAGAAAGAGTAAGAAAGTGAGGAAATGATGGAACGAAAGAGTATAAATAAGTGAGGAATATAATGTATGAGAAATATAAGTTAAGTATTAATGTTTGTTTTTCCTTATGGGGATTATGTAGTAAGGGTTTGCATGGAGTAGAGACACACGTGTGAACAGCTGCCGACGGATTCCAAAAGACACTTTACTCATCATCTTCCCACGCCGTTTTCTTATGACGTTCACATGTGATTTAATATGGATGTGTGATTATTATTTTAAATATTATATCATTACTCACTTTTACAATAAATCAGGAATTTTTAATCACTACGAATTCCAAAATTTTAAACCCGCTGACAACAGAATTGCAAAAAAAAAAAAAAACTAAAAAAATGCACGTGTGGAAAATTCAAAAATCTATAGGTGCAATTTTTTCAAATATTTTTTTTTTTAGAATTTATGGTGTAAAAAAAAGTCAAAAAGTTAGACGTCGACTAATTTCAGTTTTATAAGTTAGCATACGACCAACAATTTTCGGATTTTTTTTTCAACAGATCGATTACACAAAAAAAAAAAAATAAAAAAATGCACATGTAGAGAATTCAAAAATCTATAAGTGCAATTTTTCCAAATATTTTTTTTTGTAATTTATCGTTTTGAAAACAAAATCAAAAAGTTATTAGACGTCGGCTAATTCCAGTGCCATAAGTTAGCAGACGACTAAAAATTTTCGGATTTTTTTTTTCTATAGATCGATTGTAAAAAAAAAAAAAATAAAAAAATGCACATGTAGAAAATTAAAAAATCTATAGGTGCAATTTTTTTAAATATTTTTTTTTTTACAATTTATCGTTTTGAAAAAGAATCAAAAAATTATAAGACGCATCTTAGAAGAAACTAGTAATTTTTCGGTGGAAATTAAAATTATAACTAAACTCCTTTTTAAATCCTTTCTCAATCCATCCACTTGTCGCACTCAATCACTCCATCTATCCAAAATTAATCAACACAAAAAAATAAATATAACACCCTGTCGAAAAAAATTAGCAAACAAAAAATGTAAACGATTTGCTTGCCCATTCCAACTCATGTCCCTCAGATTTCTTTCTTCCTCCTAAAAGGGATATCAGGGGCCGATATGGTCTTAGTGTGTCGCTTAGCACCCTATCTGCTCGTATCAACTCTCATCCCTCACTAGTATCCTCGCATCTAGCTTTCCAACCCTTAAACCCCCTTGAAGGCCTACAACTAAGCACGATCTCGAGTATCTAGAACACCCACTCCACCGGCAGATGAGCTAGGGACCCGTGGATGGAGATGAAGGGGACGTTGCTGCGTTTGTCGTGAGCATTACTCACTTTCTAGACGCCTACACCCTCCTCAGCATACCCCAGCCCCAACCCCATCCCTAGTTCAGGGCCAGACTCACACTGACTACATTACAGTCCAGACAAATCTTCTATTCCTTTGACGCCTGGATCTACAGACTTCCCACTAAGAATCTAGACGATGACCACTTTCGCCCCTCTGTCAAATTTACCCCATATTTATAAGATTCTGAAGTTAGCAGACAATTAATAATTTTCGAATTTTTTTTTTCACGTTTAATTTTAAAAAATTAAAAAAACTAAAAAATGCACATGTAGAAAATTTCAAAAACTACAAGTGCAATTTTTAAAAAAAATTTTTTTTTTCAATTTATCATTTTTAGAAAAATCCAAAAATTTTTAAACCGTTTAATTTATGAAACTGAAGTTACCCGAGATTTAATAATTTGTTTGATTTTGTGTTATTCGATAAATTATAAAAAAAAAAAAAATTTGAAAAAATTGCACCTGTAGTTTATTAAATTTTCTACAAGTGCATTTTTTCATTTTTTTTTTTTTTTGCAATTGGTTTGTTGGAAAAAAAATCCAAAAGTTATTAGAAGGCTAAATTATGATATTGAAGTTACTCGAGATCTAATAATTTGTTTGATTTTTTTTTCGAATGATAAATTATGAAAAAAAAAATATTTGAAAAAATTGCACCTGTAGTTTATTAAATTTTCTACAAGTGCATTTTTTCATTTTTTTTTTTTTTTGGAATTGATTTAATGGAAAAAAAATCCGAAAATTTTCAATGGTCTGTTAATTTATATTTATTTCAAATAATCCCGCGATTTAATTTCATAACTTCCATTATTTTTATAAATAAAATTTGAAAAAAAAATTATCAGCTCTGAAACTAATTAAGGATTTAAAATAAAACAAAAAAAAATTCCATTGATAGGAGCAACGGTCGACATTCTCGATGACAGTGTGATATTTCCAGTCGATCGAGCATTTAGACACGGTTTTACATGGGTGTCGTCATGAAATAATTCTTGAAGAAAAGAAAAGAAATCTAATTTTTTTTTTTTTCGAGGGATTACTTATTAAATTGTTGACGGTAGCGTGAATAACCTATTATACATTAGGTCCCCGAGCTAAACAGCTTCTTCATTCACTGATAGACACAAGTTTATCATATTTGGGCGGTTTAGTTTAATCGAACATAAAACTTGAACATTTTATTTTTATTAAGTGGGGAGTCAGAGCATACTTCCGTTGCTTAATACAAAGGCGGCCTTTATTACTTTTAAATCTTGTTTTATAAGTGGGTATAAATAACTGGACTACTAATTTGTCTTAGTACTTACGTGTACTGAGTGGTGGAAATTATTTTTAGTTTATTTAGTATTTAAGAACAAGTAATTAAAGGTTGAGTTTTTTGGCGCGCGATTTAAATTTTCGCGGTTTTTTTTAACGATTTGATTTTTTGAATTTTTTCGGGAGTATGGAAATAATTTATGCTGGGAAAATTTCATGGAAATGATTGTTGGGGCAAAATGAGCCACTGTAGAAATTTTTTTTTTTTTAATTTTTGACGGGATTGTAAAAGAATTTTGGATACTGGAAATTTTGAACTTCCCGCACGGCTGATCAATTTGCCGGTTTTTTTTTAGTAATGGTAACTAAGGATTTTTGTATAAAAATGATTTTTGGTTCATTTTGCCTCGGGTTACGTGAAAATGAGAATAAGTTTTTGTAAATTGGGTATAAAATTTTTGACAAGGATTTTGTGAATGATTATGTTGAGATAGCGAGTAAACTATTGAGTTTATGAAGAAAATGGTTAACACATTTTTTGTAGGAAATTAAATTTTGAACAAAAAAGTATTGATTGACTTTTTGTGTAAATCCAATAGTTTGGACATAATTTTAATTGTAAGAAAAAATTATTATTTAAATCGAAATTTTTTTTATTAAACTTCAATTTAAAATTCACGTTTAATTATTCAAAATTAACGCTAAACTATTAAAGATACGTTAAAAATGTACACTGTAAAAAATCACCGGAGTAAGTCCAAGCGGTGTAGGTGTTAAAATCAGCGGTGTTAAATTTCAACACCGAAAGCGGTGTAAAAATAACGCCGCCGCCGGTGTAAATATTCTAGACCGGTGTTAAAATAACACCGCCGCCGGTGTAGATATTCTTTACCGATGTTAAAATATTTTACTTTGTGAATATTTTTACTTACTCGATCACTATACTTGTTAATAGATCATAATTTTTATTAATTTTCATAAAAAAACTGGCATTTTTTGTGTTTTATAATCTTTAAAGTTGATTCTCCAAGCAGACGCAGTTTACCCCGCTTTTACACCGGTTACCTCGCTTTTACACCGGTTCTACTCCGTTTTTACACCGGTTACCCCACTTTAACACCGGTATTTTTAACACCGGTAAATTATTCCTCCTACACCGGTGTAATTTCATTTTTACACCGGGTGGAGTTAAAATGAGTCCATTTTTAACACCGCTCTTTTTACAGTGTATCAATACAATTTCGTAGGAAATTAAATTCTCTACAAAAAAGTATTGATTGCCTTTTTACCTAGAGTCAATAGTTTCGACAGAATTCAAATCTAGTCCCCAAAAACTTTTATTTCACTCAAAATTTATTTTTCTGAACTCCGATTTAAAATTCCCGCTCAATTATTTAAAATTCCATCTAAACTATTAAAGATACATCAAATATGTATCAATACACTTTTATAGGAAATTAAATTCTCTACAAAAAAGTACTGATTGACTTTTACCCTAAAATTAATAATTTCGATACAATTGTATCCCCAAAAATTTCTATTTCCCTCAAAATTTATTTTTTGAACTCCGATTTAAAATTCCCTCCAAACTATCAAAGATACGACCAAAATACCCCAGTACAATCTTATAGGAAATTAAATTCTCTACAAAAAAGTACTGATTGACTTTTCATCTCAGTCTACTAGTTTAGTCACAAATTAAAAGAATGTATTATAATTCTCCTAAGCCGATCAATTTGTCTAATTAATCAACTTGAAATTTAAAAAAATATTAAAATAAAAAACTTGGTAACACCCCCCCTTTTTTTTTTAAACTATACATCCTCTCAATAAAAATTAAATCGAGCATTTTAAGTATTCACACAACGATACTCTCTCGAGTAAAAAAAATCCATACATAAATCACAGCATTTTCTAATTTTTTATTCCCCCGGTTTTATCAAACACACAGTGACCACGCGTGACCCTGTGCCCATAAATATTCCTATTAATATTAAGTTACGTTGTCTGTATACAGTTATACACATACATAGAACAGCACAATGCTAAGAAATCAGAGTGCACACGAGTGTCAAGTCTCGAGTTAAATCTCATAGCTGAGAAAAAATAAGCTAACGAAAATCGTTGGCAAGCAAAAAAATAAAACCAAAGAAGAAAAAAAAGTTAAATTTTGTATGCTAGGGACGAATCTCATATAGGACACAGCTGGGAATTGACCAGAGGCCAAAAATTCATGGGGAATCTCTCTCCGTTTATATTTTTTCATGACAGTTATCAACTTTCTTTTTTTCATATTTATCTTTATTAAATTATTTTTTTTTTTACTTTATTTATTTTTAATTATTTAATTTTTTTTATTAAAGATCGCAAGAGATTTTTTTTCTACAAATTATTACATATATATACATATTCATAAAATATATCATTCATTTTTTTACTTACAGAATTTTAAATGCCCGATTTTTTCAAATTTTTTATTTCCGATCACAAAAAAAAAAAAAAAAATTATTCAAATTCCGCTAAAAAAAATCCGCGGGAAAAATCTCTACTAATTAAAATAAATAATTTCATCAATAAATCACTAAATTAATTTTCTACCAGCGAGAGAAAAATTTTTAATTGGCCACCTAGCGGCGCTTTTACAAATTAACAGTAATATTTGAAAATTTTCATGTACTGATATTTATAATTTTAATTTGCGAGTCAACTATCGATTTAAATTAAAAAGTCAATCAATACTTTTTTATAGGAAATAAAATTCTCTACAAAATTGTACTGATACATTTTTATCGTATCTCTGATAGTTAAGCTCCCAAAATAAAGTAAAGTAAAAAATTATTTTTCTCAGTTCCATAGCGGCCATTTTAAGACTCGATTCCGTCCGCCATTTTGTCGTGGTCATAAATCAACTACAGTTTGAACAAATTTCCACTTTTTCAATGATTGATTTACAAAAAAAAAATGTATAATCTTCATATTTAACAAAAATGGACCGGATGTTATTTATTTATCAATTTATACCCCAATCATTTAATTTAAAAAAATAAATAATGCGTTTTTTTGCAATAATGCTCATAAGAAAAAAAAATTCTCAAGCATTCTGGTAAATAAATACGTTAATAAAAAATATTTATATTGTTTCCCGTCGTTCAGTGTTGAGACCTGAAGCTGGTCTCTTTACGCGGCTCGAGTAAATAATAATAAACTCGTTACTGAGTAAAACCTTTAAGAACTTTATTACCCAAGATCTGGATGTGGATTTTCGGGGAGTAAGTGGCTCTCTGACACACCTGGAAACTGACTGACTGACTGACTATATAGTAATATTATGTATATATAGACAAGTATATTGTACATATATATGTATATATATATATATATACAAGTGATTTGATTTTAATGCCAAGACTTGACCAGCGCGTATAATTATTGCCATTATCTGCACGAGAACCCGCGTTTACTGTCTTCAAGGTACCCATAAGATGAAAAATAAATAAATAAATATATAAAAAGTAACTAAAATGAAGAAAAATATATAAAAGCAAGTATGTACTTCAACGTCCAAGGAGACTATCCGGTTTTACGATAAACTCCATGTAAACAGGCTTCGATCTTGCCCAGAATTTCAATCTCACGCTTAACAATATCCACAAATAGAAAAGCTCATTGATAAAAACATTTTTATTTTTTGAATTTTTTTAAATTTTAATAAAATTCAAATTACCATAAAATTAAGAAAACTCGTAAACTATCAATTTTTTTTAAAAATGTAATGAATACTTTTTTGTTTGAAATTTAATTCTCTACAAATTTGTCTCTATACATTTTTTTGGTATCTGTGATATTTAAGCGGGAATTTTGAATTCAAATTTTTGGAGCATGAATCATTGAAAAAATTTCAAATTTCTACTAAAATTAAGAAAACTCGTAAACTATCAATTTTACAAAAAAAATTAATGAATACTTTTTTGTAGGAAATTTGATTCTCTACAAATTTATTCCTATACATTTTTTTGGTATCTGTAATATTTAAGCGGGAATTTTGAATCCAAATTTTTGGATTAAGAATTACTGAAAAATTTCAAATTTCTACTAAAATTTAGAAAACTCGTAAACTATCAATTTTACAAAAAAAATTAATGAATACTTTTTTGTAGGAAATTCAACTCTCTATAACTTTGTTCCTATACATTTTTTCGGTATCTGTAATATTTAAGCGGGAATTTTGAATCTAAATTTTTGGAGCATGAATTACTGAAAAATTTCAAATTTCTACTAAAATTAAGAAAACTCGTAAACTATCAATTTTACAAAAAAAATTAATGAATACTTTTTTGTAGGAAATTTGATTCTCTACAAATTTATTCCTATACATTTTTTTGGTATCTGCGATATTTAACCGGGAATTTTGAATTCAAGTTTATGGAGCATGAATTTAAAAAAATTTCATTGTTATTATTATTATTGTTGGTGTTGTTGTTGTTATTGTTATGATGATAATGATAATATTAGTGAAAATAAAAAAGTAGGATAGGATTGACAAGAATGTTTGAGTACAAGAGTGAAAGAGCGAGATTAATAAAAAGAGTGAGAGAGATAAATGAAAAGAAGAAGCGCGTCCAACGTGGACATTCGTCACACGACATCAAACGCGGGTGCCGACGGCGACGGCGACGGTCAACCGACTTTAAAGACTTTGTGTGTTGCGCGTTATGCGCCCGTACATATTGCGCTCCCGGATCATCGCTTTAATTTCGATCGAACGCGAATAGAACGTTAACGTGAACGCGAGCGCGAGCGCCCATCAACTAACTCTCTGCCCAACTTGAGCCCCATTTTTGAGCCGGTGACATTCGGGGGCTGAGGGTGGATCATAAATAAGCTGCGCTCGGGACTGAAAGTCACCGGACATTCGAATTAAACAAATTATAATATTTAAACAATAAATATAATTAAATCGGCAGCATTGATCTCGGAATTCCACGTCGGTATTTTTTTTAATTTTGAAAATTTAATGAGAAAAAATATTCAAATTTTATAGAAATCAAGTGACTACTTATTATTTTTAATTAACCAGCAATTAGAGAAATTTCTACCAATAAATTGATCAAAATTTTTAATGTTGATGAAATATAATTATTTTTTTTATATTAAAATAATTATTTCATTTTTGTTATTGTGAGAGAATTTATAGTAATTTTTTTATACATATTTGAATATTGAAGATAAATAATAGATGATATTATATATATTGAACAATACGTGATATTATTATTACTATTTTTTTTTTATTTTTAGTTTTATTTATATTACTATTACTAATAATATCGTTATTTTTAATATTTAATCGCTGAAGAATCAATTACTACAGTTAATTCATTGATTTTAACTTTACATTAAATAATGTGAAAAACATTTTTAAGAAGTGTCCAAGTAACACAAAAGCGTATGTCAAATTCAACACTCTTCAAGTGTTGCAAATAACACATAAGTGTGTTAAAATTGAAGGTTACGTTTTCGAAGATTTTGACACTCAAAACGTGTTACTTTTAACATACACGAGTGTAACTGTTTCAAAACAAACGACGTACGCTGAAATAACATGTAAATAAGTGTCAATCGATCGTTTTACACACAGCAAGTGTCAATTTTGACGAATCCTTTTTTACTGTGTACATTAGAGGTTACGAGTTTATTTTCAGTATTTTTGTAAACAATACGGTACACTGAGAAAATTAAATGATTGTGTTTATTATCCTAAATTTTTAGCCCCAATCATCTAGGATGATAAGAACGATTTTAAATGCAAAGATAGTTAGAGTTATAATTTTTATTAATTAGATTAACAATCATTGGATGATAACAGTTACCATCAGGATGATTACAGTTACTATCAGGGACGGTAATTATTATTATGAAAAAGTTGATCGAAAATTCAATAAATTTCAAGTAGGGGAAGGGAGGGCAAAATGGGCCCCCTGAAATTTTGGATGCCTCGAAATATTTGGGGGCAATATGGGCCGCCCAAAATTTTTAACGTGAAAAGTGTTTGAGGCGGAGGGGTGGGGCAAAATGGGCCACTCAAAAAAATTGTAACGAAAAAATTAACTAGGCGGAAAATAAAAAAAAAATAATTTTTTCGTTACAATTTTGTTTTTCGAGAGGTTCATTTTGCCCCACATATCACATATTGACCTGAAATATAATAGAAACATTATAGAGGTCAGAATTTGACGAAAAACGAAAAAAAAAAAATTATTTTAGAGTGATCCATTTTACCCCACATGTCACATATTGGCCTAAAAATATGATAAAAACAATATAGAGGTCATAACTTGACGGAAAATGAAAATAAAACTTTTTTAGTTAATTTTTGAAAGGGTCCTTCGTGCCCCAGGCTCCCCTATTAACATTTAGTATTTTTTTACCCCTGTAAAATGATGGTTTCATTATATTCGAATTAATTGTTATTCTAATTATCTTTGATGGTAACTATTATAATTTCTGATGGTACCAGTTACCATCAGAAATTATAAATATAACTATTTAGGATAATAATCCTAATTAACTCGAGTTAACATCCATGATCGTAATACTTATCATCCAAATGGTAACCATTACAATCTAGATGATTTACACAATCATCTAGACGATATTCATTACTATCAGATTGATAGTAAAAATTTTACCATCACTAGATGATAATTCCAATCATTTAATTTTCTCAGTGTAATTACTATCAGTAATTATAATTTTTACTGATAATCTTCCCAGCAGATTAACAGTTAGATTAAACATAGTAAGCGCGGTTGACAAACGTTTGTAATTTAGTTAAGATCTCAGACTAAGTCTAAGTCTAAGCCCTAGACCAAGAATCAGACCAAGAAAATTACATTTGCGGTATAAGAACAATAGTGTAATTTTCATAGTCATTATATTGTCGTCGCACACAAATCTTATGTCTTGATAACGAATCACATGATAAAGAATGCTTGCCTTTACACAACCGGTACATCTAACCCTTTTCTTACCAGGATTATAAGATTAAGTTAACTTAAATGGAGATTTTGTTGGCCTCAGTTATAAAAAATATGTCAATTGAGGCACGCGATCTTTACTCGGGTAAAAAAAAATTTTTTTATTTTTCCGATGCACTGATTCGGTCGAGTTACAAAATTCAAAATTAAAAGTAAAATTTCCGTGCCATTTAAAAAGGAAAAAAAGACGATTAATGATCTATACGGAAAGAAAATTATGGGAAGATTTCTTAGCTTTATGGGAATAGTCTCTATAATGGTATAGGAAAACTTATATTAATACATAAGTAATATAGGGGAGACCGGGGCAAGGCCCCCTGGGGCAAGAAGGCCCACCTCAAAAATTAACCAAAAATTTTTTTTTCTTGTTTTCTTTTGATTATCACAAATTCATATTATTTACTAATTTTTAGCCCTATACGTGAAACTAGGGGCAAAATGAACCACTCAAAAATTCTAAAAAAAAATTTATTTCATATTATTGTAACCTAGTCATGATTAATTTAATAGAAATATCATTTTTTGGTTAATTCTTTTATTTGGTAATACGTTTAGAAAAAAATTAAAACACTCATTTTTTTTCTACAGAAGTGAACAAATTACTCATATTATATCAAAAAAGGTCATTTCGAGTAATATAAAAGTAAATACAGTTGTTAAAGAGAAAAATATAAACATTTGTAACGCGGGAAAATTTTTTACAATTAAAAAAAAAAATTTTTTTCATTTTTTCTCGGAGGGGGCCGTCTTGCCCCAAAAAAAATTTTTTTTCGGGAGCTTCACCAAAATTTTGGTGGATTGAGTTAAAGTTGGACGAGAGTAAATTGACTTGATGGTTAGAAGCCACAAAGAATAATAATCGGCATAGGTGGACCGTCTTGCCTCGGTCTTCCCTATATTAGGGTGGCCCAGAAAAACCGACTATTTTTTTTCGAGTCTTATGAAAATTTGTTGGTTTACGATGTTTTAAGAAGCCTCTTCAATAATCAGCTCGATGAAAAATTTTCAAGAGGTCGCTCACGAATTTTGAAAATATAAAAAATTATCGAAATTTGAATTTTTATTTCAAATTTTTTCTTTCTCGTGGCGGCAATAGTTTATATTTGTGAAATCATGACTACGCTGAAAATTTAAGCCCAAAATTTAAATATTTGAACCTCGCTCAAGAATTTTGAATGTTTCCGGGTGCTGTCTTTTGAACGTTTCCGAGCGACCCTTGAATATTAATAATAGCTTCTCGATTTTTTCACCATCAATTTGCATGACAATGAATGAAAATATAACCCGAGAAATATAAATAATAAGTTACTTACATACTTTTTTATTTTTTAATTCAATTTTTCGGTTTTTTCGCTTATTCAAACCTTACCAAATTTTATTGTTTAAGACTGTCCTGTATATTTTTGGTTATGCAAAAGTTATATTTTAGTGAAATGACAATAATTGAGTTATAAAAGATACAAAAACTAATTCAAAGTATTAGTCACATATTATCAGTTAATATTCAAAATTCTTGAGCGCAGTTTAAATATTTAAATTTCGCGCTGAAAGTTTCAACATAGTCATGACTTTTCAAATATTAACTATCGCTGCCACGGGAAAGAAAAAATTTCGAAGCAAAAAATCCGGATTTCAATCATTTTTGATATTTTGAAAGTTCGTGAGCGACCTCTTGAAAATTTTTTATCGAGCTGATTTATGAGAGGCTTCTTAAGGAGGTTCATCGGTAGCAGTAGTTCGCAACTTTTAGAAAGATTTCTCCCGTGTAAAACATTCTAACTACAATAAGAAGTGGTTGAGATACAGTACACTTTTGCGCATCCTCTTATATGCGCAGAAGTATAAAAATGATCCCATTGTGTCTTTTCTCAGACTTGGCTACGTTGCATTCTAATTTAGAATATTTTTCCCCTTGAGCATGTGTTGTAGAAAGTGTTTTGAATAATTTCAAGATTATACGTAGTTGGAGACAACAAATAATAAATAATAAATAACAATGACTTCACGACTAAATTTAAAAAATTCTAAATTTAAAAAATAATTTGTAATTATTTAAATCTGTTGGGCTTCTACTGTGTTTTGAACTTCCCGCGCACTGCAACGTTGCCAAGTCACTATCTCTCACTCGTCAGGTTAGGGGAGAAAGCTTGAAAATCATTAAAAGTAACAAACTTTAAAAATTGATTACAAAAAAATGAATACCGCTCGTTTATGTTTTTATTGAAAAAAATTACTTGTTATAAATTGAATTAATAATTTTCAGCTTTTAAAAAAATGTTGTAAGAAAAGTATGATTGTTATTTAATAAAATGCTCACTCTAACTACGGTCAACATAGGGAATGCATGTTAAATGTACGATTTTTAATTGTTAATATTTCGAAATTTAGTACCGCAAGGACTATTTTAAAAAATTCCTACGTATACAGGACACTTAAAAGTATTTGTGTTTAAAAATTGAAAGATATTGTAAGAAAAGTGATTATCCGATGAACCTCCTTAAAACATCGTAAGCCAAGAAATTTTCATAAGAGACTCGAAAAAAAATAGTCGGTTTTTTGGGCCACCCTACTATATATATTTATATATAAATATGAAATAACTAATAAATTATTGGAAGCGGAATAGGAAGTTTAATGATGAAAAATAAAATGGTAGAAAATTATTGAAGAAAATGGAGGCTTAGCATTATGAAATAATGGATTTTGTAGTTGTTTTAAATTGTCTCGGGAAATATAATATATAATTGATACTTTGCGAGGTTTTATAGAGCAGAGTATAGTTATAATAACTATTCAGTCGTAGCATTCTTCAGCTGGTATTACAGTTGACTGATTTTATTATTATTACTTCTTGGCATTGATTAAATAAAAGACAATGTAAACTATGTCATTAAATTCAATGGTTAAAAATTTTTTTTAAAATTATTTTCACTACTAATTGGTTTATTAGGATATTTATCAGAAGTCGTTTGTTATTTTTTGTGATTACAGAAAAACGGTTGAAGATACGACAAATTTTGAGGGGAGCAAAATTACAGAGGGTTAAATTCTGAGGAGAATGAGCGGCTAGACGATTTTTTTGGACCATTTGTTCGCGAGTTATGAAGTTTTAAATTTCAAGTGAAATTTCGAACACGAAATTTGATAAATTTTTTCTGTTACTTTTTTATAAATATAAGAAAAATGGTCAGAGATATGAGAAAATTTATAAGTATGCAAGTTATAGAGGATTAAATTCTGAAAAAAATGGACCCTGGGTCATTTCTCTAGGACCTCTTGTTCCAAAGTTATGAATTTTTTAAAACAAAATTATAAATTTGTTCCCATAAAAATGATTTTAACTCTCGTGATTTTGTTTCGAAAATTTCTAACCAATGGTTCGAGATACGGAAAATTTCACTGATATGAAATTTGTAGCTTATAAAATTCTGAAGAAAATGGGACCCGTGAAAAATTTCAATGTTTATTTTTTCCCAAGATATTCGAAGTTATTTGAGTAAAAGTCAACATCCGAAATTTTGTCTGTCGATAATAAGTTAAAAATTCTTACCTTCAGCCTTAGTATCGCTCCGGGGTAAACACCTAAGGCGCCAATGTGCTGCGAGCTATCCTCGAGTTCATGTTCACCTAGGAGTAAGTGTTGGTCCATCGGCGGCGCACCGCAAATGTTCATTGTCTACAACAGAAATTAGAAAAATTTCTGGATTACGATAACTATCTACTAAATATTTAAAATAATTTGTATATTTGTTCATAATTGATTTTCAATAATTAATTACTGGTAGCGAAATGGATAACTGGTTGAGAAATATACTAATATGGGGAAAAATTAATTATGATATATATTAGTGTAGATTGCGGTAAATTTTTGGGAAATTTGAATTTTTGAATCTGGGAGCGGGAACTTTGAAAATTCATAACTTCTAGGAAAATTGAGATTAAGAGTCGATTGACGGCTCAAGTTAAAGGTTAAGGTTCAAGGATCAATTTTCATTAATGTTTACTTGAGTTTCAATCATTAGTTTCTGAGATATCGATCTACATAGATCGAGGTAAATTTTTGGGAAATTTGAATTTTTGAATCTAGAAGCGGGAAGTTTGAAAATTCATAACTTCTAGGAGAATTGAGATTAAAAGTCGATTGAGGGCTCAAATTAAAGGTTAAGGTTCAAGGATCAAATTTCATTAATGTTTACTTAAGTTTCAATCATTAGTTTCTGAGATATCGATCTATATAGATCGAGGTAAATTTTTGAGAAATTTGAATTTTTGAATCTAGAAGCGGGAAGTTTGAAAATTCATAACTTCTAGGAGAATTGAGATTAAGAGTCGATTGAGGGCTCAAATTAAAGGTTAAGGTTCAAGGATCAAATTTCATTAATGTTTACTTGAGTTTTAATCATTAGTTTCTGAGATATCGATCTATATAGATGGAGGTAAATTTTTGGGAAATTTGAATTTTTGAATCTAGAAGCGGGAAGTTTGAAAATTCATAACTTCTAGGAAAATTGAGATTAAGACTCGATTGAGGGCTTAAATTAAAGGTTAAGGTTCAAGGATCAAATTTCATTAGTACTTATTCAAGTTTCAATCAATAGTTTCTGAGATATCGATGTATATAGATTCATATAGATGTAGATTTTTGGGAAATTCTATTATTTGAGTGGAAGCGGAAACTTTGAACATTCATAACTTCAAGGGAAATTGACATAAAGGGTCGGTCAAAGTCTCAAAATAAAGGTTAAGGTTCAAGGAACAACTTTCGTTCGTATTTGATTAAGTTTCGATCAATAGTTTCTAAGATATCGATCTATATGCATTCATATAAATAGCGGTAGATATTTAAGAAATGTGAATTTTTGAATCTGGGAGCGGGAACTTTAAAAATTCATAACTTCTAGGAAAATTCAGATTAAGGGTCAATCAAGGGCTCAAATTAAAGGTTCAGGTTCAAGGGTCAATTTTCGTTCGAATTTCGATCCATAGTTTCCGAGATATCGATCTATATAAATCGTAGGATATTTTTGCAGAAATTTCTAGTTTCTTGAGATCAAACTTTAAAAATTCCCCCGAAATTCCGAAGCTTAAAAAAACCCATACGGAGTAAAATGCCAACTTTTTCAGCGGAGCTATTTTGTAAATCCGCATTCCTTCAATCCGAAGCTCCAACCACCCAATACACTTCCATTTAGTGTAAATTTCTCCGACAGAGTCAAATAAAAAAATCTTTCAGTTCGCATTTACTCCAGATTCAATTCGCTTTTACTCCGTAACTTTTTTTAGTTTACTACTGAAAATTAATCTAACGACAAATTTCGTCACAATAATTATCTACCATTAACTTAAGGTATTTCCACCAACAAAAAATTTTTCCAGCATTGAATTATTTTAAAAAATCTAAATGAATAAATAAGACACGTATAAAACAAATTAACGGCGCCTTGAGTATTATTTAAGCCTTACACATAACAACAAACCCAGTAATTGCTTAATTTGTGGAAGCACGTTTCTGTTTACGTCTCTCGGACCCTTGAGACTTAAATACTATAACCAACAGTCTCTCTTTATATTTAAATTTATCTTTATCTCTTTTTTTTTCTTTTTTACTCAAACTTCATAATATACTGAAAACCATATTCTCTTTGAATTTTACGAGCGCGAAACATTCAAGACGTTAAATGTTAACAGAAAAATAAATTTATCATTTTTTTTCCTTCTTTAGTAAAAATAATTTACCCGCTAAAATTTAAATTTGTAAAATAGAAATTATATATTTTTATGTGATTGCTTTTACATTGAGATTTGATAGTTTTTAAATTTGTTGAGATGAATTTAAAGCAAAATAAAATAAAGAGAAATACGAAGATAGAAAATGAAGTTAAGTCGAGGCCTGTTATTAAGCTGAAGGTTTATGCTCTTGCTTTTTGCTTATGCTTCAGACTCTAAGAGATTATGGATGCTGTACACACTCCCAGGATATATGGGGATATATATACACTCGTTTTGTAATATAAATATGGTTAATAGTTTAAAAGTTGGGTGTAAGTGTGCGTGTGTGTAGCAAAGGCATATGCTGTCATAACTATGGATTTTACAACTTTCTGAGCAGAGCAGAGGATCCCAAGTTGTATATATTGAGACGCTCTTTGAATATCGGTGTTGGGAGAAAATAAGATATAATTATAATATAGAGGATAATTACTCAATTAGTAGATTTTTTTTTACTCGGTTTTTTATTTACTAGCTACGCATTTCTTAGGGACGAAGGGAAATATGGGAAAATTTATGGATATTTGTGGAGAATTTCAGACGAAGATTGAGTCCAAGGATTTTCTGGGACTAATTGGTCGTGAGTTATTCATTTTTTAGTGGAAAGAAAAATTTTGGTTACAGAAAATTTGACTTTGGAGGATGTTTTTGTTGATAACTTAAGAAGGGTTCAAAATATGAAAAAATGTAAAGATACAAAATTTGTAGAGGATAAAATTCTACAAAAAATGAGCCCAAGACCAGATTTTTAGGAGTAATTGTTTTCAAGTTATGAATTTTTAAATATAAATAATAAATTTCAATTTTGGGAAAATTTACTTTTAGACTTCTGGGGTAAATTTTCGTGATAACTCGGAAAGCGTTGAAAATATGAAAAAATGCAAAGACACAAAATTTGTAGAGGATAAATTTCTACAAAAAATGAGCTCAAGGCCAGATTTTTAGGAGTAATTGCTTTCAAGTTATGAATTTTTAAATATAAATAATAAATTTCAATTTTTGGAAAATTTACTTCTAGACTTCTGGGGTAAATTTCCGTGATAACTTGGAAAGGGTTAAAAATATGAAAAAATGCGAAGACACAAAATTTGTAGAAGATAAAATTCTACAAAAAATGAGCCCAAGGCCAGATTTTTAAAAGTAATTGCTTTCAAGTTATGAATTTTTGAATATAAATAATAAATGTCAATTTTTGGAAAATTTGCTTCTAGACTTTTGGGGTAAATTTTCGTGATAACTCGGAAAGCGTTGAAAATATGAGAAAATGTAAAGACACAAAATTTGTAGAAGATAAAATTCTACAAAAAATGAGCCCAAGGGCAAATTTTTAGGAGTAATTACTCCCGAGTTATGAATCAATAAAAATCAAAAAATTTATTTTTGGAAAATTTGCTTCTATACTTCTGGGGTAAATTTCAGTGATAGCTCGAAAAGGGTTGAAAATACGATAAAATGCAAAGATACAAAATTTGTAGAGGATAAAATTCTACAAAAAATGGGCTCAAGACCAAATTTTTAGGAGTAATTGCTCCCGAGATATAAATTTAAAATAAAAAAAAAGTAAAATTAGTAACTATCACTTACCATAACTTTGAGCTCTTTGAGTGTGATTTGTGAGGAAACTTTAAGCTCATGCGATCCTTTGGCTTTTCTTCTCGATCTCGAGGGTCGCGAGCTCTTAACAGCACTCTAAAACACCGATGTACAACATATATATAAGACAAAGTATATAAAGTGTTAAGTCACGGTGAGAATGAATGAAGTGAGCGAGTGAGCGGCCTATAGACTGATTAAAAGTGAATTAAATTGTCAGCGTTAAAAAAAATTAAAGACCTAAAAAATAAAAAGAAATAGAGGAAGACAGAATGAGAGTAGTTTTAGAGTTTAAAAAAATCTAACAGTTAATTCACGAGCACTCAGAGTAACATAATAACAATTATTACTGTGAAATGAATGATAACTTTTTAATTATAATCAGCTACTATTAATCTACTGTGTGTAATAAAGTATTAAGTATATATTAGAGATAAAAAGTACTTTCTAATGAATTTGCTGTATGACTTGACAGTATTAATCTTTTACTAATTTCAAATTATTTTTATAAAATTATTTTTTTTACCTCGGGCTCTTCGGCTCCTTCGACGCACTGAATAAAAATAGATGCGTTTTCGTACGTCAATAAATCCATTCTCTCCTGTTCTTCCCTAGCTTCTATGCAAGAGTTACATTGTTCTGAAAAAGATTTTTAAAAAAATTTTTCTCAAAATTTTCGATCAATTTTTCGGGGATAAACATTCTTGAGAGGAAAAATTGAAGATATCTTTGAAACGGTTGGAGATATGAAAAAATGTTATCAGGTCGAATTTGTAGAGCGGAAAATTCTGAAGAAGATAAGCTATTGATGGAATTTTTTAAACGGTTTGATTAGAAGCTATGGATTTTTGAAAAATGATAAAAACTGCGGGAGAAAAATTGCCGTTGATTTTCCTGGATATTTTTGTGGATATCTGGAAAATGAGTGGAAATACGGGAAAATTTATGGGAAGGAAATTTGTAGAGCGGAAAATTCTGAAGAGGATGGATACTGGATAAAATTTTAGGGATGGTTTGTTTAGGAGTGGGGAATTTTTGAAGCTAAAAAAAGGAGTAATTTAAAATGTGTAGTTGATGAAATTATTAAATTGAGATTTATGTTTAATAAACAAGTGGGAAGGAATTAAGGTGAGTATGTATAATGGATTGTCCGTCGGCTTAGGTGATTAATATAGTAATTAATAATAAACGGTGACCAAGCGACGGGGATAAGAAGCACGAGTTTGACCACCGCCGACTGGACATGACAAAAACCCTCAGCCAGTCTTAAACTCACAAACTTTACTGTAACTTATTTCATCCAAGCTTACGACACTCCACTATAATTTTTTTTTCCAATAATCATAATAAAAAAAAAAAAAAAAAAAAAAAAAAAAAATAAAAAATTTCAAATTTAAATTTCCAACACGTAAAATCAAAATTTCAGCTAAAATATCAGAGATACAATTAAAATGTATATAAACAAATTTGTAGAGGATTGAATTTCCTACAAAAAAGTACTGATTACATTTTTCCAAAAATTTGATAGTTTATGAGCTTTCGTCATTTAAAAACAAAATAACGATTTCTTAAAATTTTTCTTCGCGAAACTAATTAATAAAACTGATAATTAATTGAAATTAAATTAATTTTCATGATTGAAATTGATTAAAAATTAATTCAGTGTCACAGAATAGTAATGAGTAATAAGTAATAACTGATAGGGCTGCGATAACGAGATAATCAATGAGGATTCGTCGGTCTTGATATCCGAGATTTACCGTTAACTCGTGATTGGTTTTAATAATTTCTATATAATTAATTATTCATACAGATGACTATGAGTAATGAGAGTGTAGATAATTAATCAATTATTCAATACAACTTTTTTTTTTCTACGAATAAAAATTTTGATCTGAAGGCTCGAGTCTCGAGGGAGAAAATATAGTTAGAGAACAATTTTATTGTCATGTAATACACAATGCAATACAATACAATTGGTAAAGTATAAGTAAGAAGACTAGGATGATTGTATTTCCCTAAAGTACCATAAGAGGGCAGTGAAACCATAAAGACGAACAAGAGCCAGAACTTGACAAAAAGTTTTGGACAGGATACGTGTTAACGGCAATGCTAACTTTACTCGATTGTATTGTCAATTTTGTGTATACAAGATAAAAGTTAAATAGTATATTGAGGATATGACCTTTAAGGTTTTATGGTTTTTCATTTTTATGGGTTTCCAAATGGTTAAATTATAATGAGTTTTGAATTTTTTAAATAAAATGGATTTTATTTTATTTTTACGATGGTTTTTTATCGATGGCTAGAGAATGGTTAGAGATATGAAAAAAGTCAATCAGGTCGAATTTGTAGAGAATTAAATTCTGAAGAGAAAGCACTTTTGAACGATTTTTTACGACCACTGGTTCCAAGGTTATGAATTTTCAAAAATTAATTTCAAATTTTTGGTTCAAAATTATTTGATTTCGACCTTATGATGGTTTTTTATCAATATCTGGAAAAGGATTAAAAATAAGAAGAAAGTCAATCAGGTCGAATTTTTAGAGGATGAAATTCTGAAGAAATTGCATTTTTGACCAAATTTTTACGAACATTGGTTTCAAAGTTATGAATTTTCAAAAATTAATTCCAAATTTTTGGTTCAAAATTATTTGATTTCGACCTTATGATGGTTTTTTACCAATATCTAGAAAAGGATTAAAAATATGAAGAAAGTCAATCAGGTCGAATTTTTAGAGGATGAAATTCTGAAGAGATTGCATTTTTGACCAAATTTTTACGAACATTGGTTTCAAAGTTATGAATTTTCAAAAATTAATTCCAAATTTTTGGTTCAAAATTATTTGATTTCGACCTTATGATGGTTTTTTACCAATATCTAGAAAAGGATTAAAAATATGAAGAAAGTCAATCAGGTCGAATTTTTAGAGGATGAAATTCTGAAGAGATTGCATTTTTGACCAAATTTTTTCGACCACCAGTTCCAAAGTAATGAATTTTCAAAAATTAATTTCAAATTTTTGGTTCAAAATTATTTGAGTTCGACTTTATGATGGTTTTTTACCAATATCTGGAAAAGGATTGAAAATATGAAGAAAGTCAATCAGGTCGAATTTTTAGAGGATTAAATTCTGAAGAGATTGCATTTTTGATCAAATTTTTACGACCACCAGTTCCAAAATTATGAATTTTCAAAAATTAATTTGGAATTTTTTATTCAAAATTACTTGATTTCGACTTTATGATGGTTTTTTACCAATATCTGGAAAAGGATTGAAAATATGAAGAAAGTCAATCAGGTCGAATTTTTAGAGGATTAAATTCTGAAGAGATTGCATTTTTGACCAAATTTTTACGACCATTGGTTTCAAAGTTATGAGTCTTCAAAAATTAATTTTAAATTTTTGGTTCAAAATTATTCGATTTCGTCCTTAAGACGGTTTTTCATCTATATCTTGAGAACGGTTAAAAATATGAAAAAATTCAAAGAGATCAAATTTTCAGAGCATTAAATTCTGAAGAAGATAAGCCTGTGGTCAAGTGCCTGCGGTCATAAGTCTCCGAGATACAAATTTTAAAAGTTTAAATAAAAGTCACTACTCAATTCGCGTCAATGTTTATGAATTAACAAAAGTATGAAAATACGTAACAGAAAAAGTCAGTCTTTAAAATTACAATTAAAATAAACCCAAGTCCAGTCTCCTCCATAATTTCCCATTGCAAATTAACAGAAAAAATTTCCGAATCCCAGTCATAAAGATTAATATTCCCAACATAAATCTCAACTCGCGATCTTCACGAATGAATATAAAAATATGTATCAATATAATACAGTCACGTATGTCGCTAACGTCTTTTCAATTTTGATGGAAGACCCATCAATAAAATATTCTCCATCAATCCTTAAATTTAAGCTCTCCCAGAACCCAGAGCTCAAATCTTACTCCTGACATTTTGCTTCCCTATTTTATTTTTATCACAAAAAATAATAATTCGTGTCCACGACCTCTGACAATTTTTGACAGTACCACTTATTAATCACCTCAAAGATGAAAAATAACAACAAAAAAAAAATTAGAAAAAAAAACAAAACTAAGGACGAAAGAGTAAAAAATAAAAAGGGAATTTGGTCGAATGCCTTTAGGCACGGAGACAATTCTCTTTCTGTCTAACCGTGACGATCCTTATATTCATCACATATATATATATATATATATATATTTTTTTTTCTTTCCTTGTTTTCCCTTTTCGTCCATTTCAGTTTCCCCTCGATTCGCGTCTTCACAAACACACACGATTCCGCTTAATTCTCTCGAGGATTTTCGGCCTCGCCGGATATGGCTGGCTCGTGGTTAGTGTCCTTCATTCTGATATATTTTATCTTTGTCTAAAACTTGGTCTTTCTTATATTTTTTATTTTATTTTACTCGTCTTCTTCTTCCTTATCCTTCACTTTACTCGATCACTTATACACGACAGACTGCAGGAGCATCATCATACGATTGTCATCAAGGAGACAAGACAGGAGGAGTAGAGACCAGAGACAAGACCAAGACTTGGTCCCTTTTCTCAAAAAAATAGGACAGTCGAAAAAAAAAGAAAAAAAAATTACTTGGATTTTTTGATTTATTGTTCTTAATTAGTTGAACAATTCTACGGGAATTGGTAATTATCTTTTCGACTTTGTCCTCTCTTGTATTTATGTCCGACGTATTTAATTTTCTTTAACAAAAGGCCACAGGTGCACTTATTTAATCATACGTCAGATTGATTGATTGATTAATTATTAATTAAATATATATATAAATATGTGAGGACATGGATCTCGAAAATTTTTTTAGATTTTCAAGGATTGTCAGGGAAATTTAAGAAAATTTATTGTTTTATAGGAAAATGAAAATTTTCTTGGGGTAAAAAAAATTTTCCTCCTTCAAGAAATTTTCTTCGGTTCTATGAAAATTTTTGTTTTCAATTCATGATACGGAAAATTTCTTCACTGGACTAAGAATTTTCTTAAGACGAAGGAAAATTTTCTTGGGAAAAAAAAATTTTCCTCCTTCAAGAAATTTTCTTTGGTTCTATGAAAATTTTTGTTTTCAATTCATGATACGGAAAATTTCTTCACTGGACTAAGAATTTTCTTAAGACGAAGGAAAATTTTCTTGGGAAAAAAAAATTTTCCTCCTTCAAGAAATTTTCTTTGGTTCTATGAAAATTTTTTTTTTCAATTCATAGTACGGAAAATTTCTTCACGGGACTAAGAATTTTCTTAAGGCGAAAGAAAATTTTCTTGGGAAAAAAAAATTTTCCTCCTTCAAGAAATTTTCTTTGGTTCTAAGAAAATTTTTTTTCAATTCATGATACGGAAAATTTCTTCACGGGACTAAGAATTTTCTTAAGGCGAAAGAAAATTTTCTTGGGAAAAAAAAAATTTTCCTCCTTCAAGAAATTTTCTTTGGTTCTATGAAAATTTTTTGTTTTCAATTCATAGTACGGAAAATTTTTTCACGGAACTAACAATTTTCTTAAGACGAAGGAAAAGTTTCTTGGGGCAAGAAAAATTTTCTTGCGTCAAAAAATTTTCTTTGGTTCCAAGAAATTTTTTTTTTTTCAATTCATGATACGGAAAATTTTTTCACGGAACTAACAATTTTCTTAAGACGAAGGAAAATTTTTTTGGGAAAAAAAAATTTTCCTCCTTCAAGAAATTTTCTTTGGTTCTATGAAAATTTTTTTTCAATTCATAGTACGAAAAATTTCTTCTAAGAATTTTCTTTGGACGAGAAAAAAATTCCTTGTATCAAGAAATTTTTTTTTTATTCCAAGAAAATTTTTCTCTTCACTCCATGATGCGGAAATTTTTTCGAAGGGGTGAAAAATTCTTAAGATGAGAAAAAAATTTTCTTAAGGCAAAAAATGTTTTTATGTTCAATTAATAATGGAATTATCATTTATATGCAATTGCATTGATAAATTTATTAAATGGATTAGTTACGATGGGTTTGGGGAGGAGATTGAGGAGAAGATGAAGAAGGGGGTGGAGACTGAAAAGGGACAAGTTGATTTCTGGCGTTGGGTCACCGCACAGTGAATCAAGAGATATCGGGGGATACTAATCTACAAATTTGTGTTCTAAATCTAAGCTACATTGCGAATATTAATTTTCAAAGTATGCCTGAGTGGAATGGTGGCTAAAATGGACGTTTTATCTATGGCTGGTTTCTGAATGCTCGATTGTTGGGTTTGGACAAAGTATGACCACTGGTACTTGAGATGTTTTGCGATACTGTACCACTGTAGTAGAGGTATCAAGTGATTTGCGAGGACCTAAAGTTTTGTGATTTATTTATGGTTTTAATAAGAAATAAAGCTGACGGGAATTCTTGATTTAAATGTTTACTTGCACCATTTTATTTTGTTATTTATCGTTTATGATTGAGTTTTTTGGGCTTGAAGGCTGATATCTGGAGAACGCTTGAAAATACGAGATTAATTGATGGGATTGATTTTTTAGAGGGTGGAATACTGAAGAGAATGAGCGCAAGAACGATTGTTTCTTACCACTTGCTCCAAAGATATGAATTTTTGAAAATTTTATTGAAATTTTTGAGCCACGGATAATTTGATTTTTCCTCTGATGGTTTTTTGTAAATAAATAGGAAACGGTTGCAGATACGAAAAAATGTTATCAGATCAATTTTGTAGAGGGTAAAATTTCGAAAAAAATGAGCCCTTGGCCAGATTTTTTGGGCTGTTCATTCCGAAGATATGAATTTTTGAAAATATAATTAAGAATTTTGATAGTTAAATTTTTGAATTTGCCTGTTGATATTTCGTAAATATTTCAAAAATGGTTAAAAATATGAAAAAATTTAAAGACACAAAATTTTTAGCTTATAAAATTCTTGATAAATTGCATCCATGACCAGATTCCTAGGACGATTTGTTCTCGAGTTATGAATAAAGAAAAAAAAATTAACCGTGACAAAAAATAGTTTTTAATCAAATTTTTTTTTTCAGCTCCTAAATACAAAAATAAATTTCATTTTCATTCACTACAATTTATGAATGTACGGCAATAAAGAATCCAAAAACAAAAGAAAAAAAAATTACAAAACAAAAGAACCACAAACCCGTAAGACTGAATCACATGTAATTTACCTTTTCGAAATTAGATCCGCACTGTAGGAAATCAAATTGGATACCGTCATCTCGTTCATTCACATTCTCACTCATCTCATTTAGGTTTTATTCCAGCCATTAAAATTTATCAAGCGATTTTTCAGGCTCTGGCATTGGAACCTCAAATAACAAAAAAAAAAAAAAAAGAAACAAACTTTCTAATTCTTTGACAAAGGGATCACTATAAAACAGAAAAGTGTCATAGGGCTAGATCATGATAGATAAAATTAGCGCTTCAGGACTTTTGTTCCTGATCCTGAAGGAGGAAGGACTCAAGAAAAAAATGAGATTCTAGTTCGTAGGATCTAGTATCCAGTGTCGGTAGATGGAGTATGACTGCGTTGTGAACAGACAAGATCCCTCTACTCTGGACCGTGAAAAGACAACGGGGGGTTGGCTTTTCCTCGAGGATTAAATGGAGCGCCTAGATGACCGATGCTCAGCACTGGAGGGATACCGCCGACGAGACTCGCTTGCCGAGGGTGAAAAACAAGATAAAACAAAACTAAAGCTCGTTTACCAGCTAGATCTCGTCACTCTAACTACTAAAAGCTTATCTCATATTCTAATCAATTATATTTTTATAAATTTATTTTTCATTTTTCAGTTTTATCTATTAACATCGACTTTTTTTTATATTCTGATAAATTACTCATAAACGGTTGGGAATACAGTTAAATTCATAGAGATGAAATTTGTAGAGCATGAAATCCTAAAAAAATGAGCCCATAGACATTTTTCTACGACCATTTGATCCCAAGTTATGAATTTTTGAAAATCGACTCCAAATTTTGATTTCATAAACCCATTGATTCTTCTGATATATTTTTATATATAACTCAATAACGATTGAAGTTACAGTAAAATTTAATCAGACAAAATTTGTAGAGTATGAAATTCTGAAAAGAATGAGCCCATAGACATTTTTCTACGACCATTTGATCCCAAGTTATGAATTTTTGAAAATCGACTCCAAATTTTGATTTCATAAACCCATTGATTCTTCTGATATATTTTTATATATAACTCAGAAACGATTGAAGTTACAGTAAAATTTAATCAGACAAAATTTGTAGAGTATGAAATTCTGAAAAGAATGAGCCCATAGACATTTTTCTACGACCATTTGATCCCAAGTTATGAATTTTGAAAATCGACTCCAAATTTTGATTTCATAAACCCATTGATTCTTCTGATATATTTTTATATATAACTCAGAAACGATTGAAGTTACAGTAAAATTTAATCAGACAAAATTTGTAGAGTATGAAATTCTGAAAAGAATGAGCCCATAGACATTTTTCTACGACCATTTGATCCCGAGTTATGAATTTTTGAAAATTAACTCCAAATTTTGATTTTATGAACCCATTGATTCTTCTGATATATTTTTATATATAACTCAGAAACGATTGAAGTTACAGTAAAATTTAATCAGACAAAATTTGTAGAGTATGAAATTCTGAAAAGAATGAGCCCATAGACATTTTTCTACGACCATTTGATCCCAAGTTATGAATTTTGAAAATCGACTCCAAATTTTGATTTCATAAACCCATTGATTCTTCTGATATATTTTTATATATAACTCAATAACGATTGAAGTTACAGTAAAATTTAATCAGACAAAATTTGTAGAGTATGAAATTCTGAAAAGAATGAGCCCATAGACATTTTTCTACGACCATTTGATCCCAAGTTATGAATTTTTAAAAATCGACTCCAAATTTTGATTTCATAAACCCATTGATTCTTCTGATATATTTTTATATATAACTCAGAAACGATTGAAGTTACAGTAAAATTTAATCAGACAAAATTTGTAGAGTATGAAATTCTGAAAAGAATGAGCCCATAGACATTTTTCTACGACCATTTGATCCCAAGTTATGAATTTTTAAAAATCGACTCCAAATTTTGATTTCATAAACCCATTGATTCTTCTGATATATTTTTATATATAACTCAGAAACGATTGAAGTTACAGTAAAATTTAATCAGACAAAATTTGTAGAGTATGAAATTCTGAAAAGAATGAGCCCATAGACATTTTTCTACGACCATTTGATCCCAAGTTATGAATTTTGAAAATCGACTCCAAATTTTGATTTCATAAACCCATTGATTCTTCTGATATATTTTTATATATAACTCAATAACGATTGAAGTTACAGTAAAATTTAATCAGACAAAATTTGTAGAGTATGAAATTCTGAAAAGAATGAGCCCATAGACATTTTTCTACGACCATTTGATCCCAAGTTATGAATTTTTGAAAATCGACTCCAAATTTTGATTTCATAAACCCATTGATTCTTCTGATATATTTTTATATATAACTCAGAAACGATTGAAGTTACAGTAAAATTTAATCAGACAAAATTTGTAGAGTATGAAATTCTGAAAAGAATGAGCCCATAGACATTTTTCTACGACCATTTGATCCCGAGTTATGAATTTTTGAAAATTAACTCCAAATTTTGATTTTATGAATCCATCAATTTTTCATATACATTTTTATATGTAACTCAGAAACGATTGAAGTTACAATAAAATCGAATCAGACCAAATTTGTAGAGCATAAAATTCTGAACAAAAATGATCCTCTGATGAATTTTCTATGATCACTTTTTTCCGAGTTATTGAAAAAATTAGCAAAAGTCTGAGTAAAAAATGAATTTATTCAAAAGTTTGTCATAATGAGCAAGTAGAGTTTGCAAGATAAATTACTACTGCAGTAATATAAGACGTATAGAATTTACATAAAAGGATTAATAGACTTAATTTGACAAGTTAAGAAGCTTAAAACAGACTTTGGTGTGGTAACGAAGATGTTTGCTAAGACGTCTGATGAAAACCACAGTTGCGTTAATATTTAATATTAATATAAAAATAAAATAAATAGCAAAAAAAAATAAATAAAAAAAAAAATAAATAGTGAAGATGTGACAAAAAAAAAACACTTGTACATGTACATCTTCATTTTGCAGAAACGAATTTTTTTATATTTTTTGCCGTTTGGGAGACAAAGCTTTGGGGTAGTGATTGATACTAAACTCAGTCTGTGCCTAATGTGGCCCAGCGTTCTCATACTAGAGAACCCTAAAAGCCTCGACTGTACCCAAAACATAAACCAAAACACTCGGAATACTAAAAACAAATGTTTGCTCATTACTTTATTGTCTGTCGCCAAATTGTGATTTTTCATTAAACCCACCGACAATTTATTTCATTTTCGTAACACGTAACACCAGAGACGGCTGATGTTTAGAAAATATCGCGCCCTTAGTACCAAAAATAAAGGGCCGTTAAAGATTGGAATTAAAAAATTTATAATTTATCAGAAATTTTATTCAACTTTATTTTAAAAATAATAAATTGTTTTGTAAATTCTTAATAAGCTGGGGTAAGATGGCGGCGAAGGAAAATGGCCAGAAATGGTTTTTTTGGTTAAAAATATTATTATTTTTGTGAGGCTGGTTGTTGTTATTTAATTTGTTAGACATAAAAATAAAACTCGAGCAGATTATTTATTTGTTTAGTTTTTAAATAACCACAAGTCATTTATATATACGACCAATGAACCTTTTTTATTTTAAATATTATTTTTTTCTTTGGACTTTGCCGAGCTACTATTTAGCTGGAGAATAAAACTAAAATTTATTTGATAAGTTATTTGATAAATTGCTCATAGGCTTTAATTTTAAATAAAGTGATATTTTAAAATCTCATTAAAAATAATTATAAATATAAATTTATTTTCTCTGTAACTTTCCCACCTGGCTTTGGTCTCTTACGTTCATTTTTATTATTTTTTAAACTTTTTTTTCAAGTCAAATAACATTTGAAATAATTAACTGGAATTAAATCGTTTACCTAATTAATAACAACGATACTTTTATTTAATCTGTCTAATTTAAATTCGTCAAGTATAAAATAAGTCGTTAATATTTTATTATTATTTTAA
Organism: Microplitis manilae; assembly: GCA_030273425.1. Classification (NCBI taxonomy): domain Eukaryota; kingdom Metazoa; phylum Arthropoda; class Insecta; order Hymenoptera; family Braconidae; genus Microplitis; species Microplitis manilae. The sequence goes on along the minus strand of CP092724.1, from coordinate 2,929,553 downwards.
ATTCTCTTATGATTTATTATTTTTTCCAGCCTTTGGCTCTAGCTTATTTTGTTGTCTACCCAAAGACATCGCCTTTTTGCCTTTAATTATTATTTTTAATTTTCGTTTAAATAGTCGAGAATCTAAAGCGTGGCAAAAATTTTCTGCCTCTTTGGTATTAAGGCCGCAATATTATAAAATATAAATACTAATTATAACGTTTTTAAACTAAACTTAGGCAGAGAGGGAGCTGAGAATTGCACAATCAGAGTTCGATAGACAAGCAGAGATAACAAAACTATTGTTGGAAAGCGTTGCGAGCTCACAAGCTGGACATTTGCGCTGTCTCCATGAATTCGTAGAAGCCCAAGCCCGTCATTATGCTCAATGTCATGCAATAATGCAAGAACTGCAACGCGAATTAGCTGGGTAAGTCATCAGCTCTCAGTACCCATAAATATTTATTTATTATTTTAAATTTATCCAAATAAAGAAATATATTTTTATAAATAATAAAGCACTTTTTAGACTTCATTAAAGCATTTTAAATAAAACAAACGTAGAAAATGTATTTACTTTTTTTTTTACAAGCTATCCAACTCTCGATTGGTGATTTAAGTGAGTAATGATTTGCTGATGCATCCTTAACTCATTGTTTTTTTTTTACGTATTATGTATTTAATAAAAGAGATGCTTAGCGTCATTACTCATTTTTCTAGCAATCAATAAATCTATTTATTTATTAATTAATTTATTAATTAATCTTATAATTTGTATGCTTGGTATTAATTATTGTAGCGCTTCCGTAGTTGCTTTAATGCATAAACTATTTAATTTATATCGGAGGTAGATTAGAGCATAAATTCACTGGGAATTTACATAAATCAGTAATTTATTTTTTATTAATTATTGACATTAATGAACTACTTGATTATTTTTTCATAAAAATCTTATTCAATTTTCTAAAAGTCACCTGGCTTTTTAGCATAAAAATTTAAAAAAAATGATGAGTAATGATTTGCTGATGCTTGAAAATAATTGATAATAAAGTAAAATTAAACCATAAGTGTAAGTTATTTAGCAATTCACATATTTGGGATTCGAAAAACCAGGGGTTGGTTCAGTGATAGTGGGCCGTGACAAATGTAGCAAAAAATAACGTACACCAAAAGACAGACAAGACAATGGGATGTTTAGAGATTGCCGTTAACTGTTTGTCCAAAAAAATAAAAAAACGAATTAAAATATAAATTCAAGGTATCGGAGTTTGTCCGTTCCCTTTTGTCGAATTTCAATGGCAAGTTGGCAAGTTGCTAAGATTCAAACTTCTTCACTTGTTTGAAATCTCAAATCATTGAATTGTCCTCGGAATAAAAAAAACATCAGACAAATGAAGACTACTGAGCAATTTGCCTGCATAACAAACTCTTATCGTCTGGAAATAAAGGAGCGCCAAATTTAAATTTTTATTATTTTTTCCCGGTTTTTTTAAATGATTGTATGCAGAAGATGTTTTATGCTGTAAGTTAGTAAATAACGAATGACAAAAGAACCTGAGAGAGCCATCAACTGTCTTAACTCGCTGTATCAAATGTCCTTTTATTTATTTACTTTTCATTTTATTTTTTTTAAGAAAAGACACTTGGGTTTAAACTTGTAGTTAATTTTAAAGACGCTAATTAATGAAGCTTTTTATGAGTTTATGGGCAATGGATTTATGTTAATTGTTGGCTAATGTCTTGGGGCATTATCATGCTCGTTTAAGTACATCAGACACGGGAGAGAACAGAGACAAGATAAAAGAGTGTACTCTTAGTCCAGTATGCTAAGTGTATGCTTCCGAGTATCACTACGGTTTCCTTTATGAAGAGACAACGGGACGCTTGAGGACTCTATCACCCTCAATTTACATAATGATAATGATACCACTGGTTTGAGTTTTATCGGGGGAACGGTTCAAAGTTTGGGAATCGGTAATTGAAATATGGAAATTCATTAAACTTAATTAAAGATTTTTAAATTTATTTTTAGGACTTACCAGGCACTGTGTGGAAATCGTTCTCGGAGAAGGTGATTTGGATTGAACAGTCGGTTTTGTAGAAATCTGATAATTTTGCCCATTCTTCGGAGGTTACTATACTATATTTCCTAAAAAAAAATTAAAAAAAAGGAAATTTGAATTTTTGTTAAAATTGCCGCTAAACTATTGGAGATACGTGGAAAGTGCTCTGATACAATTTTGTAGAGAATTTCAGTCTCTACAAAAAAGTATTGATTGACTTTTTCTGTAAATCCATTATTTTGGGCAAAATTTTAATTTTGAAAATAATTTGTTTAATTGAAAATTTTTTTTGAGAACTTTAATTTGAACTGGTGTTTATTTATTCAAAATTTATAATGAACTATTGAAGATACGGAAAAATGGTCTGATACAATTTTGTAGGAAATTAAATTCTCTACAAAAAAGTATTGATTGACTTTTTCTGTAAATCCATTATTTTGGGCATAATTTTAATTTTGAAAATAATTTGTTTAATTGAAAATTTTTTTTGAGAACTTCAATGTGAACTTATGTTTATTTATTCAAAATTTATAATGAACTATTGAAGATACGGAAAAATGGTCTAATACAATTTTGTAGGAAATTTAATTCTTTACAAAAAAGTATTGATTGACTTTTTACGTAAATTCAATAGTTAAGACACAATTTTAATTTTTTAAAGATAAATTTTAAATCTCCATTTTAAAAATTAAATCGATTTAAATTTCACGATAAATTTTTTAAAATTAACACTAAACTATTGAAAATACATGAAAAATGGACTAATACAATTTTGTAGAGAATTAAATTCTCTACAAAAAAGTATTGATTGACTTTTTACGTAAATTCAATACTTTAGACACAATTTCAATTAAAAAAAAAAAATTTCATTCCAATCCGAAATATTTCCATCAGAATTTTTCATTATAAAAAAATATATAAGTTTGTAACTAGAATCAGTAATTATATTAATTAAAAATTATCATAACTCGTTATAAAAATATTTGGTATAAATTTTTACTGAAATTTCACGAAAATAGTCATAATAAATTATGAATTATAAGTGTTCTATTATAGACGGACGGACTAAAAATAAAATAAATGAAGGAAATTCTATTTACTTAACTTGAATAATATGAGCAAATACATAAAGTAATATGAGAAATATATAGAGTACACACGAATAGTCTTGTAGTACACTACCGTGGAATTCACGATTTCCTGGTATAATCACCCGTACGTTTTTGCCCTCACTTGCCCTTAATTATACCGCAAATTAGAAATTTCTTGCCGTTAACTAACATCAACCCCTGGTGGACTAGCTTGAAAAGTTATTGTATTCCAGTAATGTAATCACGAATTTAAAATCGATTTTATTAAAACAAAAATTATTTATTTATTTAATTAGGGATACGAAATTATCATCATTTTTATGTTCAGTCAGATGTCAAATTGACTGACAATTGACGTCAAAAATGATTCAGTCAATTTTTTTTTAATTCACGATGCAAAAATTTTATGGAGTCAAATAAAAACTTTTAGCGTCAAAAAATTATTTTTTTCTGTGTGAAATATTAAATCTACAGACACTTTTAATTATAAGTTAACTGCAAGTTTCACTCAAATTAACATCCGGTTTCTTTATTCAAAAATATTCGTAAAAAATTCATCTTCATTTTTACTTAGATGCGAAAAGATGAAAAATATTTCATTCAAATTTTTATAAAATAATTTGCAGACAAAATTAAATTGGCGCGAACCAGAATTAAATTCAAAAAATTACCGCTGGTCAAAATTTATCATCGGTCAATTGTCCAGAAAATTTCTCTGCCTTAAATCACCAATAATTCGTAAAAAAAAGTATGGGGTAAGTTAGTCAAACCGAGCAGTGCGAGCATTTTAGAATTTTGACCAAAAAAAAAATTTCGATTAAAAAAAAAAATTCAAATTCATTTTACCCGTCAGTTTTTTGCTTTTTTTTTGTTGAAAAATAGTGCGCGTTTTGCCCCACTCCTGAAAATTATCTAGACAAACTATCATCCAATCAAATAATCGATAATAAAATAGAGTGAATAATAATATGGCTGAATAATTTGGTAAGCGATAATTATACCGTCAAATTAATTTCAATTCAACGCAACCTGTGCGTCAGTCTAATTTGAATTTTCCCTGTCAGTTGTGTTGCCGCTGCAAGAAACGTATGACGGTGTCACTATTTTCCCTAACGTTAAAATAATCGTCAGCTCAAAAAAGTAAACAAATAAACTAAAATACGGGGATGAAAAATGAAAAGTCGATGAGGGAGAAAAAGTAAATATGAATATTCAAAAATTTATAACTCGTAAATAATAAAGGGCCATGTGATGGCCGCTTAATTATTTTATAAATTTTAAATGCTCTCTACACAACATTTTTTATCACCAAACATGACCGGCCTTATCATATTTGTTTCTGAAATATAATAAATAATATGGATAGGGATAAAAAATGGAAACATTAAGTGTCAGTTGGGTATGGAGAGAAAAAATGATTTTTTAACGGTTGGAATCGGAGTTAAGTAGCAAAGGACTGGAGCGACGAGAGGGTGAAATTTTCTGCTAAGGAGAGATACAGAGAGAGAGATAGTTTTGTGAGGGACGGTATCTTAAGCAGATAGTGGACAATGGCTTAGCATAATGGTGAGAGGGTCGAATGCCAGTGGCCTCAGGGCGTGTGGTTGACATTTTCGCGTATCCATCACCAGCTAAGTCCCTTCATGAGGAGTGAAAGGCGTGCCGTGCCACGAGAATCAGGACAGACAGACGTTTTCCTCCAAATAAACTACACGGAAAAAAATTATGCTCAAAATTTTCATAGTTTCTAGTTATTTTCGACAAAATTAGTATATTCGATACTAATACACTGTTAAAAAAATTTTTTTGAATTTTCAAAACATTGTATATAACGCAATAATTACATACATTTGTGCTTGAAATTTCATTACTAATTTCATATAGAATTTAAAATACACGTTTTTGAATTTTCAAATCAACACTTTGGATTTTCAAATACTTCGTTTTGAATTTTCAAATATAATTTTTTTAATATTCAAATACTTTGCTTTTAATTTTCAAACACTTTCTTTTCAATTTTCAAATAGATATATTTGAAAATCTGAAGCGTTTATTTGAAAATTCAAAAGCGTGTATTTTAAATTCTATACGATCGTTACAATGAAATTTCAAACACAATTGTATGTGTTTATTGCGCTATATACAATGTTTTGAAAATTGAAATAATTTTTTGAACAGTGTATGGTTATATGGAAATTAAAGACTATTAGGTAATATAAAGTAACAAAATGTTTACTGATAAAATTTCAAAATTTTGTAAACTGTCATCAATTCCTTATAAACAACATTATAAATTTTTTTTTTTATTAACCATTGTTATAATATAATATAATATAGCGGGTGATTATATTTTTTTTTCCTAAACGTTTTAAAAAGTAGAAATAAACATTTTAAAGTTAAATCACATTTTAATATTTAAATCACTATAAAACTATATTCTGTTCATTAGCATTGTGCTATATCACATACAATACTGTATACTGTCAATGATGTTTAGTTCAATCACAAGTTTTATTACTTTATATTATCGAGGAAATAAAAACTTAACAACAGTAAAGTCTAAAGTACACCGCTCACATTACTCAAATTTACTATGGTATATTTAACTAATTAGTATTAATACACAATCCTTGATTACTGAACGCGCAGCAGGTCACGCGCAGAAATTTCATACACAAGCATTTGAATTTTCAAATAAGTATTATGAAATTTCAAATGGAATTATTAAAATTCAATATGTTTTAGAATTTTCAATACTTGCTTTGAAAATTTAAAAAACAAGTATAAATTCTAAGTACGTTTATTAAAATTCTTATTCTTTTTCTTAATTTTAAATATCAGCTTGATTATTAAATTACGTACATTAAATTTGAAGCTTTTTTTATTGAAAATACAATTCAAATATCTAGCTATGAAAATTCAATTACTTTTGTATTGTAATTTTCAAATTATTTTTTACAGTGTATCAAACCAGGATCATTGTATATATTACAAAATGGCTATTATTTATATTCAAATTTTATACACAGAAGAGCTAAATTTGTAATTTCGTACACTGATAGAAATTTTATCTTGGCTCAAGAAATATTTTCTTGAGCCAAGAATTTATTTCTGAAGAAAAGCAATTGTCTTGCTTCAAAAAATTCTTGTCTTGATTTAGATTTTCTTGGCTCTAAAGATTTTGTATCTTTGATGGATAACTCTCGTGTCTTGACCCGAAACTAAATTATCTTCAATCGATACTATTGAATTCTTTAATCAAGACCACTTGTCTCTTCAGCTAAAAATGTCGTATTGTTATTTTAAAAACTTTAAATTTTTGGTTCAAGTAATAATTTCTTGATGGAAGATGTTTTCAAAGTAATGAAAAAAAAAACTTTTTTTAAAATAAATTTCTATTTTAACATATCTGAAGTAAATGAGTGAAGTCCTAAAAAATCACTTTGAAATTTTTTATTTTTAAAATAAAAAAAAAAGTTTTTTTTCAAGCTGAGTAAATTGAGATCTTGATTTAAAAATCGCGCCATTCTCGAAACAAGTCGGTAATGTCTTAAACCTACATTTTGCCTATCTCAATCCAAGAGCAAGAAATTCTTAAGCCAAATATGTCAGATTTTGTTTCAAAACAATAAAGGCTTCATCGGAGAATACAAGTCTCAAACGAAGATTTTTTTTTCTCTATTCAAGAAATTCAATTTTTTGGTTCAAAAACTTATTTCTTAAATTAAAACAATTAAAAATTTTAAAACAAGAACCACATTTTGAAGAAAAAATTTTTCTTGAATCGAGATATTATTTCTATCAGTGTATATTAAAATTAATGGGAAAAAGAATCGATAAATTGCTATCTACAGTTATTACTATTCGAATAAACAGAAAAATTTAAGAAATGAGGAACCGAGAAATTAGTAAACGTACATATTAATATATAAAGATCTAGTATACGAATTTTTCATTTTATTATTTACCACGTATTCGATATATGTATATGATAAATTAATTTATAATAACGAATAAATAACATTTTATATTAATTATTAGTCAATGGGATAGAATTTATAAAATAAGAGTTTAAAATTTTCGGTATTTTTATGAGCGAAAAATCAGTAGGGGAAGTGGGGGCGAAATGGGCCCCTCTAAAATTTTGGTACTTCGAAATATTTGGGGGCAAAATGGGCTCCCCAAAATTTTTAACATGAAAAGTGTCCGGGGGGGGGGGGGTAAATGGGCTGCCCAGACTTTGAAAACCTACGAATATTTTTAGGCCAAACGGGTTCCTAAAATTTTTTTAACAAAAATGATTAAAGAATTATGATAAGGGGCAAACTAGGTCACGAGTTCAACAGCATTACTAACTATAATTTTTTTCAAAAACAATTTATTCTATGTCAACAAGATTGATAAAAATATAAGTAATCAAGTAATGAAATTAGTAGTTATTACAACGAGTGATTAAAAACTTTGAATTAAGTTATTTTAAGGTCCAAATCTTCACTATCAACTCGTTTTTATGCTAAATACATAGCAAAGAATTTCAAAACATAAAACAAGCGAGAGACATACATTTTGTTGGGGGGCTCGTTTCACCCAACTTTTCAGGATTTTTTAATTTTGATAGACACAGCAAATTAACACCAAAATCTCAGCAGAAGGAAAAAAAAGTGAAACAAGCTGAAAAATTCACATTATGAAAATTTTTTGAGAAGGCCCATTTTGCCCCACATTTTCATTTTTTTTTTTTAACGAACAGAACAAATTAAGGTCAAATACTTGGCAAGAGAGTAAAAAAAAGTAGAACACGTGAAAAAAACCGAGAATTCGAATCTTTTTTTCTTAAGGGGCCCATTTTGCCCCACCTTCCCCTATCTAGTATACTAATTTTTTATTTTATTATTTACCACTTATTCGATTCATGTATATTGTAAATTAATTTATACTGATGAATAAATGATATTTTAAGCTAATAATCGATCAGTGATATCGAATTTATAAAATAAAAGTCAGTAACTTTTGGAATTTTCGGCTGGAAAAATCAGTATCTAAGATAGCAATTCTTAATTTTACCAATCATTACTTTTTAATAGATTATGCCATAAATTAATTAACTTTCACTCATAAGTCACGTATTATACCTAAACGTAATAATATTTATTTACTTTTTGAAAGAATCTATAGTAGTTTTTAGGAATCTAAAAAAATTAGTAAACTACTTTGCATTAAGCACATAATAGTACCAATTATTGATAACAGATTCCACTTTTTACTATTATTTATTAATTTTCACTATTGTGTTTTTTCCATGTACTAAAATACTACATATATTTAACTTATAAAATATATGAACGACTTACTTTTCGGTGGACATAATTGGCTTGTGGACGAAACCCTTGTGATCCTGGCAAAGCAGCTTGTCATTATTTATTTCCGTCGGCGGATGCCGGCCGCCACTTCTGAAATCAAAATGTTTACGAATTTATGATAATTTTTTTGACTTCACTTGAAAGCCGGGTTTTAGGATGACGTCTGGTTGGTATGAGAGCTAATCGAAGTCGGATGTAAGGATGGGTTGGGGTAAAATTATTGATTGACAGGATAAATGATCATGTGACCCAGAATCAGGGATCGGAAAAGTCTAGTCCATGAACTGTCCTCCGGGACATTTAGTTGTGACGAGTAAGCAAGACAGAATGAGCGTGACATTTAAGGTTGCTGGGTAATAGTTGAACGAACGCTGGAAACCCACCGAAGGGAGTGAAGAAGTATCAGAGGGGGACAAGTCACAGGATAATCGGGGGTTGTGCATCATTTTTCACATACCACGAAGGGGCGGACCGTTTTTGTGCTCCCTTAGCGACTACCGTGTGCCAGATAATGTCCTTAAAGGAGGATATCTCGAGTTGAGTCGAAGAACAGGTATATGATTATAACTATTTTATCGACAAGCGAAATTATCCTACGGCTGATGTGATATTTTATTCTTCTATTACTGAAACAATTTTTTTTTTCATAAATAATTGGGGTTTAGTTCGGTTTAGAACTACAAAATTTGGGTTTTTTATGAAACAATTTTACGCACTTCCGGTTTAGGTGAAAATCGAAATTCATAGCCTTCAATACCTAGATTCTGAACTCAAAAGACTTTAACTTCCGTATTTTGAAGATCGAAAATTAATAAAATGAATTTTCTGCAAAAACGGATTTTCAATTCGGGCGCTTCGGGATTTAGTGATTTTTGGCGGCCATTTTGGATCTAAGGGTCAGTTTGGTATGAAAATTTACACACACTTGAATATGTTCGAGCTGAAAGTGATAAAAAAAGCGAAATTCCCTTCGGACTTTATTCAGAAGCGGAAAAAATTTATTTACAGAAATATTGACGTTTACTTCAGTTTTAGACTACAAAATAAGATTTTTTATGGAAAAAACTGTACGTACTTCCGGTTTAGGTAAAAATCGAAATTCGTAGCCTTCAATATCTCTAGATTCTGAGCTTGAAGTTCTTAAACTTCCGTATTTTAAGGATCGAAAACTAATAAAATAGATTTTCTGCAAAAACGGATTTTCAATTCGGGCGTTTGGGATTCATGATTTTTGGCGGCCATTTTGGATCTAAGGGTCAGTTTGGTATGAAAATTTACACATACTTGAATATGCTCAAGCTAAAGGTGTTAAAAACGTCTAAATTCCTTTCGGACTTAATTCAGAAGCATGAAAAATGTTTTTCAAAATGAAAAATCATGTAAATTTCATGGCTTTCAGATTTAATTATTTCTGGCCGTCAATGCGTCAGCTCGACATGAAAATCTGCACTCTTTAATTTCCCTAGCTCAAGGTGATAAAAACGAAAAAAAGTCAGACTTTATTTCCAGCGAAAATTTTTCAGCCAATGACAGAGATCCCTTTGAGGCGGCAGTTCCGCATACAACTCGCATGCTTTAGATCAAAATATAAAAGCCTCGCGAAAAGGGGACGAGCAAATACTAATAAATATAGTTCTGTGCTTTTCTCATGAGACAAACGAATGCGTATTAATTATGAGGCTTGTTCAAATATAACGAACACAGCAGGAACAAGGTGGACGAGCGTAAAACCACTGGCCCCTTATTACACTGAGACTAGAACAGAAAACATGGAGCCGAGGGTGCCGTGTAGGTGGACGCAGTGATACTAGCCTTCAACTCGGATATTTTTTCAAAATTAAACCCACCGCTTCATTGTTTAACTTTCGTCGCGGAATTTTTATCTCCATTCTCTTTTAATTCTTTCTATCGTCCAGGCTCTCCCGACTCTACGCCACACCACCCGCTAAATTATTACTCCCCAGAGGATCCAAGCACACAATATAAGTTTATATATTTACTAAACATATATATTTACATTGTCCATGAATTAGCTCGCTCGCTATATTTATTTAATATAAAAAATAATTTATATTCGCACGTCACTCGCGCTCTTGATACTCATGATGGACAATAATTCGCAGATGAATGAAAATATTTCAATTGGCTGAACATAATTACCGCGTTATTTTTCACTGGACCAAAGAAATATATCAGATAAATTTTTTATTTAGCTCATTGTCCAGTTATTGGTACGTATAGAGACAGAGAGTGGGCGTTTAGTCAAATGTTTGCCGTCGGGCGTTAAATCAGAGCTGGGTACGGTCCTCAACGGGATCCCGGCGGCGACGACGTTGGCTGGTCCCGAGGTCGGAAGACAAATGTCACAACCAAGGGTTACTACCACTACTTTAAGCATTACAACCTATCTTTGCTCTCTGCTCACTTGCTCCCATTCAGCATAAGAGTATCCGAGCCATCCTGGTATACTAGGTGACCGTAAATCAACGATGGTGATATTAAAAGCCCGCTTATACGCGAAAACATAAGATTTATTTACAGATAGTGAGGAGACGATGGTTAAAGAGAAACCAACAGCTTCAACGTTTAATAGAGGAGGATAAAATTATGTTGGGTTTAAGTCTGCGCTAAAGAATCTGAAAAGGACATGCCGGAAGCGTCATGCTGAAGAATAAAAAATCTAAGATAGAAAATAATGGTTAAGTTTTAGTTTTCTCGCTCGGATTTCGTGTCTTTGGCACGTGGGTCCAAGATATTTGGGTTTGGGGTGAGTCTATGATATGAAATGTCCCTAAGGCTCTTGTATGTAACCACCTCATATATTGAACTACACAAAAATCGAGGGAACGAATTGTATGAGTTTATAATATATTTATGTCAATTCAATGTTTTACGTTCGATTTAAGGTAACCATTCCCATAATGGTATAGGGATGGTTCCTATCGATAACCTTAACACCGAGATAATTGACTTACACCATTTTTTACAGTACAATCTTCGAAATAATGATTTTTTTTATTTGTACAACATCCGATTTCTGATAGTTGAAAAAACAGTCCACTTTCTTTAACACCATTTAACACCAAAAAATAGTAACACCGCTAAAGGTGGTATTTTAACACCATTTTCCAGGTTGAATTTAACACCGATAAATTGAAAACCGATATAGTGTGAACTTACACCATTTTTATTACGGTGTAATTTTTAACACAATAGAAATTTTTGGTATTTAAAAAAAACTCTACTTCTGATAATTGAAAAATGAAACTACTTTTTTTTAACACCGGGAAAAATATTAACACCATTTTCGGTGTTAAATTCAATAGCGACAACATTAACACTAATATAGTGTGGACTTACACCATTTTAATATTTTAACACCGTTTATAGGGTTAAATTCAACAGTGACAACGTTAACACCAATATAGTGTTGGCTTACACCATTTTTTACATTCTCATTTTCAAAACAATAGAATTTTGTTGTATTTGCAATACATTCGACTTCTAATAATTAAAAAAAAACTACTTCGATTTAACACCATTTAACACCTCGAAAAACATTAACACCGCTACAGATATTACACTGTAAAAAATCACCGGGGTAAGTCCAAGCGGTGTAGGTGTTAAAATCAGCGGTGTTAAATTTCAACACCGAAAGCGGTGTAAAAATAACGCCGCCACCGGTGTAAATATTCTGTGCCGGTGTTAAAACGAATTCTCCGGTGTTAAAATGACGCCGCCGCCGGTGTAAATATTCTAGATCGGTGTTAAAATAACACCGCCGCCGGTGTAGATATTCTTTACCGATGTTAAAATATTTTACTTTGTGAATATTTTTACTTACTCGGTCACTATACTTGTTAATAGATTATATTTTTTATTAATTTTCATTAAGAAACTAACATTTTTTGTGTTTTATAATCTTTAAAGTTGATTCTCCAAGCAGACGTAGTTTACCCCGCTTCTACACCGGTTACCCTGCTTTTACACCGATATTACTCCGCTTTTACACCGGTTCTACCCCGTTTTTACACCGGTTACCCCACTTTAACACCGGTATTTTTAACACCGGTGAATTACTCCTCCTACACCGGTGTAATTTCATTTTTACACCGGGCGGAGTTAAAATGAGTCCATTTTTAACACCGCTCTTTTTACAGTGTACTTTAACACCGCTACAGGTGTTATTTTAACACCAAATCCGGTGTTGAATTCAACAGCAACATTAACACCAATACAGTGTTGACTTACACCATTTTTTTACAGTGGAATTTTAAAAACAGGAATTTTTTGTGTGTTTGTAAAAAATTCAACTTTTGATAATCGAAAAGTTAAACTACTTCTTTTTAACACCACTTAACACCTCGAAAAATATTCACACCCTACAGGTGTTATTTTAAGACCATTTAAGGTGTCGAATTCGAAAACGACAACATTAACACCATTATAAGGTTATTTTACACCATTTTTACGGTGTAATTTTTAAAACAATAGAAATTTTCTGTGTACTCATAAAAATTCAACGTCTAATCATTGAAAAATGAAACTGTTTTTGTTTAACACCATTTAACACCTCGAAAAATATTAACACCATTACAGGTATTACTTCAACACCGTTTTCGGTGTTAAACTACACGCCTATAACCTTAACACCAGAATCGCATGGGCTTACACCATTTTTCTGTATACCACATCCTAAATAAAAATTTAAAAACCCAATCTGGGTCATGAAACCTGAACCATAACAGATCTTGGAAACCGTTTACCGCTAAGACAAAAAATTCGAGTTTCATTGTCGCTATTAATTTTTCACACTGAATATTTTGTTAATAATTATAATTAAAATTATAATTAGAAAAATAAAATAAAGAAAGGTTTAAAAAATTATTGACGGAAGTTGAAAATAGTCTAACGCATTCCGTGTTCAGCGAAGCATCTATTGATTTCTTGCGGACGCATAACTGAAGCCAATATTTTTTTCTAACCACCAATTTATTTTTTTTCAGGCTGTTTGTTTAAAGGCCTGTTGTCACGTACTCAAACTATCCGATTGTAAGGAAGAACTCGCGGTCAGGATGTCGATTATCGACGCTTTTTCTCGACCTTTTTTTTCTATTTTTCAGCTCTATACATTTTTTAATATAATTAACAGATTACGAATTTCCGGTTTTAGAAAACGTACAAATATATTTGTAATTATTATTTTTTCCCAAAGTAAATAAATAAATTTAATTACTAATTATTTTCAGACGCAACAAATATAAGTTTAAGACAAAATACTGCGGAATGACGACGAAGAGAAGGACGAATAGAGGAAGGAGAATGAGAATAACGTTTTAGATACAGAAAAGCAAATGGTGTAACCTGAGAAAGAAGAACCAGAGTAAGAGAAATGTGAATAGAAAGAGATACGGAGCCTTGAGCTCGCTTTGCCGGAGCACTGATGATAGTTTTTGCCCGGTAAGATTTTTTGCCAAACTCACCCCCGTGGGGTGGATGATATATGACCGCCCCCCCGAGACACTGGCCACCCTTCTCCTTTTCTTCCCTCACTCTTCTACCCCTTCATTCCTCTTTTCCTACACCCCGATTTTACTCGATCCCTCCTCTTGTGTGTACTAACTATACGTTAAATTATAGAAAATATATTAAAAAATTATCTAACGCCGTCTTGTCTGATCAATAAATATAAAGAAACATAAAAAGCTACTAATTTTTTTTTTTTTTAAGAAAAAAGAACAAGGGGTTGGAAATCTCGTAGGAATTAGCAAAATATCAACAACGAATCCCCATCGAAATGTATTTAGTTTTATAGTGTAACGTTTTTCAGAGTATTATATATATATATATATATATATATATATATATGTATGTATATATATGTAGTATTTGTATATATGCAGGATGTATAGGTATGGAAAGGCGACTGAAAGGGAAGACGCAATGAATCAAGTTATTTAAGGGTAGTTGGATTTCGCGAGTCGATGCACGATTGTTACTCTCTTATTTCTTTTATACTCAGTGTCCTTGTTATATTTATTGGTATATTTAAAGAGTTCTCTGTCTACTTGCTGCTAACTCCAAACTCATACAAATGATTTATTATATTCCTTCCGTATTCTACTATATCATTTCTCGTGCTTCAAGATTTAAATTTACGCAAAATACCCGAAATTTGGTTATAGAATTTTTTTTTTTTTTTTTAGTTCCTGGGGATGAAATTTAAAATAAAAAAGTTGACTAATTTTGAAACTTTGAATTTTTTTTTGGAATACCAAATAATTTTTAGAATTTGTTTATTAAAAATATAAAAAAATTACTTATAATTTATGGAAATTTGTCACTTATATTACTTTATAAATGAGTTTGCAAGCGAGCATCATTAGCCACCTAGTGAGATTTAGTGGAACTAAAATTTTAAATTGTGAAACTGGAGAATTTCAGTCTATAGTACACAAGTGGATTATTTGACACCCAGGTAATTATTTAGTTATAGTAATTTAAATAATTACACTGAGAGGTAACTAAGGAAATTTGTTATTTAAATAATTATTGTAACAATAAATAATTTTATGTAAAAAAATTAATCTAACAGACACGAAAGCCAGAGCTGGTTTAAGGCGACTTTATTTATTTTGTTTATCAAAAATTTATTAATTTTATTTATTTAAATATTTCCCGCCCTCGCAGTCATGTGTCATTTTATTTTTAAAAATAAATAAGTAAAATTTATATTAAATATATATTTATGAATAGAGCAGCGAATCTTAATTTTTAAATTATTTAAATAATAATAAATATTTATAAATAAAATAAATAATTATATTTATAAAAATAAAACCCACAGCGATGTCTTTCGTTATTTTAAACAGGCCGCGATATAATAATACATTTTTAAACCCTGCGATTAATTGTTTAAAATAAAATAAATAATTAACACGCGGTCGATGATAATAGAAAAGGAGTTGGCATATTTATTTATTGTTTATAATTAAGAAGAAAGGAGACCAAGGGCGCCAACAAATTTAAACAAGACGTTTATTATTATTTCTACACACTCACGTTTGTTTATTTATTTAAAGACAATGTTCAAAAATTTCGATACGTCTTTCTCTAAATTTTAAAGTTTTCAGACCCGCGTTCCCGATTTATGAGGTACTTTTAATATTAAAAAAAAATCCCCCATTTTAAAATATTTAAAAATCAATTGACGGTTTACTAACAACAACTGCCTTGATTGTATTTTATCAAACACTGACTCGTTTTTAATAGGACGGAACTGCAAGTTAAATAATTAAATGTCACGGTCTATTAATAATATTGTAAATGATTAAGTAAAATCCTCGGGATGATAGTTATAATCGTAAATGCATTTAGCAATAAAGATAAATCAGGCGAACGAATCAAATGAGTTAGAAAAAAGTAGCCTCGTAATATAATGGGGTGTGTAGTGTCTAGTGTAAGCCAAAGGGTCCTTGTATCTAGATTTTCTCATTCATAAAGGAGATGAGGAATGAGGAATGAGGAGATGATATGAGATGAGATGAGATGAGGGCACAAAAATAATACCGGATGGGCATGGATCCACGGTATACACAAGACGCGAGTCATGTGTGCATGACGGTGCTCTAATCCAGACAAAGAGTTGATCCGTTGAGCACGTAAATGTCCAGATGGATTACACGCGATGTCATTCAAATTTTTTTTTCATGTCCAATAAAAAACCGCAAACCAAACAACCATTTATCCTTTTTCCGAATATTAATTATTAAATTTTCGAGAAAATTCCCAACCACTGGGAAAATTTTTACGGAAACTTTTCAATGCCCGATAATTACATTATCGATAACTTATCTATGATGATATAATATGTTAATACACGAATGCAATTTATCTACTATTATATACATATATACATATATATAAATATCCTTAAAAAGTCCTCGCCAATTCGTCAACGTCGCAAAGATGGATTTTCAAAAGGATTAGCTATTTGCATAGACAATCGCTCAAGTCTGGCTTTTCTATCTGTCAGGGCTCGTGTTTTTTTTTTTTTTTTTTTATTCATATATTTTTTACCCTCTCAACTTACTCAGCAATTAGCCGAGTGTATTGTCTTTAAGGTCTCTATCAAAATGCAAATAAACATTTTATAAATTTGAACGAGCGCGGGAAGAAAAAATTTAAAACCTCCCTCGTGGTAATGATATATAAGTAAGACTGAGTCGTCATTAATGAATGATGAATTGAGTGGGTGAGTGAGTGAGTGGGATGTTGACACGTTATTGTTATGTAGACAATGCCGGTAATTTAAATGTGCGGTCTGTAACGAGGACAACTAGACACCGAGTGTGTACGATAGTGTTATAATTAATAACTTTTAATTGATTAAGGTGTCAGATAAGTCTATAGAACCGTTACTATAACCCCCTAATTCTCCATCCTCTTTAGCTTTGTCTTTTATTAATATCCCTAATGTTAAATCTCTTTGTCTTTATCCCTCTTTTGGCTTACGCTCAAATATGATTAATAATTTTGAGATAACGCCAGACTATGGACCAAACCTTACACTTTACTCACTAACCCCATCATCCGTGAGGTCATTATTATTTTATAACCGGGTTTATGGTCACGTAAATGACTAATTATTGTACGGAAATTTTTTTTTAATTATTTTGGCGGTTGGATAAAAATTATTGGTCATTTTTTTTTAATTTTGAGAGAAAGGTTTTTAGCGGGTAATTGAGAAATTTTTAATTTTCATTTTAATTTTGATTTTTAGAGGGAAATTTATAAAAAAAAATTGAGGAAATTTAATAATTTTGAGGAAGAATTTAGTTTATGGTTAAATTGCGGCGGAAATATTAGAGATATGGCAAAAATGATAAGAGACAATTTTTTAGGAAATTTAATTTCCTACAAAAAAGGTCCTTAGGAATAATCACTAAAATGTAGTAGTTTAGGAGTTAGGAGTAATTAAAGTTAATTAGTATTATAAAATTGAAAAAAAATCAAAGAATTTAGTTTTTCATATTTTTAAATTGAAAATCAGGCTAAACTATCAAAGATACGATAAAAATGATAAGAAATAAACTTGTAGAGAATTAAATTCTTTACAAAAATTACCTCTATCACTTTTTACATAAACTTAGTCATTTAGACATAATTCAAATTTAAATGTAAAAATTACAATTTCGCTTAAAAAAACTTTCAAATTTCTAATTTAAAAATCGGTTTGAAAATTTTAATCAATTTTTTTTTTTTTAAATTTGAGTTGACCGCTGTGTTGAAATGTTTTCTGGCCTGACTTTTGATAAAGAAATAATTGTTTGTTTATAAAAAAAAAAGAAAATATTTGTTGGGTTAAAAATATAAGAAAAATATATTTAGTATGAAAACTATTAAAGTAAAAGTTGTAATTGAGAAGGCAATGTAGAATATAAGAGTATAAGCATTTAGACAAACTCATTTTCTTTTCAAGAGGGTGGTAAACTCGATGTATCATTTGCTCGTGGATCGTTAGGCGGTTTCAATTAGTTTTCTGTGCTCCCTTCTTACCTTAGCCCCTAATCGCGAGTGAGCCGGGTTTCCTTTTTTCTTTTTCATCTTCATCTCTGTCTTCCTCCCTTCCCTTCCCTTTTTTTTGACGCACAATTAGGAAAAAGGTCGTTAATGCGAGACGGATAACGCTTATTTCTTTTATTAAGGTAACTTCCGTTTTTATTTTTCAAATGTAGATTTTTAGAGTTATTGTATAGAAAATTGTAATTTTTTTCGGATAAATAAAATTTTTGATTTAATTATTGAGTTAATAAAAAAAATTAATTAATAAAGAGAATATTTTAAAAAATTTTAATTTATCGCGGGTTGAAATTTTTATGGGAAAGAATGAAAAGATACTGAGTGCGCCATCTACAATTTGGTTGATGACTACAGGCTGGAAATCCCCTGATAATTCAGGGAGGACTATTGACCTATGGGAATTTATATGAACGACATACAATAAGCAAATTTTAAATTTTATTTTGATTGATTTAAAATTTTTTTTTAATTTCGGCGCGATTTTAATTAATTTTTTAAAAATTTGAATTTTTATTAAACTTGAATTTGAATAGAAATTTAAAAAAATATTTTTTATATAGACGTTAGTGTTAGATGAAATTGTATCTTATAAAATTTTAATTTGACAGTATGGGGAATAAATTAGAAGAACTTTAAAAATTTGATTTTAATTTTAATTATTTCTAGCTCCTAAACTACTAGGTTTAAGTGATATGTTAAAAGGACCTTTTTTATAGAGAATTCAATTTCCTACAAAATTGTATTCTAGTATTTTCTTCATATTTCCCATAGCTTAGCCACAATTTTAATTCAAAATTTAAAAAACAATTTTTTACCATAATCATACTATAAAAATTAAATATCAACTTTAATAACTTCTAGCTCCTCAACTACTAGATTTAAGTGATTCCTCATAAGGACCTTTTTTATAGAGAATTTAATTTCCTACAAAATTGTATTCCAGTATTTTCTTCATATTTCCCATAGTTTAGCCACAATTTTAATTCAAAATTTAAAAAACAATTTTTTACCATAATCATACTATAAAAATTAAATATCAACTTTAATAACTTCTAGCTCCTAAACTACTAGATTTAAGTGATTCCTCATAAGAACCTTTTTTATAGAGAATTCAATTTCCTACAACATTGTATTCTAGTATTTTCTCCATATCTCCCATAGTTTAGCCACAATTTAAATTCCAAGTTGAAAAAAATAAATATCCGAATTAAAATCCGCAAATAATTTAAAATATCACCCACGTTAAAAAAAAACAATTAAAAACTCACCTAATAAATGATTTCCATGAGTCCAAGAATCCTTTCTCCACAACATAGAAGACTTTGCCCTCGCACTTGGTGATATCAACCCTATTCTTCATATAATACAAATCCCCCAGCTCTTCTTTCTGCATCTTGGCCTTGATCTTATCATCTTTTTTCGCCTTCTCCGCATTCTCAACCTTCTCCTCACAAACCATACAGGCCGCAGCCCCATACGGGTACTCAGCCGCCTTGGGAAAATACTTTTTCAAAATACTCCAAGCCGCAGCCGGTACAATTTTCCTCCCCGCATCCGGAGTCCTGAGCTCTCCATGCTCGCAATGCAAGTCCTCATTAAAATTAAGAATCCTATCAGCCTCATCATCAGCGTCATGATGTTCCTCCTGGTGCTCATGGTCATCGAACCCACAATTATCACCCTGGTTGTCCTTGTCATCCAGCAGCTCCATAGCCAGCCGCCTCCAGTTTTTCAGTGAATTAGCCCCGACAATAAAACAATCCTCATTAAATTCCTTTATTTGCTTCATTATCTCCACCACTTCTTTTTTATCTCTCTCCAACTCTGCCTGAAACCTCAGGACCCGGCACCTCCTTTTCACGCAGCCCTCGCACAGCGACTTGTTGTCCATCCTCGGGCCGCCTTTGTATTTTTTAAAAATCATTTCCGCTGCTTCCCGCGGCACACATTTCGCCCGGTTTATTTTCAACGGATCGAGCCGCCCATGCGAGCACATCAGCACCGAATTGTCTACTGGCACAACAGCTTCCGGGTTACCCGAGTGATCATTTAACCACTTCGTTAACCAGCTAGTGGGGATCCACTCATACTCGTTCCAGTCTCCCTTGCCAATGATTCCATACAAATCAATAACTTCCTGTCTCTTGATATTCTGGTTGTCAATTTCCCTCAGGTTTTCCGCCTGTATCGCCAGCAAACTGTCCTGGTGCGTATCGTTCTCCTGCCTCACTATTTTCCTCAAAGTTTCACTCAACTCCCACTTGTCGAACTCAAGATTCTCATAGTAATCGCGCTTGCAACAACTCATTGCTCGATGAGCGTCGCCATTTAATGACCTGTATTTTTTTTCCCAGCTGTCAACGTCATTGACTTCTTGATTTACTTTGTCATCAAACTCAATCTTACGGACAGCGGACTTTACGTGACTATTTTTGTCATCAACTTCCATCAGTTCATCGGATTCCTTATCATTGACCTGATCATCATCACTCTTATATTTTTTACTCGGGCTAAATAGTGACGGGGAGTCATCAGGATCTAGATCCACTGGTTCTTTTCTCTTCCCATTGTCTGTTATATTTAAATCCTTTATTTTAATTTTATTTTTATCGTTATCGTTATCTTTAAATATCTCGTCGTCAGCTAAATTATTCTTATCATTTAATTTAAGCGACTCTTTAGCAGCAGATCGTTCCTTGCTGAGACGTTTGTAGACTAGCATATAAGCGCTGTTTGATGACAAGCACCCTTTTAAAATTTTAGTCTTCTTAACTTTACCCCCGCCGTCATTTATCCCGTCTTCTATGCGTTTGTTGTGCATGCGCTCGACTTTATCGTCACTGAACTGGTACCACTCGTCGGAGGACTTGCATATGTTGACTATGTAGTGTCCAGAGTGTGTGGAAGGACCTTTATGACTTAGGACAGCTACCAGTGAGTACAGATGAGTTCCCGCCGGGCAGTTTAAATACTCGGACATGTCCAATTCCTCGGGGAATTGAATCGACGAGGTCAATTTTTTTTTTTGCGCGGACTCCCTGTGGAAGACGAACCTCAGGAGCTGGAAGTTTAGAGTATCGGGAAGAGTATTGAGCCTGATAAAACGTTTCGCGTCACGTTTATCTTTGCAGTTCATGCATAAATACTTGTTGGTACCGGAGAGATCTTCTTCGCTTAAATAATTACCGATCGCTTGCTTTAAAGTCGGGGCTAACTGGAGATCTAGCTCGTAGAAGGTCGTGGGAGTCTCGTACTCGGTGCTGCAGGTGGAGCAACGGTTGACGTAGATGTAAGTTCCTTGGGTGAGCCGCTGGAGAAGAGTTTTTAAGTGATGGTTCTGATGGATTTTACCTTCGATGTGGGCGAGAAGAAGTTTTGAAAACTCCTGGGCGTCTTGTTGGGTTCCGGTGTCGAGGGACAACGCGCGGGCGAGACTTGTCGGGTCTAGGAGACGACGATTTCCGAACTGCATCATGGCGAAGATGTACTGGAGCTGACCGACGACTGTCACTGGCTGGTACGGGGAGTTTTTGCCCTGAGAACGTTGCAGAGACTCGCGTTCCTCCGGGTCTTCTGTGATGTTCCACTTGTAGATTATTCGTCTGGAAAGTTTTGGTGGTTATTTGGTGGTACAGTGGAGGGTTGGTGGTGAGGGAGCTTACCTCATGTCTTCGTTGTGGAACCAGACTTGGATGAGACTGTTTACGTAACATGTGGCGCCTAAATTTTTTAAACCGACGTACTGTGTCGGGTCCCGGAGCTCTGCTAGTGAACTTTCGAGAGACGCTGACTCAATAGGCTGGGATTTTAAGTATTTTTCTTCACCTAGTCCTACTAGACATCGTGGATTATAACTGCAGTTACGTCTGGAAATAAATTTAATTAATTAATTAGTGCAGGACATGAGTTTCGGGGTATTTATAACTTTGAATGATTATTGTGGCTCAATGGTTGGAAATAGGGTGATAGTGCTCAGGAACAGTTTTGTAGGAAATTTTACGCTCTATAAAAAAGGTCCTTACAAATTTTTGACGAAAATTCATAGTTGGGCTGGAATTTTCATTTTAAGAATGACAGGTGTTTTTACTGACTGACGTTTTGTTGAAATTTGAATATTATGACGTAATTATTGGAGATATGATAAAAATGAATGAGGAAAATTTTGTAGAGAATTTAATTCTCTACAAAAAAGGTCTCAATGATATTTCACGTAATATTGATGGTTTAGGAATAATTTTTTATTTTTGATATGGATAGAATTGACAGACGAAAATTTTTATAGTTAATGAACTTGAAATTAAAATTCCCGCTCAAATAATGAAAATTAAGTGAAAACACTCTCTTACAATTTTGTAGAGAATTAAATTCTCTACAAAAAAGGTCTTATTGATGTTTTAGATAAAATTGATAGTTTGGAAATTATTTTTGATTTTTAGTACGAATAGAATTTACAGACTAAAATTTTTATAGCTGATAATTTTCAAATTAAAATTCCCGCTCAAATAATGAAAATTAAGTGAAAACACTCTCTTACAATTTTGTAGAGAATTAAATTCTCTACAAAAAAGGTCTTATTGATATTTGAGACAAAACTGATAGTTTAGAAATTATTTTTGATTTTTAGTGCGAATAGAATTTACAGACTAAGATTTTTATAGCTGATAATTTTCAAATTAAAATTCCCGCTCAAATAATGAAAATCAAGTAAAAATACTCTCTTACAATTTTATATGAAATTAAATTTTCTACAAAAAAGGTCTTATTGATATTTTACATAAAATTGATAGTTCAACAAATATTTTTGATTTTTAATACGAATGGAATTTACAAAGCGAAATTTTTATAGTTGATGAACTTGAAATTAAAATTCCCGCTCAAATAACGAAAATTAAGTAAAAATACTTTCTTACAATTTCGTAGAGAATTAAATTCTCTACAAAAAAGGTCTCATTGACATTTACCATAAATTCAAAATTTTCCACATGAGTAAAAAATTTAAAAAATACCCGCCTAAATATTCCCATATTCCAAATTAAATTAATTTCCTTTTCAAATAAATTATTTCTACACAACTTCTCTGTCATAAATTGGAAATTCGAATTTCCAAACATCATTCAAAATAAAATTCACAACAAAAAAAAACAAAACATTTGAATTTAAAGAAAAATAATCTGGTAACTAAAAAAAGTAAAATAAAATTTGAAAAAACTCACTTGCAATTCTTACAAATATTTAATGAAACTCTGTACGCTAGATCTAAGTGTTCATTAGTTATATTATCTGGAGACACAGATTCAGACCAAGACCAAGCTTCTTTTTCAGCAACATCAGCTCTCTTGGGATACGCGCGATTTGGCATTTTATCTTTTAAAAAAAAATAAATAATTCATTTATTTAAATGACATTCAAAAATAAGAAACGTCACCCACTAAAAAAACTTACAACTCACCTAACAATTAACTGGCAGTTGTATTAATAAACTTTTTCTTCATGAGCTAATTACCAAAAAGTTATTAACTTTTTTTTCGGGTAAAAAAAATGGCGGTTTGTTGATTGAGGTTATGTTGACTTAAATAATTGACATTTAAATTTTTATTTACTATTACTGAGTAATCGAGTACTTTTTAAATTTAAACTGGTTATTTTTAATTTAAATATTAACTTTTTTTAATTTACTATTTAATTACTATTGTCTTTAAACGTTATTATGATTTTATTTTATGGAAGGCCACTAAACTTTTGCCAGGACACGCGCAAACTCATTTTTTATTTTTATTTTTCCGGCTGCCAGAAACGTCCGTAAGTGGAATGCACGTTGCAGGGGAATTTATATGAAACGAAAGTAGTAGATGTATACATATGTATATGTATATATATGTACTAATTGTTCAAAAAAGTTTAATATAAAATTTAATTAATTCAAAAGTATGGGTATAAAATGTTGCGACTGAAGTTAGCAGATAATTAACAATTGAATTTTTTTTAGACAGTTTAATTTAAAAAAAAAAATAAAATAAAAAAATGCACATGTAGAAAATTGAAAAAACTAAAGGTGCATTTTTTTATTTTTTTTAAATTTAATTGTTGAAAAAAAAAATCAAAAAGTTTTCAATTATTTGCTAACTTACAATACGGAAATTAGCTGACTAATAACCTTTGGATTTTTTTAAAACGATAAATTATGAAAAAAAAAATAAATTAAAAAAATGCACATGTAGAAAATTGAAAAAATTAAAGGTGCATTTTTTTATTTTTTTTAAATTTAATTGTTGAAAAAAAAAATCAAAAAGTTTTCAATTATTTGCTAACTTATAATACTGAAATTAGCTGACTAATAACTTTTGGATTTTTTTAAAACGATAAATTATGAAAAAAAAAAATAAAATAAAAAAATGCACATGTAGAAAATTAAAAAAACTAAAGGAGCAATTTTTTAAAAATATTTTTTTTTTATAATTTATCGTTTTTAAAAAAATCCAAAAATTTGACGGCTAATTTCAGTATCATTTGAAGTTAGCAGACAATTATGAATTTTTTGATTTTTTTTCCAACAGTTTAATTTTAAAAAAAAGTAAAACTAAAAAAATGCACATGTAGAAAATTAAAAAAGCCGTTATTGCAATTTTTTGAAATATTTTTTTTTTCATCATTTATCATTTTAAACAAAATTCAAAACGTCAGACGTAAACTTATTTCTGTATCTGTAGAAAATTTTGTCAGAAAAATCACAACAATGGAAATTCATGAAGGAAAATTTTTCAAAAAAATTTTCATGGAAAAATACGTTGCTAACTAGACACATATACATTTTCAAAAATTATAAATTCGCGCCACTGGCAGCCATGTTGTAAACACACCGATGTTAATAAAAATGAAAAACATATATTTTATCAAATATATGTGTAATATATATTAATAAATATATTTTGTGATAAAATTAAAATTTTTTATAATTAATTAACTGATTAATTAATTAATCACTTTCATAATTGCAAGAAGTTCCGTTCAATTTAAAAAAAAATGTCGCAGTGTCAAATAGGTTAGAAAATTTTTTTTCATTTTTAAAATTTATTTTTAAAACTCAGGTTTTTAAATTACAGTTAGTTGTGATATTTTATTGGAATTATTGGAAATATCTTTTAATAACATTCTCTACGCACGTCAGTTGTACCCACGTGAAATATTTGCTAAAAAAAAAATATACAGCTCTGCTGTTTATAAATCAGAGCATCCGGAGGTCAATGAGTATTTTAAAAATATTTTATTATCTATTAGGGAATTATTAAATTTAGATGTGACATCAATTAAAAAAATTAATTTTGTAATTTGCGAGGGAAACCAACAGATTGAAAAATTTGTCTTTGATTTGTTTAACTTCCGCATCACAGATAATGAGTAAGTTTATCCCATTAAAAACTCCGATTGAATCTGATTGAAACTCAATTATTTCCGATTGAATCCGATTGAAACATTTTAATTAGATTTTGTCGGAAAATAATTTTTTTTTAATAATTTTCCGATTGGATCTGATTCAAATCTTTTAATCAGATTCAATTGGA
Source organism: Microplitis manilae (assembly GCA_030273425.1). NCBI lineage: Eukaryota > Metazoa > Arthropoda > Insecta > Hymenoptera > Braconidae > Microplitis > Microplitis manilae. The sequence goes on along the minus strand of CP092724.1, from coordinate 2,903,920 downwards.
AATTAATAACTTTTTTCCGTTTGAATTTCTAATTTCCGATGAATTTCCAACCGAATTTATTCTGGATATTCCGATTAGGTTTAATAGAAATATTTCAATCGGATTTTCCCCGAAAATGAAAATTTTTCTTAATAACTTTCCGATTTTCAATTAATTTCCAATCGAATTCATTCTGAATTTTCCGATTAAGTCCAATAGAAATGTTTCAATCGGATTTTCCCCGAAAATGAAAATTTTTCTTAATAACTTTCCGATTTCCAATTAATTTCCAATCGAATTCATTCTGAATTTTCCGATTAAGTCCAATAGAAATATTTCAATCGGATTTTCCCCGAAAATGAACATTTTTCTTAATAATTTTCCGATTTTCAATTAATTTCCAATCGAATTCATTCTGAATTTTCCGATTAAGTCCAATAGAAATATTTCAATCGGATTTTCCCCAAAAATGAAAATTTTTTTTAATAACTTTCCGATTTTCAATAAATTTCCAATCGAATTCATTCTGGATTTTCCGATTAAGACCAATAGAAATATTTCAATCGGATTTTCCTCGAAAATCAAAATTTTTCTTAATAACTTTCCGATTTTCAATTAATTTCCAATCGAATTCATTCTGGATTTTCCGATTAAGTCCAATTGAAATATTTCAATCAGATTTTCCCCGAAAATGAACATTTTTCTTAATGACTTTCCGATTTTCAATTAATTTCCAATTGAATTCATTCTGAATTTTCCGATCAAGTCCAATAGAAATGTTTTACTCAGATTTTTACCGGAAATATTAATTTTTCTTAATAACTTTCTGACTAACTTTCAATTGAATTCAATCAGAACTTTCCGATTAAATCTGATTGAAATTTTCCAATCAGATTCGATTGGAGTTTTTAATCGGATTATCATGAAATTTATTCCTCTATAAGTACCCCGATAAAAAATAAATGTATAAATTATATATTTTTAATTTCATAGAAAAGATCCGTATTTTTTGAAAACGGAAGACGCGCTACGAGAACTAACTCTCAAGTTACTAATGTCCGATAATTACTTAAGTAAATTACCGGAAGATCGCACATTTTTTATTGAAATAGAAACAAATGAGTCAGCCCACATCGGCCTTAGTGAGAATCCAAAGTGTCTGGAATTTCCTTGGATCAGTAAAGAGCCCGCAGGTTCATTAACTCAGGACACCAGTTATTTATTACCATTAAAGACCATAAAAACAGAATATCTAGGCTTACAAATATATGTAGTGACTTCTAATCCTCTAAAGAAATAAATCAGTACACAAATTTATTATTTTTTAATTAATTATATTTTTTAAAATATATATTTTCCAATACAAATTTAATTTACATTCAGTTTTACTTCGATCAGTAGTTTGACAACAAGATGGCGTTTGATTTCAAAATGGCCGCTCATTAGCGTTCTGATTGTAATCGTAAATTTATTCTTTCAGCAGAGGAAATTTTATTTTTAATTTTAACAAATTATTTACAATAATTTTAATTATAAAAAAATTCATTTTATTTTCTTAGTAGTTTTTATAATAATTAACAAAATTTACAAATACATATTTCAATATTCTTATTGAGGGGGAAAAGGGTCTGAGATACAAAAAAAAGGATATTTTTGTGATATTTTTTTTCAGGGTAGGTTCTTTATTAAAATTCTCAAAATTTGTGACGTTGTTAAGTGACATTCCAAGAACATTCTGCTAAATTTTCGGAAAAAAATATTTAAAAATAAGCCAGTGGTAGTGGGGAGAGACGAGTCACTCAAAAAAAAGTCCCCATGCCGTAGGCAGGACAACTCATGACTGCTTCATCTGAAATAAAAAAACCAAAAAGATTTCTTTAGAACATAAGTTTGATGGATTTGAACGAAGGAATAAACAAAATATTCATTTTTGAATTTTTGGTAAAGGTGCGATAAAAAAACTATGATTTTTCCCAAAAATTGCTCCTTTTGTTTTATTAAAAAATAAGTAGTTATTGAAAAAAAAAATCCTTCGTTCAAATCTCCGATAAGCATGTACTAAAGAAATCTTTTTGGTTTTTTATTTCAGATAAGGCAGTCATTAGTTATCCTGCCTACGGCATGGAGACTTTTTTTTTAGGTGACTCGTCTCTCCCCACTACCACCGGCTTATTTTTAAATATTTTTTTCCGAAAATTTAGCAGAATGTTCTTGGAATGTCGCTTAATAGTGTCACAAATTTTGAGAATTTTAAAAAAGAACCTACTCTAAAAAAAAATTACAAAAATATCCTCTTTTTTCTGTATCAGACCCTTCCCCCCTTCAAGTATAATTACAATAATAAAAATTTAAAATTACACAATAATTAATAAGTAGAACACACAGTAACAATAAATTCATATCAATAAGTCAAATAATTAAAAAAATTATACGCAAATAATCTTATATCTAAATAAAACAAACAAACCAATATGCGTAAATAATTTTTCTTTGGCAATACAAGATTTAAAAAAAATACTAATTACATATAAAATTAAAAAAAAAAGTGAACAATCTAAATAAAATTAAGTATAGGCACTAGAAGGATCACAGACTTGAACACTTGGCAGCCACAGAGGGCGCCAATGGTTAAAAAATTTATTGCGGTGTATTTTACGCAAAAAATTTGATGGTAACGTAGAACAGAATCGTCATCGCGAGTGAGGAAGTCGGTGAAGTGGCCGTAGAAACGTGTCCATGAGCGATTTCTGCTCGGGTTAGGGATCCCAGGGGCACTTCAGCGACGACTTTGGAACTGCGTTCACTGATTCGGACGATGAGTTTCTCGGTTTCCGCGATGCAAGCTCTCAATTGCAAAGCCGACGGCTCCTTTACCGTTGACTGAACAATCACGAATATGTCATTCTCTGGGGTAACGTGCCCGCGCAACGAGCACTGGGCTACTTGAATTTGTCTTTCTAGGGCTAGAAGAAGTTTGTCGAGTGTGACGGCATCTTTGTCGGCTTCTTCTTCCATCATGTAGTAAATTCGGTCCAACTTTAAAGTAAACAAAAATATTATAGTGTCACTCTCTTAAAATGAATCAGTGAAAAGTGCTGCAAATCAGTGAATATTCACTGTATAAACAGTTATAAGTATACCTCTTATTCAAACAGTGGAGATTGTATGGGAACCCATAGAAATCCATATGGAAAAGTATGGATTTATGTAAGAATCCATCGGAATTAATGTAGGATTATATGGATTTATATAAGAATTTATGTACGAAACCATGGGTATCTGGATTCCCATAAGGAAAATCCACATAAAAAACTAGGTGTCTGAATTTTCATATGGAAATCTATGTAGGAAACCATGGGTATCTGGATTCCCATATGGAAATCCATGGGATCTGGAATCCCACATGGGAATCCATGGGTATCTGGATTCCCACATGGGAATCCACATAGAAAATTGTAAGTACTTGCATTTCTATATGGGAACCCATGTAGGAAACCATATGAGATTCCCATATGAATTTTAACATGATCCAAATCCCCATAAGAAATCATCATAAAAATCCCCATGGGAATATACTAGATTACTTATATGGATTTGGCATGGTGTGAATTCCTACAGGAACCTATGTGAGAATCTATATCGAGATCTATGCTGGATTCCTATAGGAAACCATATGAAAATCCATCCAAAACGCCATGTCGGAATCCACATATGAATCTAGGCTGGATTCCCATATGGATTTTTTTGATAGGGGAAAAGTAATGTAATTTACCTGTTTTTTGGAGTAAAATATCCGGGCAGCGCCGCCACAAACTGGACAGCAACTTCCTGGAGGAGTAACGCCAATGCAATTCGTAGGATTTAGTCTAGGACACTTGACATTGTCGCCACACCTAGGAATGTTTTGATCGCCGATCACACCCACGGCAACGCAAGTTCCCACGTAGTCGACAATAGTTCTATCAGCCCAGGCAGCACACTCGCTGCTGTAAACTTCACCATTCACGGCACAAATCGGCCCCCGAAGACTGCACCCCCGCAAACAAGGCCCGTGGTACGCCAGAATAGCCCCGGATTTCACTAAAGCACATGAGGAATTGTGCTGACGGTTGTCCCTATCGCAAACTGGATCCCCGTCTGCACTCCGAAGATCGCAATCCACAGGAACGCATTCGTATTGTCTGCAAGGTTTGTGGATTGGCGACAAACAGACACGTGGTTTGCGCAGACATCTTTCATTGGTCTTGCATGGATTCGGTTGGCATGGATCAATGGACGAGCAACTTCCGAATTGAATTTCCGTGGAAGATAGTCCCGTGCACTTGGCCAAGCACGCGCTTGCATAAGTCACTCCAAGCCGGCTGCAAACTGGGACATAGTGCGCAGGACAGTCACATGGCAGTGAAGGAACGCGCAACTCAGTGCACGTTTTCCGCGAGCAAGTAACTTCACCTTCAAAGCAGTGGCACGGATTGCAGTCCAGGAAAAAGTTGGTCCTATGAGCCACGAAGCGATCTTGAACCCAGCAGGAATTAGGGTTGTAACAATTGAGCGTCTTACACTTTTCTAACCCATTAGAAGTGCACTGACAGACGCGATGGCACCCTTGCTGGTCAATCCGCGGTATCTGGACCCAAGTATTCAAAGGAACTAACAATCGCGACATTTCCCCCAAAGTACACGAGGCAACGCACTTGTACAATTTGCTATCATTGGGCGTGACAACGCAGGCTTGATCATCAGGACAAGGGTTCCGTTTACACGGAGTCGAAACGTCTGCCGCGGGTAGAATCCCACTGAAAGCTTCTTCATCCTGAGCCTCTTCCATAAACGGCTTCAAAGAAACGCAAGGCATCCCAGGTCTTGGAGGAGACAACTTGGCACAGAGACTCGCCGCCGTATGAGTCCGCCCTATCGCCGTCCAGTCGACGCAATTGGCCATCAGTTCTAGGCAGTCTTCCCGACACAATTGAGTCTCATGAACGCGGTTTTCGCAAGGCCTTAACTGGAGAACACACGCCGCGGCACGCAAAGACTCCAAAGGACACGAAGGATCCGCACGGACCGGGACACCCAGACCCCGGATCACTCCCCCACGGGCCCAATGGTCAGCTTCCCAGCGTGCTGCGTCATCAGCCGACTTTGAACACGACCTAAACAAGTTAACCGGCCGGTTATTGAACTTGGTGCAGTAAGACAACCCAGTGCAGCCTATTTCGCACGGTTCTTCCGAGTCTTCAATACACCGACGCAAGTCTGCTTCATTCGCCGAAGACAAGCACTCAGTCTCCATTTGCGACCAGGCGACTTCCCAATCAGCTTGGAACGCTTTCCAACACAGACTCTGACAGTTAGTACTCGCAGCCCGCGAACAACACGTCAGCTTTCCAATATCCAGCGGTACCCGCGATGGCTTTATTGGAGTCGTCTGCAGAATGCAGCTCCACAGAGGCATATGTGGCTTGACTTGCCCGCATTTCTCTTCCAACGTATCCAGAATATCGCGAATTGAGGATGCACTGAACAAAACCTTCCTACAAGCATCCAGACAACCAGGCGTCGTTGCTTCCTTACAGCAGTTCAAGTCTGAAACAGGTCACGGAAATTAGCGTCAGTAACAAATTCGCTGTTAAATAAATCTTATTGGTATTTTGTGGGGCGTATGCTTACACTGCTTTGGATTTTCAGGATTCGCAGCCTCGGCGACTGCTTTCAAGCACTTTGGCACTTGATGAAAGCATCCTTTGCTACTGTACAATTTTAGACTGAATTGCTTGCCCGGTTTATGAAATAAATCACGACAGACGGAGCGGCACGTCGTGTTGGAAACATTGCTGCAGCAACTTTCACCCTCTTCCCGTCTTTCTAAGCATGAATAGAATTCCAATTCATCACTCGGACGGCAGGAATTTTCTAAATGCATCCGTGAGCCTGCTAATGCACAAGATGACTGACACAGCGGATACTGCGCTAAGTGGCAGCAGCTTCTGCCGACCCAGTCTCCATTATTATCAGCCTCTAAAATATTATTATTTTTTTTTTACTACTTTTTCTGTTAAGGCCACAGTTCAAAGCAATTTTTCACCTACCAGTCAAAGTTGAATTTACGCATGCCCAAAATTCCGTCTAGAAAATAAAAATTTTTTAAATTAATAAATAATAGTAAAAAATGTAATCTGTTATCAATAATTAGTACTATTGTGTGCTTAATGCAAAGTAGTTTACTAATTTTTGTAGATTCCTAAAAACTACTATCAATTATTTCAGAAAGTAAGTAAATATTATTACTTTTAGGTATAATACGTGACTTATTAGTGAAAGTTTATTAATTTATGGCATAATCTATTAAAAAGTAATGATTGGTAAAAATAAGAATTGCTATCTTAGATACTGATTTTTCCAGCCGAAAATTCCGAAAGTTACAAACTTTTATTTTATAAATTCGATATCACTGATCGATTATTAGCTTACAATATCATTTATTCATCATTATAAATTAATTTACAATATACATAAATCGAATAAGTGGTAAATAATAAAATGAAAAATTAGTATACTAGATACTGATTTTTTGCTCATAAAAATACCGAAAATTTTAAACTCTTATTTTATAAATTCTATCCCATTGACTAATAATTAATATAAAATGTTATTTATTCGTTATTATAAATTAATTTATCATATACATATTAGGGTGTTCCATTTAAAACGAACATTTTTTTTTTTTTAGCGGACACAAGAAAATTTTGTTATTTATGTTAAAAGAAAAATTCCCTGAAAATTTCAGCTCTTAATTTTAATTTTAAGTACTTCCTATCGAGCATCAAAGTTTTCCCATTTAAAAAGCATGTAAATCGAATAACTTTTCTTTAAAATTACTATAACTTAGCCCGATTTTGAGCTATCGTTTTGAAACCAGTTTTTATTTGTAGAGTATTTGTTGCTTTCTAAAAGTGTATACGACGATTTTGGTCTAACTCGATCCACGTCGATTTTATCAGCTCCAAAAGACAAATTTTCACTTTTTAGGTAGATTTTAAAAAAAATCTAGGTATTGTATTTGTCCTCATGGTTGATTTTTCAAAGAATTTTGTCATAACCTATCATAATTAGTTGAATGGAGTTCGAAAATACCATTCGTTGAAAAATTTATATATGTATGTATATATATATATATATATATATATATGTAATATAACCATGTTTTGAGGACACGATTGCGGCTACAATTCTTATTAGATCTTGATGAAATTTTCCACACTTATTCTATGGGCGATTATCACGGTTAAGTTCGAAGATGGGCTAAATCGGTCAATTAGTTTAGAAGTTATGGCTGTTTGAAATTTCCATGATTTTCGAAAAAATTAGTTTTTATCCACTTTCATGTTCATATAATTTTAAAACTAATACTCATAGACAATTTCCGTAAAAAATATCTGAAAGCTTGTTTAGTAAACTTTAATTTATGATCTTAAACTTTATGTTTTGACCATTTCTTCCAATAATTTGATAGCTTTGAAAATTTTAATGAGATCAAAAAATGATGAAAATATGGTTTTCTTTCCACATAGCTTTTGCATGTCCGATTATAATCAATTTCGCCAATTGCATTTTATTGAGCACAAAATAACCTGTAAATTTCACTGCTATTTTATATTTTAAAAGTATTTCTTTTATTATTTATGATGTATCAAATGTACCTATAATCCTTATGATTATCACTGGTCTTGTCATTACGATTGTGCCCACAGTTCTTACTGGATCTTAATGAAATTTTTTACACTTATTCTATAGGCGATTGTAACCGTTAAGTTCGAAGATGGTCTAAATCGGTCAAATAGTTTAGAAGTTATGGCTGTTTGAAATTTCCACGATTTTTCGAAAAAATTAATTTTTATCCACTTTCATGTTCATATAATTTTAAAACTAATACTCATAGACAATTTCCGTGAAAAATATCTGAAAGTTTGTTTAGTAAGCTTTAATTTATGACCTTAAACTCTATGTTTTGACCATTTCTTCCAATAATTTGATAGCTTTGAAAATTTTAATGGAATCAAAAAATGTTGAAAATATGGTTTTCATTCCTCATAACTTATGATTGTCCCATTATAATCCAATTTCGCCAATTGCATTTTATTGCTCATAAAATAACCTGTAAATTTCACTGCTATTTTATATTTTAAAAGTAATTCTTTTATTATTTATGATGTATTACATGTACCTCGAATCCCTGTGATTATCACTAGTCTTGTCATTACGATAGCACCCACAGTTCTCATCGGATCTTATGGAAATTTTTAACACTTATTCTATAGGCTATTATCTTGATCAAATTCGAAGATGAGCTCAATCGGTTGATTAGTTTTGAATTAATGGCTGTTGAAATTTTCACGATTTTTCGAAAAAATAAATTTTCATTCACTGTTGAAGTTCATATAATATTAAAACTAAAATCAATAGACAATTTCAGTAAAAAGTATTTTAAAGCTTGTTTAATAAGCTTTAATTTTTGTCGTTAAACTTCATGTGTTGACCATTTTTTCTAATTATTTGAAAGCCTTGAAATTCTAATGGTATCAAAAAATGTTGAAAATACAATTTTGTCAGTTATATTTTATTGTGATCAAAATAACCTGTAACTTTCACAGCTATTTTATGTTGTAAAAGTATTTCTTTTATCGTTTATGATGTTTCAATCGTACCTGTACATACTATAATTATAACTGGTCTTACCATCGTAATAGTGATTATCATTATGATCTCATACTAATTAAATTATTGATACTTTGTTTTTATGATAGTTAGTTTGCTACATTACTTATAAAATGTTTTGTCAAATCAACTATCTGAAGTTCTCTATCAAAAGTAGTCGTTGTCTTTTTTTACCCTGACTCTTAGAAAAACGAGTCTAATTTCATATCATGACTATACACTAACATGTATTACAAGATATGTATATATGAAACTTTATATATAGATTAATCGGAAAATCTACCTTCCATTTCGGCTGCCGAATGGGCTTTTTTTCATTTATTTTTGTTAATTGTGAAGAAATGGTTCATCTCACAACAAATATGCATAGGACCAATCTTTTAGGAAATTTCATGCTCTAGAAAATTGCTCATGACACTTATATTGCTAAAGTCCACTGTTCATGAGATACATGCATTTTAACATTTTACAATAAAAAAAATTGTTAGCTTACTATGGTACTAATCTTTTTATTGTAAAATGTTAAAATGCATGTATCTCACGAACAGTGGACTTTAGCAATATAAGTGTCATGAGCAATTTTGTAGAGCGTAAAATTTCCTAAAAGATTGGTCCTATGCATATTTGTTTTGGGATGAACCATTTCTTCACAATTAACAAAAATAAATGAAAAAAGTGAAAATTTGTCTTTCGGAGCTGATAAAATCGACGTGGATCGAGTTAGACCAAAACCGTCGTATACACTTTTAGAAAGCAACAAATACTCTACAAATAAAAATTGGTTTCAAAACGATAGCTCAAAATCGGGCTAAGTTATAGTAATTTTAAAGAAAAGTTATTCGATTTACATGCTTTTTAAATGGGAAAACTTTGATGCTCGATAGGAAGTACTTAAAATTAAAATTAAGAGCTGAAATTTTCAGGTAATTTTCCTTTTAACATAAATAACAAAATTTTCTTGTGTCCGCTAAAAAAAAAAAATGTTCGTTTTAAATGGAACACCCTAATACATATATCGAATAAGTGGTAAATAATAAAATGAAAAATTCGTATACTAGATCTTTATATATTAATATGTACGCTTACTAATTTTTCGGTTCCTCATTTCTTAAATTTTTCTATTCATTCGAATAGTAATAACTGTAGATAGCAATTTATCGATTCTTTTTCATATTAATTTTAATATACGAAATTACAAATTAAGCTCTTCTGTGTATCAAATTTGAATATAAATAATAGCCATTTTGTAATATATATAATGATCCTGGTTTGATATTAGTATCGAATATACTAATTTCAAGTCGAAAATAAACTACAAACTATTAAAATTTTGAGCATCATTTTTTTCCGTCAATTCCGCACAATAACGGTGGAAATCGGCTGTAGAGCGGGAAAATATTATATTGCTTTCATTGTGCAATTGATCGATTGATCGATCGATTTGGAGAAGAAAGGGCACAATGGGCATGGAAAGGAAGAATAAAAGTGCACTTAATAAAAGTATTTACCATTTCATGGGAACAGACTTCGGTCAATCTCGAGCTGACATTTTCACGCGCTTCGGAATCGGCTCCTATGGCGACCAATGAAATCTTTGATAACAAAAAATAAAATATATACATATGAGATAACATTTAAAAACTTGGTCATGTTTTTTAAGTCGTAGCTTGTAGCAATATCCTGTTCTACGACAGAATATCAATTGATGAGGATAAAAAATAAAAAAAGGGATATGAGCTAATAGTGCATACATTAAGTTGATAAAAAACACAAAAAAAAATTTTGTTTATACTCGAGTTCTCATTGGAGATTCAATAGACGTTTTCCTTATGGTATTTACATTATATTAGTATGTGTCACGTATATTGTTGCATATAACTATGAGTCGGAGAAGGCTCGAGCTGAGTTATAACTTTAGTTATATATATATAATGTAACTAGTGTATATATAATATAAATGCTTTTGTGAATGTACTATAATAAGATAATAAGATGGATTGTATAAATTTTATATATTATATAAGTATTGTGGGGATAGAAAACGGAAATGTATAAGTAGCGACGATTATCTTAAATTCAGAGTACAAGTCAGGGGTCACGTTCTTTTATCAGTTTATCTAGCTTTTGAAAAAAAATTTATGAAATCCTGTTAATTTAAATATTTATTGCTATTCTTATTATTTTATCTTTGATAGTTTTGTTTGAATTCAAAAAAAAAGATCGGTTCAATGAATCACGGCAATCCCATAAGAAGTTTTTGACTTTGATGTGAAATTACGGCGGAACTATCAAAGATACGGTGAAAATGTTCAGGAGCAATTTTGTAGAGCGTTAAATTCTCTACAAAAAAGGTCCTGATGACTTTTCATGTAAGGTTGATAGGTTGGAAGCTATGGTCGTTTAAAGAAAAGTAAGAAAATAAAATCGCAATATTTATTAAAAGGGCTTTTTTTTTAAATTTTGGTTGTAACTCTTAAACTACTGGTTTTTAGTGGAAGTATGTAGAGATGTTTTTTGTAGAAAATTAAATTTCCTACAAATTTGTATTGATACATTTTTACCGTATCATCGATGGTTTGGGAGAAATTTATAGTTTTAATGTGACGTTAATTAAAAAATAATAATTGTTGTTTTAAAATGAATAATTGTAATATTTATCCTCTCAAAAACCCTTTGAATAATTTTAAAGCATCTAACTGGAGAGCCGGGTATTTGAACGGCGATATTATTAGCAACAACTTCCTTTTATATTTTTTCCTCAGCTGTGAATTCGCGACCCTCGCAAGAGTACTTTTAGAAGACAAAATAAAAATTAAAATTAAAAATAAAAATAATTGACGTTTGTTTAAACATTTAAAAGTATGAATTATTCAAATAAAATAAATTTACTCATAAATCAAAGTTACTAATTACTAAGGCCAGGATTTTTTCTTTAATTTAAAAATAATAATTAATAATTAATGGGGTCAAATTTTGGATATTACTGCAAAAATATTGGTCGTATCAAAAAATTTTTCAAATAAAAGTTGTTCAAAATTTAATTTTATGAAAAAAATGTCTCTTATAATTTTGTCATAGTACTAATAAGAAAGCCGTAATTTCAAAATTAAGATTTTGGTAATTATCAAAAATTGGAATCATTCATTATGAATCTTAATTTTGGAATTACGGTGAAAATATTGGTCGTATGAAAAAATTTTTCAAACGAAAGTTGTTCGAAATTTAATTTTATAAAAAAAGTGTCTCTTATAGTTTTTTCATAGGACTAATGAGAAAGCCGTAATTTCAAAATTAAGATTTTGGTAATTATTAAAAATTTGAATCATTCATTATGAATCTTAATTTTGGAGTTACGGTGAAAATATGGGTCGTATCAAAAAATTTTTTAAACGAAAGTTGTTCGAAATTTAATTTTATAAAAAAAGTGTCTCTTATAGTTTTTTCATAGGACTAATAAGAAAGCCGTAATTTCAAAATTAAGATTTTGGTAATTATTAAAAATTTGAATCGTTCATTATGAATCTTAATTTTGGAACTACGGTGAAAATATTGGTCATTTAAAGAAATCATAGGAGAGATTTTTTTTAGAAAATTAAATTTCCTACAACTTTTGTTTGAAAACTTTTCTGATAAAACCAATATTTTCGCCGTAATATCAGACATTTGAATCATTCATTTCAAAATTAAGGCAAAAATCTTGTCTCTACTAATTTCGTAACTTTTTATTTAAAAATAAAATATTTTTAAAGAAGTAATTTGAAAATTTCATTAATTCTAAGTGGAAAAAATAAAAAAATAAAATTCATATCCGGTTTGTCTAAAATAACAGAGGAAGTACTCATCAACAGTCAAAACCATCAGAGATTCGTCACTTTTCATTTATAATTCCATCTTCACCTTTTTTTTTATTTTCATTTCTTATTATATCTTTTAAATCTTAACTTTAGCTTCTTGATCTTTTAAATATGAAAGTTATATTCTGTTTACTTCCTATCAGGTCATTTTTATCTGATAAGTTATCTCACTAACAAATATATCGATCATGGTAACGGATCTTCGTTAAAACGTTGGATAGATTTACAGATAAATAAAAAAATATATATATATAAATTTGTTACCTCAGAACATGCGTTACGACACGGTCCCTCTGCAACTGAACAACAAGACATTTCTGTAAAAAAAATTAATTAATTAATAAAGAAAAACAACAATTTTTTTTGGCGCGCAATTTTTGAATTTATACTCCTGCTTAAAATCAAAAATTTCTCCTAAACTATCAATGATACAGTAAAAATGTTTATATACAAATTTATAGAGGATTAAATTCTCTATAAAAAAGGTTTCTATGTACTTTTACTTAAGCTCAATAATTTACGAGTTATAATTAAAATTAATAAAAAATGAATTTAATTAAATTCGACCATCAAAATTTTTTATACATAAAATTGAAATATCTTCTAAACTATTGAACTTACGTCAAAAGTTCTTCAGTACTTTTTTGTAGAGAATTAAATTTCCTACAAAAAAGTTTATATAAATTTTTTTCATATCTCTGATACTTTCGCTGTAATTTAAATTCAAAGCAAAAAAATTCAATGGGATTTTTTATAACACGATTTTATATATGAAATATCTAAAGTTATAAAAGTAAAACTAAACAGTTGTAAAAAATATGTCACTAATTTTTACGTATGTTCTGTGACATGTAATAAGAGAGGTAGGTCATGTGGTAGAAAAAATTGGTGTAAGTGTAGTATATAGGGGATAGAATAAGTAGAGAAATAAAAAAAGTAAAGAAAAGTAAAAGCAGAATACGGAGCGTATGGTTTTGTTACAAGAGACGTGAGAGACTTTAAAGAAGATGCCGGTCACAGGCACGCCCCGTGTCATAACGGAGGCCCTTTGTGGACCCCACATGCGGGACCGTTTGACGTCTGATCTATACTAGATCCAGAGATCTACAGAGATCCAATCCAGAGACCGAGGACCAGATACTCTGCAGATGTAATGAGACTACTATCGAACCCGGTCGCTCTCAAGAGTCGCAAGGGTGTCAGTGCGGGTGTAGATCGAGTACGTTACCTAAATGCTTGAACAGGAAATGCTCATTCATTGTACATTATACAGTTGGTTTTAAAATCAAGGGGAGAAATATTGTAGATTTACTTTCATTTGACTCATTCGACCTTTTGTAGTATCGTCAAATAGACCCGATGATTGTGTTAAATTTTTTTTTTAAATAAATAAATTTATACAAGTGACGTTACAAAAATTAATTTTAAGTAAATATAGATATAGGAGACTGGACAACGAAATACTGAGGCGCGTAATTTTAAATTATTTAAATTTAAAAAAAAAAATGGAGCTGGTTCGAGTTTTTATCGAAAAATTTATTTTAAAAAAAATTTTTCAGAGCAATGAAAATTTTTTTCGCGGCCCATTTTACCCCAGAGTTAAAATTTTATTCAAAAATATATTTTTGGCGCCCTATTGCGCCTGCCCTTAAATATTTGAAAAAATAGTGAAACTAATTACGTCGATTTATCGAAACTTTTTTTCAGAGCAATGGGAATTTTTTCACGGGCCATTTTACCCCAGGGTTTAAATCACCGAAATTTTTGAGTAGCAAATTTAAAAAAAATTTATTTTCAAATTTTTTATGCTATCGCGCGCTTTCGTAAATATTTAAAAATGGAGTTTTATTAAAAATTAAAATTTTTTTATTAATAAAAAAAAAAAAAAAAAAATTATTAAGACTGTAGTGATACTGAATGATGCATGTTGAGTTCTCTGCAAACGAAACAGCAAGACAATTAAGTTAATAGATGCCAATTAGTCTGCAAATTGTTCTGGCATTTCAACTCATATTTTTAAATATTTTTATTATTATTAATTTATTATCATTATTATCATTCCTAATATATATATTTTTTGTTATGTAAATTCAGTATTCAAAAAATAAATTTATAGAATGTAAACATTGGACCCTTGAATTTCGTTACTTCCGGGAAATATTTAAAAATTTTTAAAGAATTTTCATGTTTACACAGCTGGACTGTTTTATATATTTATAAATGTCTATATATTATATTTTGTTCTATAAAAATAAAATAATTTTATTTAAGTAAAATATAAAATTTATTTATAATTATTAATTTTTTGGATTTTTGCCAATTGGATGTTGGGAGCTCGTAAAATTTTAAGTACCAAAAAAATAAAACTCGCGGGATTTTTGTGGCTTATGATGCGGGATAAACGAAAATAGATTAGACGTTGTGGTGAATATTTAAGCGCAAAGAGAGTAGTCTGGAGAGTTTTATTCGAGTTTGAGTAATGTCTGTGATATCTGGTATTTATTAAGATAACAGACACTTTTAACACACTTTTTTAATCATTTTAATAACAATCCATTCATCATTTTTCAATTTTCACTAGTACACTTAACATTTTTATCAACAATTTTTTATTTGTTTCTAATAATAATTCAAATTTTTCATTTTATTTTACTCTAGATAGTTTATATTCTCTTCAAAACTCCGATTTTTCAAAAGTAAAACACAAACCGCCGGTTTTTTTCTACGACCCTAAGGGCCGATGATCGAATCCAGTCCAAAGCAAAAATTGAATTTTTTTAAAAAATTTTTTTTGTAAATAATTTTTTGGTCTACGGATCAAATTCCGTCCATAAAAAAAAAATTCAAATTTTTTCCGATTCAAAAATTGAAAATCAAATTTTTATTATTAATTAAAATAATTAATTTTGAATTCTCTTTTTTTTAAATTTAAAAAATTATTTTAAATATTTTTTCCATTAACAAAATTTTACTATCAAAATTTTTTTTATTTTTTTATAATAATATTTAAAATTTTTTATTCCATATTACCCCAATTTATATCCTCTTTAAAACTGATTTTTTAAAATTAAAATTCAAACCTTCAATTTTTTTCTACAATCCTAAGGTCCGCGGATCGAATCCAGTCCAAAGCAAAAAACGACTTTTTTTAAAAAAAATTGTTTTTTGTAAAAATTAATAATATATTTTATAAATAATCAAAAATACCTCATTAATCAATGATTTCGCCCAAAAATTTCCCCATCTACGGATCAAATTTCCTCCGAATAAAAAAAAATTCAAATTTTATCTGATTCAAAAATTTCAAATAAAATTCTTACAAAAATTTTTTCCTCAATTATTAATAAAGGAAGGGGGCGAAATGGGCCCCTAAATGTTTGGGGACCCCTTCCCCCACCCTACATTTAAATACAAGTAAAAATTTTATTAATTTTCCTGAGGTTCACGGATCGAATCCCATTGACTGTAAATAATTTTTTTTTTTTTTTTTTTTTTTTTTAATGCTTGTATATTTAAGCCTCAGTTAATTACAATCTAGTCACGTCGTAAAAAAAGTACTTATGCAAAAGATGTCCAGAATAAAATGACATTAATGCCTGCGTCTTAACTCTCATACATAAAAAAAAAATTTAATACTTAACGCTAATTTACTCAATTGCATAGATATTTAAATGACGCAATTACCACATCCACTACTAAAATAAAAAAAAATATATATATATATATATATATATATATATATATATATATATATATATATATATATATATATATAAAATCATAGAAAGTGGTAAATTGAATTTAACAAATCAGGCAGCAATAACCGACACGCTACTAGTTTTCACTAAAATTACCGCTACCGCATCATATATTAAACAAGTTTGCCATATTTAATATATATCACTCATAATAAACGATGAATAGATTTATTATATATAGATATTTAAATTCAATAGCCGTTCATCTCTTACTTTATTATTTTTTTATGTATCTTACACATGTGGGTCACTTAAATCCTCAATTTATAATCATATCTACTAACGAGAAGTTGACTCCATGTACTTTGAATGAGCAGTTCATACTTTTTATTCTTTATATATATATTCAAGAAGGATGGATCGCGCGAGAAATTAAAGTGAGCGTGAAATAGCTCTCACATTTTATTTTTTTTTTTTTTTCATATATTTTCATTACCTGGTTTATAAGTTTTTTTGACGCACGTGCGAAAAAATTTTTGGCGCGAAAAATTTAAAATTTAAAATTTTATTTAATTATTTAATTTATTGACAGGAAATTTTTTTTTTTAGATAAAATTTTTTTTATTTATTCCGGATGTTAAGACAAATGATAATTGCAATAAATATATATATATGTATATGTATGAGATAAATTCAGTAGTAAAAATATTTAAAAAAAAAAAACATTATGGCGGGAAGCTGTCGTCAATATTTTATTATATACATTAATATGAGTGATGACGAATACTTATGACGATGGGTTCAATGAATTTATCATATGTAATATTTAAAATTTTTTTTTTGAAAAAATAAAAAATGGAGTAAAAAATAAATTACCTTGTAAAGAGTATGATAAATTAAAAACTCCAAATAAAATCCATAGGCAGAAATAAATAAATTTTTGAATCCACATTTTGACACTGTTATTTTTAAAAAACTGAATTCGGAGTAAAAAATAAATAATTTAACGGGTGTATTAATTGTTACATGTTGATAAATTTATGGGAGGATATAAGTGATTTTAATTATGGTAATAAATAATGTGACGAGAAGCGTTTGGTTCAACGCGTCTCGATCGACTGAGTACTCCGGACTTGGGAGCTTTTTGTATTCTAGAGGCGTTGAGAGTAAGCTTTGAGAGAAAAGAGGATGGATAAAAAAAATATAAAAGTAGAGGGAGGAGGGACTGAGATAGTGTCGGGAATTACTGTGAATAGAGATGAGAAGCTGGTAAGATGCAAGAGAAGAGGATTAAAGAGAATGTGATGCGGGTGTAAACACGTGCTTTGTTGACAAAAAAAGTTTATTTATTTAATTTTTTATTAAAAATAAAAAAACGGTTTTTATTTATACTGTTTTTGTAATTGAAATTACGGGGTAAATATCAAGAGTACAGTAAAAATGGATGGGAACAAAGTTGTAGAGAATTTAATTTTCTATAAAAAAGATCCTCATGTATTTTTATTTTGACTCAGTAGTTTACGAGTTATCGATAAAATTTTAGTTAAAGTTCAATTTAAATAAATTTTTTGAGATAAATTTTTTTTTAGTTCCTTTAATTCGTCATATCTTTGAAAATATTAAATTTTCATTAAAAGTTGTAAGGACATTTTTTACAGAAAATTTAATTCCTTACAAAATCGGTCATATATATTTTTATCGTATCTATCATAGTTTCGCTATAATTTTGATCAGAAGTTTAAAAATCATTTTTGAAATTTATTTTTCCACAATTTATTATATCGAAGAGTTTAAATAAAGATTGAAGCTAAAGTATCACAGATACAGTAAAAATGTATAGAAATGAATTTGTAGAGTATAAAATTCTCTACAAAAAAGATATCTATAAGTTTTTCTGTAAATTTGATAGTTTACGAGCCTCATTGATTTAAATATTTAACTAAAAATAATAACAATAATTTATTTAACAAAAGAAAAAGTTTAGTAGATTTTTGTAAAAAATAAAAAAAATAAAAAGTAAAATAAATAGTTCCGTGAACGGACGCACCTTCTGCAGTACGTGATGTGAATACTGATGATAGGATTCCTCTAACTGTTGATTCCTGGCACTTGTTCATAAGAAATAAGTCAACAAAATAAATAAATATGTAGATAGATAATAATAATAATATCAATGCTCTAAATATCATCAATCAATAGTCATATTTATAAATATTAGCTGCAGTTAAATTTAATCATCATTTTAAAACAAATTTCTCATATTTTTTACTCGACGAATTGATCTTTGATGGAATGTCTGTATTTCCTCATTGTTGAGTGCAAATGTAAATGTACTGAGATAATTGAGTATAAAACAATCGTCTCACGTGATGTGTAATTTAAATACCAAAGGAAAACGCATTAAAAAATAAAGATAATGAATAATTGCTATTGAATTCAATTGTCAATTTAATCACGTGCTTATGATTGATAGGCGGTCAATACAAATTTCTTTTTGTTTTTATGTTAAATGCAATAGCAAAAAGTAATTATGATGTCAAAAGATCATTCACCATTTATGGAATAAATTATTTCAATTTCCATCATTTTATGATACTGAAATTTGAAATTTATTTTTAAACGATAACTTATTAAAAAAAACAATATTTTAAAAAATTGCACCTGTGGCTTTTTAAATTTCCTACATGTGCATTTTTTTAGTTTTTTTTTTTTTTTTTTTGTAATTGACTTAGAGAAAAAAATTACTAATTGTCTGCTAACTCCAGGATCATTTTTCATCCCGCTATTTTTTTAAAAAACTATTTCTGATCCATGGCAATCATCTGATCCATCAACTCAAGTGTCCATCGCATCCTTCCAAGGTCATACACAACAATTCCAGTCCTCAGAATCTCCTAATTCCCAGAAACAGCAAAAAATTCACCGAAAATTCTAATTTTGCCTTTTGGCGGGAAAAAAATATTTTCAAACTCCGGTCATAAAATCCATGCTCTAGCTCAGGTGCAAAATAAAAAAATGGAGTAAAATTTATTTCTAAAGTCCGAAAATCATATATTTATAAATATATATATTTAGGTGCTCCATTTAAAACGAACATTTTTTTTTTTTAGCGGACACAAGAAAATTATGTTATTTATGTTAAAAGAGAAATTCCCTGAAAATTTCAGCTCTTAATTTTAATTTTAAGTACTTCCTATCGAGCATCAAAGTTTTCCCATTTAAAAAGCATGTAAATCGAATAACTTTTCTTTAAAACTACTATAACTTAGCCCGAGTTTGAGCTATCGTTTTGAAACCAGTTTTTATTTGTAGAGTATTTGTTGCTTTTTAAAAGTGTATACGACGATTTTGGTCTAACTCGATCCACGTCGATTTTATCAGCTCCGAAAGACAAATTTTCACTTTTTTCATTTATTTTTGTTAATAGTGAAGAGATCGTTCATCTGACAACAAATATGCATAGGACCAATCTTTTAGGAAATTTTATGCTCTACAAAATTGCTTATGACACTTATATTGCTAAAGTCCACTGTTCATGAGATACATGCATTTTAACATTTTACAATAAAAAGATTAGTACCATAGTAAGCTAACAATTTTTTTTATTGTAAAATGTTAAAATGCATGTATCTCATGAACAGTGGACTTTAGCAATATAAGTGTCATGAGCAATTTTGTAGAGCATAAAATTTCCTAAAAGATTGGTCCTATGCATATTTGTTGTCAGATGAATCATTTCTTTACTATTAACAAAAATAAATGAAAAAAGTGAAACTTTGTCTTTCGGAGCTGATAAAATCGACGTGGATCGAGTTAGACCAAAACCATCGTTTACACTTTTGAAAAGCAACAAATACTCTACAAATAAAAACTGGTTTCAAAACGATAGCTCAAAATCGAGCTAAGTTATAGTAATTTTAAAGAAAAGTTATTCGATTTACATGCTTTTTAAATGGGAAAACTTTGATGCTCGATAGGAAGTACTTAAAATTAAAATTAAGAGCTGAAATTTTCAGAGAATTTTTCTTTTAACATAAATAACAAAATTTTCTTGTGTCCGCTAAAAAAAAAAATGTTCGTTTTAAATAGAGCACCCTAATATATATAGTAAAAAAGTTAACCAGCAGCCAGTAAAATATTTTTATTACCACTAGAGTAAATCGATTATTTAAACCCGAAAAAGTTTTCAACCCTCATCCAGCGATAAAAGGAGTAGAGACAGCGAGTCTGGCACAGTCGGGGTGTCTGTAGTAACTCTGTGTAATGCACATACACAATAGTTACGTGAGGGTAGGTCGAAGTCGAACTCGGCAACTCGCGGAAGTACCAACGCGGGGGTGATATAATCTGTCATATGGGGTCGAGGAAGGCGCCGTGTCGGTTCTTTTGAGCCAACACGGACGCCTTTAAGTCGCATCGATAACTCCAGTTTCAATAATTAAATAAAAAAAAATATATATACACACATATATATATATAAAATCTTTTTTCATCGTATCAATAAATCGCCTGAACTTTATTTATTACACCATTTTCTAGTAATAAAATAAAATATATATATATAATAATAAAAATAGTAAAGTGAAGTGAGTGACAGTTTGACCTGGAGTCTCATTTATAAATGGGTCAATTCAACTTAGCAACCATACAAGTAATTTTATTTTTTATATCCTTGAAAAAAAATATATTTATTATTTTTGTATTCTCATATATTTATATATTTTTAAAAATGTCATTTATACACTAAAAAATTTTTTTTAATCGATTATTTTTTTAATTGCACTCTTGGTTAACAATCGATTCGAGCTCCTCTGCCAAGATTATAAAGATTAAAAAATATGAGAAATAAAAAATTAATTAATTATTAGTTTAAGTGGTGGCTTATTGATTTATTTTTCTAATCTATCGCTTGTATATTAAGAGAGTCATGAGTTTGTGATAAAACTGTCGTTGTTTTTTGCAATAGGAAGAGATTATAAATAAATAAGGAAGGATATAATAATATAATAAATATGGCGACGTGTAAAGCACCGGAAATGACATACACGTGTGAGATTTGTGGTCTCGAGGGATTCAATGACGAAGAAATGAGATCTCACATGGTTTTATATCATCTTCAGGGTGCTGCCAGTTGTCCTTTTTGCGATCTTGGAGAAATATCACCTGCGGAAATGCTTGTTCATGTCAATAGTGCACATTTGGATTATTTGACACCCAGGTAATTATTTAGTTATAGTAATTTAAATAATTACACTGAGAGTTAACTAAGGAAATTTTTTATTTAAATAATTATTGTAACAATAAATTATTTTATGTAAAAAAATTAATCCAACAGACACGAAAGCCAGAGCTGGTTTATGGCGACTTTATTTATTTTGTTTATCAAAAATTTATTAATTTTATTTATTTAAATATTTCCCGCCCTCGCGGTCATGTGTCATTTTATTTTTAAAAATAAATAAATAAAATTTATATTAAATATATATTTATGAATAGACCAGCGAATCTTAATTTTTAAATTATTTAAATAATAATAAATATTTATAAATAAAATAAATAATTATTTTTATAAAAATAAAACCCACAGCGATGTCTTTTGTTATTTTAAACAGGTCGCGATATAATAATACATTTTTAAACCCTGCGATTAATTGTTTAAAATAAAATAAATAATTAACACGCGGTCGATGATAATAGAAAAGGAGTTGGCATATTTATTTATTGTTTATAATTAAGAAGAAAGGAGACCAAGGACGCCAACAAATTTAAACAAGACATTTATTATTATTTCTACACACTCACGTTTGTTTATTTATTTAAAGACAATGTTCAAAAATTTCGATACGTCTTTTTTTAAATTTTAAAGTTTTCAGACCCGCGTTCCCGATTTATGAGGTACTTTTAATATTAAAAAAAAAATCCCCCATTTTAAAATATTTAAAAATCAATTGACGGTTTACTAACAACAACTGCCTTGATTGTATTTTATCAAACACTGACTCGCTTTTAATAGGAAGGAACTGCAAGTTAAATAATTAAATGTCACGGTCTATTAATAATATTGTAAATGATTAAGTAAAATCCTCGGGATGATAGTTATAATCGTAAATGCATTTAGCAATAAAGATAAATCAGGCGAACGAATCAAATGAGTTAGAAAAAAGTAGCCTCGTAATAAAATGGGGTGTGTAGTGTCTAGTGTAAGCCAAAGAGTCCTTGTATCTAGATTTTCTCATTCATAAAGGATGAGGAATGAGAAATGGGGAGATGATATGAGATTTAACATACATTTTTTATTTATTTAAAGACAACCTAAGAAAATTTTAATGTCTTTTTTTAAATTTTCTTCAATACTCTGATCAAAATTACTTTTCAAATTTTTTTATCATCCAATTATTTTGATTTTCCCATCAATTTTTCTTTCAAAAAATTTCCCAGCCCCAAAATTATAATTTTCATTTTTAAAAAATACAAAAATTAAATCAATAGTAATTTTATTTAAATTTACACATTTTAAATTCAAACTTTTACGCGGGAAAAATGATTTTATCGACTACGTTCACAGCTGTCCACTTTCGCACATTTTTTTTTATAATCAGTCTCTGCACTGACACTAACCTCCGAACTCAGTACTTGACAAAATTTTTTCAAAATTACATTCATTATCCATCAATTTGAATCAAAACAAAAATTATTTAAAAACTCGCTAAATTTTCCGCCAAAATTCAAATTTCAAATAAACAATTTTTTTTTAAAACTCGATTTAAATCGTAAACAATTTGCAAACCAATAATGACTATAAAAAATCAGACTTCGTGTAAACGAAAGCGAAAATGGTAATTAAAAAATTTATATAAATAATTAATTATTAAATTAATTAACTAGACATTAAGAAATTTTTTAAAATTTAAATTTACTTTTTTTGTAAATTTTGACTGCTAAATTTAATTGTGCATATGTGTGACATATATATAAATATATATATATATATATATATATATATATATATATATATATATATATATATATATATATATATATATATATATATATATATAGTTTGTTATATAATTTGAATAATTATTAATTTATTAATTAATAAATTAATTAATTAAATTCCAGTACACCCGAGAATGACATGATGGCGTTTATAGACGACGACTCATTAATGGACGACTCGATAAAAGAAGAAGAATCTCAAGATTTGTCATCATCGTCATCATCATTATTCACACGTCAACATATGGTCAATGGCTGGAGCGAATCATCACCGCGAAATGGAGAATCTTCAAGTTATAATAGATCGTCATCTTCGTCAAACGACTTGACTAAAAATCATACCTCGGTATCAAATGTCAATAATATAAATAATAATAATAATGCACCAGCGACTAGTATCAATGGTAAGTAAATAAATATATCAATACAAAGGAAGCCCACTTTTTTTAAATTTTCCATGACCACTCACGAGCGTATGAAAATTTCATTTATTCATTTTTTGAAAATTTACTGAAGTTAACAGACTATTAAAAACTTTTGAATTTTTTTTTCACTCAATCGTTTACAAGAAAAAAAAAGCCCATTCGGCAGCCGAAATGGGAGTAGATTTCTCAATTGATTATTTCAACCTCTCAAATGAACGTTAATAACAAAATAAATTTTTTTTCGACATTCTTAGATTCTTAAGGTTATAAATTAAAAAAAAATTGTCAAACAGTTTAAAATTGAAAGCAAAAAATTTAAGAATTAAAATTAAAAAATTAAGTAAATTATCGGAATAACAAAAATTGAAGTTGAAGAGAATCTATTTATCTACGAATAAGTATTCTGTGATTTTTACTATAGGATTAATGTTTAATTCAAAATTAAATAAAATGATTTGACTTGAAATTTCAACTATGATAGGTCTAAGTGTCATACTTGAAATCAGTTGTAAACACTGTCAATAAAAAAAAATTGAATTTGCACACTTGAAATGAGATATTTAGATTTTATGAGTTTTACACAGCAATAATATAAATTCAATCAATTTCATAAATTTACTGATAAATACAGTAGTTAGGATTCTATGGAATCTATTAAAAGTAGGAGGACCAATGCAACAGCAAAATTTCATTTAATGAGTCGTAAGATGCGAAATTTCATTGGTCTAGACACATATATAGGCATGAAAATGAACGCTTATTTGAAGAGCTTTCAGATAAAATTTATAGGAAGTCGATAAGTTATAACATTCAAAAAATATTGAAGAAAGAATAAGTAAAAATCGGAATTTTTGGTATTTTAAAAATTTTGAAATGTTATAACTTTTAAAGTATTCGACCGATTGAGCTCATTTCCCACCTTGATCAAGCTAGCCACCCACAGAATATGTATGCCAAGTTTCAAAGCGATCGGTTTAGAACTGTGGTAATAATCAGAGTCACAACCTGCATAAAATTAGTTTTTATAATATTTTGTAAATTTTTAAAACCATTCTCTATTCGAAAAAGTAATCAAATCGAAGAGCTACATAGTGAAAATTGAACGCAATCGAGCGAGCTTTCAGATAAGACAAACGAAAATAAGCTATCTCTTTTTTCGTTTTAAAGTTACATCTAGTTAAAGCGGCAAATAAATTTTTTTTTGAAAATATTACAAAATTTCAATTAACCATAACTTCTAAACTTATTGGCCGAATTGGCTCATCTTCGAACTTATCCAAGGTAATCGTCCATAGAATAAGTATACTAAGTTTCATTAAGATCGGTGTAGAATTGTGGACGCTATCGTTGGAGAACGGCGCGTAATATCGTATATATATATATATAAACTTTTGAGCCTAATGTATTTTCTGACTCAGCTCGTCGAGCTGAGTTCAGAAATAGCAAAATTTTCCGAAAATTCCATCATGAGGACAAATACAATAGTTGGATTTCTATGAAATCTACTAAAAACCAAAAAAATGCACATGTAGAAAATTTAAAAAACTACAAGTGCAATTTTTTCAAATATTTTTTTTTTGTAATTTATCGTTTAAAAAAAATCCAAAAATTAATATACTGGTTAGGCGTCTAATGATTTTTGGATTTTTTTTTAAACGATAAATTACTAAAAAAAAAAATATTTAGAAAAATTGCACCTTTAGTTTTTTTTATTTTCCACATGTGCATTTATTTATTAATTTTTTTTTTTTAAATTAAACTGCTGAAAAAAAAATCCGAAAATTACTAAACGTCTATTAACTTCAGAATCATAAATTTAAAAATTCTAATTATAAAATTGACATGAAAATTTTACTGAAATTTATTTTCCAAATTTCGCTTGACTCCCAATTTGACCCAAAATTTTTAAAAAGTGGGGGATACTGTCTAAAAATTTTACGGAAAAAATTTTCTCCTGTCTAATGATTAATTCATTTTGACACCACAGGTGAAAATTCAGCAGGACACGGATCTCCATTACGTACAAGTCTAAATTTACAATTACGTTCATACGCAACGCCAAAGCCACGTGTTCAGGAGTGCCCGATGTGTCCATTCAGTTCCGACAATCCCTCAAAGTTAGAAGAGCACATCAACCGGCAGCACTTTGACCTCACATCGCCCTCGTTTCCTCCCGAGTCGCCGCCTACTCGTGACGGTTCGTACAATTGTCCTCTCTGCGTCACATCATTTCCCAATCCCTCGGATCTTGAGCTACATGTCAACATCGAGCACAAAGATATTCTCAGGTAACCAAACTTACTTTTATTTCATCAACTTCCTTACCTAAACCATCCGTAATTACAGCCCAGCAAAAGGGACAACGTCAACTCCTGAAGTGACATCGAATGACCCACCAGCGTGTCCAGTCTGCTTAAGCACGTCGTTCCGCACAAACGAGGAGCTAACCGTCCACATAGAAGAGCACTTTGCCAAGAAAAGTAGCACACCCTCGCCAATAGACGTCGCCGACAGTTCCCTGACCTCAAGCGACCGGTTGCTGGCCCGGGACATGGAGCGCCGGGAGAAAGAAGTCCGTAAACTCCGGGAGCAGCGGGAATTCGAGATGCTTCGCGCCCAGTACGGGATGGACAACCAGGGGAACTTCAGAGAACAAAGTGTCACTAATATGCAGCGCGCCGTCTACGCGGGGGAGATGTCAGTCGCAGATTACTACGAGCGGCAGATAGAACTCAAAGCCGCGGAGAACAACGGGATCGATGACGGCAGTTCCTGCACCCGCGGACTGGTATCGCGGGTCCGAGCAGTCTCTCAAGCCTGCCACAATGTTATCACCACCTGGATGTGTTCAACAGTCGACCACTACGCGTCAACTTACGGGGACAAAGGCTGGGGATGCGGGTACAGAAACACCCAGATGCTGATTTCTTCTCTCCTTCAGCACACGGGGTACAATGAGCTAGTCTATCGCGCCTGGAGTTCAGTGGCCGCTGGATCGACGGCGAACCCGATGCGGAGCTCAATGCCCTCGATATCGCGGCTCCAGAGGATGATCGAGTGGGCCTGGTCCCTGGGCTTCGACGTCCAGGGCGCGGAGCAGCTCGGGGGTAAATTAGTCAACACGCGAAAGTGGATCGGAGCCACCGAAGTCGTGACTCTGCTGTCAAGTTTGAGGATACGCTGCCAGCTCGTCGACTTCCACAGACCCACGGCTCCAGACGGCAGCCATCCCGAGATGTTCCAATGGGTTCTACAGTACTTCCAGCGCGCTGACGACTTCAAGCCTCCGCTGTACCTCCAGCACCAGGGCCACAGCAGGACCATCATGGGTGTTGAGCAGCTAAGAGATGGGTCGATCACGATGCTCGTACTAGATCCCAGCCACACTCCCGCGCAAATGGGTCAGTTCAATAGCACCAGCAGCGCTCCGGGTGCCATGAGGTTGATCAGAAAGTCCACAGCTGCCATGAAGGCCAGACAGTATCAGATTGTCGCGGTCGTCGGGACCATGGAAACAGAATCGCGCTATCAGGTTCATATTTATTTTTGTAGATAAGTAAATACTCATTGATTTTTTTATTTATTTATATATTTTTTTAAATTTTAGATGAGCAAAGTGCTGAGAACGACGCGAATTCCGCAAGATAGGTGAGAATTAGCTGAAATTATCAAAACAATGACGTCTATAATTATAATTATTAATGAGATAATTTATAACTTTAAATTATTTATTGACTATGAAATATGTCGGTTAATTAATCACCGGTACTGTCTGGTGATTAATTAATTGATTGAGCTATCACTTCTGTCCATTTATATAAAACAAGCTGCTGCTCAATGTTATTATTTTTTTAATTAGTACTGTATTTTTACTGTTGTTTTTGATTGTCTAATCACTGATGCTGGACTTGGTGAATTTTTTAAAAATAAATTTAATTTCTTTTTATGTTGTTTTTTTTTAATTTAGAAAGGTAGATATTCATTGATCTTGATCAGTATTTTATGATTAATTAAGTAATGGTAATTAATAAGTAATAAATATTAGTCAATAATTATGTCAATCCAGTGTTTGTCACTATTTTTAGTCTCAGGTTTATATAAAAATTTAAATGCTGATATATTTAAATGGATGTATCGTGTCTTTAATACTGAAGCACATGGATGAGGTTGAATTTTTTTCGGGGGGCGATTTTATTTTGATTTTGAATTTTTTTGTGACTGGGTTATATTGATACCGAATGCGGGGGCTAAAAAAAATTGTAGTGAAAAAAAATTCACTGTTGACATTTTGGTCTTAGGGGTCCTCCCTCACCCCTACTTTATAGATTTGAATAGATAATTATCCGATTGCCAGCCCTTAGTATAATTATTTTTTAAATTTATTGTTAAACTAAAATTTTGAAAATTCATATGATAATTTAAAGACGTAAGGCGCGATAAATAAATTATTTTTCTTTCGGAAAATTATCACTCAATTGTGAGATGAATAATTTTTGGAAGCCAAGTTCTTAAGGGGGATGACAAAATAATTAAACTGAAAGTAAATATTGTTTTTTATTTTTTGGGTAAATAGCCAGAGTTACAAGGACTCTATATATTTAAATAGATATTGTTTTATTAAAAAATAATGGCGAGCTAAAAGGTCTGAATTTAGGCGCCTCGGGTTGTAAATCAGCAAATAAAGTTCATGTCCAAGAGTCATTCAGACAAATAATTAATTATAAAACTATTTGAGATAAAAACAAAAGATAAAACGTCCAACGCTCATTGTCACTTTTATCGATAAATTTAAATGAGGCCCCAAAATAAATATGATCCCTGTTATTTAAATAAACCAATCAGTGCTCGGCTTACACTTTATTTTATTATTTAAACAACGACGATATAAAAATATTTAAATAAAAACAGGACGAATCGGGGCTAAATGGCCAGCGGTCAGATAAAATCGATTTGTAATTATTTAAATTTAGTCAAACAATAACTCATTAAATAAAAGTATATTTATTTAAAATCTAAATTACCGGGCCTTAGAAGGAAATAAATAAAATATAAATATTGTGATTTATAAGTTTTTTTTTTAACGAAAAGACGGATCGGTAGCGGTCATGCCGAGACACACAAATAAATAATCTGCCGGGACTTTTATTATTTATTAATAATTATTAAAAATCAACAGACCATCTTCCGGTTTCTCCCATCAGATCTATTTAAATATTTATTCTCCCAATTTACCTCTCGCTAAAAAATGTATTTATTATTACCGACACGATATATTCAAATTACTTAAATTTCAATTACTAATTAATTGCAATAAGTTTAATTAATTATACAAATAAGTAATGATTAATAATTAAAGAACTTAATCAATTAAAAAATAAAAAATAGATAACAAGTGCACGTTACCTCACGAAACTAAAAAAAATCACGAATTATCTGACGGTTAAAAATTAAAGAAATAAATAAAATATGTAAAATTATACTTTCATACTAACAATTGATAATTAATAAATAAAATTAAAATAAAGAGTATATTTAATAACTAAATAAAGTTTTAAGTAAAAAAAAACATTAAATCACAATTGACCTTTATAGTTTGTAAGTCCACGTAAATTTGCTGTGAATTATAATTAATCTTAAAAAAAATTAATTAACTAAATTATAAATTGTCACTAATAAATAAATAAATAAATTATTTATCTAATTAACGCTTAAAAAAAAAATTAACTCTCACAATTAATTAATTTATTTTTAAAAAAATTAAATATTCTAGACTGTTATCAAAATTAAGACTAAAATTAATAATTATATTAAGTAATTAATTAATTTATTTATTACTGTACGTCTGTGATGGAATTGGACAAAAAAAAAGTGATGAATGTTAAGTTTTTGTAATTAAATTATTGAAATAATTGGAATCGCTTAATAGAAGCACTCATTTATTTATTATATTAATTAATTAATTAACTAATTAATTTACTATTTAGTGTAATTAATAAATTTAAATAAATAATTGTCATCAATAAAAATTTATGCTTTGTTAGAATATTGTAATTATTTATTTTACCCAGTAATTTAAATCTTTATAACATCTTTTTTTAATTGCTATACATTTTTAATTAATTAGAGTATTTGCAAAAACAATTTTTTTTTTTTTTTTAATTAAATTAATAAACAAAAAAAAAATTGACGATTGATGGAATTGAAGTTACTAAATTATTTGGTAATTAATCTTTTACATTTTAATTAATAATAAATTAATAGTAAGTACTCGATACATTAATTAATAATTTAAATATTAAATCCATAAAAACGCATACAGGCTTTGTGGGCTTCTATCAAATGTCCGCATTCTGATTCTCCGTTTTCAATTATGCTGTAAGAAATTAATTATTTATTATTGTTATTAACAATGGAGCAGGATTTATAAATTATGAAGTTGGTTTTTATGATATGTATTTTATTTCAAATATATATAAAATTAATTTTTATATATTAAGGAAAATTCAATGACAATAAAGTTAGCAAACATTTTAAAATTTTAAGATTTTTTTTAACTTCCCGCTTAGAAAATCGATGATTTTCAAAAATTTCGGGAAGTTATTGTTTTCACCCCGATTTTCAAAAATCGAGTTTTCATCAGATGTCGACGTTTTGAGGTCCTAGGAAGCTATTCTGACTATTTTTAGAATGATGTCCGAGTGTCTGTATGTATGTGTGTGTGTGTGTGTGTGTGTGTGTGTGTGTGTGTGTGTGTGTGTGTGTGTGTGTATGTATGTATGTAAACTCTTTATAACTTTTTAACTAATAAACCGATTTGGATGGTTAAGGCGGCAATCGAAAGAGTTTTTTGGCCATCAACTTTTCTGAAAATTTCAGATCATTTGACCAAGTAGACTCGAAGATATTGGCCAATTACGAAAAAAAAAATTTTTTTTTTTAGTTTTTTATTGATTTCTTGAAAACGACTTATACGATCGACTTCAAAATCTAATCAGCTCTAGAACTCAATGAAACGCGTCGATTGCCACCTCAAACATCTAAATCGAATAATTCGTTCGAGAGTTATCGTTGGAGAAAGAAATGATAAAAAACAGTTTTTTGCGAATATCTTTGAAACAACTCAACCACACAATCCAAAAATCTAATCAGCTTTAGAATTTATTAAAATGCGTCGATTGCCACCTTAAACATCAAAATCGGATAATTCGTTTGAGAGTTATCGCGGGAGAAAGAAATGCTAAAAACTGTTTTTTTCGAAAATAATGGCATGCAAAAGTATTTTCGAGCTCGAAGAGCTCGAAAATGTATTTACAACGATGTTTTTGAGCTCCTTGAGCTCGAAAACAGCGGGAAGTTTTGGGGCTGGCCCGCAGGGTCAACCGATGCCCAGATTTTTTTTAACAAGAATAAATATTTTTAAAAATATTTCGAAAAATTGCACATATAGTTCATTAAATTTTCGACATGTGCATTTTTTTCGAAATATGTTTTTTTTAATAGTTTGTCAAAAAAAATTTGTTCAAATTTCAAATGTCTGCTAAGGTAAAAGACCCTGTTGTTGACCATGACCCTGGTTCTGACCTTTTCAACTTTTTTCTAACTTACTTAAAAAACTATAACTTTAATAAGAAAATCGATTTTTTTTAATTTATAATAATCTATTTTGAGCCTAATTAATGACAATTTGAAAAACATATAAATTATTAACTGAATAAAAAAAAATGATTTAGTCGTAAGTGGCTGAGGAAGCCATTTTTTAAGTGCAGTCTAAACAGCTGACATTAAAAGGTGCGACAATTGAATCTGTGCACTAATTATTATGTCAGTAAAAAATTCAATTAAAAATGTATGGATAGATCAATATTTAATTAAAATTCATTTTAATATACGTATAAAACATATTAACCTGAGTTTTGTTGCTAAAATTTGAAGGTCAATAACTAGGCTCAATTTTAAAGGTGTGATGAAGTTGTTGACCCTCACACTCTAACCTACTACGAACGAGGTTATCTATTTAATTACATGTCTATAAAATGTAAAAATAACAATATTCATAATTTTATTAAATTTTTTTTAAATATTTTTTATAATACAGGTATAAATTGACCTTTAATATTCATTTTTATAGATAAAAGATTATATTTAGATCTTGAAAGTATATTTTTGGAGTGATGAATTGGAGGAAAAAAAATAAACCAAAGTAGTTTTAACAAATGATTTTAATTTTTTCATTTCTGTAGTGATTTATAGCATGATTGATTATTTATATTTTAAATATTTAAAAAAACTATGTATTTGTTGTAAAAAATATTTAATTTATTCATCTAAACAACAATTTTAGTTTATTCAAACTTAGTAAGTACTTCATAATCATGGTTTAATGTGAGGGTCAGAAACCAGGCCATTGTGAGGGTCAGAAACTGCGACCTGAAGAATTCTGACGGTCAGAAACTGGGTTACCAGAAGTCAATTTTTAAAACCTCAATTTAAATTATTAATCAATTCAAATAATTATTTTACGCATAAGACTTTATTTGACAAATCCTAAACTAGTTGATAAAATTTCTTTTTTCTCATTAAGTTAAATCTTACATTAACTATTATAGTATAACCTCAACTAGCACTCTTAAAAGGTCAGAAACTGGGCCCCTTACCTTACCTTACTATCATAAAATTAAATGATACCAAAGTTAGTAAACGTCAAATAATTTTTGAAATTTAAAAAAAATAATAAATTATAAAAAAAAAAATATTTTGAAAAATTGCACTAGTAGTTTTTTTTATTTTCTACATGTGCATTTTTTTAGTTTTTTTTTTTTTTTTAATTTAACTGTTGAAAAAAAAATTCAAAAATTGTTGATTGTCTGCTAACTTCTGGATCATTAAAATTAAAGTGTCCCGTTAATTGATCCTAGTAATTTTAAATTTCGATAAGTGATCTTAGATAATTGATTCCTCAACAGATGAGCCATATCCTGATAGGATTTGTAAGATCACGTGTCTGGGATCGGTTAATATGAAACCGAAAAATAATTATGGAAGAAGATAATAATTATTTTTATGAGTGGAAATGTAGCAGACATGAGACAGATTTAAAATTATAAATAGAGTAAATAATTTAAAAAAGAATATTTTTAAAAAATGCACTTATTAATTTCAAAATTTTTTAAATGCCCATTTTTTAAAATTTTTTTTCATTAATTATTTACTCTATTTATTTGTAATTTTAAATTTGTGTCTGCTACATTCACTCATTTTTAAATTCCATATTTCAAAAAATTTTATATAATTTTTAAAATTTTTGAAATTCTTTATTTGATTAAAAAATAAAAAAATTCAACTGCACAATATTTTAGTTTAATTTTTAACAAGTTTTTAAATTTTTTCTTTTAGGAATTATATTTCAATTAAAAAAAAAATTTGAAAGCTGCTATTTTTAGTCTAATGATTTTTTTCGATTTCACAAAACACTTTTCCAAATTGAGATAATAAATTTCACAAATTCAAGTAATGTTGCATCATATTATAGGTTAAAACCAACTTCTTTCTCCCAAGTTTTTTGAATAAAAATTAAACCGTCATCAAAAAATAACAAATTACTACAGATAATCAGAGACTTAATTATTATAATTAATAAAAATTATTAAAACAAACTCACCATTTGTCACGAATTTGTTTAGTCTCCGGACAAGCACAGCAAGGTTTCAATTTTTTATTATCTTTAGGTTTACTGTTAACTTCTGTCGGTTTCACTTCTGCTGTCATAGCTGAATTGCCCATTTTTAATTAATAGTTTTTAACAATTTAACTAATTATTTAAAATATATATATAATTAAATATTAAACTGTATGGTAGTGATAGAAATTTTATAATTGTTAGTATTCGGAGGTTAGGTAATTCAATATCTCGATCTTGAACTGTCAGCGCGCGTAATTTGAAAATTTAAAATTTTTTCAGATAGTTCATTTTATAAAATCTAAAGACTTTTTGTAAATTTCCTGATTTTTTTTTTAGCTGAAATATTTTATATATATATATATATATATATATATATATATATATATTTAATATGAAATGTCATTAAAGACAAATGTTTAACTTGAGGTAAGTTTACGTATTGAAAAATTTGGTGGCCCTGAAAAGGGCCGTTTGGTTTAATAATTTGAATTAGGAAATTTATTTGGAGCTGGTGTATTTGGTGACGGCTTTAGTTCCTTCAGAGACGGCGTGCTTGGCTAATTCACCAGGAAGCAGAAGACGAACAGCGGTTTGGATTTCCCGGGAGGTGATGGTAGAGCGCTTGTTGTAGTGCGCAAGTCTTGAAGCCTCAGCAGCGATACGTTCGAAGATATCGTTGACAAAACTGTTCATGATGCTCATCGCCTTGCTGGAGACTCCAGTGTCAGGATGAACTTGTTTGAGCACTTTGTAAATGTAGATGGCGTAACTTTCCTTACGCTTCTTCTTGCGGCCTTTCTTGTCACTCTTAGTGATATTTTTCTGAGCTTTGCCAGACTTCTTGACGGCTTTACCACTGGTTTTAGGAGGCATAATGACGGAGCGATAGGTTGACTGTTAGAGATTAGTCGGACTGTGCCAAAAATTATTTTTCGCGGTGATAGCATGACTTATAAATCGGTACCTGCGAGGCCAATGAAATCGCGTATAAGCGAGTGGAGGGGATAACTGTAATTTTATTGGCGCGCAGGTACCGACGGTTGAAAAATAATAATAATAGTAAGAAAATCGGGATCTGCGAGCCAATAGGAGCGCAGGATTAGTGGAGGGGATAGAAGCTTGTATGCTATTGGGTCGCAGGTCCCGATAAAAAGTTGATAACCCGGCTTTTTTCGGCGCCATCTTGTATTACGACGCTAGAGTTCGCTCTGTTCACTCGTGTCACATTTTCTAACTTCAAAACTTCTTATCATGTCTGGTCGCGGTAAAGGAGGCAAAGTAAAGGGAAAGTCAAAGACCCGTTCAAGCCGTGCTGGACTCCAGTTCCCAGTCGGTCGTATCCATCGTATGTTGCGTAAAGGAAACTACGCAGAACGTGTTGGTGCTGGTGCTCCAGTCTACCTCGCAGCTGTCATGGAATATTTGGCCGCTGAAGTTCTCGAGTTGGCAGGCAACGCCGCTCGTGATAACAAGAAGACTCGTATTATCCCACGTCATCTTCAATTAGCCATCCGTAACGATGAAGAGTTGAACAAACTTCTCTCAGGAGTCACCATCGCTCAAGGTGGAGTCTTACCCAACATCCAAGCTGTCTTGTTGCCGAAGAAAACCGAAAAAAGCAGCTCTTAAATTGCAAATCTATTCAATTATCAAAACAAAACGGCCCTTTTCAGGGCCACCAAATCTTTTAAAACGAAAGAATTCTATTCAAGTTGATAATTAACTAAAAATTTTAAATTCATTTAATCCTAATACTACACCTGATCCTCAATTTAGTGAAACACTTCAAATTACAATCGTTATACACCACGAATGACGAAATTGAAGCCTTCTCTTTTCAAACCCAACTCTAAATCTGGTCTGACAAATTCTTTCATATCATAATCTGACAATAGTCATTCCTGAAGACTTATACTAAAGATTTACCTCAGTATAAGCAAATAATTATCATCCAGATCAGCTTTAGTCAGTAGACCTCTAGTTTTATTAATAATCGGACACTAAAACCTCATATGATTTGAAAGTGATGTTTTTTCCACAATATTCTCATCAAATGAGATGTTTAGCTGTAACTTTTAGTTTTTGTAATTTGTTCCACTGCATGTTCGTATATTTTAAGTGTCAAAGAAAAAATTTAGATCAGTAAAGGGGATTTTTCTTCTGATGTGATTGGTTCGCGCTTATCAATAGAAAGTAATAACAATTATTACGTCCGTTGCTGCGAATTAGAAAGCAGCGAGCTAAAATTTAGTAGTAAAGATGATCAAGGTCGTAGGTTTTTCGGTCGTTACAAGTTATTCACAACCATTCAAGCTTCCAACATCACTCATTACTACGGACTATCCAACCCCTTACCCAACTAACGCTACATCCAAATCTTCACACTGACCGACCCTAGCAAGAAGCTCTACACCGCAGAATCAAGAACTGTTGACGTGTTAGGGATAACCCTGTGGCCGAGAGGGCATCCAAAAATCGTGGCGTTTCCATATCGAACTCAGCCACGATCAAAGGGACAGCCTTTGGCTGACGTTGAGTTTCCAACCATCGGAATCATGGGACCTCAATACTGAATACGCGGCTTAGTGTTTCGCTTTAGACTCACTCGGTAACCAGATGACTTTCACTGAGCAATCTGCTCTATTCAAGGCTCATAGCAATTACATCCCCCCGGGCAGTCGCATTAGACGCTACGACAGAGATGACTCTTTGGCATACTAGACGAAAACAGAAGTTTAAATAGTAGCCCATATGACGATACTTACTGCTTAGATACTTCAGTTGAAAATGGCCCTTTTCAGGGCCACCAAATTTTTCATTCGGGAAAAATAATTCAAGTTAATAACCTTCAACTTACATTCTTACTGCAATACTCTTTCAGTATTGATATTTATTTATTTAGATGCCTGATAAATAATCACAAATTTATGACATTCATTAAATTATTATTTATACTTTAATAGATTTTAAATATATTTAATTTATGGTATAAAATGGATACAAATTTTACGGACTAGCTTACAAAATTTTAACTGACTACCGTATAATGTAACAAAAAAATTTTTTTATGAATCTACAGAGATCTATGGGGAAAAATAAAATTGAAAATGCTCCTTGTGAATGTGAAGAAAATTTTTTATACACATATGCTTGATAATGAAAAGTTTTCAAAAAGGCCACTGGTTTTACTGAAGCCCATTCTCCTAAAATTCAACAAGCAGAATGTCCTTGGAGATTAGATGACACATTCAGAGTGAATCATCGAGAAACATGAGAATGCGGCGATTAGTTGTTTCTGCTTTTCAACAATCTATTTATTTTGGAATTCAGTCGCAGAAGTCATCGAAAAAATTCATGTCGCAGGTTCTGATAAAAATAATAACAATATTGAGTGTGTCGGTATCCGCGAACCAATAGAAAAATTCATAGCAGCAGAGGGAATATTTCCTCGGCTGTGATTGGATCACACTACTGATGACAAAAAAAAAAAAACAATTGTCACGTCGGTAGCTGCGAGCGAATTAAAAATTTTTAAATATTTATCAAGTTATAATTTATACTTTTAAAAAATTTTGCGGGCTAGGATAGAAAATTTTTGGTGATTGCTGTAAAATACAACGAAACAAATGTTTTATGAATCTGTAAAGTTTAATGGGAAAGGATAAAGTGAAGGATGGGTCATGGTATTGGAGAATTTTTTCTAAGGAAATTATGCTCTGCAAGAAAAAAATTTTATATTAGTTGTACTGATTAATAGACTTATATTTTTTGAGTGGTTCCCACACGGAAAAAGATATATCCAAGAATATATGTCGGCAAAAAAGCATACATACGACAATACTAAAGATATAAGCCGGATATATACTATTTTGTCGGGATAGATATTTTTTCGTGTGGGTTATTTTGTATGAATTGAAAACTTGAGGAGAGTATACGTATGAAAAATTGGGGGGTCCTGAAAAGGACCCGGGAATAAGAGTTTGGTTTTCATTTCTTAGGGCTTTGGGAATGGGTATGGTTGTTTTTAATATATTTTATTAAAAATCAAAGTTAAAAAATTAAAATACAAATAAAAAAAAATGATAGTTCACCTCGAAATGATATTTTTTAAGTAGATTTTCTTCATGACAATAAGGCGCTGCTGTATAATAAGTGTCATTGGATGTAAATTTTATAATGAATAATTTTAAAAATTGAAGATCAGACTGAAAGAATTAAAAGAAAGAAAAAATTTTAAGCAATTGGTGCCTGAAATGAAAATTTTTAAACAAGTTTTCAATATTATAATAAAGAACTGAAAAGTGTCATTTAATAAAATTTTTATAAGCGATAATTTATTTGATGAGATTTAACTGAAAAAATTAAAAGAAAATAAAAAAATAAATATTGGTTGATCCCTGAAATGATAATTTTTAAATAGGGGTCATCGTTATAACAGTGTCATTTGATATCAATTTTATAAATGATAATTTATGTAACTTAAATGTGACTGAAAGAACTAAACAAAAATAAAAAAATGCATGTTAGTTGGTCCTGAAATAAAAATTTTGAAAAATTTTTTTATCATTATAATAAGGCGCTGAAAAGTGTCATTAAAAAGTCAATTTTATAAGCAATAATTTATTTGATATAAAATATAACTAAAAGAATTAAAAAATAAATAAAAAGAAAGTTATATGAGTAGGCTCTAAAGTAGGAATAAAGTGAAAAAAATTTTTTGTTGAATGAGGCACTGAAAAGGGTTGGTTATTATCTTATGGGAAATAATTAAATTTATTTACTTATCGTAGTCGATGAACAAAATCAAGCTGAAAGAATTAATGGCAAAAAAAATTTACTTGTTATTTTGTAAAAGAGTCATTAGATTGATCAGAAATAATAACTCTTTATGGTCATTAAAAATAATCATAAATTTTTTGTCAACCGTAGAAGATACCTGATAAATTTTCATGACGCAAAAACCCATTTTGTTTAAGTTCGGTGAACGAACTAATTTTGGATGGAGAAAAAAAGGCGAAACTTCAAAGCCATTTAACATTTGGGAAAATTCGGGTCAGAGAGAATGATTGGGGTTTTCTGTACAGAAACACAAGTTACTTATAAGTGTTTGTTTGGGTGAAATTTTGTTATATTTGTGATACGGTCTTAAATTCCAATATCATATTCACAGCAATAAAAGTTGATAAAAAATTTTTTTTTAAGAATGGCGACTCATCAAAACCATTCCGATGATAATAATATAAGAGTTGGGTGGTCAAAAATTGGAAATTTTTTATGGAGAAAAAAATTTCCTCTCGTATTGTTCCTGTAAACTTCTTTTGCATATGTAAAAGATGATTTGAAATTCTTAACTTAAAATTGTTAATGATAGAAGGCATTGACAACGGGGAAAAAATGGCGAAACTTCAAAGCCATTTAACATTTGGGAAAATTCGGGTCAGTGAAAATTATTGGGGTTTTCTGTATGGAAGCCCAAATTCTTTACAAGTTTTTGTTGCAATAAATTTTTGTAATATTCTTGATGGTTTCGTTTAAATTTAAATTCAAAATTCATAGTAATAAATAGTAGAAAAAAATTTTCGCCTAAGGAATGGTGACTCATCAAAACCATTCCCTTGACTATAATATAAAATTTGGAAGATTAAAAATCAAAGAATTTTTTATAGAGGAACAAATTTCCTCTCGTATTGTTCCTGTAAATTCTTTTGCGAGTAAGAAACATAAAAATAAATGTTATTTGAATTTTTCGATGAAGAAAATATGTAAAAATTTTGATAGCGAATGATGAATCTTCAAAATCATTCTCAAATTAAAAATATTCAATTTATAAGCAACAAAATATAGATTTATTTATAAAGTATAAAAAATAAAAAAAATAATTACCAAGTTTATGATATTTACCAACCAAAATTTATAAACAATCCATTCAAAAATAATATTTTTCTTTTCATCAAAAATTTTAATTAAATAATTATTTCCTTGGCAAAAAATCAGTCACATATTATTTATTTCATTTGACTTTATTTATTTCTTAGAACTTTTTTAATGCAACCTAAATAATAAAATATCAAAGCCCCTGGAAAAATATTAGCATTTTAAATTTGAAACTGAAATAAAAATGTATTCTCTTAAGCGTAAGTAATTACTCACTTGAGATTTTTCTGGCTTAAGTGTCACTAGTTATCCTCAATTTTTCTACCAGTTCAAAATAATTTTCCAGTTTAAATTTGTATCCTCTTATTATTTAAATTACAATTAAGCTTTAATTCGAATTCATAAGTTTCCTAATGTTATTCAAAAGTTTGACGCAAAAACAAATAAATTATTTCAGTCGATTAAATTTGAATGAGGTGAAAACGTAGACTTTTCACTAGAAGTCAAACTGATTATTATATGAAATAAATTTTATTTCAATAAAAAATATTTGTAATTTGAAAACCCGGTACGCGCCGTATAAAATTCGGCCTATATCGAACCACGGACCTGGCCATTTGTCAACGCGAACAGTGGCTGTTTATTCACAACAAAATATTTACATTTAATATAAAAGTGTATAAACAGTTTTATAAATCGGCGCACAAAACTCTAAATTTGCTCACGGCAACCGAGTTTCCGCTTGACTCTGACGAGAAGTGTTGACACCTATATGGTTTGACAGAGTCAAAGGACATGATAGGCAGGACCAACAGCGATCAACGCAGTAGCCTACAGCAGGCTCGGATTGCCCACAGGAGCACACTTAGCCACTGTTTTCCTGTTCTAATAAAAGCTAAATGGAATGAAAAATAATTAAAAAATAAAAATTGACTATCGCGATCGGAGCCTTCGGTGGCTCTAATAAGATTCGAACCGTGACTTGAAAATTTCAAACGCGGACAGAGGCTATTTTTTATTCATCGACGCAGAATTTACTTTATCTATCAGCAAACAAAATCCTAAACTTGCTCACGGCAATCGAACTTCCGCTTGACTCTGACGAGAAGTGTTGACACCTATATGGTTTGACAGAGTCAAAGGACATGATAGGCAGGACCAACAGCGATCAACGCAGTAGCCTACAGCGAACTCAAATTGCCCAAAGGAGCAACTGGCCTCTGTTATACTATTAATAAATTATTTGAACTTTTAAAATTTTTAAAACTACAATCAACAAATTTTCATCACCGATCAGAGGTTTTTCCGAACGATTTATCGATGCAAAAAAATTCATATGTGAAATCGGATGCCAGATCTAGTCAAATTATTGTAATGTCATATAATTTAATGTAATATAGTAATAAATAAAATAACGGCGGACAAAAAATGACTCTACGTGCTCACAACATTTAAAACTCCGGTGAATCCTCTGCTACGCTATCGCACGCGGGCCGGCATCGTTTAACTGCACCAGCGCACATTTAGCATTCATCTCCCCGAAAATGAACTAGTGAAAATACACTAATTACCAGAGCGATGCAAACCGGTGTTTCTCAAGACCGACGGACATTCACTAGTAAGAAGTGCTCAATATTTTCACTTCTTCAAATCTGGAAGGGTTCTCTCCCACAGCCGATCCGGCCCAGTTGCCCTTACTACAGAGGTGCATCCACGAGTCCTGAAGAAACTGGGGGACACAGTGACTCTGTCGGAAAAGCGACCGATTCGGAGACTGTAGCAGATAGAGAATCATTTTGAACGGAGAAGCTGCGTTAATTTATATTTTAAAATGTTGAATTAGCATTTTTAAAAAACTGTTAAATTCATTAGACTAAAAAAAAAAAAATAAATTACAAAATATGCAACTTCTCAATTCAATGACCGCGTGCTGTACATACTGTCAACTTCACACGCCCAACAGTACGAAACCGAACGGCTTTATCTGCTCGCTATTTTTAGTGATAATGCAGAACCCGGAGAAGGGATGTTCCCACTGTGGAGGGAGCTTTGTGAGGGCTATCATCGGATTAATAAATGTCCTGAAGGAGCATTCAGTGGCGACCCAACGGCAGCCAGAATCCCTGGCACTGCCAGGCCCCACCACTAATTTACCTCTGAACTAATAATCAAAACTTTAAATTTACTGTTCATTTTCTTAAATGAGCTCATTTTGACCCTAAACTTTCAAAATAAACAATGATTTTAACATGAAACGCGACCGCTGGTTCGGCCTTGACCAGACAGGCCACCAGTATTTTGATTTCTTCAGGATCAAGATACGGCAACTTGCCCAGCCACGGCGGAATGACTAAGCGTCAAACTAAAAATGAGCTCGAAAAATATTTTTTATTATAAAATCCAATTTTCTTTCATTTTTAAAATATATTTATGAAAAAGTTTTAATTATTTATCAAAAACGCTGTCACCTCATCCTCTCATTAATCAGGCATAATAATATATTTATTTGATAAATTTATTCACACTATCCAAACATTTTTTGTGAAAAAGTACTTGAAATGTAATGAAAATGATAAGCTTAATTGAAATTTTTCAGACCGCCGAGAATAAATAATATTTCAAATATTTTGATAGTTGCGATCATTGTAACTGGTAAAGTTTTGGTCCTGAAAGATAATGAACCACGGACTTAATTTTGAAATTTTTCATTCAAATAAAAATAAAAACTTTAAATCAGAGAAGTCAAGGGCTATAAATAATTTTAACTAATCAATAATTATTCAAAAGTTTCGCGAAAATTTGAATTCTGAATTGATATCATGGAATATTCCCGCATATTTACTCTTAAATATGCCCAGTTTTGTTTCAACGACACAATTTTTCAAATTTTAAAAATTTAATTCCGATATAAAAGTAATTTCAAATTTTTTTCCGCGTAATCCTAACGATCTTGGCTAAATGAAATAAATCACAGCTTTTGAAAACTCACATTCGATGAATCTAACTGCAGCTTTTTAATATTTACGCGCCTGCGCTCTCAGCAGGCAAAAACTCCCATCAAAACACCAGTCATTCGCTCAGCATACAATGCATTGATTTTCTAATGCTCGGATCATTTTCCATTTCATTCACCCATAATTTTTCAAACACCAGCTACATTCTGTAAAATAAAAAAAGAAAGCCATAAAGTTTTATGTCGCTGGACTGAGTTGAGCATTGGACCTCAATTCATTAAAAAAATTATTCACCTTGACGAATAATTAATCGGGGCATAAGTTTTGGAACTAAGCTCGATTCAAATTGCTGTCATAAGCTGCGAATTACTCATAGTAACTCATCATTGGCATCCGCATTTTTTCATCCGCCGGTGGCTCCACCTGTAACTACAATTTTTGTCTGGGTGTTAATTTTTTTGCAATGATCGCGCACGCGCACTGATATAAATTTGAAGCGAACTTCAAAATTCATATTCGCAAACTTGCTGTCAAGTGAACAATTTAATTCGGAAATACGTACGTTTTGAATATAATAGCAGGAGTCATTAGGTATTTTTCATGGTCGATAGAGTTGTAAGAGCCGCAAAGAAGTTCGTTCTTGAAGGTGAATAGATATTTATTAAGCGAATAAAGTCGCGGAGTTAAAAGATTTAAAGTGGTTCTTATGAGTTCATTTACTTGAACATTAGTTTGGGGATGCTAACTTTGTCAGGAGAAAGTCAGGTGTTACCTCTTTGACAGTTGAGTAGCAAATGCAAATTTCCGCAGAATAGCAGGTGTATTTATAACTAATCTTAGCGAATTGACCGAATCACTGCATTACTGCTATTCTCGGCGCTGATTGGCTCGGGCGAGAAACGTCGGTAACTGCGAGCCAATCAGGTGACAGTTTGACACTTTCACGTGATTGGTCATTTTTAGGTAGAGGGGGCTTAAGTTGATCCAATCAGAAGCCGGTTTTTTGCTAAGTTAGAGTAATTTGAGCAAATTCAATCTGCGTATCCAATTTTACAAGTTTTTAATTTTAAACTTGATGTTCAATTGACGCATAGGAAAATTAGAATATCGAGGTAAATAATTTTTAGTCATAAACAAATAGTTATTTATATTAAATATCAAAGTAGATAAATAAAAATGGGATGATAGTTGAATTTATTACAAGATCTATTAAAATTTTGAGTAAGGAAACAAAAATAAACGGTAGGATGTATAAGCGAGGGAATGAATTCGTAAAAAACTTAAAAATTTTCTTTGTTTAAAAAATTTGATGGCCCTGAAAAGGGCCGTTTGGTTTTGGGTTTCAAGTGGAGATGACCTAGGCACGTTCTCCTCGGATACGACGAGCCAATTGGATGTCCTTGGGCATGATGGTGACACGCTTGGCGTGGATGGCACAGAGGTTGGTGTCTTCGAAGAGACCAACTAAGTAAGCTTCGCTGGCTTCCTGGAGAGCCATCACAGCTGAGCTCTGGAATCGAAGATCAGTTTTGAAGTCTTGAGCGATTTCACGAACCAGACGTTGGAATGGTAGTTTACGGATGAGAAGTTCTGTGCTCTTCTGGTAGCGACGGATTTCACGGAGAGCCACTGTGCCGGGACGGTAACGATGAGGCTTCTTTACTCCTCCGGTTGCTGGCGCACTCTTACGAGCGGCTTTAGTAGCGAGTTGCTTACGTGGAGCCTTTCCACCGGTTGATTTACGAGCAGTTTGCTTAGTACGAGCCATGGCGAGTAGGTGACGAGTTAACGTAGCGATACGTTTGAGAGTTACAGGTAAATTAAAAAAAATGGCGCCCGTTTTCGCCTTTTTCTCAACTCACTGGCCGCATTGCGCGTTGTGATTCGGACATTTTCGGTAGAGGGGGATAATTTAGCGAACGTCTCTGTGATTGGTTCAAATTTAAGAGTGAGGGAAAAATTATCCGCTCCGTTGGAATCGAGCAGAAAGGGAAATCGTAAGAAAGTGCTTAAAAGAGACCACTTAGTTTGGCGATTTCATTATTTCTCTGACTTTGGTCGAGCGAACCTCTCCGCTACTTTAAACTCGTGACAATGACTGGCCGTGGTAAGGGAGGAAAAGGATTGGGAAAAGGAGGAGCCAAGCGTCATCGTAAAGTTCTTCGCGATAATATCCAGGGAATCACCAAACCAGCGATCCGTCGTCTGGCTCGTCGTGGTGGAGTCAAGCGTATCTCTGGT
The DNA here is from genome assembly GCA_030273425.1 of Microplitis manilae. Lineage (NCBI taxonomy): Eukaryota > Metazoa > Arthropoda > Insecta > Hymenoptera > Braconidae > Microplitis > Microplitis manilae. The sequence continues at coordinate 2,859,502 of CP092724.1, read as the reverse complement.
CTGATCTACGAAGAGACCCGTGGAGTTCTCAAGGTCTTCCTTGAAAATGTCATCCGTGACGCTGTCACCTACACCGAGCACGCCAAGCGTAAGACTGTCACCGCCATGGACGTTGTCTACGCTCTGAAACGTCAAGGCCGTACTCTTTACGGTTTTGGAGGTTAATTTTATCATTCGACACAGCAATCATTAAACAAAACGGCCCTTTTCAGGGCCACCAAATTTTTTATACGTGAAAAATAATCCAAGTTTCAAATCCCATTTAATCCTAATTTACTAAGTTTTTAACTACAATTCATCAAGATCTATATTTAATTTTAACACGAGCTCCAAATTATCGAGTACTTATGAAACATGAACCAATATCTAACATGATAAACTAAATCTTACTTTGTTTCATTTTCTATTTATTACTACCAGGATTAGGCTGCTCCATTTAAAACGAACATTTTTTTTTTTTAGCGGACACAAGAAAATTTTGTTATTTATGTTAAAAGAAAAATTCCCTGAAAATTTCAGCTCTTAATTTTAATTTTAAGTACTTCCTATCGAGCATCAAAGTTTTCCCATTTAAAAAGCATGTAAATCGAATAACTTTTCTTTAAAATTATTATAACTTAGCCCGATTTTGAGCTATCGTTTTGAAACCAGTTTTTATTTGTAGAGTATTTGTTGCTTTTTAAAAGTGTATACGACGATTTTGGTCTAACTCGATCCACGTCGATTTTATCAGCTCCGAAAGACAAATTTTCACTTTTTTCATTTATTTTTGTTAATAGTGAAGAGATCGTTCATCTGACAACAAATATGCATAGGACCAATCTTTTAGGAAATTTTATGCTCTACAAAATTGCTTATGACACTTATATTGCTAAAGTCCACTGTTCATGAGATACATGCATTTTAACATTTTGCAATAAAAAAAATTGTTAGCTTACTATGGTACTAATCTTTTTATTGTAAAATGTTCAAATGCATGTATCTCATGAACAGTGGACTTTAGCAATACAAGTGTCATGAGCAATTTTGTAGAGCGTAAAATTTCCTAAAAGATTCGTCCTATGCATATTTGTTGTGAGATAAACCATTTCTTCACAATTAACAAAAATAAATGAAAAAAGTGAAAATTTGTCTTTCGGAGCTGATAAAATCGACGTGGATCGAGTTAGACCAAAATCGTCGTATACACTTTTAAAAAGCAACAAATACTCTACAAATAAAAACTGGTTTCAAAACGATAGCTCAAAATCGGGCTAAGTTATAATAATTTTAAAGAAAAGTTATTCGATTTACATGCTTTTTAAATGGGAAAACTTTGATGCTCGATAGGAAGTACTTAAAATTAAAATTAAGAGCTGAAATTTTCAGGGAATTTTTCTTTTAACATAAATAACAAAATTTTCTTGTGTCCGCTAAAAAAAAAAAATGTTCGTTTTAAATGGAGCACCTTAACCAGGATGTAATAATTTAATATATCTATGCATCGAACATTGAATCGTCATTCGTCGTTTCGTTAATCTGTATAAGCAATTGTTAACTCCTGCGCCTTTCGACAGGATACCAAAAGTTATATCGGGGCCTGCAAATTATCAATGTCAATTCATATAATTACTAAATGCTGTTCAAAATCCCATCAGTCGACATACATTTTAACAAATATAAGTATTCCAAGTTATAATCTACCAATCGTTTGTGGTAACAGCTGATGTTTTATTCATTAATTCTAAATGTACTGAAACAGTTTAATTTTTTTGAGACAACTACTTAAAGTATTCAATATACTTAGTTTTAATAATTTTAGCAGGAATATGAAGTAAAATGGAACTGTATCGCTAAATTAAATTTATAACTGGCCTGAGTTCAAAGACTAATAAATTGAAGTAATAGGTAATTTGTCTAAAAAGATTAGCAAAATTATGAAAATTTAGATAGAAGACATCGTTGTGTTCAATAATAGTTTACCAATTGTGATTAGTAAGAACTCAATAAAATAATGTGAGTCTATAACATGTTATTATTCATATAAATAAACCCAAAGAGTATGTTACGTTGTGAAAAATTTGTTTGGCCCTGAAAAGGGCCGTTTGTTTATTAAAATTAATGTGCCATTTAGGAGCTGCTTTTTTCGGTTTTCTTTGGCAACAAGACAGCTTGGATGTTGGGCAGAACTCCACCTTGAGCGATGGTTACTCCTGAGAGAAGTTTGTTCAACTCTTCATCGTTACGGATGGCCAATTGAAGATGACGTGGGATGATACGAGTCTTCTTGTTGTCACGAGCGGCGTTGCCCGCCAACTCGAGAACTTCAGCGGCCAGATATTCCATCACAGCTGCGAGGTAGACTGGAGCTCCGGCACCAACACGTTCTGCGTAGTTGCCTTTGCGCAGCATACGATGGATTCGACCGACTGGAAACTGGAGTCCAGCACGGCTTGAACGGGTCTTAGACTTGCTCTTTGCTTTTCCTCCTTTACCACGACCAGACATGATGATGAGTTTGAGAGTTGACAGTAATCGAGACAAATTCACAGAGTGAACTGTTGAAGCGATTTAAAAAAAATTTGCCCGTCGCAATTTACTCATAAACTTTTTCGCCGGAACCAGCGACCCAATAGCATACAAGCTTCTATCCCCTCCACTAATCCTGCGCTCCTATTGGCTCGCAGGTCCCGCTTATTGTTACTATTGTTATTATTTTTCAGCCGTCGGTATCAGCGCTCCAATGAGATTACATTTATCCCCTCCACTCACTTTTACGCGATTTCATTGGCTCGCAGTTAACGATTCAAAAATCGGGGTACCACTGCCCAAAGCAATTTTTTGCCACATTCGACTTATCTTAAGAATAACTAAGTCTCCAGCTCATCATGCCGCCTAAGCCAAGTGGTAAAGCCGTCAAGAAGTCTGGCAAAGCCCAGAAAAACATCACCAAGAGTGACAAGAAAGGACGCAAGAAGAAGCGTAAGGAAAGTTACGCCATCTACATTTACAAAGTGCTCAAACAGGTTCATCCTGACACTGGAGTCTCCAGCAAGGCGATGAGCATCATGAACAGTTTCGTCAACGACATCTTCGAGCGAATTGCCGCTGAAGCTTCAAGACTTGCGCACTACAACAAGCGCTCTACCATCACCTCCCGGGAGATTCAAACCGCAGTCCGTCTTCTGTTACCTGGTGAGTTGGCCAAGCACGCCGTCTCCGAAGGAACTAAAGCTGTCACCAAATACACCAGCTCCAAATAATTTTCCTAATCCTCATTATAAACAAAACGGCCCTTTTCAGGGCCACCAAAATTTTAAAAACGAAAGAAAATTTCAGTTTTTACTTGAATTTCAATAATGATTTTCTGTCTGGATTTGATTCCATACTCCCATTCAATTTAAAAATGTACATCTATCTTTCGAATCTTATCAACACATACATGAGAGAACTAAATTTTTTAATAAGTTTAGATTATAACAGTACTGATGCGAATAAAAATTCCAGAATAAATCTGACGTAAATAAACAGTAGGTCACTTGTTATCAAAACTTGCTAATTTCAGAAACTGATACCTCTTTTTAGCTTTCATTTCAAGAATATTTAGCAATAACTTAACTGTAATAAAAGCCATTATTTTTTCCTGTAAAATTTCGAATTTATAGATAATTTATACTTGACGCAGAATCAAAATTTTTCAAACTAATAAAATACTGAAAATTTTGTCAAATTTGAATTTCCCGGAAAATTTGATGAGTTACAAATTATCTCCCACTGTCTGTCAGAACAAATAATTAATTATAAAAACACTAAGTTGGCATTTCACTTCAGATAAAAATTTTCACCAGATGCATTCATAAACTTGGCTAGGATTTTTCATCGCAATTCGAGGTTAGACTATCGATTATCTCTGCAACTGAGAGTCAAAACTTTAGCTCATAACCTCAAACTATCCCTGGAAATTAAATCATTCAAGTACCTAAGGAAATATAAAGATATAAATCATGAGTATCATAAATATAACAAATAAGTTGTCAAGTTTCCGAGTGATTCCAAGCTGGAGCTGGGTAATTATTTATCAGTTAATTAATTATTTATAATTTCTGTGCCCGGTTCATTGAACTGACACCAGCACAGACAATTCTGAAACTTTAAATTAATTTTTAAAATTTAGGCCAAAGTAGTTCGGTACTCAACGAAAGAGGAGAAGGAACCCGAGATTCCCGTCAACGAACTCCAGGGAATCTTTAGTGCCCAGAACCAAAAGGAAAACGGAAAACCCTACGACAAGAAGCCGTTTAAAATGAGGATTGAAGCCGGCAAAGACTACCAGTGGTGCCTGTGTGGACAAAGCAAAAGTCAGCCCATTTGTGACGGCACTCACAGGAACATCTTCCTCAAGATAAAATTACGACCCATCAGATTCCGCGTGAAAGAGACCAAAGACTATTGGCTTTGTAATTGTAAGCAAACTTCTAATAGACCGTTCTGTGACGGTACTCATCTGCGAGAGGATATTCAAGAAAAAAGATTCTGATAAATTTAATACTATTTAAATAATTAAAGTTTCAGTAATCATGTAAATATTTTTACGTCATTAAAATTGTTACACTTAATTATTTTTTTAATTTTTAATTCATTTCCTGTAATTTTTTATTTAAATTTTTAAAAAAATTCATCACAGTAAAGTTAGCATGATTTTGAATGAGTGTGAATGTAGCAGACATCAGACAAATTTAAAATTTTAAATAAATGCGCATTTAAAAAATTTTAAAATTAATAAGTGCATTTTTTATAAATATTATTTTTTAAATTATGTACTATATTTATTTATAATTTTAAATTTGTCTGTCTGCTACATTCACACTCATGATTTTCAAGTTAAGATAATTTAAAACTTTTGAATTTTTTTTTCTACATAAATTACAAAAAAAAAAAATAAAATAATAAAAATATGCATTTGTAGGAAATTAAAAAAACTACAAGTGCATTTATTTAAACTTTTTTTTTATAATTTATCTTTTTGAATAAATTCAAAAAGTTATTAGATGTCAGCTAATTTCAGTATCATAAGTTAGCGGACACTTTAATATTTTAAAATATTAAAATAAAATAAAAATAAAAAAATGCACGTTTAGAAAATTTTAAAATGAGTACATGCATTTTTTTAAATTTTATTATTTAATATTTTTCGGTGTAATTAAAAAATTTTATGTCTGCTATATTTACACATCAAAATTAAAAAACATGATCCAGAAGTTAGCAGACAATCAATAATTTTTGAATTTTTTTTTCAACAGTTAAATTAAAAACAAAAACTAAAAAAATGCACATGTAAAAAATAAAAAAAACTACAGGGGAATTTTTCAAAATATTTTTTTTTTATAATTTATTATTTTTTTTAAATTTCAAAAATTATTTGACGTTTGCTAACTTTGGTATCATAAATTTATGATCCAGATGTTAGCAAACAATCAACAATTTTTGAATTTTTTTTTCAACAGTTAAATTAAAAAAAAAAAAAAAAACTAAAAAATGCACATGTGGAAAATAAAAAAACCACAAGTGCAATTTTTCAAAATATTTTTTTTTTTATAATTTATTATTTTTTTTAAATTTCAAAAATTATTTGACGTTTGCTAACTTTGGTATCATAAATTTATGATCCAGATGTTAGCAGACAATCAATAATTTTTGAATTTTTTTTTCAACAGTTAAATTAAAAAAAAAAAAAAAACTAAAAAAATGGACATGTCGAAAATAAAAAAAACCACAAGTGCAATTTTTCAAAATATTTTTTTTTTTATAATTTATTATTTTTTTTAAATTTCAAAAATTATTTGACGTTTGCAAACTTTGGTATCATTAAAAAACCCGGGATTAAAAACTTTTAAATCTAAAAAAAAAAAATAATTTTGATATTTACAAATATAAAATTTATGTTAACAAAAATAAATGTGTATTTTCAATGCATAAAAAGTCAAGATTAATTTCCATGAGCCTCCAAGATCCAGGATTGGTAAATTCTGACGTCGGAACCCGGAACTAATTCAATAATTCAAACTTAGACGCTGTTTTAACCGTCACTCGAGCACCAACAAACAAATGTTTAAATAAAAAGTTATTACTGACATAAAAAAGTATAAATAACAAACCAAATAATTATCCAGCAAGTTTTTTATATAAATAATAAATCAAAAATTTTAAAAAATGAAGTCTTCGTAAGTATTCATTTATTTTATTTACTACAATTAGGTTATGCGGTGACAGTTGATATTTAAAGTAAATTATTCACCAAAAATATGAGAATTATTTGTAATTTTAAGTAGATAATTAATTTTCGTTTGATAATTATTGATGTTTAATTTTTTTTAGACGAATGAAACCCCCGGTGTCTGCTAAGAAACCGTCGACGACATCCAAAGATCCAGTCCAAGTTTACTGTAGGATTCGCCCGATGCAAAATCCAACAGACGTGTCATGTATGAAAATAATCTCCGACCAAACGATACTGATAACTCCACCAGAGTCATCAGTTAACTTCCGGAATGCCAACAGCAAGGAAATCCAGACGACGTTTACTAGAGTATTTGGTCCAGACACAAAACAACGTGATATATTTAATCTAACGTCTCTACCACTTGTTGAAAATCTCATCCACGGTAAGAATGGTCTTTTATTCACGTACGGAGTAACCGGAAGCGGGAAAACCTACACCATGACTGGAGAGCCGCAGGACGGGGGAATAATGCCGCGATGTCTGGATGTTCTGTTTAACAGCATCAGCAATTATCAGTCGAAAAAATTTGTGTTTAAACCTGATAAATTGAATGGGTTCGATGTTCAGAGTGAGACTGATGCGATGCTGGATCGCCAGAGCGAAATGCACGCCGGGTTGATGACACCATCGCGCAATGCCAATGGGAAATTCAAAATCAGGCGGCAGGACAGCGACAGTGACAGCAACCCGATGATTCCTCGGGAGCCAGATGAGTCTCAGGCGCTGAATGTTGACCCGGATAATGCTTACGCTGTTTTTATAACGTACGTGGAGATTTATAATAACAGTGTGTACGATTTGCTGGACGATGGTGATCCTCGGGTCAAGACGATGCAGAGCAAAATAGTCCGCGAGGATGGGAACAAGAATATGTACGTCCACGCGGTGACGGAGGTTGAAGTCAAGAGCGCTGATGAGGCTTTCGAAGTATTCCAGCGGGGACAGCGTAAACGCCGGGTTGCACACACGGCCCTCAATGCTGAGTCCTCTAGGTCCCACAGTGTCTTCACGATACGGCTGGTCCAGGCACCGCTTGACTGCGATGGTGAGAATGTTATCCAGGATAAAAGGGTGATTTGCATCAGTCAACTGTCTCTGGTTGATCTTGCTGGCAGTGAACGGACCAACAGGACTAAAAATACCGGGAAGAGACTGAAAGAAGCGGGTAATATTAATAATTCACTGATGACATTGCGATCTTGCTTGGAAATTTTGCGGGAAAATCAAACCCAGAGCACAAAAAAACTTGTTCCTTATCGAGATTCAAAGCTGACGCATTTGTTTAAAAATTATTTCGACGGAGAGGGCAAGGTTAGGATGATTGTCTGCGTCAATCCACGTGCTGATGACTACGACGAAACGATCCAGGTCATGAAGTTCGCGGAAATGACTCAGGAGGTCCAGGTGTCAAGGCCACAGGTTAATAAATTGGATCTGGGATTCACTCCGGGCAGGAGACAAGCCAATAAAATATTTAAGGAGGCGCGAAGTCGCTTAGAGAAAGAGGGCCGTGATGTTGGAGACCTGGACATTGATCTGGGGCTCGTTTATAGTCTTGGTGGATCATTCCCTGACTTTGATATCAACAATCCTCATGATGACAGTATCATTACAACGTTGATGCAGTTCTTGGAGCAGAGAATAAACAAACGTAATTTACTGCGCAGTGATCTTGAGAGGAAACAAAATGAATTCCGTAAAATGCTGGTCAATTTGGAGCAGGATAATAATTTTTACAAGAATGAAAATGTGTCACTGAAGGCAGTCAACGCACAGCAGAAGAAAACTCTTGATGCTTTGGGTAATCATATTAATAAAACAGAGTCTCAGATTAATAGTTTGCTGAGAAAACTTAATAGCGCGAATGAAACCATAAAAAGTTTGCAGCAGGAGCTACGGGACCGTGATCTGGCTCTGAATCAGCGGCTGATTGATAAGCAGAAGGTAAAGCAGAAGTACAACACCAAGATGCAGATGGAGACTGACAAAATGAACAGGGAGTTGGAGAATAGGCTGAGACAACAGCGTCTGCATCTTCATAATCAGATGAAAGATAAAGAAGAAAAGCTGAAGAAAGTCAAGCAGATTCTTGACAACGAAGAAAATTTTGGCATTGACGCGGCCAAGGATTCTGCGGAGAAAGAAGTCATGAGCGATGGAAAAGAAACTGTTGCTGAGAGATCCAGGCGTGACACCAGAGTTGCTGTTGCCAATTTGAGACACAGAAGATCTCAGAGTGCCGACAGGTGGATTGACCACCGACCTGGTGCTCTGGTGCCCATCGGTACCATCCTCCAGCCGCTGATGCGCCGGAGAAGGAGCGTCTCCAAGTTGACGAGTCCCAAGGAAATAACTGACGGAGCTTCTAGGTACTGTCTGATGGCACAGGAGCAGGACACCGACGGGGAACTGGAGACTAAATTATACAAAGCTGATATTGTCCCCACCAGCGGTGGTGGTGCTCAGGTTGTTTTCAATGACATCGAGTGTCTGAAACAGCTGTCGCCGAGCAGCTGCCGCAAACGCAGTGGAATTGACAATAAAGAAAATGCTGATGAATTAATTAATGATAAAAAGAGACCGCGTGTTAATAATTAGTTATTATTAATTTATAATTTGTTTTTTATTTTTAGATCTATTATTATTATTTAATTTTTTTACATGACAATTACTTAATTTTTTATTTTTAATACGATGTTTAATTTTTTGTTGTTCAGAGTTTTATTTTCGGTGGCAAAAAATATTTTTTAGTTTTCATAAAATTTATTTTTAAAAATATGCTTTTCAAATTTAAAACCGGGCATTTTATTATTTTTGTTTAAAAGCAAATTATCTTTAAAAAAAAAAACTTGAAATATTTTTTTTTACTAAAAAAAATCTGAAAAAAAAAATTAAACGTCTTTATATAAGTAATAAATAAATATAACTTTATATCAGTACTTATAACTATTTAATTAGTTGTATTAAAAAAATATTTTTAAAATAAAATAACATTTATTTATTCATATATTTGTTTTATTTGACTGGTATTTTTTTTGTTTTTTTTTTTTTTTGTTAAAATTAAACTTACAGTTCAACAACTAATATTTTTATATCAATTTGAAGTCTTAATTATAAATTTAATATGTATTTCTTTAGTGTGATATTTATTGATAAAAATAAAGTTACATAAATTTTGAAATTTTCAACATGAAAAAAAATAATATAAAAACTTTAAGTTTTTAAATTATTGAGCATTTATTTTTATGCATTAATTTTAAATATTTAAAATGGCAATAAGAGCATACAAAATTTTAAATCTCTGAGCGGCATTTAGTGAAAGAAAAATATATAATTTATAATAAATTTTAAAAAGTTGGAAAATCCAAAAGTGCACACCTCAATCGCTCATTTTACTGTTACTCATTAATTTTTTTTTCATTATTTTTTTTTTTTTTTTTATTTAAGCGATAACTTTCGAAAAACAAGACTTATCGACTTATTTTTTTTTATTATCTGTGTATTTTTAATCACAAGAACCCTTTCAAAAATCATTATCTGAATCCTTTTTTTTTGGTGTAATTAATAAAAAAACGTGAAAACTGATTTTTAACAAAAAAAAAATTTAGCTGCCATTTTCTTTTATTTTTACTATTATTATTGCTCATAATTTATAATCATGAGTAATAAAAAAAAACCTCATTTTTTTTTATTCATATTAGGGGAGAGTGGGGTCAATTGAACCAAAAATACTTTGACATTTTTTTTTTATATGAATAAAAGCAAAATGATAACTTTTTTTTTTACAAAATTATAATTTATTATATTGACTATCATTTCTCACAAGCACATAGCTTAACGAATGATGAAGATTTTCAATAAATACGAAGTTGTACAACTGCATCAAATGGTTCAATCGTCCCCTTTGCGGGGGCAATTGAACCACTAGTCGGGGACAATTGAACCAAGAGTATTAGAACCATTAATGAATGACTTTAATGAATATTTTACTATTCATTACAGCTTAAAACTAAAATTACAACACTTCTAATAATATTTATTATTTTATATAACATTATATGTTATAACAATCACTTTTGAAACTTCTGTCAATATAATTATTTTTTTTCTTGGTTAGTTTAGCTTGTTTTCACATTCTGTCAAGATGCGCGCGCATTTCTGATGCTCACAGTGTGATTCGTGTGGTTCAACCGTCCCCGAGAGTACTGGTTCAATTGACCCCATATGATTTTATTTAAATAATTAGTTTAAAAAAAAATATTCAAGAACTATTTTACTAGAAGTAAAGCTAGAAATTTATGACTAATATATGTAAGAAGATATTACAAAAAAAATTTTAAGATTTCATTTGAAAATTAAAAAATTATTAAACAATTTACCAAGAGCTGAAATCAAGGTTTAGATACCTAAAAACACAAAAACTTGAATTTTTTAAAATTAAATTATCATATTGGTTCGAAATTTTGATCAGACTAAGGTTTAGTGTATTAAAATATAATTCCAAGAGGACAACTCATTTTTATATTTTTTTCGATTTTTTAAGCTTACTGGTTCAATTGCCCCTTGGTTCAATTGCCCCTTGGTTCAATTGACCCCACTCTCCCCTACTCATTTGACATGTGATTTGAAAAAAAAAAAAATAAAAAAAAAAATGGCAGCAAATTTTTTTTTTTGTTAATATTCAGTTTTGACGTTTTTTATTAATTACATCAAGATAAAAAGGATTCAGATAGTGATTTTCGAAAGGGTTCTTGTGATCAAAAATACACAGATAATAAAAAAAAAAATAAGTCGATAAGTCTTGTTTTTCAAAAGTTATCGTGTTTAGACGAGTCCGAACACGACAATTGACGCACTGGGGGCTTCAGACTAAATCAATTTTTTTAAATGGATCACATCATGAATTAAATAAAGATTACATTGAAAAATGTTCCTTAATAAATTTCCTTTAAAATGGTATACACTATTAACAACTTTGGTGTACTATAAAGAAAGTAGAGAGGATTTAAAGTCAGTGAAAGGGCCGAGAGCGAGAGAGTGACAGTAAAGCACACTCAACGCTTTCGCGATTGAGGTGTGCAATTGTTTATTAACAATTGCAAAAAATCAAAGTATTGTTTTAAACAAAATGGCCGGAGTTGCGCTCTCAAAATGGCGCCCATATTTAGAAACATAACCAAATTCCAGTACGCGTACTAAAGTAAATTTATTTGATTGGTTAACAAAAAAAAGAAAAAAAAATTAGCAAAAATAATTTTTAAATTTACGAGACTAGATAGAGACCTTAAAGTATTTAAAATTAATAATAATTACATCAAGTTTAATGTCAATTTAATTATAAAAATGATTAGTATTTCTGTTTACTTTTATTTATTTATAATTTATTATTATTATTATTAAAGTTTTAATATTTCTTTTTAAATATTCTTTTAAAATTACGCTTTAGATCATTTCGCGTGTTGTACAATAAATTTATTTTGATTCTAAGTTATTATCTATTTGCGCGTTATTTTTATTATACTATAAAAAATAAATAAAAAAAAATAAGTAAATCACTTGACAGTAATTAACATGATATAGAAAATGACAATGTAGTGCGCATGTAATAAAACGCAAAGAAAAATAATAATAATAAAATTTATCTTTAGTTAGAGCTTTTGTATCGATAAAAAAAAGTAATTTAAACCAATCGACGGGACGTTGACGTTCGTTTGATTCAATTTTACTTAAATACTAACAATAAGACTTATTGTAAAATAATATTTTAAATTATTTATTCAATGGCCTTACTCATGAATTCAATAAATCGCTTGCCATACTGCTCTGGATCACAAGTCGAAATCCCGTCGACATTAGAACCGTACTTAACAGTTTTAGCTGCTTTGGCCGCTTGTTTTCTTACTCCGTAGTGAGTCAGCACATCAATTATAGCAAGAAAATATATTTCTTTATTAGGAGCTCCTGTTAAAATATTTATCATTTATTACAAATAAAATAACAACAAATATATGAGGGAATAAAATACCTTCTGCACTAGGAATTGCATAAATATCCAGCTCAGGAATTATCGCTCCCTCGTACTGAAGACTCATTTCTCTCATTAATCCGGCGTGTGGTGATTCTGGAGGCGTTGTCATTGCGGCAACTCCACTCCAGCCCCAAGTTCGACTGAACAATGATAATTATTTAATAATTAAATTGTTTACTATCTCAAGAATTGTTTTATTAAAATAATTACTCGGCAGTAGGTCCCCGGGAATCGATTCCACTCCCAGACTCGCTGTCTTCTTCGTCTTCGTGGTTGTCTTCATCTTCACCGCGCTCAGCTCGCTCTCTGTTCTCCTGTTCAGCTCTAGCGCAGTCATGTAATCCCAGCAGTAATGAATAATCCATCAAATGTAATCTTGTAAGGAACTAAAAAAAATTTTTAATCAATCATTATTGTTACTGTTATTAAAACACTAAATACTAGGGTTTTCCATTTAAAACGAACATTTTTTTTTTTTAGCGGACACAAGAAAATTTTGTTATTTATGTTAAAAGAAAAATTCCCTGAAAATTTCAGCTCTTAATTTTAATTTTAAGTACTTCCTATCGAGCATCAAAGTTTTCCCATTTAAAAAGCATGTAAATCGAATAACTTTTCTTTAAAATTACTATAACTTAGCCCGATTTTGAGCTATCGTTTTGAAACCAGTTTTTATTTGTAGAGTATTTGTTGCTTTTTAAAAGTGTATACGACGATTTTGGTCTAACTCGATCCACGTCGATTTTATCAGCTCCGAAAGACAAATTTTCACTTTTTTCATTTATTTTTGTTAATTGTGAAGAAATGGTTTATCTCACAACAAATATGCATAGGACCAATCTTTTAGGAAATTTTATGCTCTACAAAATTGCTCATGACACTTATATTGCTAAAGTCCACTGTTCATGAGATACATGCATTTTAACATTTTGCAATAAAAAAAATTGTTAGCTTACTATGGTACTAATCTTTTTATTGTAAAATGTTAAAATGCATGTATCTCATGAACAGTGGACTTTAGTAATATAAGTGTCATGAGCAATTTTGTAGAGCATAAAATTTCCTAAAAGATTGGTCCTATGCATATTTGTTGTGAGATAAACCATTTCTTCACAATTAACAAAAATAAATGAAAAAAGTGAAAATTTGTCTTTCGGAGCTGATAAAATCGACGTGGATCGAGTTAGACCAAAATCGTCGTATACACTTTTAAAAAGCAACAAATACTCTACAAATAAAAACTGGTTTCAAAACGATAGCTCAAAATCGGGCTAAGTTATAGTAATTTTAAAGAAAAGTTATTCGATTTACATGCTTTTTAAATGGGAAAACTTTGATGCTCGATAGGAAGTACTTAAAATTAAAATTAAGAGCTGAAATTTTCAGGGAATTTTTCTTTTAACATAAATAACAAAATTTTCTTGTGTCCGCTAAAAAAAAAAAATGTTCGTTTTAAATGGAACACCCTACTAAATACTTACATCGACATCGGCTGTTAGTGTTTCAATTAATTTAGTCTTCGCTTCGTCGCCGATATAAATCTTCATTCCTTCTTTAACGAAGTCATTGTCTTTGTATGTTGGCAAATCTTTTTCTTTCTCTTTATCAGATGCTTCGCGATCGACCGTTGAACCCTTGAGATCAAACTTCTTGTGCGTGGTTAAATGGTTCGAAAATACATTTCTTATTGAAACTACGTAATGCTCGACACCGTCAACGGTTAAACGATACATTCCTAAATACTGTGGCAATAAAGTCTTTCCATGTCTTTCTACAATATACTGAAAAGAAAAAAAATCACTCATTATAATCATTACTTTATTTTAAATTTTTTAAAAATTAATTTATTTATTTATTTATTTATTTATTACTTACTGGATGGTAGTGTTTCAAAAATGAATGCATTCTCTCCACTTCCTCACTAGTTAATGTTTTTATTATAAATAATTTATCATAAGATTGATAAAACTTAGCACCACTTTTTCCAGAAGAGTCGTCTAGTGTTGGCTGGGATCTAAAAAAAATAAAAATAAAATAATTAATTTAATTGCCACTTAATTTTTTAAATTCACACCTTAAAATCCAAAAGCTTTGACAAATATTATTATTTTTTATGTCAAGTGCACACGTTGTTTTTTAAACCGTTACCTTTTGAATGATGAATTTTTTATGTTCTTGCATTTAATTTCACTCTGAAATTTTTAAGCGCGAAATAGTTATTTTAAAAAACGTCAGCCTGGTGTTTTTCGAATTTAAAATTTAAAAAAACTTCAGGTATTTTTGGCAACATTTCTATGGAAATTTATTCCGAGAATTTAAAATTTAATTTTCGTAGAACAAATTAATTAAATATTAAATGAATATGTAAGCCCCGTTTAGGGATTTCAAATATAAATATAAGCCTTGCTAACCATACAAGGACAGTTAAAATACAATATAAACTTTAAACTGTAACAGATTATTGATGCGACATAAATATAAATTACGCGATCAATTCTCCAGCTTATTAATTCATAAGCTCAAGCTCAAGTCACAGGCTTGCGTTTAAATCGTGTTGGTGAGCTGTGTATGTGATAAAAGCATAAGCTTGATATACATATATATAATCACCAAATATATACAACGTATACCAATAACAATAACAAAACATTTTTTCTTTCCATCCTCCCAACAAATTTATTTATTTAATTAAAACAATTAATGGGAACTTTTATTTTTAAAATAAACTTTGCATGTGTTAGTGGTGCAATTACTTTATATGAAGTATTTTAAATATAACAGTTTATATTTAAACTCTATTTCCAAGTTAATTTATCTGCGAGCGATTATTTAAAAATTTGAATTTTTACCAGTGACCCCTGGCGGTAAAAATACAAAACAACTTGTGTTGGCAGCAGTCACCTTTGGATCGTGATGCCAAAACTTATTTTAATTATTTATTTACTTGATACTAATAATGAAGCTGGTAAAATTAACTTGAATAAAAGAGTGCACGGAAAAAACAAGATAGTACTGGTTACTGTTCTGCGCAGTAATCAACGACTAATATAGGTAAAAATACATTTTAACATGACTGATTGATATTAGAACAGGAGTGAATCATAGATTAACACGAACTATTACTTTTTAAACAGTAACCAGTGCTGTCCTACACAGTACATGAAACATATGACTGGTTACTGTGAAAATAGTTGTCATTAATATCCAAAACAGTACTCAGTCCTGTTCTGACATGAACGGTTACTACATTCATATGTCTCTTTACTATTCTTGACAGTAGAGCTCTATTTTAACCTTTCTCTAAAGTTTAATAGTTTTCTGTCAGTGTGCTTTAATAATTATGATAAAAAATAATTTTTTATAAGAAAAAGTTACGAATAAATAATGGTGATTATATCATTACATGCGTACAAAGTTGATAAATATTTCCAATTCGTACAAGAACTAAAATCGCTATCAACTTTGTACGCATGTAATGATATAATCACCATTGAAGACTTAAATTACTGTTCAGTTACTCACATAACTATCAATAAAAGCGGAGGTCGGTATATTTGAAAATGATGGATTTAGACGTTACTTATCTTAAATGTAAGAAGCTTGTTATTTTGTCAAATAATAATTGTTAATTTGTGTAAACAAGAGTTGAATAAAGATACTTTTAAAAAATTTGATAAACCATTAAACTAAGTTATCAAGCTCTATTTTAATTTTATTTAATATATATTAATAATCCTTACATAAAAAAGAAGAAAAAGTAATTATTTTAAAATATTTACGCAATTCTATCTCTATCTATACACATATATGAATAATAACCTGAAAAATTTAAATAATCTATACTTGACAGATTTCAATTATAGAGCTCTACTGTTAAGAATAGTTAAGAGACATATGAATGTAGTAACCGTTCATGTCAGAACAGGACTGAGTACTGTTTTGGATATTAATGACAACTATTTTCACAGTAACCAGTCATATGTTTCATGTACTGTGTAGGACAGCACTGGTTACTGTTTAAAAAGTAATAGTTCGTGTTAAGCTATGACTCACTCCTGTTCTAATATGAATCAATCATGTTAAAATATATTTTTACCTATATTAGTCGTTGATTACTGCGCAGAACAGTAACCAGTACTATTTTGTTTTTTCCGTGTGCAATTAAATTAAAACTGCTTTGTATTTAAAATTAAATAGTTAACTGTCTCTATCTGCAGCAAAAAAAAAATAAAAACGTGAATTTAAATAAATAAAAAAAAAAAAAACAAAAAAACGATGACGTTAATCACAGACGACGACAAAAAAAACAGTAAAATGTATTAGGGGGAACACAAAATAAAATTTCAAACCTCAGACGTTTTGGTTTAAAACTGTAGGTACGTTGCGGCTTATTGATATGGGGTAATTGTGTTTGCGCGGTTGCAGAAGTTGCTGTTGACGGTACTGTTATAGTAGGAGCTGTTGCGGATCTCTGTACCAATTGATGTATCCTGGGATTTGAATTTGCTGGCCTATTTATATTGTCACCAGCATTTTCTCGTTTTTTCAATCGACCCAAACCTCGCGACGGATTAAACACACGACATCTACATTATAATTACAATTATAATTACAAATTTAACAAAACTTTATATACTGATTCCTAGTGATTGGTTTTTTTTGTGGTGGGCGGATGGAAATTTATTTATTTCGCCAACTTATTTATAGATTTCATAGATAATTAATAAAATTTATAATATAATTATTAATTTATAAATTATTTTGCCGACTATACGCTATTGTAATTCGTTTGAAAAGAGCTGGGACAAGTGACTTTTAATAAATGTCGCTGTAAAAATTATTTATGTTTTTAATTATGATAATTAATTACTACACGGAGAGAAGAGAATGGTAAATTCTCCAATGTAACATAGTAATTATTACTATGTAGCATGGTAACGCAAGTTTTTAGCCGTATTATTTATTTGACATAGTAATTTGTCCGATGTTGAATGGTAACGCTAGCCATGCTAGCATGGGAATCATTACCATGCTACATTGGAATCATTCCTATGCTACATTGGAATTATTACAATTTCGATGAAGCTGCTTCCAATTGAAGGTAGTAAAAGGTTGATATTAAAATAAGGTTTTATAATTAAAAGATTAGGTTATTTAATTAATAATAAATAAATTTTTAACTAAAATTTTGAAATAAAATAATAAATATTAACATTAACAAATTTTAACATGGGTTATTTTTATTAGAAAAATATTATACTAATTTAATTATTTATTCAAAGACATTTAATTAATATTTTATTGTAAGAAAAATAATTAATTATGAATTATTAATGCAGAGGAAATTAACAATTATCTAAATTAAAAATATATTAAATCCATTAACAACATTTTAAATCAGAATACAATAGACAATGATACTTTGTCAAATAATACTTGAGTTTCGTATCATTGATAATTTTCATTAAAATAATATTCATTGATATAAGTAGTAATTAAGTTTAATATATGTACAGGTTATATTAGACGTATATACTATATAGCAGCGCTTAATATTGAAACTGCTTTCACGCTATTCAGCATGAGACTCAGTACCATTCTAGCATGGCTTTGATTACTATGCTACAAAGTAATATTTACCAGTAGCATGGTTACTATGTAGAATGGTAAATATTACCAGAAGAATGGTAATCATTCCCATGCTACATAGTAATGACTCCTATGCTTTGAAAAATAGGACTGGTTACCATGCTACATAGTAATAATTACTATGTTACATTGGAGAATATACCATACACTTCTCTCCGTGTAACTTATGTGATAGCGTATAATCAACTATTAAAATTTTTAAAAATAGAAAATAAATTATACCTGGTCATTGATTCCTTGTAATCAACATCATCGATACCAAATCTCTCACGCAAATTTCTGAATACCAATGGGCAGTACTCTTTTATTTTAAAATGTGATGGCATATTTTCTCTGTAAAATAAAAATTAACAATTTATATTTAATCTCAAGCTTCAAGTATCTAAAAAAATAATAATAACATTAAATCAGTACGATTTGATATTAAAAAATAATGAATTGGTAGACGTAAATCACCTGAATAAACATATAAATTAAATGATACTTGTTACAAGTATACAAAAAACATTAAAAACATACTAATGTTTTCAAAATAATTCAAGTTTTAGTTGTGTAATAAAATTATAAATATCTAAAATAGACATTAAGTGTTATCTATGCTTTTAAAATTCAAAAGTTGGTCTACTTTTTTAAATTTATGGCTCAGTATGTACACACTTTAAAATAATAAATATTTATGTCTACGCGACAATTCTTTTGGTAATCGATACTTTTTTAATTATACAGTAGATTTTAAAATAAATTATTTATTATTGAACAAACTTGGCTGCTAAAATGTTTACAACTTTATAAATATATAATAAAAACATTCCAAGTGTCTACTGACTTTATTTCAATTAAAAACATACGTAATAATTTTATAAGTCTTGCCAATTTTTAACAATTACGTAGTGGTGTTTGATATAAATTCAAATTGTGGCTTAACTATTGAATTTATGAGAAAAGTTATGAAGACCTTTCTTGTAGAGAATTAAATTTCCTACAAAAACATTTATATTCATTTTTACCATATCTTTGATAGTTGGGTCAGAATTTCAATTAAAAGTACAAGTAAGAAAAATTTGAATTTCAATAAATAATTTTCCCGCGGCTTATAATTCAAATAATAATTCAAGTATTGAGCTTACGTAAAAATGTATAGAAATCATTTTTATAGAGAATTAAATTTCCTACAAAAACATTTATTATAATTTTTGTCATATCTTCGATAGTTTATCCAGAATTGTGGTTCGAAGTTAACTGAAATAAAAATTAAACGTCTTTATGAAATTTAAACTCATCTAATAAATGCAATAAGTAAAATAACTTTTAAATAGAATTACTAATAATTTCAAACTTCAGTAACTTATTTACAATAAAATTACCCATTAAAAACATTAAAGTATTCATTGAAAGATAGCCAGTAATACAGAAGACCTTCAAGGTTTCTATTATTACAGACACTCGACCAATCTACTATTAAACTTTTATATTTAGAATTAAGCCACTTTACTAGACAACCAATAAATACATAAGAAAATACCTTTGTAAATAATTAGAGGTATAAATAAATTTTTTTCAAATAATTTATTACAAACAAACTTACTTATTAAATAGATGATTATCGACTTTTAATTTGCTGTAAGCCCTAAAATCATCTGGTAGCAGCATAACTGGTATGTTAACGTGACTTAGCTCATTTATCTGCAATTGTAAATAACAATATCAACAACAACAATAACAACTTATTTAATAACAAAAAATCCTATAAATATTTTTTTAATAAAAAAAAAATGATGCAATAATTTAAATTCAGCAATTAAATGTAAAAGTGTGTGAACGTGTATGTGAAATAAATTAACATAGTTAATTGATATTTATCACGCGACATTGCTCTATTAAATTCTTATAATTATATACACACATATTTTTTCTTTAAATAAATTATAGAACTTTTTTTATTAGGGATATAAATTATTCAGAGTAAAATATTTTTTTAGACTGAGGTATGGAAATAAAAATTACTTAAGTAATTAAATGATTTTATTAAAATAATAAAATCAATAGGTACTTGAGTCAATTAAATATAAATTTTCTTTTTAATCCTTCACCTCAGAAATTAAAGACTAAAGGTCATGTGTTATAACAATAAAAATGCGGTCTTACAATTAAATTTTAATTGTTTATTACTTGAGTAATTTTTATTTCATTTTATCGTTGTAGTAATTAGTGTGTAAAAAATAAATCCTTCCCAGAAAAATAAATTATCCTTTTAGCGAACAATTGACAATTTTCGGATTTTTTTTTAACAAATCAAAAAAAAACCATAGGCGCAGTTTTTGAAATATTTTTATTTTACACAAAAAAAAAAAGATTTCTTGACAAAAAAAATCTTGCTCCCAAATTTCTTTGAATTTATCGTTGTTAAAAAAAAAAATCAAAAATTATTAGACGTCAGTTAACTTGAATACCAGAAAGAATATAATAATTCATAGAAAAACAACAAAGTAATCATGAAATTTGAATATTAATTAACGTTGACATTGCACGGTATAATTATTATGCGAGTTAACAATAATTGTAAGCATTTATAAAAAAATTATTTGTTATTTAAATAATTAAAATTTTTGTACTGAAGTAGTCGGCAAGTGATTGAAAGTTTGTCATAATTGAATCATTGATTTGAGAAACCCCATAAGTCATAATTTTTACGAAATTGGGTTTTTTGCATTTTTGTGTTCTTTGGATATCCTCCATCGAAATCAATCAAAATATGCATCAAAGCGTTTAAAGTTCAACCACGCGGGTGATAAATATCTCGTTTAGATGAGAAACCCCATAAGTCAATAACTAATGGGGTTTTCCAAATAAACATGCAATTTTAGATTAACAGAAATCATTTTCTTTTTGTTTTTTCACAGAAAAAATTTTTTTTAAGTACAAAAAATAATTTTGAATTGAAATTGGCGCCTAAAAAAATTAATGATTATTACAATTTACGTATATTATAGTTCCAATACACTCTTCGTACTTTATTTTATAAATATAATAAACAATTTACGGAGAAAATTTGAAAAATGAACGATTTTATAACTATTTTTTCCGTTTTGTTGAGAAACCCCATAAGTCAATCAACTTTAAATCATTATTATTAATCGTAGTAATTAACAATAAAATTTTGAATCATCGAATCTTTTTTAGGGGTGCTAACATTACTATTATTCATTATTGGTTTATGATGTTTATGCTAACGTATCTCAGAAAAATGTTTTTTGATCCTCCTGAAAAATTTAGGGGAGAGTGGGGTCAATTGAACCAGTAAGCTTAAAAAATCGAAAAAAATATAAAAATGAGTTGTCCTCTTGGAATTATATTTTTATACTCTAAACCTTAGTCTGATCAAAATTTCGAACCATTATGATGATTTAATTTTAAAAAATTCAAGTTTTTGTGTTTTTAGGTATCTAAACCTTGATTTCACCTCTTGGCAAATCGTTTTATAATTTTTTAATTTTCAAATGAAATCTTAAAATTTTTTTTGTAATACCTTCTTACATATATTAGTCATAAATTTCTAGCTTTACTTCTAGTAAAATAGTTCTTGAATATTTTTTTTTAAACTAATTATTTAAATAAAATCATATAGGGTCAATTGAACCAGTACTCTCGGGGACGGTTGAACCACACGAATCACACTGTGAGCATCAGAAATGCGCGCGCATCTTGACAGAATGTGAAAACAAGCTAAACTAATCAAGAAAAAAAATAATTATATTGACAGAAGTTTTAAAAGTGATTGTTATAACATATAATGTTATATAAAATAATAAATATTATTAGAAGTGTTGTAATTTTAGTTTTAAGCTGTAATGAATAGTAAAATATTCATTAAAGTCATTCATTTGTAGTTCTAATACTCATGGTTCAATTGTCCCCGACTAGTGGTTCAATTGCCCCCGCAAAGGGGACGATTGAACCATTTGATGCAGTTGTAAAATTTCGTATTTATTGAAAATCTTCATCATTCGTTAAGTTATGTGCTTATGAAAAATGATAGTCAATATAATAAATTATAATTTTGTAAAAAAAAAAGTTGTCATTTTGCTTTTATTCATATAAAAAAAAAATGTCAAAGTATTTTTGGTTCAATTGACTCCACTCTCCCCTACTATTTTTGACTTATGGGGTTTCTCAAATAAACGATTAAATTAAAAAAAAATAAATTAATTACAAAAGCAATCAGGGCTTATAGATTTTTTTATGTAAAAAAATAATAAATATACTTACAGTGTGATTGACACCCCACATAAAAACACTTAGGAGTGGCTCGTTGGCACGAAATAGCTTGACCTTTTGATGCTTAACACGAAAGTGTTTTTTCTTAAGCTTGGAGAGCCCGCCAGATGAATACGGCGTAGACATTTTTGTTGTTAATTATTTTACTTTTTATATGGTTTGAATTTTATCTTCTTCTTCTTATTTTTTTTTTCTTTAAACTTTTTTATTGTATGCTGTCAGAAGTACCTGATATAAATAAAGGTGATTATTGTTAAGATGTGTCAGAATAATAAATTTATTGAGTGTAAATTATTATCAGATTTAGGTGATTTATCAAAAGGTGTAAAACGCGATAGATAAACAGTCGTAATAACTCGATTACGCCATCGAGTTGTGAGCTCACACGATTACTAAAATGTGGATGTATGTATCAGGACAATTTATATATTGATGTGTAAATGTAATATTAAAATTTATATATATTTATTGCTAGTCATATTATTATTGTTATTATTATTATTGATATTAATTTTTATTTGAATTAATTGATTTTTTATTTACGGTAACACTGTAATTTGTTTGTCGAAGAATGTAAATAATTAATTATAATATACATTAATATACTTTTTGTTAAATAAAAACAATTGATGTACACTGAGCGATAGTCAATCGGCTACTGATCTCTTTAAAAATGGCGGATGCCGCCGACATTGAGAATTTTTTATAAATATTCATTTTATTTCATTTTCTGCCATCTGTCGGTTTGATTGGGAGTTTAAATTCTATGGCGGGCAGTCACATGCGCGGGTAATTTTGAAAATTTTTTTACGACCGGAGCAACGACATCTTAATTGAGCGACTGACTTTTCCCAGAGTTCCTGGAAATTAAATAAATGTGATTAAATTTTTCTTATAAAAAAAAAAATCAAAATAATGCTCAATTATATTTATAAAAACTATTTCAAAAATTTTAAAGCGACATTTCAAAAAACAAACTTTTTTTATGAAATTTTGAGGATTCCCCATTTTGCCTCCTGTCCCTTATAACTGCACGGAGAGAAATGAATGGTATATTCTCCAATGTAACATAGTAATTATTACTATGTAGCATGGTAACGCAAGTTTTTTAGCCGTATTATTTATTTGACATAGTAATTTGTCCGATGTTGAATGGTAACGCTAGCCATGCTAGCATGGGAATCATTACCATGCTACATTGGAATCATTCCTATGCTACATTGGAATTATTACAATTTCGATGAAGCTGCTTTCAATTGAAGGTAGTAAAAGGTTGATATTAAAATAAGGTTTTATAATTAAAAGATTAGGTTATTTAATTAATAATAAATAAATTTTTAACTAAAATTTTGAAATAAAATAATAAATATTAACATTAACAAATTTTAACATGGGTTATTTTTATTAGAAAAATATTATACTAATTTAATTATTTATTCAAAGACATTTAATTAATATTTTATTGTAAGTAAAATTATTAATTATGAATTATTAATGCAGAGGAAATTAACAATTATCTAAATTAAAAATATATTAAATCCATTAACAACATTTTAAATCAGAATACAATAGACAATGATACTTTGTCAAATAATACTTGAGTTTCGTATCATTGATAATTTTCATTAAAATAATATTCATTGATATAAGTAGTAATTAAGTTTAATATATGTACAAGTTATATTAGACGTATATACTATATAGCAGCGCTTAATATTGAAACTGCTTTCACGCTATTCAGCATGAGACTCAGTACCATTCTAGCATGGCTTTGATTACTATGCTACAAAGTAATATTTACCAGTAGCATGGTTACTATGTAGAATGGTAAATATTACCAGAAGTATGGTAATCATTCCCATGCTACATAGTAACGACTCCTATGCTTTGAAAAATAGGACTGGTTACCATGCTACATAGTAATAATTACTATGCTACATTGGAGAATAAACCATTCACTTCTATCCGTGTGAGATACTAAATAAAGTTTTGGTTGTAAATTTAAAATTATAACATTTTGCTTAATTATTCAAAATCTTTTCATGCATTATATACAGTACGATTTGTGATATTATATTCAATGGCCTAATGCATTTTCAAATTAGGCTCATTTAGAGAAAAAGGTTTGGGTCATTATAAAGGAATATTCTTAAAATTAAATAAAAGTAACACTAATTATTTAATATTTTCAAAATCTTTGGGAAAATATTTTTTCTAACTGAAATTTATTTTATAAAAAATTACAAAACTTTAAATTAAAATAATTTATTTTAAAAACAATAATATAAAAGTTATTATTTTTCACTCAATTTCAATAAATCTTTATCACTTAAATATGAGGTAACAATATCTCTTGTAAAATCATGACCAAGTTTATATCTGAAAATATCCAAAAGAATATTTTCAGCATTAATTATTAATTTTTTAATTGTTAATGCTGTTTTCAAGCGGTGAAATATCATTTCTCTATACAATGGAAAATTATTATGGAATTCAACTCTAGAAATTTCACTGTCTTCAACCCTTATTATTCCTATCGCTAACTTGCGAGGAGATTTATGCAAGATGTTATAATAGCTAAAGTTCGTACCAGCAAATTTTGAATTTTTCAAAAGTTTTATTTCTTTATCACACGTTTCACGTAATTTGTCAAATTCACTGCCACTTACACTTCTCAAATTTGGTTTTGATATGTAATGATTGCAGACAATCATTTTAACTAGATGTTCTTTTATCATCGTGATAGCTCTATTCGAGGTGTTCGGAGAATATCCCCAATTTAATTTAACTGCTGGTGTTTCAGCTCCGATATTGACATCAATGCCAGCATCTAGAAGATATTTCACCATGTTCTCACTATTTTTCATTACCGCAGTATGGAGCATAGAGTAGTTATAAGATTCATCTAATACTGTTCTACTCCATTTGATTGCAACGTTTATATCAAAATCCTCATTGTCCAAGAAATACTTAAGTAATTCAGTACTATTTCTTCCAATTACTATTCCTGGGATATGGCTAACATAATCAATCCAGAGGGCCGTTCCACGGGGGTAATATGGCCAGATCAACTTGACAATTTCATCAGTTCCATTCATGAGTGCTTGATAGATAAATGAGGTAAAAAATCCTATTCCATCTTTGGACTCAATCTCGAATTCATTTTTTAGCAGCAACTTAACCATTCGTTCATTTTGACGAAATATCGCGACACTTAATGCTGCCCATGTAAACTCTGTTTCTGGCTCCTTATAAAATTTTGCTCCGGAATCAATTAATAGTTCGGCAGTACGAATATCATCGTTTTCAACAGCGATAACTAATGGAGTCACTCTGGGAAGGTGGTAAGGATTTATTGTTGGCATCACCAAAGCATTTACGTCGGCACCACCGTTTATTAATTTTTTAACTAAATTGAATTTTTTTTCACGGACTGCTACCATAAGAGCTGTACCCTTACAATAATTTATCTGAGCGTCGATATCCACTTTGTTCACTAGAAGATAGTCGATGAATTTTTCGTCAGACATCATTACCGCCCAATGCAACATCATTATACACATGTCATCACTTCTTAGGAGTATTTTTTCGTTAATGCCAATAATGCCGCGTTTCACTTTATCACGATACTCTTCATAGATCGATTGATCTTCTAAACATTCACTGGATAGTTTGCTATTCTGTAAGTTCTCCATTCTTGATTTCAAAAGAAATTAACAAAATAAAAATTTTTTTGAACTCACTGTAACTTTGTGTAGTTTAAATTTAAACTTTTGAACTGCTAGTGATGATCTAGCTTCAATCAGGGACTGAAGTCGACTGTAATGATTGAAGCCTTGTAAAATTTTTCGGCATCATACTCCTCCTTTTCAGATTCATAAAATAGATTGCTATCTGTCTGTCATTAGAGACTGTCTACGTATTGTATTACGTAGACTAAAATTTATTTTATGTTCAAGGTATAGTTATCCTACTACACAGCCATTATTGAAGAAAGGACTGCAAGCTTAAGTACCTATAAGAAATGTAATTATCTAAACACTTTTAAAATTTGATGATGACTCATCGGTCGGACTCCGAGATGTTTTAAATGTATTTTTAAAATTCTTCGATTTTAAAAAAGTAGAAGACTCAGGATCATTAGTTCTTAAGATCTCCATTATAGTCTAGGTATTCAAGTATCTGTCTTGTGAAAAAACCAGTACTTTTCTTACATCTGCAGTCAGTGAGCTCAGAAAATTAAAATATTTTCACTACGATAACACTTTATGTGGAAGATCGAATCGAGGGTCTCATTGTTATTTACAGGCAGGACGTTAACTTTGATCAAAGGGATTTGATGCACAAGCATTTCCGCTATCTCCATGATATATCAAAAAAATTCAGTTCAGGTTCCTATAAAATTCCCCCATGGTGTTTTCTAATGGGTTTCTATACACGCTAAGAATTTTATGGTAATGATTCTCATCGAGGATTTTTAATAGTTACCATACTGTATACACGGAAAAAAGAGCAGTTGAAAAATTACAGTTTCGTATAGTATTAATTAGTACTATAGCGCTCCGAGTCTGAAACTGTAGAAATTACATTTTTTATCAGTAAATTTTACAGAAATAACAAATATTACAGTTTCAAACTCGATATTGTCGATTTAAACTGTAAAATTTGCTGCTTAAAATTGTATTAATTTTATTGCTACAACAAATTTCTAAAATTACAGTTTGAACTTTAATGTTTACAGATTTTTACCCGGAAAGCCTGATTTACAATAGAAACTGTAATTTTTTAACTGCTCTTTTTTGCGTGTAGTAATTTTAGAATTTTATACAATAATGCTATTAAAAACCATCATATGATGCTAACTATTAATATCCCCGAATAATAATCACTCTCACCAATAATAGTAATCACTCACATCACAGATAGCAACATTTATAATTTTCGGTAACAATGTTTACTATACCGCGATGGTAATAGTTACTATCGCGTATGTAAAAGTCACTTAGCAGCTTTTTAGTTATACACTTAATTATATATATTATTATAAGCGATTATATATATATAAATACCTTATATCTGTATACATGTATGTATATATATATATATATATATATATATATATATATATATATATATATATATACATATATATACATGTATACATATATAGATATTTATATATACATATAATTTCTAACCATCAAAATGGAAAAAATTTTTTTTCTATTTTAGTCTTTTTTTTTTTCTTTAGTCTAATTCTGAATTTTATAACAATCATTCTCATCGGGGATGATAATACTTGCCATACAAAGTTGTAATGATTACGATCACGAGATAGCAGCTACTACCATCACTCTATTGTGAACAATATCATCGAGTGATTGTAATATTTGTCATGGGATATGTTAATAGCTACTATTTTTGTGATAATGATTATTATACTAATTTAACACCCATGATGGTAACTATTGCCATCGTGTATTTTAATTAATAACATAGTATATTGTGAATCTTACAATAATTATGAGATTAACCGATATTACAAGAAAAAAATTAATTTTACCACCATGAGATAGTAATCATTACCATAAAATTCTTAGCGTGTATAATTTAACATCATAATTAATAATATTAATTAAATTATGAAATAATTGAAGATTATTAGTTAAAAATTACATTTAATAAAGAATTCAAATATATAAATAATAATAATTATTAATTGTTAGCTTAAAAAAAAATTAAATCATAAGAACATTTAAATTTAAATTTAAATATTTAATTATTTTACTTGATTAGTTTTTTTCCAGAAACTTTGGAGTACTTTTTTTTAAAATTTCATTATTTTAATTAAATTGTTTATTTAAAATTTACTAATTGTCTAATTGTAAATGTACTAATTGTTGCAATCATATAAATTTATTCAAATGTGCAGCAATCGAGTGGGAAAAAATGTAACTTATTGGGAAACTTAGAATTCTGATACGCCAACTGGTGGCTAAAGCTATAACTACTCAAAGTAGGCTAAATCATGAATGTTTACATGTGTCTATACGTCCATCAGCTAATATAAATAATAAATACTTAATTGTCTTTATAATTATTGTGTTCCTATGAATTCAAAAATTGTTTTCGTTCAATTAAAAAAAAATTTCGAATTTATAAACATGGAATTTCCATCAAAAATAAGTAAATGTAACATATATTGTTTGTATGGTTGTAAAAGTCGTGATTCTAAAAATGACAGTACATTTTTCAATGTTCGTCAAAAAATTGCAAACGTGGTTACTTTGAAAAATAAAATGGATCAAGAAGATAAATTCGACCGTTTTGATATTGCTGACATAAATAAAACAGTTTTGCTACCACGTGCTTGTATGAACCATCAAACCAACTTAACAAGAAAAACTCATACCCACGATCCTTCCACTTTTGAGAACTTGAACATTTATTTTATCCGGATCATCTCGAATACTTGATCATTGAAGACAAAAAGTAATGAGTGTAAATGCAGTAGACATCAGACAAATTTAAAATTATTAATAAATAGAATAAGTAATTAATAAAATAAAATTTTTTTAAAATACGCATTTAAAACATTTTGAAATTAATAAGTGCATTTTTATAAATATTAATTTTTAAATTAGTTACTCCATTTATTTATGATTTTTAATTTGTCTAATGTCTGCTACATTTACACTCGTAAAAAGTAATAATTTTTAAACACTTATTGTCTTCACTAACTTTACCAAAGTTCAACAAGTGTCCGTGATTTATTATATTTCCATCACCGGTAAAATTTTTATTTTGAAGTGTTCCACTAATAAATTGATAAGTGTCTTGAATTGACACCCGCATTATTTATTGTAATAATCTTTAACTCTTATAATGATTTAAATAAATTATCAAAACATAAATAAGCCAGTTGATTTCGTATAGTAAACATTCAGAGTAGCCTACTTTGATTAGTTTATTTTTCGGCCACCAGATGACTAATATCTAAGCCACGCCCATTCTAAGGTTCCCAATAGTGGGGGTAAAAAAATGTGAGTTGCGCGTGCGCGTATTTGTTAGATGAAAGACAATTACGTGTTGGAATAAAACTGTTGTTTATTTTCGAAAGTGACAATAATATTTGTGATTTAAATTTTAAATTTTATTTTGAAAATTTATTATAATTATTAATAAATAATGTCTGCAGAAGCTGGTGCAAGTAAACCAAGTCTTGAAGATCGTATGAAAAAATTACGTCAATTACATGCATTACGAGTAAGTATATTATAACCTATAAAATTTATATGTATTTATTTATTAAACTAATAAATACGTAAAATTATTTTTAGAATGAAGCGCGTTCATTAAATCACAAAGAAGTTGTAGAAGAAGACAAAAGGAATAAATTGCCATCAAATTGGGAGGCGCGAAAACGTCAAGCCGAGTGGATTTTGCAAGATGAGGAAGCGAGAAAAAAAGCCCAGGAACAAGGATTGGATTATGACAGGCAAAAAATGTTGAATATTGATGCGATCGAAGCTGAGCGACTGGACAGGAAGAAGAAGAAGAAAAATCCTGACCCAGGTTTCGCTGATTTTGAACAGGCCACTGTGAGACAGTACAACCGACTAGTGAAATCCATGAAACCCAACCTGGAAAGATACGAAAAAGCTAAAGAGAAACTTGGACCCGCGTTCTACGGTGACAGGAACACGATTCTCCACGGTCTTCATGAAGATAAAAAGGAAGCTATTGACAAAATGGTTGAGGATCTGGAGAAACAGATTGCAAAGAGAGAAAAATACAGCAGGAGGCGGACTCACAATGATGATGCTGATATTGATTACATCAATGAAAGAAATGCTAAATTTAATACTAAGCTTGAGAGATTTTATGGCGAACATACTAGAGAAACGAAACTTAATTTAGAACGTGGTACTGCTATTTAATTTGGAACATTTCCTCTGATATTTTAAATTTTAAGAAATAAAATAAAGTTTAGGATGTTTTTATTCTCAATAAAATTAATTTTTTTAAGTTTAAAGTCGTCGTAGTAAAATTTTATTTCCAATTCACGGTAATGAGTTTATAATGAAAGAGATATTGTAATGAGTTTAGATTTTAAGGAACGATGACCATCGAGATCGGATAGTTTGATAATTACAGAGGTAAGAAATGAACAGAACTTGATTCCTAGTTAGTTGGAAGTAGTAGTAAGAGTTACTTAAAATCATTAGTCTTTAATATCCATCGTAGTTCGGGTATTAAAGTCTCCGTCTTGTGAAAACCATCACTTTACTTACGTCTGCAGTGAATCGTTAACTATTACAATGAATGCAAGTGCAAGTATTGAAAAGTCGCTGAGATGGAGATTGAGTACTAGATCCCATCAGTTTTGTATCAAAAACTTCAGTTCAAATTTGTACGTAGAAAAAAACACAGATGACAACAAGGACTTCCTGTTTTCATCAGCACCCGGAGCCAAGGATACCTGGTGTTTCAGAACAACGATCAATCATCAGGAAGATGACTCCCACTGGGTCACGCACAAGTTAACTTGTGTAAACTCAGAACACATGTTTATTTACGCCACGATATCGTGTTATGTGGAAGATCGCAACCAGGGTCGCGTTCTTTTTCGGAGGGGCAACTACAACTTTTATCAAGGCCATTCGACGAACATGGACTTCCATAAGATTTGCGACATGTTTCCAAAGCATGAATGTCCTGACATAAAAGTGGAGTTACCTGATGATAAGTTGAGTATTTGGTTGGAACTTACGATTCACTCTGATGGTGTTCCTGATATATCAGAAATATCTCTTCGAATTTAATGAATAGCCGTCTTAAACGGGCCTTTTCAACTTTAAAAAAAATGTAAGGTAAAAGCACCAATTATTGACGGGGGTCCAATTATTGACGCCCTATCCTATTTTAAGACATATTTAATTACCTACTATATTAATAATGATCGTATACATTTTTAAGCAATCTATGTAATTTAAGAAATTGAAAAAAAATTATTGTTAGGGAAAAATATAAAATATTCATTAATAAAAAAAATAAAATTCATTCATATTTATAGAAACAGCTTGTGAGCGTCAATTTTCTAAACTATTGCGGTTAGAAAAGCAGTCTTTTAAAACGGGGATTTTTAATTATTTTTTTCATCTAATCACATCAACTTTTTTTTTTATAAATAAATAAATTATGAAAAATTAACATTATCATATATTTACAGTAAATTATGTGCTTTTTAATTTTAAAATAGTGGACGTCAATAATTAGTACGTAATATTGAAGTTGTATCTCATATTGACAGGTCAGTAGACAGCACCGTAACGTCTTTTTTTTTAAACACAAATCCATTAAAAATTTGAACCATAATATTCGAAAACCCACGCTGTCATCTGTATAATATTAAATTGTTATTAAAAAAGTCATTAATTGATTTTTATTTTTATTTAATTTAAAAACATTTTGAATAGTTTCGTGTTTAAAATAAAGGTGATAAAAAACATTATAAAATTAATATTTATTTAATTGAATTGAAAAAATTAACTTCATTTTCAAAAAGTAAATATAAATTTGCTAATACAATAAAAAATTTTGTTTTCTTTTTTTTTCATTTAATTAATCTATTTTCAAAATTGTCCTATTAATTGAATAATAATAAAATTAATAAATTAGTAATTATTCGGAGACTTGATTTCTTATATTTAGTTCAACAGATCAGTGACGCATGCGCATTAAGGGTGTCAATAATTGGAGCAACGGCATGTCAATAGTTAGATCAGTCGGGTTTTTAACCTGTCAATAATTGGTGTATCCGGGTAACTTATTTCAACGCTTTAAATTAATTAGTAAATTTAATTTATTATTATAAAAAAATATGAATTTGTTTAGTTAAAAGACTAAATAAGACAATGTCGGAATTAAAATTCAATAATATTAATTGTTAATATGCTAAAAAAAATGTAATTACAATCTTGTCTCTTATAGCGTCAATAATTGGTGCTTTTACCTTAATAAATTTTAAAAAATTTACGTATTTAATAAAATTAATTTATTAATTTTTTACATTACAATATTTTTATTATTATTAATTACAATAAATAAAAAAATGATATACGTAATTTATTTTAAATTCAATCATAAATTTGTTTTTTTATTTAAATATTTACATTTAATTTAATTAAATTACACGACCCAACTGTGCACAGTTCCTGTAATAAATAAAAATTATTCAAAATTTAAATTAAATGCTTGGGAAAAAAATTTGAAAACTTACTTCTAGGTGAAAAATTATGATGATGAGTGACTCTGATATGAATATCTTGAGTTTCGGCTGAAAATTTATTTACTGATGAAAATAAATTTAATTGCGGATCAATAAAAAACTCATGATTAAAAAAAGTCTATTTATTAATTAATTATTAATTAGTCAATATCACAAAAAAACAAAAGCTTACATTTTAATTTTAAAAGCATTAAATTCTTATAAATAATTTATGTATGTACAGTTTAATTTTAAAATTAATTTGTATTTTATCTTAAATATTTTTAATATGTACAGTAAAAATTAAAAAAATCTACGTGCAGTTATTGGAAAATACACAACTGGAGTTAGAAAATAAATAAACAAAAAAATAATGATAGAAAGGCACAACATTAAACGCGCGATGTCGATTGCTTTGAAATATTAGACATCAATGAGCTCGAACTCGGCTGCTGGGTTTGCGGTTGCCGATTTATAATCCGCGGTCGGTTATTTCTCGTACCTGCGTCTTCAAGCTCTCGGAATCGGGGCATAAGACACACCTCGCATATGTCTATCAGGGGATGATTATCAAAAGTACACTTTTCACAAATCCACGAGGGCCCGTCACGTTCCTCCTCGTCTTGGTTACTCTGGAGATTTTGAGCACTTGGGTCCCAGGCCGGCGGGACGCTGGGCAACGGCGGCGGAGACGTCACTGGTAAATTTATCGGCTGCCCGCGATAAATTCCATGGTAAAATTCCTCATTAGTTTCTCCTAGTGGGACTGGAAATTAAATTTCATTTAGTTATTTATTAGTTATTGCATTTATTTATATACTTTGATTTAAATTCTACCATTTGGATTAATGCTTTTATCAACTTCGTTCGTTAATAATCCACATTCGAGCTCCAGCTGATAAATTTCACTTCTCAATTCTATTGCGCGTTTCTAAAACAATAAATTTATGTTAATATATATCAAGTACATATATATTAGGGTGCTCCATTTAAAACGAACATTTTTTTTTTTTAGCGGACACGAGAAAATTTTGTTATTTATGTTAAAAGAAAAATTCCCTGAAAATTTCAGCTCTTAATTTTAATTTTAAGTACTTCCTATCGAGCATCAAAGTTTTCCCATTTAAAAAGCATGTAAGTCGAATAACTTTTCTTTAAAATTACTATAACTTAGCCCGATTTTGAGCTATCGTTTTGAAACCAGTTTTTATTTGTAGAGTATTTGTTGCTTTTTAAAAGTGTATACGATGATTTTGATCTAACTCGATCCACGTCGATTTTATCAGCTCCGAAAGACAAATTTTCACTTTTTTCATTTATTTTTGTTAATTGTGAAGAAATGGTTCATCTGACAACAAATATGCATAGAACCAATCTTTTAGGAAATTTTATGCTCTACAAAATTGCTCATGACACTTATATTGCTAAAGTCCACTGTTCGTGAGATACATGCATTTTAACATTTTACAATAAAAAGATTAGTGCCATAGTAAGCTAACAACTTTTTTTTATTGTAAAATGTTAAAATGCATGTATCTCATGAACAGTGGACTTTAGCAATATAAGTGTCATGAGCAATTTTGTAGAGCATAAAATTTCCTAAAAGATTGGTCCTATGCATATTTGTTGTGGGATGAACCATTTCTTCACAATTAACAAAAATAAATGAAAAAAGTGAAAATTTGTCTTTCGGAGCTGATAAAATCGACGTGGATCGAGTTAGACCAAAACCTTTTTATACACTTTTGAAAAGCAACAAATACTCTACAAATAAAAACTGGTTTCAAAACGATAGCTCAAAATCGTGCTAAGTTATAATAATTTTAAAGGAAAGTTATCCGATTTACATGCTTTTTAAATGGAAAAACTTTGATGCTCGATAGGAAGTACTTAAAATTAAAATTAAGAGCTGAAATTTTCAGGGAATTTTTCTTTTAACATAAATAACAAAATTTTCTTGTGTCCGCTAAAAAAAAAAATGTTCGTTTTAAATGGAGCACCCTAATATATATATGTATAATTTTATACCTCAAGAGATACTATTGGATAAACTGGACCCTGGATAGCATTAATTTCTTTTTTTATAGCCTCAAGTCGTCCTTTTTCTATTTTTAATTCCTTGGCAAGTTTTTCTTTCCTCAAAAGCTGCTCCGTTATCAATTTTTTTTGATTCTCAGTTACTAAAAAAAAAATTTTATTAATATCACTTCAAAAGTTCATGCAAATCTACGACATGGGTCTATAAATTTTGACTATTTTGCTACTAGTGGGCCAAAGTGCCCCAATTCTAGGAGTTAGTTGATGACAGACTTGATGATTTATCAATAAACGTCTGCTAGTTCAATGTCTCGCGAGCATGTTATTAAAAAAAAAAAGTAAATGGACTAGATGTCGGGCTGTCATCAAAGTAATTTCTGAATGTCTGTGATAAATTATTAATACAAGACTGGGATGTAATAAAGTTTTGTTCTTCAAGTAGAACAGATAAGACTGTTGTTGTGACGTTTCACAAACGCGTGGCGTATAAACGGTAATGCCAGAGGCAGGTCAGGTGATCAAAGAGATGTAGGACCTATGTATAGACACGGGCGTGGGTCAGGAATGCGTAAATATCTCGTTCTCGACGCAAATGTGTGGGTGGGATCATAAAATTAAGCCTAAAGTACAGTTATCATGGATATAATTTAGATTCTAATGATGAGTTTTAATAAAATAAATAAATGGTAGACAAGTACCTGAATATTGAGAGAGACGGCTGAGATCAATACTGACAGCGTCTTTAATTTGACTAGGGAATGAAGACACGGGATTGCTTGGTGTTGTTGGCAAACTGCTGGGATTGCTGATGATCCCGATTGCTGGAGCCGACGGGGTCGTTGGTGCGCTCATTGTCGTCGTGGGACGTGGCAACTGACTTGGAGGACCAGCTGGCAATCCTGGAGGTCTATGAGGAGATGCGACGGGAATCAAACTGTTGGGTCTTGCATGACCCATAGGTGGTCTTATTCTTGCCGCGGCAACGCTCCCGATGTTTCCGGGGCCGATGCTGATCTGGAGACGGCTTTGGAACCCACGTGGATCCACTGATGAGGTTGAGTAGGTGAGACTCGAACCCTGGGACCTGATGTCTATCGGCGGTTGAGGTTCAGATGAAGGCGGTCGTAGGGTCAAGCTCACTGAGGTATAACTTCTCGTCTGATCTGGATTTATTTGATCACGCGATTCAGGAATCGGTCGCGAGTCGACTGCCAAGTCGTTCCGTTTGCTCTTGGGACTTTGGACAGTCCGAAAATCTAGGGTTAGTAATTAAAGTGTTAATTATTTTTTATCAGTGGTTTCAACTACTTCTAGAAATGCTGATAAAATTACAGCTTACCCCGATTACTAGCGGGACTGCAGGCAACGTTAACATTTAGCTCAAACCCAGAGGAATTTATATTCCTGATGGTACTAAAATTATCAACGGGACTTGTCAGTTGATTTCCTGATAAATCATCGAAGAAGCCCCGGGTGGAATAAGCCGCGGGTGCTGACGAGGGTCCAGATCTCAAAGGATTGCAGTGAATCTGAGGCAAGGGCGGTAATAAAACACGTCGGGTTGAGTGTAAAGGCGATCGACGTGTTGGTCCGATGTCCAGAGAAACTGGACGATGAGCTTTTGGTGATTGATGACTGTGACCTGCAAGACCTATTTGTGTTCTGAGGTTTTCCTCGGGTAAACTCATGCCCCGGATGTTTAAATCCGGTGCTGGTGGTGGAAATGCTCCTGGCGAGGGTCGCAATTCTTGGGTCAGACGCAGACTCTCTGTGCATGTCTCCCTGTCGTGGCTGTTCTGCAACACGAATTTTAAAAATTTAATTTCTTTGGTCAACTAAATTTACAAAATAGATTTTTTAATCGTTAAATTGTTTAAAACTCGTGCAGTTAATCTCCTTAATTAGGCAGCTTAAAGTAATTAATTAATTATTGGGTGATTTGCTGGATTTGTCAAAGGGCATGATGGCTTTCTTGATGTACCTGGGCAATGCATTCGGAAACAACGTGATCTGGAAGGGCAGGAAACTGCTGCTTCAGCTCATGGAACAGCTGCATGATGGCGATGTTAGAGCAGTGGCAGTCCCCCATCGTAGGACCCCATCCTTCCGGCAAAATCTACCTGCATTAATTCTCGAATATTTTTATTTAGATATTTAAAATCCTATCCAATATTATTATGTATCTAATACACCTGTCAGATGTCACACAATTAAACGTAATTGCGCAATACAATAAATACCATTACACGAAACAAGTTGATGCCAGGAAAATATCGCAAACGAAATAACGTCATGACGATTATTGTCAACTGACGTACGAATTCAAATTAAACGCTCTGAGTTAAAGTGTAAATTTCAGTAGTTCTGGACCACAAATTACGATAAAGTCCACGGAAAATCTCGCAGAACACGATAATGGTTCATAACCAGATCATTTATCTTTCTAGCTGTCCTCCCATTTTACTATTTTCTCGTGCCCAGTAATTCACATCTGCGTTTTCTCTTATCTTATTGTAATATTTACAAAACACCATTTAAATTACTCGTTAAATTTACATACCCGTGTTAAAGTACTACAATAACAGTTATGAAATTATTTTAAATATTTACTACTTCATTTCCTGGATTTACGGCATTACATTTATCACCTCTTACTTTATTTACTACATACATGCGAATATATATGAATCTATTAATTATTTCCTTTATTTTTGATAATAAATAGAAAATTTAAAAGAATTTTAACTTTTGAAATTCGCGGGCTTTTAAAATTGAATTCAAATTTTAAAAATCGTTTTATATGAATAATAATTTTAAAATTTCAGATAAAATATTAATTTCATATAAATATATATGAATATTAATTTTTTTTCCTATTTTTCAAATAAGAAATCAAAAATTAAGAATTTTAAAAATTGGCGGGCTTCAAAAATAAAATTCAAATTTTTTAAATCTGTTTACTTTATAATTGAAAAATTTGAAATAAAACATCTTTTGAACGAATATATCAGACTATTTTCCCTGTTTATGAAATCAAAAATTTTTAATTTTCAAAATTCGCGCGCTTTAAAATAGAATTCAAATAAATAATTTTAAAAAATTCAAATATTCTATAAGCCAAAATAGGTGGTTCCATTTCTGCATATTTATGACAAATATATGAACATACATATATCTAGATATATGATATAAAATAAAATGATTTAGTGTCCACCTGGCAAGTTATTTGCAATCAGCGATTAACTTTGTTGCCCGGTACTATATCCAGTAATTTAAATATGTTAGTGTACATTTAAGATTATTTATATTATTTTTATACACAGCGAATATATATATAGTTAAATAAATTGAATTTGTTACGGATTCAAATCCAACGCCAATTTATGAAATTCAGCTGCCAGGTATATTAATTTTCAAACTATAGAATAAAAATATAAATAAATTGTTTATTTTCTTTTCATCTTGTCTTTTTATGAATTAAAATAGTTAAATTGAATTAATTATCTTGATAATTAATTTAAATGAAATTTGTAAGACACATTTGCATGTCCATCACAAAAAGATAAGCCGAATTCCAGTCTGTCGGGTTAAAAGATATTTGTGTCATGAAAATACGACGAGACTGCAAGTCTGGCTTAAGTCTTTTGAATGTTGGCGAGGTTTAAAAAAAATCTAAAATGAAATTTAAAAAAAATCCGATGCTCAAGAAGAAGAAGAAGAGGAAAAAGAACAAGTAGAAGGTAAATGGATACTTGCATACCGGAGTTTAACTTATTTTTTTAACATTTCAACATGACGGAATTCATTTAAAATCAAGAGAGCGTCGACGTGGAATTTAATTTTCCATTTGTCTTCCGGTTTTCACTCCATTATTATTTTAGTTTTAAAAATCTTATTTATTTATCTACCAAATTTATTTACAAATCTTCTCATTTTTTTTCTAGACAAACATTCAAAAATTTTTTTAAAATTCTGAAAATTAATTTTGCGGCTCGTGAGTTTTCAAAAATTTTTCTTGCCGCTTTTTTTTAATTGCGCTGATTATGTAAGTCATTAGCTGGGGGGCAACTTGGTCATATTTATTAAAAAAAAATTATTAATGAAAAAGAAAAAAAATGGCGGCAATAAACAAATTTTTGAATAATAAAATGACAAATTATTTTTTAAGTGAATTAAATTGAATTATTGATGTAATAGATTTAAAATAAAATATATGAAGAAAATAGGGTGAAACCCAAGAATAATAATTGACGTGTGACGTTTTTAAAAGAGGAGCTTAAGCTAAAGCTTTTTAGAAGAGCGTCGACTACCTTACGTTGCACCAAAAATAAACGCCAACCTGAAAATAATATTACTTGCTTTTTTTTATTTTATTTTTCTATACGAGTTTTAAATTTTACATTTTTTATTTTCTGTCACTCAGTATAAAAAAAATTTCGAATAATTTTTGGAGCTAAAAATTTAAAAAATATAAATATTTAAAAATTATTTTGTAATTTATTTGTAATTATTGTAAATAAATAAATATATATATTTTGTAAATTTATAAATAAATCTAAATATAAATATTATATTTATTAGTTCTTTGAATTAGTTACGATGGCGCACGTGATCAGCGAGTAGTAAAACCAATCGGTAATTCAGGCCAAAACAATGAATGAATTTGACGTTCTACGACACTCATTTTTTATTTAAACAATTATCTATTATTTGACAATTAATAATTTACAACAAAACAAGTCAAATTTGTTTTTTTAATTTTTGGCGGCAGAATTCAAAAGTTCATTTAAATAAAACTAGAATTTTGAATTCTAGGTCAGTATAGTCTAGGAAATTTAAAAAAAAAAAATTTACTTATTTTAGTGTTCAATTAAATTCAAAAAAACAAAAATTATAAATTTTTAAATTACGGCGCGAAAATAAATAAATTTGAATTTGCAAGTGAGTTCAAATGGAAAATTGAGTATGTATGAGTACACGGTGATAACTAATTAATATTGATAAATGATTAAAATATAAATTGAGGAAAAAAAAATAATAATAAAACTTACCGGACCATCGAGATGTCGCACTCGATAATTTAACACTCCAACAAACTAAAAAAATAATTATCACTTGAAGTAACTTGTATTGTATTGCGCACTAATTATTAACTATTATTTCTGTGTACACAAACATTATGACAATTAAATAATAGGTTCTTAATAATTATTATTTATTGTAATTTTTTTAGTATTATATTGTTAGTCAAGTAATTACGACGACTGTCCGACGACCAACTGATCAGCTGTGCAATTTTTAACTGCGCAAGTCATTTTAACTTGTAATTATTATTATCATTATTTTTAATTTTAAATTTTATTAATAATTTTTTTTTGTGTAATTTGGGACAAAGAAAAATTGCGAATTTTTTATTATTTTTTTAAAAATTAATGTTATTAGTGTTTAGATGGAAATTGAAATTTTCAATGACTTAAGTAGTAGATTGCAGATGGCGGTTAAAGAGCTCAGAGCCACTCGCATCTCTAATCGAATTCAAAGTCGAACCGCCACTGTTTTTTACTTTTCACTGCTATCGTGCTATCTCATGGTACCATAATAAAAAACTCGTGTTTTTAATTCATTGATTTCAAAGTAAAATTTCACTATTGAGGTGCAGCGTGCTCATCATACGTTTACATTTAAAATAAAAATAAATCAATTAAATAGAAAAAAGGTATATTAATCTTATTTTTAGTTTGATTTTTACTTTTGATATTCGTTAAAAGTTATTGTAACAGGAGACCAGATAATTAGATGATTTATATTATTATATGCTTTGTATTGTATTTTACATTCCTTATGATCATAAAAAGACCTTGTCCTATGATCAAATAAATAAATAAATATTTCATTATAGACAATTCTCCAGCTCACCAGAAACGATTTAGTTTTTATTACCTGCAAAAGAAGAAGATGGGCGGGTGGCTGCACCACTAGATTGGACAACTAGTCATAATTATTTTTATTACAAAGATCAAGATTTATTATAAAGGCAGGTTTGGAAGCTGAACCCATCCACAAAACAGCCAATCTCTTAAATGTCATCATTGGGTCCGAATTGGCGTCGAAACTGGCGATAAAGGATTATCGTCAGTATATAGAAATACTCACGTATACAAATGTATGAGATGCCATTTGCAGTAAGTGTTCGGAAAAAAGCTTCGCTACGAAATTATGATAGCAATAAATATATGGTATTTTCATTCACTTATTTTTTTTAGCTGTATTGGAAGAAAAAGAGAAGATGGGGAAGGAGGCTGCTGTCGAAACGATAAAAAATTATTTGGCTAGGCACCACGAGACTTATGAGAAGGCGTAAGTTTGTTTACTCAATATAAATTTTATAAGATATAGAAATAATTGAGAAAAAATACTTTTTGTAATAAAATCGAAAAAAGAGAAACAAATTTTTAAGAATACTTATCCATAGAAACATTTTTAAAAATTGTCATTGACATTATAAATCATAGAATATATTAAATTGCAATGAAAGTATAAGTATGGATCGTACTGTCGAACGACAGAAGACATCAGAATCGCTTCAAGTTGGGAATATGAAACTTCTGAAATAAGTATCTTACCAGAGAAACAACATATGGCTGGGCTCCATCTCGTGGCGAGCACCGAACTACTCTCGCTGCTGCTGTCTCACACCACTGACTTTCATCTCCTTTATATATGTATATATATATTGTATATATTCTCCTAAAAAATTTTTCCGGTGTTTGAAGCAACTGTTTTTTTTTTGTTGGAGCATACGAAAATTCATTCGTTAAAAAAATATTATTTTTTCCGAGATATTTTATTTTGTTCAATCAAAGAAAATTTGATTCCAATAAAAATTTAAAGGTAATTAGTACTTGGTAGAAGAAAATTTTTTGAGAATTGTTTCATCTTGATCCTCTTAGATTATTTTTACTATCGCCAGAAGCTACTTCTTTACTCCAGATTTAGTTGTGTAGCTAAACACAATAAGTCGGCGTTTGTTTTTCTATATTTTGTGATGTTTTTCGTTACTTTCTCTTTAGTTAAAAAATGTTATTATTTTCGGATCACATGTTTAATCTAAGTATAAATTTACGGTAACTAAAGTAATACAATGATAAATATAAAAATCATTTATTAATTTATAATCCAACTCGATGATCTTGGCTCGCTATACTCATTACTCAATAATAAAGAATTCATTTAGTTAATTAATAAATAAATAAATAAATAAATAAGTAAGTACAATAAATCAACTAATTAAATACTTAATTGGAATTAATTTTATTTGGTGATTATTTAAAATCAAATTTGTTTTCATTATTAGTGTCTAGATAATAATTAAAATTTTTGTATACTTGAGTAGTGAATATGGAGGCGGTTAAATTGTTGGTATGAATGAAAAAATACTATTAAAAATTTATATTTTTTATGTACTTGTTTACAAAACATTGGTGATAAAATAAATATGTTATATATTATTGACATTAATTAATTTATTTATTAATTTTTATAAAAGCTGCAAGATGTCAACTCGACGTAGTCAAGCGGATAAAAATATTGATTCTAAAAAATTGGACGTTATCATTACTGTCGATGAATTATTAAAAGACCCAGTCCTTGCAGAATCTGATGTAGATTTTAAATGGCTGACAACAATACTTGATAACATTTTAACTGATAAAAGTATAGAGCCGCCAGTCGATTTACTAAATTATATGCATGAAAAAGTAACAGATAACGAGAAGCGGTGAATATTTTTTAAATATTTTAATTATCAATAATTATTTTTAGATAACGGGTTTTTTACTTATTTTATACTAGACGAGTGGTGAAAATATTGAAAATTGCTCTGCATAAACAAGAACTTGCTGAAAAATTTATGTTTATGATTAATTTTAATAGTTATCGTAAATTTCTCTTAACTTATCTTCAATATTGTTATGAACGTAAGTAAAGTGGACAAATTACTTGATTACTCATTTCTTCTTCTATTTTTTTTTATCAATCAAATAGATGAATCTGTTGTTAAATTTGCAAAAACAGATTTTTCAGAGGGAACTGGGGAATAACTTTAGATTTTTTTTCGTTTTTATAGATCGTGTGAAATTCCTAATGAAAAAACCGTCATGCTTTTTTAATTTTGTAATAATATTCGGTGATTTTTTTTATTTGTACAAACTATCAAGACATGTTGCAGAGACTTTGCTAGCATGTTTAGTAATTTTGTTAGATATTGGTGAAAGCCAAGGAAATGAATTAGTAACAATAGTGGTAATATATATACATTAGGGTGCTCCATTTAAAACGAACATTTTTTTTTTTAGCGGACACAAGAAAATTTTGTTATTTATATTAAAAAAAAATTCCCTGAAAATTTCAGCTCTTAATTTTAATTTTAAGTACTTCCTATCGAGCATCAAAGTTTTCCCATTTAAAAAGCATGTAAATCGAATAACTTTTCTTTAAAATTACTATAACTTAGCCCGATTTTGAGCTATCGTTTTGAAATCAGTTTTTATTTGTAGAGTATTTGTTGCTTTTTAAAAGTGTATACGATGATTTTGGTCTAACTCGATCCACGTCGATTTTATCAGCTCCGAAAGACAAATTTTCACTTTTTTCATTTATTTTTGTTAATAGCGAAGAAATGGTTCATTTCACAACAAATATGTATAGGACCAATCTTTTAGGAAATTTTACGCTCTACAAAATTGCTCCTGACACTTATATTGCTAAAGTCCACTGTTCATGAGATACATGCATTTTAACATTTTACTATAAAAAATATTGTTAGCTTACTATGGTACTAATCTCTTTATTGTAAAATGTTAATATGCATGTATCTCATGAACAGTGGACTTTAGCGATATAAGTGTCATGAGCAATTTTGTAGAGCATAAAATTTCCTAAAAGATTAGTCCTATGCATATTTGTTGTGGGATGAACCATTTCTTCACTATTAACAAAAATAAATGAAAAAAGTGAAAATTTGTCTTTCGGAGCTGATAAAACCGACGTGGATCGAGTTAGACCAAAATCGTCGTATACACTTTTAAAAAGCAACAAATACTCTACAAATAAAAACTGGTTTCAAAACGATAGCTCAAAATCGGGCTAAGTTATAGTAATTTTAAAGAAAAGTTATTCGATTTACATGCTTTTTAAATGGGAAAACTTTGATGCTCGATAGGAAGTACTTAAAATTAAAATTAAGAGCTGAAATTTTCAGGGAATTTTTCTTTTAACATAAATAACAAAATTTTCTTGTGTCCGCTAAAAAAAAAAAATGTTCGTTTTAAATGGAGCACCCTAATATACATACTATTTTTTAAAAATCAATTGTACTTATTTTATATGTGTACTTTAATTACAGCTGTCAAAAATTGGATTAAAAATGTCTATTCGTTTTTCAACAATAAA
Source organism: Microplitis manilae (assembly GCA_030273425.1). NCBI lineage: Eukaryota > Metazoa > Arthropoda > Insecta > Hymenoptera > Braconidae > Microplitis > Microplitis manilae. Next base: position 2,815,534 of record CP092724.1, on the reverse strand, counting down.
CACAAATCATTTGTTCCAAAAAATTCATCATACTTTTAAAAATGGAGACACAAGTTCACGATCACGTACATTTTTATTGCTAGCGATTGCTTTGAATAATCGAAAATTTATGCCCTTTCCTGAAAATCATTACTTATTTAAATTTTACTCTAAAAATTTGGGAGAGTCTACGATGGCAAAAATTCAAAACAATTTAAAAAGTTACGATTTCAAAAATGATTAATTTTTTTACTGATAAATAAATGATAAATAATTATTTTCGTGTTTTGATATTTTCTTTAAAAAATAATTAATTAAGCGCTCATTCAACAATTTGTTTCTTTTTTAACGCAATGCTTATCAGTGTGATAAGTGTTTTTTATAGGTGTTTTTTTGTCAATTATTATCGTTCTCAGTCCGATTATTAAATAAATTTTTGAAAATCATTTCATCTTGATCTCAGATTATTTCTTAGACGTGGCCAGAAGCTATTCCTGTATTCAAGTAGATTTAGTCGCATTTCTAAACAAAACAAGTCGGCATTTGTTTTTCCACATTTTGTGATGTTTTACGTTAAAGTTTTTCACTTTGATTACAAAATGTAATAATTTCAGACTATGTATTAGGTCTGTGTATAAATTTATGGTGAACCCAAGCAATGCAATGAGTAATAAAATAATTATTTATTAATCAATTAATAAGTAAGTGCAATTAACCGACCAATTAATCAGATTAATAGCCGTAATGTATTTAATTAATTGAAAATCTCGCAGAAAATTAACTTTAATATTGTCATCATTAATTAATTAGTTCATCAATTCTAATTGAAGTTAAAAGATGTCAATTAAACGTAATCAAGTGGATAGAAATAGCGATTCTAAAAAATTTGACATCACTATAAGTATCGATGAATTATTAAAAGATTCTGGTCTTGTAGAATCTGATGTTGACTTCGAATGGTTAAAAAAAATAATTGATGACGCATCCACTGAAAAAAGAAAAGAGCCACCCGTTGATTTACTAAAAAATTCGTATGAAAAAACTACAGATGAAGAGAAACGGTAATTAGTCTTGTGTATAAATGATTATCAATTATTGATACTAAATAATTTCATTTTTATGTTAGACGATTGATAAAAATATTTCAAATTGCGCTTCATGATAACCGATTCGCTGAAAAATTAATATCTGCAGTTAATTTTAATAATCACCGTAAATTCCTATTTAATCATCTTCTATTTTGTGCGGAACGTAAGTAAACTTTTTCCCAAAAGAGAATGAACCAGACATCGCCCCCACTACTGATTATTTTCAATCTGCGCATGCGCAACCAAAAGTGGGGAATATTTTAGGCATAGAACATTTGAAGGGGGGTAAAAAAACGAAAACACCCGAAGTACACTCCCTCGCAGGGACAATTTCAGTCTAGTTAACTCTATTATACAAATATAATTTTGGTGAATTTTAAATATTTTATTTTTTTATAGAACGTGTAGATATTCTCAGGAAACAACCAGCATGTTTTTTAAATTTTGTGATTATATTCGGTGATTATTTTCATGCATATGAATTATCAAGTCCGATTGTAGAGACTTTGCTTGCATGTTTGATGATATTATTAAATATTGAGGCAACTCAAGGAATCGAATTAGTAACAATAGTGGTAATATATCTATATTTTTTGTAAATTAATTGAGGGGTAAAATTTGTTCTAAAAAAATTTTACATTAGAGTGAATAAGAAGTGATTTTTTTTAACTGCAGAATTCCGTTCAGTGAATTCGGATCCATATTCACTTCAAGTTTACTTCTAGTTTTTTAAAAATTTTAATTGGAAATATATTTCAGCTATCAAAAATTGGACTGAAAATGACAATTCGTTTTCCGACACTCGATACAGATACTTTATTCCACAGAATTCATCATATTTTATTAAATGGTGATATAAGTTCACGATCAAGAATATTATTAATGCTCGTAATTGCTTTGAATGATCAAAAGTTTTTGCCTTTTCCCGACAATCATTATTTGCTTGAATTCTACACAACAGAATTGGGCGAGTCTACGATGACTAAAATTCAAAATAATTTAAAAGCTTTCTAAATAATCTATTTTTTTCCATTAATTAATTTGCAAACGTTTCAATTTTTTGAACATAAAATTTAAAAAAATGGAATAAAACCCAAAATTACTCATTTTAAAATCTATAAGTTGTTATGTCCAATAAATTTTTTTTATTTCATAAATAAATTTAGCAAACTCTTCAACAAAAGCACGCGAAAACGCAGTATCAGTTCTACTATCACCAAAACATCAATCAAAGTTTTTATATAGCCTGAGCACCATGGTTCAGGGCCTTAGTTATTGATCAGATTTTTAGATCTAGATTCTACGGTCCGCGTAAATGGCATCGATAGCTCAATTTTATTGCAAAAATCTGTCCTAGACAAAGCAATGAGCAATCGTCCTTAATGAAAGGTACTAGGCCGACAGTTTCTATCATGTAGTATTATTCTTTTAATTACAATTCATAAAAATCCGGCTCGGTCGAATAGTGACAAAAACTCAAGTGAAATTGTAGTCCGATCTCGGGTTGAGTTATTCTGCGCATAAAAAGCCATAAGGACGCAAGTCCTTCTGGAAGAGACCGAGTGAGCTGCAAAGTCCTGGAGAGATACAGCTTGCCTTGCTAGAAGAAAGACTCATTTCAAGGTAAGTAAGACATCTTAATATCTTTTCTTTCTATTGATCGAATAAATTATAAATATAGGAAGAGAAAATCTTCCTCGAATTCTTTATAGTCGTCCACATCCACCTAATCGCTCGTAAAAATTTTCTATCGCTACACGGAGAAAAAAATATAGTAAAAATTACAATCTTATAGTAAAACTTACTAACAGATATGAAAAAATACATTCTGTATTGTAATTATTACCAAACGTTTAGTAAAATTTATTAGTTAGTAATAATTACATAATAAGATATTAAAAATTACTATGCGTAATATATTTTTTACTAACACAATTATATTTTTTACTATCTGTACACAGAAAAAAAAAAATTCTTGGTTGAAGGTAAATATTCTTAATTCAAGAAAATTTTTTTGGAGACCTAAACTTTCTCAGATAAAGTAGTAATTTTATCTGACCAAGATAAATTCACTTAGCTCAAGAAAATCTTGACTTGGTTCCCGAAAACGGTGGTCTTCAAAAATATTTTCTTGACTCAAGATAACTTTTTTTTCTGTGTTAGTAAATTTTACTATAAGTATTTTTAATAAATACAAATTTAAGAAAGTTAATTTTCTTATACAATATAGGATTTGTTACTATACAAAATATTAAAAATTACTATACGCAATGTATTTTTTGCTAACACGATTATGTTTTTTTACTATATGTATAGTAAATTCTACTATGTATAGATAAAATTAAAATTTGGTGGGGATAGCATATACAAACATGGGCATGTTCAGAAACACACTCTGGAAGAGAAAATATTCAAATCCTGCGTTCAGAAATATCCTCTGGTCGAACCCGAGGTGCGATTTAACATTACAAAGGTACTAATTACACCTAGATACACGGAGAAAAATGTTGGCTCGAAACCTACCAATTTTTATTATGCTGCCGACCAAACTTGAAACAGGAAGGGAAGCATCCAAAAAATTATTATGCTCATACGAAAAATTATTATGCTGTATCACAATACTTACTACGAGCGAGAAACTTATTGATAAGATTTAATAACAATTACTTTTATACATTATAATAATTGTGATGCGGCATAATAATTTTCGTATGAGCATAATAATTTTTTGGGTGCTTCCCTTCCTGTTTCAAGTTTGGTCGGCAGCATAATAAAAATTGGTAGATTTTGAGCCAACATTTTTCTCCGTGTAGGTAATTCTTCACCTCCAGAGTATATTTCTGAACACGCCCTATGTATTACAAGTTCTGAAACTTTTGTCCAAAGGAGACATCAGGTCGTCAGACATAGCATACGCATCTCCATTGTGGTGGAACATTAGTGCTGCCGCAATAGAAAAATTAAGAATCTTCGAACGTAAATGTCTACGAGCTTGCTGCAGCAGATACAGAGATGCTAACTCCGACTACAAACATTACATCAGTAACAGAGATATTTACAATATAACTAACTACCCAAGAATAGATAATTTTATAACCAAATTAAATAGAGACCACTTCAGTAAACTAAAAACAATAAATAACAATAGCATTAAAAATATTAGCACAATAGAGGACAACATAGCTGATCACTACCACAATTCTGGATACATTCTACCACATATGTTTATATATTGTGATAAGAAGGATCTGATTCAAGACAGTAACAACATTCCCATAATATATCATTGGAAACGGAATAATAACAACAAAAAAATTAAATATCATTCAGATAGTTTAAAGACAAACTACATGACTTCGCTTACTCAAGAGATATTCCAGAACGAGACCAGTTAGATTTTCATCGACTCAGTGACAAATACTGGTGGTTGACAGAAGAGACACCACACAGAAAAGCTTTAAGAAGAAGAAAAACCAAAGGTTGGACTGCTTGTCTGTAAATTTTATATTTACATTCAAGTGTGTATATATGTATATAGTATCCATAAAAAATAGACAAAAAGCTAGATGACGTTTTAAAAATTTTACATCATGGCTACCAAACAAAGAAAAGCAAAAAAATAAATAAATAAATAAATAACCTAACCAACAATAAGTAAGGAGCACAAGGACCAACACAAGAACCAATGGATGTGAGCTGCCCAAGGCAATGGGACAACCATCTTACTAAATCAAAATAATAATAAAGGCTTTTTTTTAAATTATTTGCAGCCTAAACAATACAAATAAAATAAAATATTATGTATGAACTATGTATAATTATAATTTGCAAATAAACTTCTTTAAAAAAAAAAAAAAAGCCATCAGACATAGGAAAGGACTCGCGCGCGGGAGATCAGGGTTCGAATCTCGGTTGGAACAAGTGATTTTTTAAAAAACAAAAATCGACACCAACACCAATACAGATGGCATAAATAACAATAATAATTAAAATGATAGTAATAATAATAAAAAGTTAAAAGCTAATAAAGATTTAATTTTATTTTTTTCCATTCTAATATAGTAAAATTCACTAAACGGAATAGTAAAATTCACTAAACGGGATAGTAAAATTTACTTATCTGTTTATGAATTTTTCCTATAAATCTTAAGCGTTTCAAGATTACTATCTAAATTTAGTAATTATTCCCATATTTTTTAGTAAATTTTACTATATTTTTTTCTCCGTGTACCAAAGGGAGAAATCCCGGATCATTAATTTAAATCACAGCGGCAGACATAAAGGATTAAATAATAAAAATTTGTTATAATTTTTATACTATATATATTTGATTTGAGTATAAATCAAAATAATACAATAAGTAATATAATAATTATTAATTAATTTATAATAATTAATAATACAAACGCGATAATATCTCGGCTCGGTCAACTTATTATACAAAAACGAAGAATTTATTTTGTTAATAAGTACAATAAATCAACTAATTAATTATGCCAATATCAATAATAACAATAAATTTATTTAATTTGAAATAAACGTCAATTAACTGTCATTTGGCACAAATATGAATCTGACAATAAATTAACTTAAATAAAACCAATTGTTATTAATTATTATTTGGTAATTATTAAAAATATGTTTCTTCGTTTTCATTAAACAAATAAATTTATTACGTACAGTAGCGGTTTTTTTTTATAATTATTACTACAGAACTATGTACCGAGACATAGGAAAAAATTAATAATTAACTTTAATGGAAATAATAATTAATTAATAATATAAATCATTGAGAAAATAATAAAACTAAAAAATTTAAATCCTTTAGTTTACAAAAGCTCATTATTAAAAGCTTAATTATTATTACAATATTTTATTACAATAGAAAAGTTTTTTTTTTAATATCTAATAGATAACATACTCGCAATATATTATTTATGATAATATAAAAAGCCGACAGTTAAAATTTTTACCGCCATTTTTAATTGCTGTTTAAAAATTTAAATAAATCTTCTGTTAATTTCAAATGTTTACTTTTATAAACTTTTTAAATAAATCATAGTCACGGTCGTAGATAATTATATAAGTAAAAAAAAAATTAGTCGTCGTTGACCTCGATGGGGATGCTCGTGGTGAAAGTCGGCGTTTCGAGTTCCTCGTGTTTTTTCATTTTCATGCTCTGCAAATAAATAATATTTTTAAGTTAGTAGGGGAGAGTGGGGTCAATTGAACCAAGGGGCAATTGAACCAGTAAGCTTAAAAAATCGAAAAAAATATAAAAATGAATCGCCCTCTTAGAATTATATTTTAATACACTAAACCTTAGTCTGATCAAAATTTCGAACCAATATGATGATTTAATTTTAAAAAATTCAAGTTTTTGTGTTTTTAGGTATCTAAACCTTGATTTCAGCTCTTGGTAAATTGTTTAATAATTTTTTAATTTTCAAATGAAATCTTAAATTTTTTTTTGTAATACCTTCTTACATATATTAGTCATAAATTTCTAGCTTTACTTCTAGTAAAATAGTTCTTGAATATTTTTTTTAAACTAATTATTTAAATAAAATCATATGGGGTCAATTGAACCAGTACTCTCGGGGACGGTTGAACCACACGAATCACACTGTGAGCATCAGAAATGCGCGCGCATCTTGACAGAATGTGAAAACAAGCTAAACTAATCGAGAAAAAAAATAATTATATTGACAGAAGTTTTAAAAGTGATTGTTATAACATATAATGTTATATAAAATAATAAATATTATTAGAAGTGTTGTAATTTTAGTTTTAAGCTGTAATGAATAGTAAAATATTCATTAAAGTCATTCATTTGTGGTTCTAATACTCATGGTTCAATTGTCCCCGACTAGTGGTTCAATTGCCCCCGCAAAGGGGACGATTGAACCATTTGATGCAGTTGTACAATTTCGTATTTATTGAAAATTTTCATCATTCGTTAAGCTATGTGCTTGTGAGAAATGATAGTCTGTATAATAAGTTATAATTTTGCTTTTATTCATATAAAAAAAAAATGTCAAAGTATTTTTGGTTCAATTGACCCCACTCTCCCCTATATATAAAATAAATTAGAGCGACTCAGAAAAACGACTATTTTTTTTCCGAGTCTCATTTGAAAATTTTATGGATAAAATCTTTCAAGAACTTGCTCAAAAAATCAGATGGAAAAATTATCAAGGGGTCGCTTTAGAAATTACAAAATTCCAATACTGATTACATCTGTAAAATTATGAATATGTTGAAAATTTCGCGCCAAAATTTAAATAATTAAATGCCACTCAAGAATTTCGAATTTACGAAATTTTTGCGCGAGCCTTTGAAAATTTATAAAAGAGCTGACTTCCGGGGCGAATTCTTAAAAAAAATTCGCATCTTTGGGCCACTTTAATCTCTGTTAATTAAATAGCGACACTAATATTAATTTTCAAAATTTATTATCAGACAATCCGGTATTAATTAGTTGATGTATAAAATTACAGTTATATAATTAATAGTACGTTATGTGGCCTTGAATGATAATAAAGATTGAATAACATCTTAGAGTTGTCTTGTGAATTAATTTAAATAAACGTCAATTGTTCATAGGGAACTGATAATTATTCAGTCCGTTTTTATCATAAGCTCCTCGCTATTTATAAATTTAATGCCAACGGTTATTCAAACCAGGAAATGAAAAAATTATTTGCTGCATTCAAATGTTACTATTTATATATTTATAAAATTATCATGTTATAATTTATGACAAGTGATGTCTTGTTAATTAACGCACCTGTTGGAGCTTATAGTGATTAATAATATCCTGATCTGCCGGACAACTCTGCAAGAAGGCATCAAGTCTGTACATATGATGCATGTATCGCCACAAATTTACTAATGTCTCGGGTATTTCAAAGTCTGCAAAGTATTTTCCAGCAACTCTGATGTGCTGCAAACGTGGCATCAATTCACAGTCAAAGCAGCACATGGTATCGCCGGTAAGAAAACGCGTTCCTTTGCGACCCAAGTGTTCATCTATTTTACGTAAATGCGCCATCAGCGACGATGACTTTGGATCCTTGTCTTTTTCCTTAGCGTTAAGTAAAAGCAATTTTAGTTTCTGTAAAAGTATAAGTTTATTTATTAATCAAGCGGGAAATTTAAATATTGTATTTGAAATAACGAAATTGCGGGCTTACACTGAAAAGATTTTCAACAAGAGTAGCAACTTCCTTGTCTTGTATAAAAAGATTATGACCACCTGGAATATTTTTCATAATATGTCTTTCTATTTTTTCATTTTCCAAAATAGCGTCGCCACCGTCGATAAGAATTGGCGGTGGAGTTGCTTGGAAATTAGTACGGAAATCTGGTGGTGGTTTTTGCATATCAACTGTCGTTACTTTTAGAGAAATTGTTTTTAATTCAGCAAGTAAATATAGATCCATAAAATATTCCTGACAAAATAGGCATGCGCCTTTTCTTCTTCCGTCAATCGTTGAAGCCTGCAAATAAATCATTTTTTTTCTAATCAATTAATTTGGTAAAAATAATAACAATTAATGTCAATTATTTTTATCAGATAAATTATTTCTGTTAATAGCTAAAATAATCTATTACATTATTGTTAAAGAATGTTTTTTTTTTCACAATCAAGGCTCGGCCTAGAAATTTCTATCAGACTTGAGTCATTAGGAATCCGGTATAATTTTTATTGCCGTAAAAATATATGACTTTTGAATTGTTTGTTATTCTGAATTGTCTTGACTCTTGTACTTTTGAAAACAAAAATTAGATAGATTGGAAAAAATGTTTAGTTTAGAATTTTAAAAAAATTGAAAGGAGTGACGCAATTTATTGAACTCGATCTTACATGGGTCATTTAGTTGAATGCAAGATAAATCGGTTATTTGCCTCTCTAATGCTGGCAGTGAGGCTCAATCATGAACCGATTTCTTCAGCGTGCATTTCACGCTTGAATGTTCCAATAGACAAACAAACAAACAAATAAATAAGTAAAGTAGTCAAGAAAATAAAATATAAAATACTAGAGGAAATGATAAAAAAGTCGCCTTAGAATTTAACCGACAATTTGATTGACTTTGACTTAAAGTTGCGTGTCTTGTAATTGCGTAATGTACTGCGGATAATTATATTTGTTTGTTAGATACGTTTATTATTTTAAATTACATTTACTTCTCACAATTAAATAAAGTAATGACATTGAAGAAACGAAACCAATATTTTTATTTCTACTGTTTTTGAACCGAATGAATTTCGCGCGGAAACTTTGAATTTTTTTTTCCATTTTCAAGGATAATTGGTATGGAAATTTAATTAATTTTATTAATTATACATGAAAAAAATTTAATTTTAAATTAATATTCAGGTTTTTAAAATAATCTTTAGCTTTTGAAATTAATTAACTTATAGACAATTCAAATAAAAATTATTTAAATGAAATATTATAAAATATATATAAATAAATTTATGACTTAAAGTAATTTTCTTTAAGTTGTGAATACTTCATTTGAATCTGGTGCAGTAAAAGTATAAGGAATTAAATATGGTAATGGCTTTAACATTTTTTGGTCGTGTAATTCGCGAAAATAAAAAAAAAAAGTACTAAAATAAAAATAAACTCGGAAACTTGACATAGATTTCAAGATGACTCATCGCCGACAAAATGATGCGATGTTTTGTTATTTTAACAGGTCCGAGACTATTTTGGCTGGACGATTACGTAAGTGAGAAAGTCAAGGTAAATTTAACCGTCGGTTTGCTTGGGATATTGACATTTTAAATTATAATGATACTAAAATATTTAAAAAAACATTCAAATTCTTAAATCTAAAACTATAATTAAATTCATTGGTAGTTCAGTGGTAGAATACTATGATAAAATGTTTCACTGGTAATTCAATAGTAGAATATTTCTTATAATATAATTTTATTTATTTACAAATAACTTTTACTCTGAATATAAATTCAACTTATTAAAGCAAACTAGCTCATATATGATTGTCATTCAAATTAAAATGAAGCGTAATATGACACTAGTCATGATGGTGAAATAAATCCTCCGTAGAGTATGCGGTCGTTAAACCCATATGTTATACGTCAACTACAAAGCTCATCTTTTTCCACAAGTATTCAAATATAATATAAATACTATACTCTATCTGTATAAAGTTTTCTCTTATCACATCTTATCTTGTTACGTTCTAATTTTATAAGTAATTAAATCTCATTTTTTGGTTTGTAAGCCTCGATAACACTTGAAGAATACAGTACTACGTATCTAGTTCTATTTAAATAATGATAAATTTATTATTTAATCATAAATGTCTAGGTGTTATAATTGGCTTTCGGATTACGCGCAAGTCACGGTCAATTATATTCACGCTTGATTTTAATCCAGTCGTATTATAATAACGAATAGAAGAGAATTATAATTTAAAATATATATAATTTGAAAAAAGAAAAAAAAAACACAATTTTTTCAATGGTCAATAGCATTTCCAAGTTTGTTTGAGTAACTGTAATGTTAAGACCTTGATTGCTTGATGAATCACGTTTAGTTGGAGGTTACTATTATTGTGTGTGTTGCGTGAGAAAGCATCTGAAAAGGAAGTTAAGTACACACATGTTACATGTTATAAACTTAAGATGAGTCCATTAATAGTTTGTAATCTATGTGTAGTGTATTTGCAACTGACACTCAGGCACGTATACTATGAACGTGACTCCATCTATATCATACATGCTTTCGTCTCTTTAAACCTCTGCGGCAGCTAGTCACATATATTACAGTCAATCACAATTATTTAAGTACTCACGTTCTCCTTAAATATATAAATATATATGAAATCTCATTAGCACTTTGTAGTTTTAACATTTACCAATTGCTCTGTACTGATGATACTCGTGTTAAATTAACACGCTACTTGTCAAGTTGCACATCTTGCAAACAACTAATCACTTCATATTAAGTCATTCTTGCTATCCATTTAAACTTGAGCATTTAATCTGCAAATTAATATCATCAGTAAGGTTTTCTATTGAAATTCTTGTTTGAGACAATAACACGTGGAAACCCAGTTTAGATTCCTATGGGGACTTTTTTTATGGATTCCTCTGTAAGTCCGTGCTTTCTTATGTTAATCCCCATGAATACTTATGTAAATCCATCATTTCCTACACGAATTTCTATGGCTTCACATAATTCTCCATTGATTTTTTGATAAGGCAATATTTATATTTAGCGGAATGAAATAGATTTATAAACGTGTCATCAAACCGCAAAGGTTCATCTTAAAATGTCAGGCCAGATCTTCTTGAATAACTTTTCCTCCTTTCTCTATTACAAAACTATTTGTCGATTGATATCATCAATATAGTAATTTTTGAAACGTTTACCCTTTGGTTTATTGTCTGCATGTTGGAGGTATCGACCTTTATAGAATATTATAATCAAAATAGTAATTAGAAACAAAAGTTTTCATTGGTGTAAGCGAAAAAGTATTTTCATACGATATGGATCATTAACTCAGCCGGATTTCTTTTGGCTGTAGAGGAAAGGAACTGCTGGGTAAGAACGAAAGAAAGCCTTAACGGTTATCTTGTCAGAGACCTGTTAGAGGAGATAATTCACCGGACGTCGACTTTGCGTCGTCTACGGACAAGAGTTGAGGACCTTAACAACAACACTCTTTTATTTAAAAAACATATCCCAAGATTTTAAACGTTTGTAACTACTCAACTTTAAACCTCCGGCTGCAGCAGTGTCCCGGTTGACACACTTACTCGATGATAATATCATGGATCCAACTTAAGGAACTTGGTTGCTGTATTAAGCCCGATTGGCCTTGTGACCCAGAAAGATCAAGACCAAGAGAGTCCATGCCAACCTGCAACCTCGTCCTGATAAATTCAATGGACAATTTACGATTGTTATTTAATCTTATATTGTTTGTTTTATTGACAACTCACGATGTTAACTTTGACCCACAGCAGAAATAGTCATCTGATAGCTAAACAATGTCGGCTTCAACACCAATATTCATTACGGCCTTTGTTGATAGGATTCATTGTTATTTAAATTATTTTTGCGAAAGTTCTGATCGATTTAATCATCAAATTACTATTATATAGTACTTTATTTGATTTAAATTAAATTTTATGAAAAGCCCTGCGGAAATATGGTGAAAGTCCAACCCTGTTTCGTTCAAACAGTTTCAGTTAATCCGAGTGAAAACTTAACCGGAAAAAAACACATTTAGGAATTAATTATTTCCTTTTGTTTGTTTATAATCGGAATTTGAATATCTTTAAAGAGAAACGATATATATTTTAAGAGCCAATAAATTTGCTGAAATATGTAATAAAACTGTCATTAAATTATAGATATAAAAAAAATTGTAATATTTTATATTATGTCTGTGTCTGTCTTCAATTTTCTTTAGCAATAGCAATAACTTGCAAAGTATTATATATGCTGGAGTACAGTTATAAGCAAATTAATACGCCTGCTGGATTCCAATAGTGACCTGGTGCACGTGCAATATGGGCCTTTGTATAAGCAGAATAAATTTATTATTTTGAATTTTTATTGTACAGACTGTTATCTACATACATAATAGTGTAGTCTAACGTACAATTGTCTTGCTTTGACAATAACTTGAATTTTTTTATCAGCCACTAAATGAATTCTTATCATTCAAATGAATTATCAGTCTGTGCGTATCATCTTATCGCAGCTAATTAGTTTTTGGGAAGAAATAATTATTTCTTAATTAGTCAGTTCTTCAGTATGTTATTTTTAAAAAAAACATAACAGGAATGCTGAGGGAATTTATTTAAAACTTTCGATTTTGTGTGATTTGTTGGTTCGCTTTCCTTCGAACGTTGTCGTCGTCAAACGAGCTCTTTACAGTGTGAAAACTATCAACAACTTTTTTAATTATTTATTTAATATATATAGCTCTTACTTGGACAATATCTATTTGATACCAAGATCCGTCTGTTTGTAATTTATTGTATGCCGTTTCTTATTATATTTTTTAACAATAATCGATTACTCGAAGATAAATATATCAATGTCTTGTAGTCTGATATACTGGTGAACAAATAGAGAGCTGTCCTTGATGATATGTTTTTTTATAAGGTCATAAGAAAATCTTTTATGCAACAAAATATTATTTTATGATGCGTTGCATTTAATATTATTCATAATAACAATAATGAGACCCATATGTACGCTGAGTTGAAACTTTAATTATTTTTATAAAATCTAAGTAACTAAAAACGTAGTGTAGACAACTTTTTATATTTATGTATGATCAGATATTAATATATATGATCATGCATGATATATATAAAGCTCCATACGTTACTACAGTTTCCTCCCTGATAATATAAGAATTTGAATCTCATCATCATGTATGATCAAATTCAAATTTCTATATGACCACAAATATCATATCTGATGATAAATCGTCGTATAGTAATTTCTGGATAAGTATGTGACATTTTATTACCAAATATCAGATATGACCATGTATGATCAGATTCAAATTCCTTCGATCATATAAAAGTTAATATCTAATGATATATGATCATATCTAAATAGATGAATATGATAATGTATGATCAGATTCAAATTTCTATATGATTACAAATATCATATCTGATGATAAATCGTCGTGTAGAAATTTCTGGATAAGTATGTGACATTTTATTACCAAATATCAGATATGACCATATATGATCAGATTCAAATTCTTATATGATCAGGTTCAAATTCCTTTGATCATATAAAAGTTAATATCTAATGATATATGATCATATCTAAATAGATGAATATGATCATGTATGGTCAGATTCAAATTTCTATATGATCACAAATGATATCATATGTGATGATATATAATCATATAGTCATTTCTGGATAAATATATGGACCAAATATCAGATATGACCATGTATGATCAGATTCAAATTCTTATATGATCAGGTTCAAATTTCTTTGATCATATAAAAGTTCATATCTAATGATATATGATCACATCTAAATAGATGAATATGATAATGTATGATCAGATTCAAATTTCTATATGATCACAAATGATATCATATGTGATGATATATAATCATATAGTCATTTCTGGATAAATATATGGACCAAATATCAGATATGATCGGATTCAAATTTATATTATTTATAATCGTCTATGATCTTATATCTAATAATATATGGCGACATACGATCATATCTAATTATTGTTTCTTCATATACATTCTATATTTGTACTAAGAAATACAAAGAATATAAATAATGACCCAAGTACTTATACGGATAAAAATAATCGCTGATAAAATGTACAGGCTGGAAAATTATGATGATGTTAATGTTAAAGCAGACGTATAAACTAGTCCACAAGATATTCAAATAAATAAAAAAGAGTACGGGATTTAAAACGTTAGTCATCGCTTGATGCGAGAATTTCCTTCTGCATTTATAATAAAGTCTCTTGATCATCGCTAAATTAGTCACTGAGTAAACACATAATAGTGACTCTAGACTCTCAAAGTAATGATTGCTTTTGATTTAAATAAAAAGTAAATAGTCTCCGTTTGAAAACTTTACTTATCAACAAATACATTAATTTGTCTTTTTATTATTATTATTAATTTCCGTTTAAAAAGAATTAACATGTGTAATTATAAATTTATCTTCTACACGACTGACAAATTATTTATTTAACATAATTACTACATGTTAAACTTAATTAATGTTAATCAAGCATTTCATCTCTACATCTGTCGTTAAATTATTTTTCCTTCGAGTTAAATGGAAGAAAATAACGTCATGCTCTAGAGAATTCCGGGTGTAACTCATTACAGTTTAACGGACGAAATTCGGTAACGCATTTTCGCGTGCGTGTAAACGCGGCTTTACGTAAAATTAAAAAAAGTTATTAAGCAGCAAGTAAAAAAATTTACCAGTCATAATTACGTGCGAAATTTAATTACAAAAGTAAATAATAAAAAGTATATAAAATAAAATACCTTAATTATCAATTCAATTTCAGGAACTTCGCCGTTGCTGGTACCATTTTCATTTCCCTCGTCCGCCATCGCGTATTTTTTTTTACTCCTTTTTTAAAAATTTCACGATTAATTATTCAAATTGTTTTTTTAAAATTAATTATTAGAAGTTACTTATTAATTACAAGGCACTTGTGGCGTGGGAGGTTTCGTAAACCTTGCACTGATATATATGTCTATATATATAAATATATATATATGTAAAAAATATTTTAAAAAATAAAATACAAACGATCGCAATGAATGCTCGCGATTAACTAACTACTGACGCATTTGGCTCACTCGCGCCGCCACGTTACCGCCAAAACGACATCTGCCGGTTCAAATTCAAATTCAGTTTCTCGCGGACTATATATATATCGTGTATAAAATTGTACAGTGAATGTGGACCGTGGATTAAATGCATAGGTAGATAATGTAGTTTTTTTTTTATTATTATATTTAGTAAAACCTTTTTTCTTTTTATTTGTGTGTACAGTTTATGCCGGAGAAATAGTCGGTACTAAAAGACACAATCTGTCTGTGTCTGACTCTTTTTCTTCTGTCTACTCGCTATTAAATTGTCTTTGGTGTAACAAAGACAGATAATATTCTTATTTCACTTTTATTTTTATACTCGTTTATATAAACACAATAAAATATGGATATATATTTCATATAGATCTTAGAAATTTATCACTTTTTTTTTTTGACACTTTTTCAAGGTCAAAATTTTTTTAAATTCAAAATTTTTAAATTTTATTGTAGTGAAATAAAAAAAAGTAATTTTATTTTTTTCAGAAAAATAAAATTTTGAAAATTTAAATTTTTTTATAAAAAATTAAAATTTTAAATTTGAAATTAAAAATTATAAATTTAAAATTAGTAATAAATATTTTGAAATAAATTTTTATAAAAATTGCAATGTTTTTTTTTTACTTTTATCTCCAAAAAATACTAAATGATAAAAATTTGTAATAATGTAATAAGTGGAGTCGCCACGTTACAGTAAATACGTGTCGTGTGTGTTTTAAAATAACTTTGAACGTGTAAAGTGCCGCAGTTTAAATAAAACATTAACTCCAAAGCAATAGCAGTTTCATAATGTCTCTTTAATCATCAAGAGTAAGAGTAAGAAAAATAATTTTTAAAAAAAATAATGCAACCAGAGACAATGTTGAATTTACGGTGGGATTTTTTTTCATCTCACTTGTCTTCAACTTTAGATTATTGTTACGAAAAACAGCATTTCGTAGACTTATCACTGGTATGTAAAAACAACGTAACATTTAAATGTCACAAAATGATATTATCAGCAACGAGTGGATTTTTCCGGCGTCTGCTGATGAAAAATGATCATCCACATCCACTGATTATTTTACATGACATCGATCATAATGACTTGAAATTGATATTGAATTTTATGTACTACGGAGAAATTCAAGTACCGGAGAGCGATGTCAAGCGTTTACTTAAAATAGCTCAAGTTTTTGACATTCACGGTCTCAAAGACATAAAACCAACTGGACAATTAAATGACGATAAATTTAATTTTATTGAAAACTCCTCGCTGGTTGATACGAATATCGATGCTGTGGAAATAAAAAACGAACCGATAAGTCCAGATGCTGTTAGAAGTAACGACGGTGACATTAATAATGATGATAATTTAAAAAATAAAATAACTCCAGTTATTAAAATAAAAAAACCGCAATTACTAAAAAATAATTATAATTTAAGACAGCGCACAACGTCTAATTTATTGCGTGATAATGATTTTGTAATGGATAATTATAAAGTAAGAAATAATAAGAGAAAAAGTAATAATAATAATAGTAGTAGTGATAAAAATTCAACTGTGATAATTAACGAAACAAATGCAATATCTGATGATAAGAAAGTTGATGTAAATAATTATAAAAATCATGATAAATGTTTTAAAAATAATAATGGATTTAAAAAAGTTATAATTGGAGGCAAATGTAATAAGAAGCCGATGGACAATTGTAATTATTTAAAAAAATTAAAGCTGTTGGATGAAGTTGAAATAATTTTTCAACCGGCGGTAAATGACTCGAATTCAAATTTTAATTTCAATGATAATTTAAACTGCGGTATATTTATTAAAGACGAAGTTGATCTTTCGATGGATGACTTTGATCAAGAAAATAAATCTAAAGCAGATAAAAAAATATCACTGGGCCCGGGAGTTGAAATTTTTAAAACTTATCCGAAAAATTGGACTGAACCGAGTACTAGTAGCGAATTTTGTTAATTGTTAATTGAATAGTTTATATTTATATATATGTGTATTGTAAAAATATATAATTGAGTTTAAGATTTGTTATTTATTAATTTTTAAATATTTTGTGTTATATTTATATGTTGTCATGGAGACGGCTCGTGATTGATTTAACGGAAACCAAAGATATAGTAATAATAATAATTAAGTAGTCGTAGGGTAGATATTTGTGATAAATTTTGGGATTGTCTGCAATGGAAACAGTAAATTCATTTTCTGATGATAAAATAAAGGCTTTGGAAAATTTTTCCCTGGATAAAAATGTTACGGAAGAGGAATTTTCAAATTTTATGCAACGCGTTACTGAAGTCGGTGAGTAATTTTTTTTTTAAATTTTTAATTTAAAAATAAATTTTTAAAATTTTTTTAGAAAAAATTGTGAAGAAATTAAATTCAAATGACTGCAAGGATCAAGAGGAAGGAAAAATTTTGGCGGATTACATTTTGGAGGGGAATAAAAATTTTGACAGCAAAGATGCCGATGGTTTGAAAATAAAAACAAACAGAACAGTGATAAATAAATGTTTAAAAAATGAAACCGAGGGAAATGCAATGCCTAGAGGTGAGAAATTATAATTAATTATAAATTTAATTGGTTGAAAAATGTCATTTTAAATAATTAATTTTTTTTATCAGAAGCTTTTATGAAAACAATGGAAGCGGATGCGAGAAAACGTTCAGAGGATCGGAAAGTTCGTAATGAGCGGGCAGATACGTTTAAAAGAATAGGAAACGGCGCATTCGGAGTCGGGGATTTTGAAAAAGCAGTGACTTATTATGGGAAAGCTATTGAGCAGCGTAAAGACAGCGCTGTTATATGGAACAATCGCGCGCTTTCTTACATCAGACTCGGGTTGTATGAAAAAGCTCTGCAGGACTGCGAGTGGGCTCTGAAGGTCAATGACTCGAATATAAAAGCTCTTTTGAATAGCGCCAAGTGCTATGCTTACTTAGGAAACAACAAAAAACGCGATGAGTTCATTCAACTCGCGAAAGAACGTGTTCCCAAATTTTCAAATTACATCAAAGGTTCATTTCAAACAATCATTCAATTTCTATTCATTTTCTTTATACATTTATCATTTATTTAATCGTTTATGTTATAGATTTTGAAAAGGCATTGAAAGAAAATCCTAACGATGAAGAAATTATTTAATTATTACAATTAATTAACAGTGAAAATAATTGTTTTAAAAAATTACCAATTATTATAAATATAATTCTTCAATAAATTTGTCACGACTCCAAAACTTTTGCATTTTTTTCTTTTATTTCAGATAACGATCTTGGCTCGTGTAAAATTACTGTACACTCAATGCCCTGTAATTAATTAAATTTAATTATTAATTAATTAATTAATTAATTTTTAAATTTTCTATACAGAAATAAAAAGAAATTCTTTCTCCCTGTGATAATTGGCAGACAATTGACGTCAATTAAACAGCGAAAAATGTACCACTGATAATTTTTTGAATTAAATGCCAGTTCCCGCGCCCTTAAAAATTATTTTATAAAAAAATTGACTGAAAAAACTTTTACAGTGAAGTTTTTTTTGAATTCTTGAATAAACAAATTGTTAATTATGTCAAGTGATATTAATTACGGGACACTTGAAATTACAAGTTTTATATTTGATATCGAGTAAATTATTTTTTAAAAAATTAACTGAATATTTTTTGATGTCAATTGTCAATAATTTTATGGGTAATTCCTTATCACTAAAAAAAATTACCTGCATTCTTGCTGCGCGAACGAAACCTTCATTGGCAGATACAGTTATACTTTTATATTTTTCCCCACTAGCAAAAACAATTCTCGATCTATTTTTAATTTTACCACCGACTGATAGATCTATAACTCTGCCATCAACAGCATCATCAACAATAGTAACACGTTTTATAAATTCCTGAGTTCTCTTGGTCTCGTTGACTCCTCCAATGATACCAATGATCTCCATAAAATTATTATAAGCCGTTTTACAAACAATTAATTTTTTTCCATTAAATATTTTATCCAGAACCGGTTTAACTGGTCGCAGTCGTTCCCATTCGGCTTGCAGAGTTAGCAAAGGCTCCAGGTAATCGAAATTAGCTCTACCATTTGTCATATTGCTGACGTAGGCAAGTAAAGTTGACACATCAAGATTAAGTGTCTTAATATCACTCGACTGGAGGCTCAATGACTCCAGAGACTCCAACAAGTTGATGTCATCCGGGCTTGGACAAATTGACGAATCAGCATCTAGTTATTTAAATATTTTAAATTTAAATTCAAACTTATCAAAGATTTCTAAAATTTACCAAGTGGATCAACGGAATCAATCCTTTGGCCCTCGATCAAGACCCCCAGCTGCTCGAGTCTCGTCGCCAGGGTGTTCTCGATGCCACAAGCGAAGTAGAAAATAATGTCCGGTGGTTTGTAACGATGAGGGTGAAGATTCGCACACGATAGATAAGACTCGGCTTGATCGATCACTGATTTCTGACCAAATTCTCCGTTACCCTGCGAAATTAACGTCAGGGCTCGGGGGTTTCGCGCGATTACTTTCACCCAAGAGCTGCCGCTGTCACAAACGATGTCAACTTCCAGGCGTGAATTTTTAAATTTGAATGGTTTCATGACACTCGTCGCATCTTTCGATATCAATAATCGTTCGATAATTGCATTCAAGTGAATTAAATTCGTACTCTGGAGATATTCCTTCTTCACGTTACCTGTAGATCGCACCTTAGAATGTTATTTTATTTATTGCATGTGTAAATTTATTTTAAAATTAATCACCCGGATTAAAAACTCCAATTTAATTGATTCAAAATTCTTATCAGATTCAATTGCAATTTAAAATCTGGGTAATTATTTAAAATTAGGTCATACCTTTGTAAGAAATTTGACTTCTTGATTTATTTTGCGTGACAATTTATCAGCTCCGTCTATTTTTCTTTCGAGGTTTTTTAATTTTTCCATCATTTTGTAGCCACTTTCTATTTTTTCTTCCAAATTTTTAAATAACTCCTCCATTATTTATATAAATTTACAAATATATTTATATTTCTTTAATATTATTGTCTAAATATATATATATAAATATAAATAATTAAAATAATAAATGTACTGTAGTAAGCGCGGCCATTTTGAAACTTTGCTACAGTCGCGTAAATCGAAGTTTCATAAAAAAAAAATACTTGGGAATTTGATATAAATAAAAATAATAATAATAGATAATTATTATCTATAGCTACATTATTATTGGTCAATAAAATATAATTATATATATTTTGATAAATTTATAAATAAATTTATCGGCTAGAAAAGTAGTTTTGGAAAAAAATAATTTAAAGTGACGCGTAACCTAGAAATATTTAAATTGTGTTTGTTTTGAATTTTAAAAATATATATATTAATATATATAGAGTATTTTGTCTAAAAAATATCTAAAGAGTATTTTAAAAATACAATAATGTCTAAAGGAAAAGTTATCGAGAATCCAGAAGTGCCAGGTAGTAAATTTTATTTTGCCGGCAAATGAAAAATATTTAAATTTAAAAATTATAAATTTTTTAGGTTTTGAACGAATTCTGCCACCGCCACCGATTATTTTATCGTCGGAGATTACAGTGGATCCTTCGGTTCTGACAGCACCACCTCCACCACCACCACCATTACCGTCACCGTCACCAGCAGCTATTGATCCGAGTGTGATAACGTCGCCGCCACCTCCACCGGCACCAGTACCAGCGCCAGTACCAGGACCTGGACCTGCTGCTCCTGGAGCAATGCAGCCGCTGATGAATTCATACTATGCTAATCCCATTCCACCTCAGTCTGTTCCCTGGTGGATTCCTACGGAAGCCGACACCCAGGACACGTATCCATGGTACGCTGATCACAATCCGCGAGCAGCTTTTGTCCAAACAGAAAAACCTAAACCAAAAGTACAAAAACGTAAACATGATGTCATTGATCCTGTTCAAGATGCTGGTAAGTTTAAATAAATAATAATTTATGAATTACTTTATCACTCAGTTTTAATTTAATTACAGAAAAAGTTGCGGCTGCTCAGCGTGAATTGACATCATTAATGAAACCACTTAAATGCGATCTTTGCAATGCCGTTGTAAGGAATCAAAATCCTCGTGTGATGTATGATTTAGCTATCGAGAGAGACACGTGATTATTTTTTTAGGAAATGAGAAATTATGTTTTATTTAAATCGTTTGTTTTTTTTTGTCAAGGATATTTCTAATCCTAAGATCAAACCCACGTGTTCTCTCGCACTCTGTGTAACTGATATTGATGTCAAGTTTTATTTTTCTAGATGAATTCAACGCTGCAGGCTAAATTACATTATGATGGTAAACCTCATCAGAAAAAAGTATCCATGTACCTTAACCAGAGTGTAAAGAGGATTAAAAGTGACTCTGGGACAGTCAATACCGTTACCAATAATGACTGGGACAGTTACTGCGATGTAAGCTCATTAATTAGTTATTTTTTATTGATAATTGTCTGTAATTTAAATTTACAATTGTTTTTTAGGTATGCAAGACCTGGTTTACGTCGCAAACTGACGCAGCTCAGCATTACGCTGGAAAAAAACACATAAGAGCGACAACTGGAGCTTCTAAACACAAGTAATTAATTAATTTATATTAATACACTAGTTAATTAATTTAAATAAAATGAATAAATTAATTTTACAGGACGCACAAAAAAAATTCAAACCAAGTCCCGGTGGATCCGACTGGTAGATTTGGAATTGGAACGGGTTTCCATGGGAACAACAGCGTTCCGGTTGCTCCAGCCATAGTGCCGCCGGTAGCACCTCCAGTGGCACCTCCAGTAATTCCAGTAGCGGCCCCGATAGTCCAGGTCGCACCTGTTCCGCCCGTGCCAGCCGTTAGCGAGATTGGTGTGGGATCACCGGGCGTTGCTGGACTCGAGGGATTCGCACCTGGAGCAGCGAGTTACGGTATGGCTTTACGTTGTGACTTGTGTGGAGTCTCGGCAAATCGACTGGAACAGCTGGAGACTCATCGACGTGGTGCTCGGCATCTTAAAATGATGCGGATGAGTGGTCTGGCACCTCCAGAATCCAGTAAATTTGAATTTAAATTCATATTTCTTTTATTTATTGTTTTTTTTATTATTACTAATTTAAATTTTAATTAAAATAAATATTTGATGTTTATGGTGTTATTTTATTTGTTTGTTTGTTTGTTTGGTTTGTTTTAGTGCAAGAACCCACGACAATTGACTATTCGATTTATCGTACGCCTTCTGGTTCTTACTACTGTGCGCCGTGCAACAAGTCGTTCACATCGGAAAATAGCTTTGGGCAACATGTGGAAAGTAAAAAACACAAAAACCAAGTAAACATAAAAACACAGTGCAATCAAACAACGACTGGTAATAAAAAAGACAAAAAGAAAAAAAATAAATAATGAAATTTTAAATTTATAAATTTTATAAATTTCTTGATAAATTTTTCATTCTTAAATTTGTTATAAATATTGTCTGGATAAATTTAAAAATAAAATGATTAATTATGAGTTGGTCATTTATTTCTTTCCATAAACTCCCGAAGAAATCGACATTAGATGTCTACTCTATCAAAAAAGTCCATGGGAATTTATACACGGAAAAAAATGAAGCTCAAAATTAGATGATATTTATAATTGTCTAATGAAAATTACTTTCCGAAGAGAACTTTACAATCCAAACCAAAAATTACTATTAATAATGGAAAGTTACATTTTTAGGTAGATTTCTTTAGAAATCGGCCTATTGCAGAGACCCTCATGATCGAATTATCAAAAAATTTTGCTACCATATATCTTATTTTACTTCGTAAAGTCGAAAAATACCATCCGCTCAAAAATTTATATATGTATGTATGTATGTATATATATATACAATATAACGCGCCTTGTCATCACGATAGCACCCGCTATTCTTAACGGATCTTAATGAAATTTTATACACTTATTTATTGGACGATTACCTTGATCAAGTTCGAAGATGAGCCCAATCGGTTGATTAGTTTGGAAGTTGTGAGTGTTTAAAATTTTTTTTGATTTTCATAAAAATGTATTTTCTGGCTTTATCCTTAAATAACTTTTGAATAAAAAATGATAACTCAATTCTGTAAAAAGTATCTTAAAATTTGAACGATTAGCTTTAATTTTCACTGCAATACTGGATTTTTTAAAACATCTTTTCTCACAATTTGTGATATCAAAAATTTCACAAAAAATACAAAAAGCTTATTTTTGCAGCTTAGTCATCTAATAACTTCTAAATAATAAGGCATAACCCATTTCCTTAAAATCCATGTTTAAGCTTACAAAAAAAGTATTAATTACACTATTGTAGCTTTATTGTATTCACATCTATAAGAAATCTACCTTTCCATTCCGGGTAAGGCCGGATGGCTCTTTTTTTTATTGATTCTTACAATCAGTATCGTAAATTTTACGATTTTTAAAAATTATAATGCAGATTAGTAAAAATTGAACAAAGAATGGTAACAATCTATAATTATTTCACAACGATCATTCTGGAAGTAACAATATTCAAAAATTTCTTTGATAATATTACAATTCTGAGTTAAAAAGATTTGTAAGCGTAGAAGTTAAATATTACAATTTATTAACAATAAATTACGGTAAAACTTATCTTTATTTTTATCTATTCTGTGAAATTCAGTAGATGAAATAGAAAATATTAGAATAGAGTAGATAGTGATTTTTATCTAGAAACAACAGAAAACTCACACATTACTCAAGTTATATTTATATGAGTTTCGCAAAATTTATTCATTTGTATGCCGATTAGTATAATTTGTAAGATTATTAATTTTACTTCATAACATTTTAAAACTATTACTGAAAACATTGTAAAAAGAACTAGAGTATTCTAAAATTTATAATATCAAGTAAAATTTTCTTGAGGTATTGTAGTTTGTAAAATATCGGTAATGTGAATCGCCACTTAGCGGGTAAAAATTACTATTTGAGATTGTAACTTTTAATACTTGAGATATAATCTCGAGTTCGTTGTATTTTATTTATATTTGGCATATACTTCGAGAAATTTGAATGGTACTTGTAGCCGAGTGGTTAGCGTGCTTGCATTTGAACAGGATTATTCGCAAGGCGTAGGTTCGATTCCCATCGTGGTCAAAAAAAGAAAAAGATGGCAAATTTTAAGATGACAATTGAGATATATCCATAAATAAATATTCAGAATACATTCCAACAATACATAATGTATTTATATATTTCGTCGGGAAAAAAAAAAAAAATTTATTATTACACTCAAGGAGACAAATTTTACAATCTGGATTAGTAAAAATTTTTAATAGCTGTCTCAGTGAAAGTTTTATTCTAAAATAGATTTTTTACTAAATCAAATAGTAAATTTTATTGAATGCTTGTGTTTTGTACTCTAAAACTCATAGTAATTTTACTTATAATTTAGTAATTTATAGGATTAAGCGATTATAATTTTTACTTATTTAAAGGAAAATTTCGATATTATTGGACCGTTTCTAGTTTGCCTCGGCGACATAGTAATTTTTATTTGAAAAATAAAAAATATTATCAGATTTTTTTCTCCGTGTAGAAATCTACACATGGTCACCGGTCTATTTTGCCCCGCATTGAAAGTGATTAATTTTTTATGATTTTTTTAAAAAAATAGAGATCTAAATATATTTATAGTTATTGCTGACATATTTTATGGTATACTTCCGAAATCAATGACCGGGTCGTCAACATAATCAGTAGACAAAAATACCGACCAGTAGAAATTATTTTAAATCCTAAAGACGCATTCAATAAAAATATTTATTTATAAATATTTCGTAGTAATTATTTCCATTATATAAATTAAAGTTTTTTGAACTATTCTTCAGTAATAGTGGCAATTAATCTGCGGAGACAATGTCGAAACTTTTGTTATTATTTATTATTCTGCAAGTAATTATGGTCGCAAGTTATACCGTCCATACCTGCAAATTATACGGCGCGGTGAATATGAATAAATTAATTTATAAATTATTTTATTTTGTTGTTATGAATTCTTATATTTTTTAGTGCAAAAAGAATAGTGAATGCTGTTCAAAAGATTGCCGCAGAATAGTATCTTTCCACTCTGTTTCAAAATCATGCATTTAATTAAATAAAATTTGTATTTACTCCTTATCAAAAAATCCCGCCTGAGAATCCAGCTTGAATTTCGATGAAGATTTACACATAGTGTTTTTGGATTGATTCCGAATTTTTGAACTGTTTACTACTAAAAAGCATTACAATGCTAAATGCTCAATTGAAATAATATTTTTATAACTTTCTATATGTTCAATAAATTTATTTACTGAAAACTTGAAAGAATTATTTTTTCCTTTTTCACAGTAAAGGCCTATATAGAAAGATTTTGTCCTCATCCTCTCTGAAGATTATGTCCTCATCCTCTCTGATTTCAATATGATTCGAGTATAAATCGTGCTTGAAATATATATATTTTTGGTATCTGTTAAGTATGAAAAATTCAAAAATATACCTAAAACATAAGGCGATTTGAGTATGATCTAGGTATGAATTGGGTATGATTCTTGAAACATACCGAGATGGTATTAAATTTCTACTATGCCGAAGAAGAGCTTGGAAGAAAAAAATTTTCGGTATAAAAAAATTCGTTATAGCATATGGTTTTCTATAAAAATTCAAAACAAATTCTTATATAGATTAGGGTGCTTCGTTTGAAACGACTATTTTTTTTTTTTCGCTCCCATCCCGAAATTTTGTTGGAAGTACTCCAAAAAAAATTCCCTGAGAGTTTGAGCCTTTAAAATTGTAAATTGTAAATAAAATTGTAGGAATGGTTCCTATAATTTATAGGAATGGCTCCTATAATTTATAGGAGTCATTCCTATATATTATAGGAACCATTCCTATACTATTATAGGAACTTTTCCTATAATAGTATAGGAACCATTCATATAATATTATAGGAACTATTCCTATAATAGTATAGGAACCATTTCTATAATATTATAGGAACTATTCCTATAATTATAGGAACCATTTCTATAACATTATGAAAATGGGAATAGCTCCTATAATTATAGGAATGGTTCCTATAATTCATGGGAATGGTTCCTATAATATTATAGGAACCATTCCTATAATAATATAGTAACCATTTCTATACTATTATAGGAGCTATGCCTATAATAGTATAGTAACCATTCCTATACTATTATAGGAATTATTCCTATACTTATAGGAACTATTCCTATAATTATAGGAACCATTTCTATAACATTATGAAAATGGAAATAGCTCCTATAATTATAGGAATGGTTCCTATAATTCATGGGAATGGTTCCTATAATATTATAGGAACTATTCCTATAATAGTATAGGAACCATTCATATAATATTATAGGAACTATTCCTATAATAGTATAGGAACCATTCATATAATATTATAGGAACTATTCCTATAATGGTATAGGAACCATTTCTATAATATTATAGGAACTATTCCTATAATTATAGGAACCGTTTCTATAACATTATGAAAATGGGAATAGCTCCTATAATTATAGGAATGGTTCCTATAATTCATGGGAATGGTTCCTATAATATTATAGGAACCATTCCTATAATTATAGGAACTATTCCCACAATGGTATAGGTATCATTCCCATAATTATAGGAACTATTTCTATAATTATGGGTAATATTCTTATATCTGTAGGACGTGTTCCCATAATTTATGTTCGTCATTCCTATACTGGTATAGGATGAAATTTCACAAAATTATAGGAACCATTTCCATAATTTTCTTTCCGTGCAGGGTTATTCCAGAACACTTATTATTAATTTTTTTAATGGTCTTCAGACGATAGATTACAAAAATAATTTAAAAACAAGCAGAGTTCGAAATATATTTATAGTTATTGCTGATATATTTTATGGCATACTTTCGAAAATTATAAATCAATGACCGGGTCGTCAGCATAATCAGTAGACAAAAATACCGACCTGTAAAAATTATTTTTTATTTTAAATTGTAATGAAGCATCCAATCAAAATAGTGTATCGAGTGATATAGAAAAAAACAATTTATTTATAAATATTTTATAGTAATTATTTCCATCATATAAATTAACATTTTATGAACTAGTCTTCAGTTATAGTGACAATTAATCAACGGAAACAATGTCGAAACTTTTGTTATTATTTATTATTGTTCTGGAAGTAATTATGGTCGCGAGTTATGCCGTCCATACGTGCAAAATATTTGGCTTGGTGAGTATTAATAAATTAATAGAAAAATATATAATTAACTTTATTTTGTCAGTATGAATTTTTATATTTTTTAGTGCAAAAAAAATAGTGACTGCTGTTCTGGTGATTGCTGCCCAATAGCAACTTACCATGGCACTATTGCAAGAGTCTGCATTAGTTAAATAAAAATTTTTACCTATCAAAAAAAGCCCATTCGGCAGCCGAAATGGAAGTAGATTTCTCATTTGATTATTTCAACCTCTCAAATTAACGTTAATAACAAAATAAATTTTTTTTCGACATTCTTAGATTCTTAAGGTTATAAATTAAAGAAAAATTGTCAAACAGTTTAAAATTAAAAGCAAAAAATTTAAGAATTAAAATTAGAAAATTAAGTAAATTATCGGAATAACAAAAATTGAATTTAAAGAGAATCTATTCATCTACGAATAAGTATTCTGTGATTTTTACTATAGGATTAATGTTTAATTCAAAATTAAATAAAATTATTTGACTTGAAATTTAAATTATGATAGATCTAAGTGTCATACTTGAAATCAATTGTAAACACTGTCAATAAAAAAAAAATTGAATTTGCACACTTGAAATGAGATGTTTAGATTTTATGAGTTTTACACAGCAATAATATGAATTCAATCAATTTCATAAATTTACTGATAAATACAGTAGTTAGGATTCTATGGAATCTATTAAAAGTAGGAGGACCAATGCAACAGCAAAATTTCATTTAATGAGTCGTAAGATGCGAAATTTCATTGGTCTAGACACATATACATATATAGGCATGAAAATGAACGCTTATTTGAAGAGCTTTCAGATAAAATTTATAGGAAGTCGATAAGTTATAACATTCAAAAAATATTGAAGAAAGAATAAGTAAAAATCGGAATTTTTGGTATTTTAAAAATTTTGAAATACTATAACTTTTAAAGTATTCGACCGATTGAGCTCATTTTCCACCTTGATCAAGCTAGCCACCCACAGAATATGTATGCCAAGTTTCAAAGCGATCGGTTTAGAACTGTGGTAATAATCAGAGTCATAACCTGCATAAAATTAGTTTTTATAATATTTTGTAAATTTTTAAAACCATTTTTCTATTCGAAAAAGTAATCAAATCGAAGAGCTACATAGTGAAAATTGAAGGCAATCAAGCGAGCTTTCAGATAAGACAAACGAAAATAAGCTATCTCTTTCCGTTTTAAAGTTACATCTAGTTAAATCGGCAAATAAATTTTTTTTTGAAAATTTTACAAAATTTCAATTTACCATAACTTCTAAACTTATTGGCCGAATTGGCTCATCTTCGAACTTATCCAAGGTAATCGTCTATAGAATAAGTATACTAAGTTTCATTAAGATCGGTGTAGAACGTGGACGCTATCGTTGGAGAACGGCGCTTTATATTATATTGTATATATATATAAGCTTTTAAAACTAATGTATTTTCTGACTCAGCTCGACGAGCTGAGTTCAGAAATAGCAAAATTTTTCGAAAATTCCATCATGAGGACAAATACAATAGTTAGATTTCTATGAAATCTAGACGGAAAGAAATTTCCTTTAAAAATCACCGTTAAATTCACTGTAATCGTGAGACATAATGCAGTGCTTTTATTTATTACCATTTTCGAAATAAAAATTAGGAAAAAATTCATTTATTTTGTGGTAAACTTCATAAAATTTACCGAAAACCGAATAAAATTTACAGTAGACTACGGTAAAATTTGTTGAAAAAAGGTTAAAAATTATCTGACTTACCGACAAATGATTAGGTCGTGCCATTCGTCCCACGATTACAGTGAATTTAACGGTAATTTTTAAAGGAAATTTTTTTCCGTGTACTAAAATTACATCTTAGAATCCAGTTTAAATTCCCATGATTCATAGCGTTTCCGGATCGATACCCATATGATTTCCTATAGAAATTCATCATAAATTCTTATAATGATTCTTACATGAATTTCCATGGGAATTTACAAAATTCATATGGGAATCTAGCAGGGATTTTTATTTGCCTTGTTACAATGATTCCCCATGGGAATTAAAACCTATGTTGATCCCCATGGATTCTCATGTATCACCATAGTTTCCTATATGGATTTTTTGGTGATTACATACAATAGTTAAATAAAAAAAAAAAATTGTCTATTAACACTTGGAATTAAAAAAAAAAAGAAAAAAAAATGATAAATAAAAGTTTCATAATTAAATTTACCGGGTGATTAAATTTCACATTAAATGAGCTATTATAAAAAGCAATTAAGTAACCCTCAGTCTTTAAATAAAATAATTATTTTTTAATTAATATATTTAAATTTGTAAAAAATTACCTTTAAATAAAATTTAAAAGTTTATCTTCAGTAATTAAATCACCTGGCATTAAAGTAAAAATAACTTCGGTAGAGTTTTTTTTTAAAAAAATATGAATATAAATAATAATAATAATAAATTGTTAACTGAGAAAATGAAGCGCCTATCGGCTTATCTATCAAGATTAAAATTAAAATATATTAACACTTATTTAAATTAATACGTCGGGGATTAAAGATAAATTGAATTTAGAGTGTATTTAAGCGGATGATCAGGGATGAGCGTATTAATGATCACGGTTACAAAAATAATTAGTAACATTTATTCAATTACCGTCTCGATCAAGTCTCTCGCGGGTCCTCGCGAGCTACAGGGCACGTTATCCAACCCAAGGTATACCATTATTATATGTATATGTATATATATATATAAAGTAAAGGTATGTATTTGCCTTTAGATAGATGATGGAGAGAAATATTCGTCCATAATTGTGGAGGGGGTTAGACTCCTCGTGAGGGAGATTTAAAAATGTAAATAAATAACGCGAGTGAGAGTGGAGTAAGTGTAAGGGGAGGGAAGGGGAGGGGAATTGAGGAATTAAAGCAACGGGAGGTCGAATAAGAGAGACTGAAAATATAGCATCAACGACTTATCGCTCACTTGGTTTTATTTATTTCCCACCGTGGTATTTTGTACCGGCGATTTACTGTCGCGGAAGCGCGCGGTCTCGCGACTACCGACATTAATAACTCCCGTGTACATTTTTAAATCCACCCAGCACAACAACAGCAGCAGTAACTAAATGGCTATGGCGCTTCCATTCCCATTCGTAACAAACCCTGAATGCATTCAATCGTTTAAGAAATTTTCGACCTGTTACCATACCTGCACTACACTATAAACCCATTTAAAAACTACTTGTCTCTCTTTATACTCTTCAATAAGAATTCCTCTTTTACTTTATTCTAAGCATCCATGTGTGTTTGCACCACATATATATATATAAGTTAATGTAATGTAATGTAAGAGTTAACTTGTCTTTCTTACACTAATAAAAGAGTAGTATATCTGTCGTATGTACGCACCCTCACCGATAAATCACACCGTCTTCTTCTCCTCCTCTTTCTTCTTCTTCTCTTTCTTCTTCTTGTACGTCTCGTTTTCTTACTTATTTTATATATTTATTTATTTTTTTTTTTATTCTATTACTACGATATATATATATATAAATGTACTACGGTTGACAAATTTCGACAATCGGATTTTAAAGAAAAATAGACACGACCACCAGTAAAAAAGATATTATCATTAATTTAAGTTAAGGAAAATAAATTTAAAAAAAAAATTATTATTTTGCTGTCACTTAAAAGTATCAAAAATTTCGCCTGTTTTTTTTTGTCATATAATTTAATAATTACAATTATTTATACAAAGAGTTATTTATTTTTAGTCAATAAATGAATTCCGAGAGAAAGTAAATGTTATTTTTTTTTATTGATTTCTTTTTTATTTCGATTTAATTGATGATGTCACGAACAAAATAAATAGTGGTATTGTGAAAGTTTTATTACTCTATAAAAGTTGACAAAACAATAATTTAAGTGTATATATAAAATTATTTTTTTTTAAAATTATAATGAAATAGTCTTTTAAAAATTTTTATTGGCCTTATCATTGTGCTAGCAATTAAATAAATTTTCTTTATTTTAAACGGTTTTAATAATTTATATAAATTTAACTTTAATTTAATCGTTACCATAAATAAAGTTGGTAGAAAAAAAAAAAAAGTATGAAAAAAATTTATTTATATAATAAAAAATTAGCATATAACATCATTCCAATTGGATAATTTATTAATCTCAATAAAAATAAATTATCGGAACTCTAAAGAATAAAAAAATAAAGTAAAAAAATTTTTTTATTTTTTATTAACAACAATAACAATTTTATATATTTTCTTTGGACATTCTTATAGTCGTTTGGCGCCAATGAAATTTCGAAGAATGCGAAAAGCGCCGAGCACTTTCGTGTTTCCCGAAATTCCGTGGGGTTAAAAGGGATGGAGCAGATGGGAGGAAAAGAAGCAAAGGCAACAAAAAAAGTTAAAAGAAACAAAAATGCGTACATAAAAGCAAAAGAAGACAAAATAAAATATAAAAATACAAAAAAAAAATAATAAAAAGGAGTAAAGGAAGAGGAGCGTAGTCGTGGTGGAGTTGGAGCTGGTGTGGAGTGAACGAGCGGAGCCCGAGGGGCATCATCCCTTGCTTCTGGTGAAAAACGACAAACAAAGTAGACGAGTGGCTGGTATGAGCAAAGAGAAAGCAAGTAAGACGAAAGATGAGCTATAGATGGAAGCGAATAGAGAGAGGGAACCTAAAATCGGTCGGGCGGGCGGCCGGACGCTTGAACAACGGCAATTTAAAACCGCGCGGCCATGTTTCTCCTCTTTCACTTCACTCCTCTCTAACTAAACCTCTACTCTTGCTTGCCATCTCTTTTGCCACGACGACGCCGTTTTTTTTCTCTCATTCAAAATTCAAGCGGACCTTGACTTGCCCTCCCCCCTCAAGCTCGTCCTGTCGCGGTTCACTCTCTCTCTCATCCCTTACAAGCAATCACTCTCTCTCACTCGCCCGCGCGATTTCTCTTGTCTCTTTCTCTCGCGAGCCGAGATTAGGATCAACCTCGCACGGACTTGTAGATCGTTAGTATATACCTGCGATGCGGATTTTTATGACTTCGGGACGGCTTTTAACGAGTTTGCTTTTTTTTTTACTACTATTATTTTTATCTATTTATTTTTATTAGAGCTTCACCCGATCTTACCTACACTCATCTCGGAATCTGTCGCTTCATATTCTTATTTAAACGTAAATTGACCTGATTTTTATAAGATTATGCTAAAGGATTAATCTGGGACGTGTATCATTTTATCCCTTAACCCTTGAATTATCGTAAACTGTATCTACTTCTAAACACCAAGAAGCCCCCGTCCGAGCGACAAGAAAATTACTAGTCACATATTGGACATCTGTCGTATCAAAAGCCAGAAATTTGAATTCTTTAAAATAATTGCTGGGGTTAAGGAATATTGAAAGAGAGAATTTCAGTAATTTCGGATAATAAAAGGGTTTATGGTGTCCTATAGAAATCGAGCTCAGTTTCTTACATGGATTTCCATGGGGATCTTAAGTGGACTTTTACCCCTGTGAAAGTTCCCATAAAAAGACTTATATTGGTTTTAGAAACCATGTGCAGTTTTTTACCCATGAGTTGATTCTATGGTAAGTTTTAGACCGGGTCTGCTGGCTGTCGTTGATTTCTAGCCACAACTATTTTAAAAATAAATTCAAAAAACTATCACGTCCGTTGACATATAAAAAATTTATTTAAAACTAAAAACCTCAATTTACCTGTACTGGATTACAATAATATACAATGTATAACTACTAAACTTCCGGTAAAGGTCGAGCGTCTATCTTTCACCAAGTACACAACAAGTGATGCATACCAATATTGTAACGTAAACCAGCACAGGTATAAAAACCCATTAATCATGACGCAATGCTGCTCGAAAACCCGTAGCATATATATATAGATAGATACTAACCATGCTCGCCATACAACTATTATTTATATATATATGTATATCTGGGTTTCGTTTCGATGACTCGTGAGATTCTTTCAGAATAGAAACGAATAAACGAATGAGCTCTCGAGCGATCACTAATGAAAGAGAAGGTACGATGAGGTGTTGGATAAATAAAAGAGAGAAACCAGAGGCGCAAGTGAATTGAATGAATAAAACGTGCGCTTTGACCGATCACGTTCACAACCTGATACCAAACACACAACAACCCACTCCCGTTTTATACATATTTATATATATATATATATTAAAAGTCATACTTGATGATAAAAAGGCATCATCAACTATCATCACACATCACCATCCATTATATCCTCAGTCAATAATTATCCCGGGCAGTTAGCGCTATCCAGTGATACAGTTATTCATAACGCTTGGATACACATTTAAGTAATGTCATAGATTTTAAAAAATTTAAGTCGCTATACTCACAATGCGTGACGCACAATGTTAAAAAAATGGTTACATATATGTAATAAAAAAGCAACAATATCAAGTTGATCAAATTATCCAACGTAGACTACATTACACGATTGTGGAGCATTAAAAGGAGTTTACTCAATAGAGAGATCGCCGGCAATCGCTTGCAGATATCGAAACCTGCTATCAGGCTTTCCATACCTGAACTATGTGTC
The DNA here is from genome assembly GCA_030273425.1 of Microplitis manilae. Lineage (NCBI taxonomy): Eukaryota > Metazoa > Arthropoda > Insecta > Hymenoptera > Braconidae > Microplitis > Microplitis manilae. The sequence continues at coordinate 2,781,161 of CP092724.1, read as the reverse complement.
CAACAAGTTTGTCCGATATGGAGAGTTAATGCAGTTTAAATAATGATAATAAAAAATGAATAAATGTATAAATAAAAATGGTAAATCGTTGACATGAATTGCGCATTACCGAACAGGAGTTGACATTAGTCGCGGTTATTGTCAAAGGAAATGTACGCGTGCTCGTATCGGTTGTTTGTGAAATCTTTATGATGCAGAGTGTGTGCTAAAATGACTGGTTTATCGGGACAATTCATTGGTAACATGAATGCCAACTGCTTTTGTAATGATCTTGCCGTTAAATTTTTTTCCCTTTGTATTGGCTCTTTTTTAAAAGTGGGATTTAATATTTTAAAAGGCAAATAACAACTTTAAAACAAATTTATTATTGTACTTAAACACGTAATATTTGACAAATGAATGTATAATGTATGATAATTAATTCATAACCAGCCTAATTGAATAACGCTAAGGGCCGGTTCCCATGGCAGCAGAGACCTCTTGTTCCATTTCCCAATTTATCCACTAAAAGCTTAATACCCTGCATACATATGTATGCTGCTGGCGGTACTGCAGTAGTGGATGTACGCGATACAGATCTGTATTGAATATATAGGCATTAGCTCGTTTACAAACATCCGAGTGTCCACTTTAATCAGTATCATGAAATGTTCCACGTCATTAGGAACACTAAAACCTGATAGATATTTAACCGTCCATATATATGTATAGATGTGTTGAACATTGATAAAGCGGAGCTTTTCGACTGCACATTATCCAAATATAGCCGTTGATAAAGGGTCATAAAGATCCTTTAGCTCCATATAATAAACTTGAATTGGCAACAAATGCACTTATTTAAACCCGCGTTATGGATAATACAGCGTACAGGAGGTTCACCGTGGCTATTGATCCGCAAATCCTTTTTCCGGGGTCATCAATGTAAATCGATCGGCAATATCGATCTGGAGATCATCTGCCACCAAGCGACTCCAATGAAACATCTGCCCTGATAATTGCCGATGTTTGTGAAGACCTCGGTTGTAAAAGAGGAATAAAGAACAAGACGGTTTTTATTTTTCCTGGGCAAGTAGTGCAACACTTTAGCACTAGACCCAACCGCATCCTGAATAGTCTGCACTACTTAGACTTGCGTTAGTTTAAATTTTGTTTGTTGTCTCTATGCTCTGTAGTTCTAATTTCGCTAATGAACCTGGCTAACCAAGTTAGCATGAGAACTCTATAAGACGGTCTTTTGCTTGGCTTACGAATGGAAGAAAACGAGGGAACCTTCTCTTTTGTCTTCACCGCTAGCCCGTCCATTGTTTCACGGCAAGTTCCTGCCTGCCGCGAGAGACCGATTATAAAACAGCCAGCTTACAACCTACATCGTTCACATTTTTATTTCTCTCTCTCTCTCTCTTTCTCACTTTATTTTTTTGGCTTAATCCTGTGTTTTTTTATTTTTTATTACCGACAATTATTATGGCTAATTCAGAGTTATAATGCTATTTTTTCGTCCAATTATTTGTCCATTAGGACACACGAGCTGACGAATTACATTTTGCCGAGCGTGACAGTTGAGAAATAAAACACAAAATGTATAATAAAAAAATTATATTAAGACGGTTTAAATTGCAAAAAAGTCGAGTAGAAGGGAGTTTAACAAAATATATATAAAAAAAGTATAAAAGTATTGAGATTTTGGCAAGATGCAGAAGAATAACGGAGGGATAAAATGCGGCGGGTTTAGTAAATGCGGGCGGTAATGTGACGTGAAGCGGAAATGCCGGTCCGCTGTGCCGAGAGAACTTTCGATTTGTGCCGTCAAAAACCCAAGTGACCGATTGTTATTATTGTTGTTGTTATTTTTAGTGGTCACTTCTTTAACAGTTCGATCAGTCAAGCAATCTGGTTCATTTATAAGACTCAAAGTGATGGATCTTCATCAAGCCTCCATCTTTCATGTCCGGGAAGTTTAATAAAAATGATCTAATACCAAGTTTAACTTGATTTATAACAATTTAATTCAATGATACGCTGTAGATTTTCATAAATTGTTTTTAATAAATTCTTCATGGGACTGTCGGGAAAAATATTTATTTAATTCATAGCATAAAATATTTAACAGCCAATCCTATATTTATAAACCAATCGGTTTATTAAATATCAATAAATGTCATACGCTCGAAATAAATTCCCGATCGGTCTGAATTCAAAACAGTTATTAGCGGTGCGGTATCGAGCAACCTCGATATCATCGAAACAAAGAAATAAATGATTTTAGATGCCTGTATAAATCATCGGATCCCACTTAGTTATATCAACAATAAACTCCATCAATAATATCAAACCGCAACTCAATGAAACAATAATCTACATGTACAGCCTTCATACATCCATAGATTATTTATTATTTTATTCGAGCATCAGATCAAAATATCTTGTGGCCGTTCAAAAATTTATTGCATTAAAAGTATGAATTTTAAATGCATATCAGTTTTGGATATTTTTTAAATTTTTAAAAGGCGCAAGACAATTAATTTTTTAAATTTTTTTAGATACTTTTACTCCACTATTGAAATAGAAGTTTTATTTTATACTTTTTCATTATTCAAAATAAAGTATTAGTCCAAAAATGGAGCATTGGCCACAAATGCTACTCTATTGAATTGCTTTACATTTCAATTCCAAGTTTCTAAATCCCCGGGTGAAAATATTTGGCCGAAAATAGGCCGAAAAAAGGCCGAAACAGCTTAATTTGGCCGAAAAAAGGCCGAAACTCTAAAATTTTATTGAAAGAGGCCGAAATTCGGCCGAAAAATGGCCGAAAAATTTTTCATGTTATTAAACAGGCCGAAAATCGGCCGAAAAATGGCCGAAAAATTTTTATTCTTTTTAAAGAGGCCGAAATCCGGCCGATATTTGGCCGACAAATGAATCGGCCTTTTTTCGGCCAGTTTTCGGCCAGATTATATTTTTTTTTCAATAAAATTATCGCAAGTAATGATCTTTGGCCGAAAACAGGCCGAAATATGGCCTATATTTGGCCGACAGTTGAATCAGCCTGTTTTCGGCCAGAATATTTTTTTTTTCCAATAAAATTATCGCGAGTAAAAATCTTTGGCCGAAAACAGGCCGAAATTTGGCCGACAGTTGAATCGGCGTCTTTTCTGCTATGGTATTTTTTATTAAATAAAATTATAGTACTTAAAAAAAATTTCATGTAACTCAAAATAGAACAGAAACAATTTTCAAGTTGTGGTACTTAAAAATATATTTTAGAATTTTGAGAAAAATTATGTTTTATATTTATAAAATGTTTAAGTAATTCACTAAGTTATAATTTTATACAAGACATAGTGAAAACATTTAATTATTTAATAGTTACAGTGACATAATTTTTATGGGATTAGTTTATATTTTGGTACAATATAAAACTTTCTTTCGTGGTATCATTGATGCAAGTTATATGACAGTTAGTGGCTGAGTGAAAATATATTAATGAGCAAAAATAATAAATCGATTTCTTTAACTTTATACGAGCAAAATTTTTTATTATTAACAGATTATGATTTTAAACAGTTGTTTCTTATGAATATATATAAAGAGAGCTCGTAATTATTCCATAGCCAATGTAAATGACTAAATATCCTCCATGAAAAAAATTTATAAAAAAAATATATGTTAAAATATAAAAAACATATATTAAAAATATATAAAATATGTATAAAAAATATATTAAAAATATGCATATGTAGAAAATAAAAAAAACTACATGTATAAAAATATTAAAAAAATACATTTTTAAGTTAATCAAAAACATAGAAAAAAAAATAGAAAAACTTTATATAAAAAATATATTTTTAATGCAACCAACAACCTAGGTAAAAGAAATATTTAAAAAATTATAAGAAAAATATTTTTTCTTTTATATTTTAACATATAATTTTTTTATAAACTTTTTTCATGGGGGTAGAGCCTATATACTTTTTAAACAATTTTATACATAACTATATAACCAAAATTACACATATCACAATTACTGACATATGTCTGGTATATAACTGGTAGATACCACCCGTATGAAAAAGCAATATATGAGCTTCAATATAATTCAAAATATATGATAATTATATGGAATTATAAGAAGTCATATATAGAGCCATATACAAAATTTTGCCGAAATATTATATGATGTTATAATTTGCAACATATATATCGGTAATATATTTTTTTTACATGATAACTTATAAGTATTGCTTATAATATTTTATACTATACTTTAAGTTATATGATAAGATATATGATTTAATTATATGACTGACATATCATATTTATACATGTAAATATATAATTATATAAATATATGTTCACATATATTTTTATAAATGTATGTAAATATATATTTATATAGATATATGTTCACATATATTTGCACAAATATATGTAAACATATATGTATTTAAATATATGATAGATTTATATACTTATTGATATATGATGTAAACTATGATATTTTTAGTATTTTTATGTAGTTACATGATAACTACAACTATTTATATTTTTTTGTTCCTTTAATTTTTAGTATGAATGTATATTTTAAATTATTTATATATGTATAATAATATCGAAATTATTATAATATTGAAATTATAAGTTTATATACAAAACGAGAATATAATTTGAAATGTAATATCATATGTATACAATTACATATATTATAAATTACATGGATTATAATAATATTGAAATTATAAATTAATTTATAATATGAAACATATATTTTACGTTATAAATTAATATATAAAACGGACATATAATTTTTGATACAATATCACATATATATAATCACACATATTATAAATAATATGGATTATTATAATATTAAACGTATAAATTATTATATATGATTAATCATATATTAATCAATATTAATAATTTTGCCGCCATATATGTTCAGTTATTTACCATATATATTTTTATATATTATCGACAGTATATGGTTTTTGCATACGGGCAGATTTTATAGCACACGAAAAACAAATAAGAAATTTTTTTATTACTACAAATAATCGATTTCCAATTATATTTCGCTGTTTTAAAAGTGATGTATTCTTTCAATCTCATATAGTACAAGTAAACTTAGTAGTCACTGTCGGTAGCGTAGCCTAGTCGTTAATGCGTCGGTCTTTCGTTCGTTAGGTCCCGGGTTCGAATCCCACTAAAGCGTGCGCGGTTATTTATTAATTATAGCGTTTTTTCTCGGAATAAAAAATTTCCACTAGAATAGAAATTGAATTGATCACATATCTGATGATTCCCGCGTAACCAAAATGACGAAACAATAAAAAAAAAAAAAAAAAAAAAATAACAATTCAGTAATCGAGTTAGTAATTTTTTTTTAATTCAGTTGAAATTTATATATATAGCTATGTATATATTAGAAATTTTATTATATGGCTGTATATAATTCATTTTCCTGGACAATTCATTAACTATTTGATGAATACAATTATTTCTATTCTATGCAATCGAATAAAATGATAATAATAATAATAGTTTAAATCCTCGTCTCTGACGTCAGCCATTCTTAAGCTTCATTGTCGGCCTTTTTTCGGCCATTTTTAGGCCTAACGAGTTTCGGCCAAATTTCGGCCTTTTTTCGGCCTAGCGAGTTTCGGCCTCGTGTTCACTACCTAGGCCTTTTTTCGGCCAAATTTCGGCCGAGAAAAAAAATTACTTTTTTTTCAGTTTGAAATATTTTTACCCGGGCTTACCCGGAATGGAAAGGTAGATTTCTTATAGATGTGAATACAATAAAGCTACAATAGTGTAATTAATACTTTTTTTGTAAGCTTAAACATGGATTTTAAGGAAATGGGTTATGCCTTATTATTTAGAAGTTATTAGATGACTAAGCTGCAAAAATAAGCCTTTTGTATTTTTTGTGAAATTTTTGATATCACAAATTGTGAGAAAAGATGTTTTAAAAAATCCAGTATTGCAGTGAAACTTAAAGCTAATCGTTCAAATTTTAAGATACTTTTTACAGAATTGAGTTATCATTTTTTATTCAAAAGTTATTTAAGGATAAAGCCAGAAAATACATTTTTATGAAAATCAAAAAAAATTTTAAACACTCACAACTTCCAAACTAATCAACCGATTGGGCTCATCTTCGAACTTGATCAAGGTAATCGTCCAATAAATAAGTGTATAAAATTTCATTAAGATCCGTTAAGAATAGCGGGTGCTATCGTGATGACAAGGCGCGTTATATTGTATATATATATACATACATACATACATATATAAATTTTTGAGCGGATGGTATTTTTTGACTTTACGAAGTAAAATAAGATATATGGTAGCAAAATTTTTTGATAATCCGATCATGAGGGTCTCTGCAATAGGCCGATTTCTAAAGAAATCTACCTAAAAAATCTAAAAATATGCACATGTAGAAAATAAAAAAAACCACAGGTGCAATTTTTCGAAATATTTTTTTTTAGAATGCATCGTTTTCGCGTCGCGTAAAGAAATCCTTTTTTTCTGGAGCTATTTCCAATTCGAATATAATTGTTTTCCTTTACACAAAAGTATATGAATATGCCCAGAGCTATTAAAGGTAGACACTAAAATATAGACGGAGTGTCTATATCTATAGTAGATTGAAAGACTAGTAGACTAGTGCTAGCAGCAGTACTAGGCTCATGGCTCATAGTCTCGATGATTGGATCACAGGTTGCAATAGGTCCGCGTAGTTCGTTACACAGGGTAATTGCTGGATTTTATCCGTTCGTCTATTTCACAAGCGTGAAAACGATTTCGCCATATACATATACATAGATATAGATATAGATATAATATACATATATATATTTACAACACCGCGTTGATTTACTTCCCTCGATCTACTCTCCTCTATAGGCATTCTCGCAATTTTTTTATCGTTCCCTGTTGCCGCGTAGTGTTCATTCTCCTCTTTACTCCTCTCTCTTATATATATGTACATATACATATACATATACAGAATGTGTGCAGTGTGTACATCCCCATCAGCAATAAAACAAACAGGATTGGCCAGCAGAGCGCCATCACCGAGGTCGATTAATGGGACGATCTTGGTCGATCGATTGGAAACCAAAAGGATATGGCATATGCGTTTATGCCGCCAATCAACCCGATCCAGCCACATGCAATAATAATAACAGCGAAAAAAAAAGTCAATAATGTAACAGACAAAAACAAGTAAAGGTCATAATCTGCAAACATTACGTTAATAATAAAAGACAAGATGATTTTATTAATTTACTGGTTCCTCCCCACAAATTTACTTTCTCAATCTACAGTATAAGTTTATATCAATTCCAATAAATTTGAAAGTTAATAAAATCTTACACGAATAAGTGCGCTTACGATTCTCTGTATTCTCTATATATCGAAGGACGCTGATGTCAATTTATTTCCCATGCGCATGAGCAGATTACCCTCGGTTTATAAAAAATCAATGACCCTGTGGATTCCTCAGCTACACAAGTCATTGTTCTAGTCGTCAATAAAATATTTATAATTAAATACCAATAAACTTTGCTGATAAGATCCAGTAGCTGGGTTGCGATCATCAGTACTGAGTCTCTTTAGCTCTTGTAGCTCTGGAGTTTCATCTAAATAATCACAAAGACAATTACTGTTTGAATAGGATCGAATTGTATTGGCGTTTGACCGTAGACCGACAGTTTGATTCAAACCAAGCAAAGATCCAAGTGCCCAAGATCAGCAACAACATTGGAGTTGGAACTGATGTAAGCGTTGGATGCCCTACCAGATCCCAGTACCAGACTGCACTTTATGTCTGTCCTCGGTAGACGTTGGTGGCGCTAGTGTCCTCTACTCTGTAAAACAGCCGAATAGCGGTACGATGAAAACCAGCCGGGCAACTAAAACTACTACATACTACACATTTACAGCGACACCAACACCAACACCATCGACGTCCTCACTTACATCGCGCGACTCAGCTACACACCACCAGCACAATCACCGGCACCGTCTCACCCATCAGCACCATCACCATCACCCTCACTACTACCAACATACCCCATACCCCCTCTCCCACTCCACACTCGCTTCGGTATTTCTCTTCCCGAGAGTTCAGTTTAGTTCGTGTCCTCTCGTTACGGCGCGCGGACGCTACCACCTCCGTTCACTCGACGACGCATACGCGTTGTTTCAAATATTTTATTATAAATAATAATTATAAATTTACCCTAAAAACAAACATTTATCATTTATAATTACTTTATCTTTATTTATATTTATGAATAACAGCAAAAGAACGCGAGTGTCTAAGTGACTTTAAAATTTATAATTCAAATTTAAAGCGCCTTTTTTTGTTGTTGTTACAACTTTATTTTAAAAACGACGCTTCTACACCGGCGTTTAAAAACTTTTAATATAAATAATATTATATTAATATATTGCCACTTAAAAACATATATATTTTAAAAATATACTGTGCTGTGTTTAAATATATTATCGTGATTTAATTATTATTAAGTGCACACGGGGTTAAAATGGCGCTTGTACTCTTCGTCCTCCGCGCATTTATATCGACCGTGACAAATTATTCACCGTCGGCGAATGAAAACGATTGGCGGAATTTTTAAATTATTTTATAATTATTAATAACAATTTTTAAAAAATATATTTATTTAAAAACCCCGCGTTTTTTTAAAACTGATAAATAACAAACACGAGTTTCTAGTCCAAGTTTTTTCCCAGTGTTTTAGTTTTAATTATTTAAATAAATAATAATAATAATAAATATTATTTAGTGTCAGTGTTGTGTTCAAAGGATTTCTGCTCTAAATTTAAAAGGTACGTATTTAAAATAACCCGCGTTCTGGGTTATTATTAAATATAACTTTAAATATATTAAGTGAGCGGCGTTGAGGTTCAATTGGACGATACTCTTCTTAGAAACAATTACGATTAATTTACTGATATAAATTTATAATTCAATATTACTCATATAGATAACAATCTTCTCATATATATATTAATAACAATTATTATTATTATTATTATTATTAAAGTTATGATATGTGATGATGATTAAAATCGTCCCAGAGAGATAAAATAAAACCATCAGTCTGTCATTATTTTAGTTATATCGTTTTCAATCATCCATCATGTTCCAACAGAGATCTATATACACTTCGACACATTGGACGTTGCTTGATGAATGTTTTATATATGTATATATGTTTATATTTGCCCTGTGAAATTATAAATGAAAATAAAATCAATTTATTTAAAATGTGGGCATGATACTGGTTAGCCGACGTTTAATAATTTTTTTAAATACCATAAATTATAAACAAGAAATTTTCGGTAGAGGTACCATTTTTGGACACAATTAATTTGTAAAGGACGCTATGTCAGATACTTTTCAAAATATATAAAAAGATAGTTTTATCACACTACGAGAAGCTTTTTATACTTATTCATCAATTTAAATTTAGTATTAGATGTCCAAAAATGTAGCAGTCCACAAATGCTACCCCTGATTAAGAAAAATGATTTAATCCATGCTGAAGATATATACAGATTAGTAAATTCTTATTGGTTTAAATAATTTCAAATTGTTTTGAATCATTTCAAATAATTTTTCTCAATTAGCGACTTGGCGGCTGCCCAATTTCAAAATACAGTAAGGGACTAATTTTTCAAAATCGATTTTTCGAGTCTATAATTCGATAGATATTTCAAAAATATTATTTTTGTAAGTTACTGTGTTTTGAAATTGGGCAGCCGTTTTAACCTATCTATAGTTTCTTTAATTTCCTACAGATTAAAAAGAATAATTGAAAACGATCTACAATGTTAAAGCTCCATAAGAAAAGGAATAGAAAGTATTCAGAAGTATTGAAAAGAATTCAAATTTTATCATTTTTAATACCCCGTTTTTTAAAATCACGAGTACTGAAAATAGCAGACACTTGAAAAAATTGAATTATTAATTGTTTATTAGTCAGTTGTGGCTTCTTGTGGTCATCCAAAATACAGGAGCTTAATTGTTGTAATTAACATATAGTAGTAAATTATTTTTATAACTTAAAACTTGAATTTAATCTCAATTATCGTTCAATCGAAATCCTCAAAAATGCCGCAATTAATTATTTTTACTAAAAAAATATTCATAACTTGATTTACGGAATTTCAAAAAAGTTGGCTGCTGTGTACAATTAACTGGTAACTTATTCCAAACTCTGATAGCACTAGCCAGAAATGACTTATCATATTTAGCACCAGGACAATTTGGCAGCACAGTTCATATAAACAACTAAAATACTTAAAAAAAATTTGAAAAATTGTCTGAAGTCTGGCAGTCCAGGATCACGATGTCGGCTTATTCGAAAAATTGAAAAGTATTATCCTGGAGCCGTAAATTTGTGAGGTCATAACTGCGGTTAAATGTACATTTAAAATTTAAAATGTAAATTTAATAGAACTTGTAAATAGCCAAAGGCTAAGAATCATAAATTATTATTATTACTTGTAGAGGAACAAAAAAAGTGAATATACTAGGTGGTGATATATACTTAGTACTTAGTATTTGTATTTGGGCAAGACTCTTTAAATTCTCAGTTTACGTCCATCAACCACATGCTGATGGAGTAGAGAAGTAAACTAATTTGAATACAGACGAGAAACGCCGTGCCGGATCTTATGAACTCCCAAAGTGATTTTGTAATTGCACAAATAGAATGGAGAAACGTTGTAAGGTTGTTTGATATGTCTCGAAGACATCCGGAATAGTACCTTTTTTTTCTGCAAGTTTGTTTTTAATTATTCAAAAATACTCTCGCATAGTTCTGCCAAGAGTAATTTTGTAGACTATTTAAATTCCGAGCTGATAAATTCATTGAGATTTATTGCAGCAAGAGTGTAGTAGTTTGAATTTTCGAGTTAATTAAAAAAAAATTAAATAAATAAAACAAATGATTGAGTGGAATGAAATAATTAGAAAGAATCGCACGCGTTCGCGTGAGGCTGAGAAATGTGCACGCACGCGTGTCTATTTTCTCTCTTACTCCCTTTCTCCTAACCGAATTTTTTTTCCCGTCTTTATCGCTTTACTTGGGTTTTAAAACGCTTTTTTACTTTTCTTTTTTCTTCACACACGTTAAATGACAGTCTGTAATGTAATGTGTGGGTATACAGTTTGTAACTGTTGAGAAGCGGTAGAAGGTGAGAGAAAGGACGTTTGTTTGCTCGCGGAAAATATTTGAACGTGTTTGCGCGGCGTACCGAGCAACGTCGACGATGACGACCACCGAGACTTCAACGCCGATTTTATGTTTATTATTATTGGGATAGGAGATATTAGGTGTCATTTGGATCCTCGACATGTTTTTCAAGTACAAGAAGTGTCCTTGGTCCTGCATGCGGTCTCGGTCACGGTATGGCCTTTCCAAGTCCTTTGATACTTAAAATTTTTTTTCCTTTCTCCATACCACAAAAATCTGTTGACAGTTTGACATGCCCACGAATTAGTCATACAGGTCAGTCAAACCTCTGCAGAGATTAAATAGAAAGTTACCGTATGCTCATAGTCGTATGTTTATGTGTGTATGCATGGAGCAAAAGAGGGAGTGATTAATAACTCGGACGTGTATAAATATCCTATCCAGTACAGAGTGAGGAAAAATACAGAGGGTTAGTTGACAGTCGTTGCGTCGGTAGCCGATTGTTATCGTGGTTGACAGTCTTCCGTGCCAGGTACCAGGGTGGCAAGTTTTACGACTGCCCTATCCGATCATGGGTGTTACCAACTAGGGATAGAACCCCTCACATGTCTACTTCCAAAGGTATACATTAATATATATATATATGGATACGTGGCTACCTGGACAAAAGTATCTAGTCGGTTTTATATTGTCTGTTTTGCTACACAACTAGTAGGCTGTTGGTTTCTGTCGGTTCTATTACTGCTGCTCGCATTATATAGTACGTTGATCCCTTTTTCACGTCACGTTTCCTGGGTTTTTAATGTTTTATATGTAAAATATAAATATTATCGTATAGTAAAAAGGTATAAAGATGTTTAAAATATTGCTTAGTAAAATTGTCACGTTTTTATTTATTTTTTTTTATTTGGGGTGGTGTCGGTGTAGCGGAAAGATGTATAAATAATGTTTAAAAAAGTTATTTAGATTTTGGTATTTTAAATTTAAAAATTCATTTCTGTTTTTCTTTATTATTTTTGTTTATTTTCATTACGGGGTATATTTTCATTACTTTAAAGTAAATTGAAGAAATAAAAAAAATTTCCATCCAATAACCGTTTCCAATTTATAAAAATTCAGTAAACCCGTTATACGCAAGAACAAATAATAAAAGAAAAATGAGAGGAAAAAAAAGTGAATTATAATAAAAAGTTTGAACGCTGTGTCCTCTTAATCAAAAAATAAAAAAATATTTCTTCAAGACTTCCTTTCTTTATCCAACCGATCAACTTATCCGAGATCTCCGTTACTTTTGTCTGTTAATTGTTTTCTTTGTTAAAAAAAAGAAAAAAAAAATAAGAACATGCCCGCAGGTACTTTTTTTATGCTTGTCATTCTTTATACTGTCGTTTTTTATTATTTTTTCTGGTCAAGAAGCAGCAGCAACAGACGAAAAAGTAAACGAGACGAAAATGTAAGAAGAAAAATAAAATAATAATAAGACGCGACAGGTGAATGCTTGTGCGATACTTGCCCATCATCATCATCATAATTATCACGATCACATATGGCTCAGGAAAATGCGCTTTGGAATTTCGTTTGTCTCGGCTTTCAGCCAACAAACTTTCCCTCTCGTTACACATGCCATTTTCACGTCCGTTATCTTGTAAAATGTTTTTTTCCCTCATTTTAAAACAAACCCCTTTTTCGTTTTTTTATATATTCATTTATTTTTTGCTCCTTTTTGTTTTTACATCGTGGAACTTTGCTTTACTTAACCGTATTTTTTGCCATGAAAATTCCACTTAAATCTCCTTAGACGCTTTGAAAAATTCACGAGGCCATTTCTCTTGAGTTATTTCGCTATAATTCTTCATGGAGGTCGCCATTATAATCTTAACCATCGGTTTCGCTACAATAATAACAATTAATAAGCCTAAGGAAATATATAATCGGTAAAGAAATTTGTTCAGCCAATCATCTCTCTCTCTCTTTGTCTTTTTTTATCTTCATAAATATATATATATATAAATATAAAGCAGAAAGTCTCGTCTCTATTGGGCATTCTGGTCTCTACAGAGTGCGCTTTAGCTTGGGATTTCAACCGATTAATTATCATTATGGGAATTACGCCGAGCTGTAATACAATATGTATGTATTTTATATATACGTATGTGTGTTATATTTATGCCAACATTTCCGTTTGTAGCATTACATTACATTGAACAGAACCTTCGTTTATACTCACTTGTGAGTTCTGAGTTTTGTTCTGTGTTTTATATTCCAATATCATATGTATATACATATAATTGCAATAGGAAAGTGTTACAAAGCGATAGTACACTCTGATCGATAACAACCTCTATACATATTTTTGTTATTATTATTATTATTATTATTACTATTACTAGCTTTTATACGTTATGATTGAGGTTGTTTCACTATTACCATTTGTAAACCCACTATTTTTGTTTATAAATATTTACTTTATCTCAGCCAAAAAAGATTTATATCATTCTGAGAATTCAACGGTATTTTTCACACAGAAAACTTATACTAAAATTACTCTAGTCCCAGATGGAAAATTTTTCTCTGCCGAAAAAGGGCCCAGGTAGTAAACACCAGGCCGAAAACTTGAAATTTTTCAGTTCTATAATTTTATTTAAAAAAAAGGACTAAGACCGGAAAAATAATATTATTTTCAGCGGTGTAGCCTTTTAAAAATTCAGTATATTTACGCTTCGAAATTTCAAAAATTTATTACTTATTTTTTGTTCTCTACTGCTTTTGTTTGAAATTTTTTCATGAATTTTTGTTGTTTATGAAATATTTGCGGAAATCTGTTTTTGGGGGTGTTTTCATTTTTTTTTTCATTAACCCCCGGGGTGATGACTTCTTTATTCTGGGGGATGATTGCGGGTGAAATCATAGACCTTCAACCAAATTTGCACCAATTTTCGAGAAATGTCTCCCATTTTGAAGTTAGCTGGACTATCGGGGTATTTTCGTCCTTTTTCACTAAAATTCAACGACAGGCGTAATTTCGGGCAAATCTACCCCTCGTCACCTAAAATTTTTGAATTATTTGCGTATACTATATTTCTATATAAATATTAGCTCTATCTCAGTTAAAAAATATTTATACAAACTTCCATTTGAATAAATAAATATATTAGTGATAAAACTAATGTTTTATTAAAGCAAATAAAACTTTTGTAGTTATTTTATACTCTTTATTCTTAACTTTGATCGATCGTACGCTAATGAACTCTTCATTTTTCTCACGATATAAATTATCGTGCATCATTAAGTTGGTAAAGAAAGTTTATTAAAATGAAATGTTAAAACGGTAACTATTTTTATAAATATTCGACAAAAGTTGCTCTCGCTTTGCTCTCAACTCGTAAAGCACTTGGATAAAAGTAGTTCAGGTAAACATAGCTATCACGAAATGCTACAAAGGAGACTCTTCCTGTTTCTGAGTTATAAAAAACTAAAAAAATACAAAGTCGCTTTTTTATTATTATTATTTTTTCTATTTCTTTTCTTCCACAGTTTTACTATCAAGCTAACACTACATGATGTTCTAGAAGTGAAGCTTTCCTCGACATTTTTCGGCGTGTTTCGTCGTTCCATCGCGATGATTAACGAGAGCTATTGTTCGATCTATTCTTTAAATTTTTTTCTTACTTTTTTCTATTCTCAACTACACGCGTATACACTTAATACACACTCAACACCATCCCGTGTCTCCGTTAATTTTTTTTTCTTCATTCTCATACATATCCACCGTGAGACTTTCATTAATCTCAATTTGTAAGACATTTCGTATTTCAGCGACTATAATTGATGCTCTCAAGATCTTTCCCTTAAATATAAATTGAGCTAAATTAGACATATATAGGAAGTAAAAATTCGTTTATTATTATTTTTTTTTTTTTCATTAAACTTTTCCATTTTTAACTCATCATATTTAATTTAGAAAAAAAGAAGTAACCCAGCCAATTTGTTACTCTTTTTTTTCTCCTTTCATTTGGAGACACATCATGCATGTTAGCTGTAGATTCGAATCTGGTTTTACGTTTCCAACGTGCCGACTTCCTTGCCTACGAAAAAAAATAATAATAATGAAAAAAGACAAAGACTAGAGTATAGAGAAGAATGAAACTTAGTGGGGACTTATTTTATATCTCGTGTGCTCATCTAGGATCTAGGGTTACCTACGTCGTCTTCCTTATATCCACGCATCACATGTACATCAGAATATGGCCCCCAACACGCTATATTACCTTCTTTCTCTATATGTATATTTTATTTTATAATACATACATACATAGTATACTAGAGCCCGCTGCTGAAGACAAACATATAATAGTATAACGTAGTGCTAGAATAGAGGATAGATATTCACGTATGTACGCGGTTTTTATTTATGTATCATTACTCAGTCTCCAAGGTCGTATTTCGACTCGCTGTTACAAGCTCGTGTGACACTTATTGTGAGATGTTGCTTGATAAAAAAATATATTTATATAGCGGAATATATACACACTCTATCCAGCTATATGTATATTAAAGTTTATCCAAAGGCATATACATATCCAAGTATGAATACTTTTCACAAGTTTTATCCAATTAAAATGTCGTTACCAGTGACAACGAAATATTCATTCTACGCCCAGATATATCCAGCTTATTAGCATTTGATGGCTCATTAAAATTGACGAGATCAACGATAAAGAACCAACAAAACTTTTTATCCTTTGCTCGTTTTGGAATAGTCATATAGATGACGATTGACGATCCTGATGCTGATTCTGTGGTTGATGATGATGATGATGATGACTGTGGTGATGGAAGAAGATGCTGGGAAAAAAAGGGGCTTTGTTAGAATCCGTAGTTGGAAGTTTAATGATTAAGATCGGTCGAGTATCGATAGCACGTGTCACTACTGATCTAGGTAATGCATTTGGGCACGTGTGTATCATGCCGAATAACGAGTATAGTAGGCTGGCGTGCCTACTCGATTGGTCTATACATGACCCGAGACCCCAGAATTATAAACGTCACGCTATCGCACCGTCTATTCCAACGGTGAATCCTTAACATCGGACTTTAGCTACTAAATGTTATAGCTAGTCAGTGTATTCCATGTATTCTATGTATACTTATATATTTATATGTATATATACATCTAGAAGTGCGAGTCTAGACTCGACTACAACAACACGACGTTGGTAACAGACTCGTTTCAGAGTCTTATCGTGACACGCCCTCGGCATCTCGTCAATCTTACGTGTATACTGTATATAACCAGTAAGTTTAAATTTATTTGAACATACGTATCAATCTTGAATTCATTTCTTATCCACTAAGCAGCTAACCGGACTGTATCGTCTTCTTCAAAGGAGGCCTTATCTCAAGAACAGCTAATTTAATTAACTCGTTCCGGCACAAACTTGGATTAAAAAGTATAAGCTGCTATTCCTGTGTGAACGAATCAGCATATATATATGTACATGTATATTAGTTGCTTTATGTGGGTTCAAGAATAATTAGCCCTTGAAGCTAACAACAGAGACTGATGATGGGGGATGAGTGCACCCTCGTACCAATTAGACTCTGCTCTATTTTTACATCCGTGAAAGGGAGAATCGCCTTTGCATTTGCTTTTGATAGTACACTAAGAGTTGAACAGGAGATCGAGTATATTATATAGTAGTTGTAGCTGTAGTAGTAGGAGAGTAGGGCCTTATATTCCCTCATCGAGTTTCATGGGAATCTGGCCAATGGCTACCCCCCAAAAACACACTGGCGACATCGTGCGGAATTACCAGCTCCGCCGGCTGCTCATGTGTTCTCTTATTTTTTTATTAATACTTTTTTTTTACTTTTTTATTCCTCCTCCTGGTTCTCTTCTTCTGCTGGTTCCCCGTCGCCCTGATGCCGCTTTCATTCGAGAGGGCCAATTTTTTTGGGAAGTGGGCGTACCTCTTTCCGGTTTTGGGACCATTGTCTTCTTCTTCTTCTTGGTCTTGTTCTTAGTCTTGGTCTTGGTCTTCTGCTGCTGCTCCTGCTTGATCTTCTACTTCTTCTATACTTTTAAGTAGAGAGAGAGGTAGCTGGGGCAGGGGGAACAGGGGGAGATGAGGCCCCATCGCACAGTCTTGTGCCCCCGGAGAAGAGAATGCTTGTGTGCTGTACGCACACCTGCACTCATTACCCTTCTCCGCTTTCTGGATACGGTGACGTGAGCTCTTGACTGGCTCGCGGGTTCGATAATGCATTTCCCTTTTCGTTTTTTTGGAGGGCTTCTGTGCCGGTTCGTGATGTTTTTTTTTCTTTTTTAGCTTTTTTAAGAATAAAGTATGTAAGGGCAATAATGCACGTGGCTCGTCGAGAATTGTCAGTGAAAAGTCCTTGAGGACACGTGCCAATCGCCGTGCATTATTAATTCATTACAATAAACCATTAAAACTTTTATCAATATAACCATTATTATGCTTACAATTAGAGGTTTCAAAGTGGTTTTGTCGGTAATTGTTAGCTCATTAGCGTGTAAAGTAAACCGTTAGGTATTAAATTTAACTATTGTTATTATTGTCGACTATTATACGGGTAGAATTGTAACTCAGTACCTAATGGATGTAGATGAATAATAACAAAGTCGTAGATTAGATTAGACAGATCGAGATCCTAAATCCGTTCAAGTGAAAACCCAAATGACTAGCATTGAATAAAGTGGCTTTTGACGAAGAGAGTACACGGCCGTCAATTTAATTTGAAAAGCGCCGTAACTCACGCGGCAGCCCTACCGCCATGAACTGGATGGGTTTAGGTCTTATATTCTTGACTGGCTGGTTGGTTGGTTGGTTGGCTGGTTGGTTACTCGAGAGAAAGAGCAAGCGCATCCCAGACCGTCGACATTGTGGCTCGAGACAAAGGGACATTTTTTGTAGCCGATCAAAGGAACGAGACTAGGTATGGTATCGAGCAAAGTTTTCGAGAGACTTGGCTTCTTCGATACGCTCTCGTTATTTCTCTACTTTGCTTCCTACTGGCTTCTCATCTCGTACACAAAGTTATACTGCTATACATTGGTATACTTACTCTCTTTAACTCAACTCTTTTCCATTCGTTCGTTCGTTGGTTGGTTCGTTTCGTTACACAGCCTCAAGGAATCTCGTTTTCTTTGGTTAACGGTCATTCGTTTCTCGCATCTGTGCACGAGCAAATGCTCTGATGCTGTTATGCTGTTGGTTACACTCTTGGTACTTTTGCTGTGTGTTCCTGTGTACCTCCACTGCTGACTTCTGCTCTGATATTGGTGTTAGTTGAGAATAAATATATATACAGACGCTTGTGCCCCGCGAAAAACGTACCGTTAGAACTGGACCTCCGTTGTCTCACTTCTCTTTCTTACTTACCTTCGTTAAGCCACTTTTCTCTGTATACTCTGGTGCTGATCCTGCAGTAACTGCTGCTGCTGCTGTAGCTTCTACTTCTGCTGGAGTCTGGTTCTTCTGGTGGTTCCGTGAGATTTCTACCTCTCTGCCTCTCAGACACACCGCACGCGTTATCTCAGGACTGGAATCTACCAAGATTCAGGTCGAGGTTAATCTCCGTACCACCTGCTTTAGCGTGTGATGTAGTCTTTCATGATTTTTAAAATTTTATTTAACGTTAAAAGACATTCATTTTCTCTGCATACTTCCGTTGCCATTATATTGAATTCTTTGAATACTTGTTTATAATACCTACATTTATATACATCCCATACAATATACATGTATTATATCTGTATAAATACACTAAACAAATTTAATATTCCAACACGAATCATTTGCTATGTTTACCGAAAAATATACGTTGGAAAAAATAAATTCCTGATCCTGTTGGCACACGCTCGTTAATCGAGCCTCAAAGAGCAATGTATATACACGAGTAGGTCTCGGTCTCGTCCCGACTCTGTTTACTCAGGATATTCGTAAGGCGCGGAAGAGTGCCTCTGAAGAGGTAGAATAGTGTACGCCGACGAGACGATCGAGGTACGATGTACACACAAGCTCATATATATATATATATACCTTTATAAGAAAACGTCCAATAAGAAATAATAAAACGAAGAAAAAAGAACCAGGCAGAAGCAAGTAAAAAGGGAGGAGTGTAAAAAAACGTCCCAAAGGTTCATCCCATGCTTCTGCGTTTTTATATTATCGCTTGTACAAAATTGTCGGCTTCTTTTTTCCCATCAGCGTTTACAGCAGCAGCAGCATCAGCACCATCACTATACACAGCTTTACTTTACTACCTTTCATTGATATATACCAATATAAATATTTGACATCATGAAGAAGAATAACCAAGAACAGCAGCTGTATACTCGCTGGTTCCTTACGACCTTTCGTGTGAACATTCTTAGTTTGTTAAATTTGGAATTCGGACTTGCGAATTTCAGGAATTTTTATAAATATCTTCCTTTTTGTCAATGGCATTATTGTGCGGTGCTGCTGCTGCTGCTGCTGCTGCTGTTACCTGCCTATGTACATATTATTTTTTTCGTCTCTGTTATTTCAATTATAATTCACATGAGAACTCCCGAATACATTATGTCCCACGCGCAGTATGCTGTTCAATTATTAGAAACGTATGTAAACATCATTCGGTCATTTATATATATAAACTGATAAATAAATGTGTGTGTAGCTGGGTGATGAAATGGTGTATATTTGGCGAAAGTCACGAATTAAATGGTCAAAGGGAGCGATAGGGTAAACTCATTGAGAGGTAAATACAACTGTCATGCTTCAACGGGCAGCCTTGGTACAGCTCATACTCGTTGTCGTCAAACAAACACTCTCAACGTATTTTACCAATTGATTTAACCAAATATATACATATATATAGATATATGTATGACTGAATGTTGGTAGAAATAAGTCTGATATGTATTTTCTGTGGGTACACAGTAGGTGTTGGCTTGACGAGTATAATTTTATGGTAGTAAATTTGATTTTGTGGACATAACTAAATTTTAGTGTGATGCTTACTAAAACGAGGCGGGTATGTGATGAGTAAATGAAAGAGGAAGAAGACAGTATGTGTGTATGTATAATGTATATAGTAGTTGGTATAGTAAAAGGAGGAAATTGAAAGCCGTGTATTGTTGACGTGCTATTGAAACTGTCTCCGGATGTTTCTCTGGGTGCTTATCCACACAGACTTTTAAAGGTCGCTTTTTTTTATTCTACAGTACTATACTGCCTCGGCCTTTTGTCAATGATCTCACACCTGGAACTCGGCATCACGGAATTTGTCGACGGATATAGTAGCAAATCTCATCGTTTGTCATATTGAGATGAAAATTTTCTTTAAAATTTGTCGCTTCGCGCCCCCTAGAAATGACTCACTAATTCCATTTCTAAATTTTTTACTCCACTGAGTTTATGTTTTTTTGAATTGTTGAGCCGGTAAACGATGACATTTCAATGAAAATTATCCGGATTTTCATGAAAAATGTAATGTATTTATTCAATAAAAATTTTATTTGCCCTCGTGCCTCGGATAATCTGCAGCAGCCTTTTACTTTTGAAATGTATACATCAACCCTAATCATATTTTTTTCCAAAAAAGGGCTGACGGCCTTTTGTGAAAGACTAAATCTCCATATAAATTGATAATTGTATATTTAAATATTATGCATATAGATATACATTAAATAGACTTTATAATCACAAATTAACCTCTGGGATAATTGACCGGATGAGTTGATCGAAAAGCTGATGACATGAACTTGTTAAAAGTTAATCCTCTTTTTATATTTTAATTAGTATATATAATCTTTTTTATTTTTTTTTTTGAAACTTGCATATTATGTAAGTTTTGGCTCGACCTATTTCATCGTCAAGGGTTCTAAGGTCGAAAAGCAAAATAAAAAAAAGTGTAAGAAGAGAAAAAAAAAATAATAAAAAATCAGAGACAGTATAGAGAGAAAAGACAAAGAAGAGCGACAGAGTGAAGTAGGATGTTTGACAGATACAAGCATCCACGTTGATGACAATCAACCCATGGAAGAGGGAAAAGGGCTTGAGAATTAAAAGTGGACTCTGTCAGTACTATCTATCTCCCTCATTTCATATATATACGTCTCTATCTGGTCCGCTGTCAACTTGATTCAAGCATTTCTCTCAACTAGTTTCAGAAAACAAAATAAGCCGAGCTTCACTTTTTATTTACTTCTTTTATTATTAATTCCCGTACTTTTCTCGCTATTTATCATCTGCCAAATTTATCATGTTCCCCAAACATAAGTATAAAAATACTCAAAGCTCTAGAAATAAGACTTTGACAGTACACAAACATGCGTATTTATAAATCCTACGGCTTATTTAAAGCCTGCGTACATTCCGCGGCTTAGTGAAGATAATTTTATCGGAATCGGGATTATTGAAGCTGAGTATTATCAGTAATGAAGGCTTGAGTATATATAATTTTGATTAGCTTTATTAAATCGGCCAATGATTTTATTCGAAGCACAACATTAATAATACAAATGAATGGTAGAGTTAATAACGAACACTGTAAACCTTGTAATTGCACGAGTGATCGTCATCGCTGTCGGAAGAGAGCTGATTGTAAAAAGCCCCCGTGGGATAGACTTGTGCCGATTCGGATTTAATACGGAACGATTTTCCAGATCTACTTTAATTTCAAATTACGATTACATTACGCACAGTATTATTATTGTAGAAAAGTGGATGTGGTTCATTGGTTGATAATATTTATGAAATATAAATTTTAGGCCATTTCTCATACTTCCTACTGCTGTGGCAAATAGTCTGATTCAAATATAATGTTTTATAACCTAAACAACAAAGGAAAGATTCCCGCCTGCATTACAGAGTTCGTCGTAGAGCAGTATAATATGCCTTTACATGCGCATAATTCGATATTCTAAAAATAACCAACACAAACATTGAGTTTTCTTCGGAGCTTCAATTGTCGTTGACAAGTTATACCGGTGCATAAAGCTGCGTAAGAGTCAAATATAGAAGATATGAGCGAGGTAATTCGTTTTTCACCATATCTGCACTGAAAGTGTTAATTCTCGCCCGTTTAGAGGGAAGAACGTCGTTTCTTTCTTTTATGAGAAAATGGATGACAAACTGCGCATGCGTCATTCTTTCTACAAACAGGCACAAATTCAAACTTTCAGGTGTGGACCTGATTAAAAATCGTATACATCAGGCTCGATTAGACAATTACGGATGTGGGTTGGAATGTTCTACCCTCGATGCATAACACACTATTTTCTTAGTTTGTAAATTGAATAGTTGCATAATTGGATTTTTATTGAATAAAGCAATCATCCGTTAAATTCTGTTTATGTGACGAGAACAGAAGAACTATGTAAATACACTTGGGTAAATTTTGTAGAACAACGGAAATCGTTTTCATAGTTCATGGAACTATTCAAGTTCGGAATGAAACCTACTGTGAAAGGCTCAGAGTACCGAGTACAAGGATCTTAAAACTTTGTTTTAAATCTAGTAACTTAGTTGCAAAAGTATTATTGTAATACTTGTACATGTTTATTATAAAAATATACATTTAAAGTCTTAAGGCGTTTATATAATTTATGTATTATAATTCGTGCTATTTTTATGTTTTAATAATTTAAATTTTTTGTGGGTTTATCGATTGCCGGCGTCGAGGAAGCTAAACCGGGAGCACATTTAATAAGATTGAGAAGTCACGAGAGAAAGACCGGACGTGTTAGTCGATCATGAGCAATAGTGGGTGTGTGTTGTATCACATATATATTTATATACTATCAAGTGTGGTAGATGTATACTTATGTACGTATATATATATATGTCTGTATGTCTGTATCTGTATGAAGAGAGCAAAAAGGAGTATAGGACATGTGGCAAAGCAAACGGTTACTTTTGACGCGACTCACCTTTATATCAGCGAGCGGCTACATTAGCCTTTGTAGATAGCACTAAGTGCCTCTGGATATTTAAAGCTACTAAACGTGTCGTACACCAAAACCAAAATCCATACTTATAGAGCTGGCGCACGAGCATCTTTTGCAATTATATCCATCAACATTTTTTTTACTTTTTAAACTTTCTTTATAATTATTATTTAAATAACGATACATAATTATTATTATTTATTTAAATTTCATCTAGACACTCATTCTGGCACGCGTGAATCTACGTTTTTTACTCACTCGACGTTTTTTTAACGTAGCAACATAAAAAAAAGGGAAAAGATAAAGGAGAAGGAGGACGCTCATTAGTCAGAGTCAAACAATTTTTTTGTTAATTTTTTTTTATAAAACTCGATTCTTTTGGCGCAGGCTTCTCTTTCTCACCTAAAACCGACTCTTGTGCTCTCGTCCTCTCTCTCTCTTTCTCTTCATTCTCAAGTCTCTTTTACGTTTTTATTCCATGAATTAATGACTACATTTCGCGTCGGGTCATCAGCGGAATTCGCAAGCACGTTCAAGTATCAACTTCTCTTTCTCTCTCATTCTCCTGATTACCAACGGTATTAACGCCAACTCGTGGATTAAAAAACTTTTTAAAATATAAAACAACTAGTAAAAAAAATTAAAAAAGGTAACATGACCATATCTACCGTTCGCGTGTCTCCCGTATCTTTGTTTCATTTCTTTACACTTTATTTATTTATATATTTAGTATCTTTTATTATTATTCCTATTGATTTGTGAATTTATTTGCTGGGCCGGTGGTGCCCAGTGAGCCCTGAGTTAATGTTGAGTAGAAAAGAGATGAAAGAGTGTATAGACGATACGACAACGCGTCGGGTGGGCAACTGACGGTGGGAAAAATGTAAGCCAATCAAGCCGGCTGGCAATGAGCATCGCATACTAATGCGAGAGCAGCCACGGTCAAACAACCGGCGACCGGTTGATTGGCTTTACGCCCCATGATCTTATGGCTATATATATATATATATATAGTGTAGTAAGCCAGATTAATGTACAGTGTGTGTAAATAACCGAGTGAATTTGAAAGAGAGCAGCAGCATCAGCAGATACTGAGTTGAGGTATAGCTTGAAGTAGAGGAAGAGATAGAGGCTGAGATTGAAACTACTAAAAGACCACTGTGTTTAATGTTATGTGTATCGGTTGTCTTAAAATTCACTCCTCTCATTCCTTCTCTATCTCTATCTCAAGCTTTTATCTGTACAATATTATCTCTTCTCTTTCGCTCTTGAGCAAACGCCCGTATGGTCACGAAGGACACGCTTTTCATGCTCAATTACAGCACGTCAAGTCGCATTCATTTCTCTCAAGATGATTGAATCATTAAAAGACTTTCTACTCTTTGACGAAAAATATGTCGCGATTAACATTATATACATGTATACAACTATATATATATATATATTAAAAAAACGTGTCGCAAAGTTCTCGCTGATGAAATTGTAAATTAGATAAAATTAAATAAAATTACATAAAATGTATATTAAATTGATAGTTAATTTCTTCTTTTTTAATCCTTCCTTTTTCTTTATTATCTTAATGGGTTTTAAAAAGTATTTATATTTTTTTTTTATTTTATATTTTTTACGCGCGTGTGTTAAATGTTTTAGTTCTTTTGACCTTTTTCGCAATGCAATTTCAGGCGCGATGAATAAACACGAAAAATGTTTTATTTTTTATTTTATTTATTTTTTTCCGTTGGGTTGGTGTGTGCGTTATTTTATTATTTTGTTTTTCAGCCATCAAACATCGTTCTATTTTCATCGCTGTTAACGGGTATAAAGTTTCACGATGTAACATGTTCCAATGTGTATGTGTGTAGATTTGAATGTATATAAATGTATATAAATGTGAACTGTAAGCGAGGTTGGAAATATAAAAGGGGCAAAAAGGTCTGCAGTACACGATTTAATGGCGATTAAACACACACCGCGGGAAAGTCACGTGAAAACATTCTTGGGGATTAATCCACCGTATTCTCTCTCATTCTATATCATCAATTGCGAGGTATGTTGACACACATACACCAACATTCATGTATAGATATATATGTATTTATATGTGAGTGTGCTGTATGAGTGAATAGGAAGCTAAAATGAGTATATAGAGTTAGAATGTAACGGAAGACCGGACGTTACGGATTTATGACGGGATTTCCCCGAGAATTGTCCAAACATTGTGTCGTCCATTGTCGTTTTGGCGTGCGAATAAACAAGCACATTGTTACAATTTGCACACTGGCATTTGGATTAACCGCCACTCGGATAAACGTATTTGCCAAAAGCATTCGGAGGCGTTGCCCAATTAGTTGTTGGATTAAAAATAATATGTATGTATAAATTTTATAACTTGAGTAAATATTGTTTAACAAAAGAGGGCTGCTCTCTAAGGTCAAACAATTTTAAATAAAAGTAATTAAAAAAATAATAATCACACAAATGGTGGTAGATAAAATTTGAGTAATTTAAAAAAGCGAGCGTAATAAATCAGTGGGACGAGCTTGCACAGGCTCTAAATCCCAATTTCCTAGAGTTTGTTTTTACGCTTGGTACTCATACAGGGGGAGAAAGATTAAGGAGCTATATATATACTTAGCGACACTGTACACGCGACACCTACAAAACAAACACCAGAAAACGGTATAAGACGTGCCAGCAGAGGGTGGTGATAAAAAAAAAAAAAAAAAAAAAAAAAAAAAGTAATAATAAAATACGGGGGTAATAAAAAGGAAGGATAAATAAAGAAAATGAAATGTGGAAATAAAAAAATTAATTCAGTAAAACAAAAGTTGTAAAAAACGTAGTTGAAAAAGAGGATGGAAATAATCAACGGGGGGTTACACACACGCAGATCATAAATGTCTAAGGTTTGTTTTTCTCATCGACATTTTTCTTTCTTTACAACTCTGTGTATACATTATAAAAAATAAAAATAAACAAAAAATGAAGAACCCGGTCGCCAAGCTGAAAAAATATATTCAACCGTTAAAACGTCCAAGCGAGATAGCGACGCGTTATATGACTCTGCATATCCAACGAGAATCTTCATTCACTCCTACTTGTCAATTCTTTTTTTTTTTTTCTTATTTTTCTTCTTATTTCTTCTAAAGTCCATAGTGTGGTGATGGTGATGGTCGTTCTCATACTCGCGATAGTATGATAGTGGCTTAGCCAAAGTAGAGATACTCAAGTATAAGGAAAAGAAGTAAAGGAAACTTGACAAATTGACCGAGGGACTTTTCCCGAGTTTCGAGTTTAACCAACGACCCTTGAGATGAAAGAAAAAAATATATAGATGGATAAAAAAAATATAATAATAATAATAAAGAGGGCGAACTAGAATAAGGAGGAGAGGGAGGAAGGAGAGAAAGAAAAAGAGTAAGAAGAAGAATAAGAAATTGAAGATGCGTTCATCCAACCGAGAATTTTTCCCTTTGTCTCTTGGGGAACGAACGCGTGCGAAATGGCTGCATCGATTGGCCCCTGGTTCTCCCACCCCCTTTTTATTCCCCTACGGTTTCTTTTGCCCTCGTTCCCCTGTTCCTCTTCTTCCTTCTTGCCCCCCTTTAAACATGAACAAAATCTTCTCTCATCTGTATTTCGAATCCCTCTTCCCAATTCGCTGTGGCCTTTTGTCGCGATCATTAACGCTTCGATTCATCTCGTTAAGGGCACCCGTCATTTTTCAAATCGTTTGCGTCATTTAACTGTTCATATATATAGTCAAAGTTTTGTCCGAGATTTATCTAATGCATCATGACACAAATCCGAGCTTTTGAAATTTTATTAACAGCTTTGTGTGCTTTGAAGTATATAATTGTGGTTATAAATTTAATTTTTACTACATTATTATACTTAATCCACAGAAAAGTTATGTATTACCTACGTAACTTTTAATGCATTTAAATATTTCAAATAATAATAGCTAAGTTAAGTTACTCTAGAGGTACTATTTAAAATTTTTAGCTAACAATTTTAATAATTAAATCAATTAAAATAAAATAGTCGATAACTGAAAAGAAAAAATTTGAAATTATTAAAAATTGAACTATAAAAAAAATTATTAAATTATATTGATTGTATAAAATCGGTTATAAACTGGTTTTGTGTATTATATATTTATATATTGAGAAGGAAAATAAAAAAGTTTAATAAAACGATTTTAAATTTAAAATTATTCAGTATTGTTTTTTGCCATTATACTTATACTTTTTTGTTCGTTATTTCTTGAAGACATCTTACGGTCTAATATTCAAATAACGATAATTTATTTGGTTGAAGCACGAAACTGTTAAATAATTATATAAATGTAAGGAAGTCTGTGTCAGCTCATCAATAAATTGAATGACCTAAGACGCACTCGATCTTGAGTATACACGAAAATTTACACAAAAGTTCGACAACCTTGTAAAAAAATTTAAATTTGCTTTTAAATGATCCAATTTACATGAGTCAATATATCTCTCGTAAAAATCCAAAAGTTTTATCGTGATAACCTCAGACGGAGAATGAGACTGTGAGTTTTGGTGTAAGTAAGAGAGAGATCAAGAGTAAACGAACAAGATTTAATGCAGACGTCGCACCAGAGTGCATTATTGAAGCGTCTCCGATAAGCCGGCGATCCTTCACGAGTATCTGCATTATTCAGCGCATTAAGGTAAAGAGAGATCAAGTTAAGTGAGAGTCCCAAAGAGAAACAGAGAAGCTGGTGTAGGTATATATAGTTGGTGTGTAGTCTTATAGGGTAAAATTCACTGGTTTCCTCTTGAGGGTCGTAAGGATCAGTCACTTCACCGATTTGCGGTTTAGTTACTGGACGACATACCTCAGTTGATTCACGTCCTCGGCAAATCACTCTTTTCATTCCGTCTCATTTTTTTATTTTTCTGAAAATTTTACCCTGTGGTCCTGGGTCCTCGAGTCGTTAAGCACCACGGGGGTGTAACCAACCCCAAAGTGCACTTTCGTGTATGGCGGTGGAACGTCTCAATTGCTTCTTCCTCTCGCTTTGCATCTATACCCACCAGCTCCTCTTGGCCTCTGCCCCTCTCCCCTCTCTTTTTTTTCTCTTAACTGAGACTGAGACTTGTCGTCCTGGATGAATGCACGCTGAAGACGCCGGAAAGTGGAAGGAGTTAAAAACGAGTGAGTGAAAAAGAAAAAAAGACCGGATTAAAAATAAAAAAGGAACAAAAATATAATGAAAAGAACAAGATGACATGTTCGACTTGTAGGAATTTTAAAAGCTTCCATTTGTCATTGTTTGACCGGCTAAATTTTACCAATAGTCTTTTGAACCGATAAACTTAATTGGTGGATGTCTTTTAGTTTACTAACTAGTTTTATTTTAATTTATTTTTTTATATATATATATATTCATACGTACTCATCAACATAACCGTTAAAATTTATCAGCACAGTAGCTAGTCTAAATAGAAACGCAAAACAACCTCCATAATTTTCTATTAAGTAAATATATTCAAATTTGTCAATGTTTGGAAGGCCAAATTTACCAACACTTGTATACCCACCGGTCCCACTTGTTTTGTTGACTAAATCACCGCTAGTTAGACTTAATTAGCGCGAATGACCTCGTATATTTTCTATCAATTAAATATTTAAATGATTCTACTTTGTTTTAACTTCTCCTGCTGTTGCTGCTCCGGCTTTTTTCATTATTATTATTGTTATTTCTTTTTATTTTTTGTTTTTTATTTTATTCTGATGATGGTTACGGAACTTATTGCCCCACGGCCAAAAAGGCTTTTGAGTAAAATCCAGAATAAAAGCAGAGGGGCCAAAGTGCGCTGCACTACACTAGTATATATACACAAAAAGAAAATACGAGTGTATGCATTAACGGGTTCGGATGCACTTGAAAAGTGTATCATTAAATATGAGAGAGCTGGAGTCGGGAGCACTTGATCGCTTCATTTCTTTTATATTTTTACTCATATATATTTAGTTTTATTTTTTATCCTCCCTTATACATCCATAAGGTATGGATCAGAATTTAGCCTCGCTCTTCATCTTACGCAGAATACGGAGGCGTATTAGCGTCTTCCCTGAAGCATAAAAGTATCCACGCGTTTTTCCATCTCTCTTTTACATTAATCATCTCTTTTACTCTTATTCACACACATTCACAATTATATATAAGTATAGAAGAGGATTGGCTTTCTCTGTTCATCCTCTGATGCGTTCCTCACCCATTCTCATCCCTGGGTAATTGGCGTGACACGCTCTTACAGTCGCTCAGAACGCTCAGAACGTACAAACCGAGAGTCCACAACCAATACCAGAGCCCAGAGCATCTGAGAGTCGCTCAAAATGCCCGAGACGAGAAACCGCAACCGTCGTTTTTCGTCATCTCGGACTTTTTATCTTTTTGTAGCTTTATTTTGTTTTGTTTTTATACTTTACCTCTTTGCTTTCTTTTTGTATACCTACCATGTGATGCTGCTGCTGTTGCTACTCAGCTCAGCTTAACTCAGCTCTGGTCTGGTCTGGTATTGCTGGTGAGTCCACCACACGCCATTTCGTCCATTGGATGTTAAAGCAAGTTCTGGTTCTGGGCCTGGGTTGTTCTGGGTTTGGTTTGTCGTTTGGTCTCTCTGCGGCGAGGACAACAATGCCGAGTACATCGAACCGCGGATGGCCAATTGGTTTTTAAGTCGTAAAACTGCTTCGTCGAACTGACGTGACACTCTTCGAGTTTTTCATCTCGGGTGTGTCCAAGTTGCTCAAAGCCCATGAGCCCGTGAGATTGTGAGATGGTATCCACGGTATATGCAATGTCGTCTTACCTACATGAACAATGCCAGTCTTTCATAAAAGTCGTTCGATTAAATTTTTTACCATCAACAACTCAACCTGCTTTTCGTTTCGTTTAATAAAAAGACGTTACTTGAATTTTTAACCGTGGAATGTCAAAAAATAATCCATGACTAATTATTTTTTGCATCGGCATTCAACAACATATCATACCATACACACACAAAATATGTATATATATACTTTTTTATTAATACATGTTCACATAATGTACAGTAACGTTTTAATTTAATTCTAAATAACACAAAGATTGCGGTTTAAGTGCGCTAATAATTTTCTACCTGACTATTAAGGTAGATTAAGAAAATTTACAGATTACCTGAGCAGCACCTGTCCCATTTCCTCTTGCGGTCTTTCTGTACGAGCATTCGTCTTGTTGAAAAACCACCGACAGACATCACCCACTCAATGTCTAGCATCTGTCGTACGGGTAAAAGAAAGAAAGAAAAAAATAATATATATAAATATAAATACATATATATTTATATAAGTCTTCCAAGTACTTCTCGCAACTCGGTTACCTTGAAAACACATTGAATTGAAAGTTTTAAAGTTCCATCTGTTGTCCGGCGGCACTTGACAATGAAATCTACTACAGTGTTGAGAATGTTTCCATCACAGAGAGTGAATTGTACTGGTTTAGCAATGTGTTGGGAATAGTGCTTAATAACTCAGAGAATCAATTTGTCGAGTTGTGATGATGGTAGCATCTGTTGTGACAAAGCCACCTCGAGGGTAAACTACATATATGTCCAGATAACTATTATACACAACATATATATATTATAAAATATAGTTATATGGTTATTCAGCACACGAGGTCGAGAATTCATGACGGTTTGGGCTACCGTGGCATGCGGCAGAGAGAGTATATACGGTTAACGCGGCCCCCACGACGTATATCATTATGGCTTATTACCCAGGACCAAATTACACGTTATTATCTTGTACTTTACGTACGCAGCCGAAACGTGTATCGTCTTGTGTTGCTGCTACGGCTATGCCAGTGTCTATAAAAGACCGACAACTAGTTTCTCTATACAGACTTACTTATATATATACATTGTATAAATAAAAGTAATACAGAGGATAGAGCACGCCGGCTTTGAAGAAGGAAACTGGTACGGATGCGTAATACACAACTATATACAGCCAAGGAAATCCATGAACAAGATGACATTGTAACTTGACAGCTATCACGGTAACAACCGTGAGTTGTCACGAAACCATCTTTTATCCGTTGTCACGTCTGTATTTGTTGGATCCCTTCTTACTCTTCTGTACAGTAGATACTGTCAGTTTTCGTTAGGGCGCTAAGAGGGATCACTTTGGTTTGGTTACTTTGGTTTGAATGAAATGCTAAAATATAAATCCAAGGGATGATGTGGTAAATAAGGCCACAGTGTAAAAGTTAATGCTCTTGTGTCTTATTTAGATTATCATGTTGAGAGATATGCTCTCTTTGGTTTGCTTTGTATTGGGATTATGATTAATTCTGTTATCCCAGGTGGCTTAAAATGTATTACCTACAGACAAGATACTGGAAACACTAAACAAAATACATAAAGATTAAAATTATAAATACATACTTGTAGATAGCGAGTGATTTTTGGAATGTCGTTAATTGATAAAACAATTTTTTAGTGGTATTTTGACAGTTTTATGGACTACCAGAGTGTGTATTACGAATAGCTTTTAAAAATACAAAGTATCTTTATTTATGTATTACAATTTAAAGTTAATTAGCTTGTTATAATAAAGATAATTGTTTACTTTTTCATTTTTTTTTTTCACACACGGAATAATTTAAGTTCATGTGAGTTTTTTTTAAAAAAAAGAAGGGCGACGAAATTTAGAGGATCTGAGCGTGTCAACGCTTTCCATCAACTGCGGTACTTGTCGCCTACTCCTCTTGAGAAGTCATTAAGAACCCATTAAGTGCCTTAAATAACCCAAATAGTAGACTCCACATGAAAATTTTTCTCACACAATCTTTTCTTAACAAGCATACACACTCTTAAGTATACATATTATAGTATTCATGACAAATGTGCGAAGTAAGACACTACAACACATGAATGGAAGTTGTAACAAAAGCGTCATAACAACATTATGATCCTCAATCACATGAATTTAAGTTTAGCAGAACACATATGTGAAATTACAGTAATTTAAAAAGTTTCATACAACAAACACTAAAGAGGAAATGCATGGCTCTTGGGGTTAACAAGGCAGGATGAGACCCGAAGGTCTCTGGTTGGTAATCTGGGCGCTAAAAAAAACGTGGCATTCCGAAGTCACCGAAAAAGAGCCAGAGTTGAGGTTGAGGAGAAGAGAATGGATTGAAAGAGTGAGATACAATGTTGTGTGGACGTCTAATGAATGGTTACTCATTAAATGGGTTGATTCATCCCATATATGAGGGGTCTTTGGCTTCCGTTGGTTTTCTCTGGCTTCCTCTGGGACACTGTTAGCATCCATACTTCTCTTCGTTACTCTTCCTATCTCTCTCGCTTCCTCTTTACATACATAACACATATTATCTGTAATGTATATATACATATATACATATATGCAGTCATAGCGTCCAATCACACGGGAATAATTTACGGATATGTACCGGGGACACGGTTGGTTTGATACTCTGTTAAATCTCCGGGGATCCTCCACGAACTAACGCCTTGGGATTCCCCATATGTCGTGGGACGTTCGTTTGTCTGTGTACGCGTGAGTTAATCGCTAACAATAAAATAAAAAAAGTCTATTGTAAGAAAAGAAATAAATGGATGCCAACTGTTGTGCTGCGTGAAAAGTGGGTCTAAAAACATATATTTATAGACGACGGTCAGTGTCTAGTAAATTTGTTGTCGGTGAAAATTTGTAAAGTTTGTTCTTTTAGAGTTTCTTAAAAGTGGGTTGGAGAGCGAGATAAGTTAGGAATGAAAAGCCATATGGCAGGACCTGTGGTCGGATGGCTCGGATAGTTAGAGGGAGAAAATCTACCCTCGGTAAAGTGTATTATGCGGTGGTGGAAGATAGAGGGATCAGTCAGTATAAAATTATGAGGCACGCGAGTGCATTGGCGCCCACAAGCTTATCTTTATATTCATTCTCGTAGATTAGAAATAAATAAATCTGCAGTCAGGTCGGATGGTTTGTATCATCAGTGCTTCTTCATGGGTATTCTTACGCCTGATAAATGATTGTACGTACTCAAAGTGCTCAGACAAACGACTTATTGCTTAGTCACTGTCTAGACGAGTATGTGTGTACTATCCACTTGGACCAGTCTTTGTAAATGTTCCTGATAGAAAAACTTGGGTGAAAATTGTACAATACGGTATACAATATAAATGTATATATGTATATATATACGTAGAGAGAATAAGAAAAAGAAGGAGAAGAATAAGAAGAAGCCAGGCACACGTAGTGTCTCGCGTGAATGCCTAAAGGTAAATGTATATATGTTGATGATAGTCCGTAGGAAAACGAGAGTGCATCGGGAGCTCGGTGAGTGAATCGCGTGACCGATCGGCGATGGTCAGCCAGCGGGGGTGAAGTCGGCCATTAGCTTATCGTCGGGTGTCCGTTGAGGCAGTATTGTAGTTGTGAGTCGCGAGTATGTATCGGTGCACGAGAGTCTGACCACAACCATAACAACTACAACAACAGCAGTGCTAGCAGCAGCAGCAGCAGCAACAAGGTGACAAAGACAAAAGAAGTTTGTTGGCTAGGTGGTCGGGACACCAGATTAGAATCCCTGGCTTCGCGTGGTCTTCCTCGTGACTGCGCGAGTAAGAATCGCGTGTTCAAGTTTACTCAGTACGTGTCGCCTTGAAGACACCTGCTCTATGACGTGGTTTATTATTATTTTATTGCAATTGCGGAAAATCTTTGGCTATTTCTCTGAAATAGGATATAAGGCTATAACGCCATGTGCAAGGACTAACGATCGAGGTTAATGGTTTTTGATGGTTATATTATGTAAGCCAGATGGTGTTTTAATAGTTGGAATGATTCCAATGGCTCGACATCATCAGCAAGCCAGTAAGCGAGTAAGCGAGCATTTGTGGGAGCAGTCCGGGGGTCCTTTGTCTTGGACGATTGATCAACGGAATCCAGTTGCGCAGTTGATCCACTTGAGCGGTCTTTGGCCGATTCTTGAAAACGCCGTGGGATGTCCCTTGAGAACTGAGCGGCTGGCTTTGATCCACCCTCCTACTTCTTGATCGGTCTCTCTGCTTAAACGCGGCTATAAGCTTACTGAGCTCAACTCTCTTATGTCTCTCTTCGATCCGACCTCTTTTATCGTGGTAGTTGTCGTCGTGGTCGCCGTATCGCCGTTTCTTCGCCGTTCCTGTTGCCTTGGTCGTCTTCGTGTATTTGTCCTACCCAGTCAGCTAATTGGAACCTGGGAAATCGATCCTGCGGGCCACTTGTCTGGCTATACAGAAGGCTGCCGGTCTTTTGACTCAACTTCTCTCATTCTCGCTGTCTTGCTTTAACTCTTATCAACTGTCTCTGTTTATTCCACGGTGTGTGGTTATATGCACAACTATAAGCTAGTCTAAAGACACACGGTCCTGTTTAAGTCTGTTGCCACGTTGTGTACTTGCATTTGCAAGTACTTTCACTGGTTAGGAATGACGACTACGATGCTGTTGTGAAATACATGTATGCGGCAACTACACCTGTGTAGTATATGCAATGCGCAATAGCTCACGATGGATGAGAAAGAGTTGAAGAGTGAATAAGTTGTTGCTGATGATGATGATGATGATACTGATGTAGTATAAGTGTGCGAATGTTGTTTGTGTGCTAAAGTAAGACGAACGTCACCGCGAAATTGATTTTGAAAAGGCAAGACCTCAGGGTTTCTTATATGTATATATATTGAGAGCGAGAAAGAGAAAGAGACGATGAAGCATTATGTGATTTTTAATTACGCCTTGGAGAAGAGAAAGCGATTGTAAAAAAGAATAAGGCAAGTGAAAAAATGAAAAAGAAACGTCGCTTCTTGTAGACAAACAAAAAATTTCTATTATTCTATCGTTATATTATAAAATTCAATGAGTCTGTGTGTTTTAAAAATCCAACAAAAGTACAAAAGACGCGTAAAATAAAAAAAAAAAAAAAACAAGAGAGAAAGAATATATATATATACACGATTGTATAGTAA
The DNA here is from genome assembly GCA_030273425.1 of Microplitis manilae. Lineage (NCBI taxonomy): Eukaryota > Metazoa > Arthropoda > Insecta > Hymenoptera > Braconidae > Microplitis > Microplitis manilae. The sequence goes on along the minus strand of CP092724.1, from coordinate 2,745,913 downwards.
AAAATGTGCGACAGAAAAATAGAGATCCCGAATGAAATAAATCCAAAAGTCTCGGGGTCTTAAATTCATTGGAAATAGAATTTGTCTCGCAGCCGTCTTGCGGTTGGCTTGCGGTGACAACGACGGGTCTTGGGTAAGCTTTACGATAGAAGAAGATGAAGCAGATCAAAAGGTGAGTGGGTGTGCAGAGGAAGCTGTAGAGTATGTATTCACTGATGCAGACAAAGAAAGAAACTTATTCTACGGCGCCACTGTCACACACTGGACTCACTGCTGCACTCTTTTGGTTTTCTTCGTCTTGTTCTGTTGAACTATCACCATCATTTCTGGTCTATCTTTCTTATTCCTTTTTTTAAACTTTTTATTATTTTATTTTTATACGCCACGCTCACGTGTCTTATACTTTTATACGTTTTATTTTTCACGTCGGCTTCGCTTTGTTATACTACATTTATACGACGTAAGATGGACGACAGACAGCGACTGTAAAACCCGCCAGCGGTGAAATCCCAGCAGTGAAATAAATCCGCGGGCGGGTGGTCTTAAATTTACCGGAAATAGAATTTGTCCAGATGAGGCTGCTTCTGCTGTTCGTGCTGGCAGTGGAGGTGGCGGTGGGTTGTAGTAAAGTAATGGTGAATATATAGTAGGCGTGCTGTTTGGAAAATAAGAGCAAACAGCCGGAAGATGATGACGAGAGTAGTGTACAAGTTACACAGCAATAAGGGAGGCGGAGTTGAGTATATAACGATGCGGATAGAAAGAATGATGTGTAACGGAATCCCTTTTTGAAATCCCCTAGCAATCGGTGTGCTTAGTTTTATATATATCTATATATCTATATATATACATCTATGTTATATACAATCGTTCATTCTGCAACCATAAACTACATGAAGACGCGTAAAAAACGGTGTAGCGTATGATGATGGGCTCAAGTGGGTAAGGGAGAAAGAGTATGGTATAGTAGTAGCTAGTGTTCTCAAGGGAGCTAATTTTCCCCGGAGAATAGAAAGAGAGTAATACAAACAGCGTAGCGGGGTCATGAGTTATGATTTAGGGATGCTAAGTAGCCCGGATATTCAAGCGGATGCGTCGCGTTCTCTCGGGACACAACGTGACTTGTTCACTAAATGTATATATATTTTCTGAAATATATATATTAATCTACTACCGTGATGGAAGTCTTTAAACAAATCTTGAGTTATGATGATGTTGATAATAATGATAATGATAGTGCTGGTGGTACTAGTAGATTCAAAGGGTCTTAAGCAGTGAAAACTAAAGCCTCTTGTATAAAAACGTCTTGTGTTATCTTTAGGATTTTTTTTCTTTTTTCATTCGAAGCCTCTGGCGCACTTGAACCGAGGACCATCCGAAAAATCTGCAAGCTAGCTCATCTTGAGCAAACGAGGCAGGTCTTTGCTCGATGAAGAAGGTGCCTTCCAACCCAATACCTCTCTTCCGGGCGTCTCAGTGTTTACCTCGTGAAAGACAAGATGAGGAATGAAAAAAATATAAAAAAAAAAATCCTGGAAGCATCAAAGGAATTTTCTCTTATTCGTATTTCTTCCTCTTTCTTTATTCCTCTATATATATATATTTCTACTCACTAGCTCGTCTCCTTTCTTCTCTCCAGTTTGTAGACGCTGCTGATGTTTTTCGGCAATTGCTAACGGTGGGTTTTTCTTGTCAGAAAGTTGAAAGACTTTCTACTCTCTTTACCTGCTGCTACTGCTGCTGTTGCTGTTGCCAGTGGTGGTGGTGAGTGAAAAGAACCACTGTAGATATATATATATATTTATTTAGAAATATATATATATATGTATGTATATTTAAAGTTGGATATTCTTTAGCTGGTTGGCTGCTTGCTTAGTTCTTCTAGTATTATATGGTATGAGAAACGAAAACTCGAGGAAAAGTCACGGGGTGGAAGGGTTGTAGTGAGGAATGGTGAAGGAGGACATCTTAAATTTTTCACAAGGCCACTCTCGTTTAAGGGTGTACAACACACAGGGGCAAATGCGCGCACAGCAAACCCGCCAACCAACGGTAGTGGTAGCATTTCACTCAAGTCTGCAATTTCGTGGATGCATCTTGGCTATATGGTTAGTTCTTGTAATCCTAAGAGAGAAAGAAAGTAAGTAACTGAGGGTTATAAAAGTGAAGGAAAGAGTGAGAACGGAAAAGAGAAAAGAGACGCCGAGGTCTTTGCCCGCTTTAGAAGAAACTACTAAAGCTCCACTCCCTTTTTCTCTGCCTCCTACCCCCGTATTTTGGCACTCTACAATTTCGCTGCTCCCCCACCGTGTCCCTCCTCCTCATCCTCCTCTTCGTCGTCGTCGTAGTAGTTGCTGTCGACGTTTTTTTTTTTTTTTATTTCCCTCACCGTTGAAACGTCGGCTCTGTATCTTGCGACGACGAAGAATAGCCCCGACCTGTGTGTGCCGTGGGCAAAAGAGGGGAAAAAATAAAAACGAGACACTGGGAAGACGACTCGTAAAGGTGGAAGAGAGACAGTTTAATGCGTCGTATTGATCGTGGGTAACCCCTTCCCGTTTCTATCAACCCCCGTAAAACTTTCTCTCTTGCACCTCAGCAACCCCAAAGTTTCTATTCTCTCGTCCCAGTGTCTTGTTCTTCTCCTTTTCTTCCTTCTTCTTCTTGGCTGGCTGACTGCTTGCCTGCCCTCTTACCAGTTGATCCCGAATTCGCCTTTGGCTTGACGTAACTCACACATGTGTGAGTATGTTTGTATATTTGACCTTGCCCTTGGATGATACCCACATGCCGATAATTCGAAATCTCACAGAGTTTAATAGGTAGCTTAATAGCCAGTCAGCTCAGTAGATAGATTTAAAGAATGCACACCTCACACTAATAATCATCGTCACGGTAGCTGAAGAAACAACCGAACAATCGTTTTAGCTTAGTCATTTCCAGTCGCAGGTGTGGACATTGGGGATATTGAAGAAGCTAAAGAAGTAACAGGTTGAAAATTTCGTCTCTATGTTCGGAATTGAGTCGTGCAGTCGAGCTTGTAATTACTCTTCAAAGGATTATTCGTTCTTTCCTTTTTATCATCATGTTTTTTTTTAAATTTTTTAATTTTATTTTTCATTATCATGGCCACAACTTTCTTATTCACCGAAGAAATCATCATTGTTACGGGCCATTGACTCATCCGGTGTCTATACGTATTATATGTATACCCACTAAGAATATAATAATATATACATAATATATATTATAATAACTAGAGTTTTATAAATATTTCAATATCTTATTCATCATCTCTTTTCATATCTCTTTATTCCACTTAAATCATTCTCTACTGCCTACTACTACTTTACTCATACTGCTCAGTATACTCTCGATAAATGTAAACCCGAGACACCCACTTGACAAAGTCTCGGGCGCGAAGGAGGATCTCGAGGGTCCTCAAAGAAGTAGAGACCCCGGGAGAGGATGAGATGTAAGCGGGTGATGTCCTTCAGGCGATGAAACTACAGCTCGTTCACCTGAATCTAGAAAATTTATTCCCTAAAGTACAACTACGCGACATGCTTATTAGATTGCTGAAGAGTTTGTTCTAATGATTCAAAGAAAACACCCGAACGCTCATTCCTTTATATAAATTTTTTATTTTTTTGTCATAAAAAGTATACATTTTTTATAATATTTTTTTTTTATAAAACCAAGATTTTAATTAATGCGGCGAACCTTTTCTCCTTTCAGACGCCTGAAGCAAAAGAGATTCTCGAGGAGGGTGGAGTATAAGGAAACAAAAAGCCGAAGGAACCGCCTGAAAAAGCGTTCAAGTAATGCCACTACGGTAACTCTCTCATATCTGAGAAGGCAACAGCATCAACATCACCAGCATCACCAGTAACAGCAGCAACAGCAGCAGCAGCAAAGGTGTGTGTAACAACTCTGTAAGAGATGCGACGGATCTCGCTTCGTCATTAACGGCCGAGCCTAAAAACCAACCGAGACACACTCACACACACAACTTTTAAAAGTAAAGCGAGTAAAACTTGAACATCTCACCCGCAGTCTTTGTCGTCTGCGTGCGTCGGCGGTAGATGTTCCTACGTCCTGCGGTGAAGCCGTACATACGGCTAGACGTGCGGAGTACAACAGGAAAAACAACGCAACTATTGCTGTTGCTATTATTGTTATTGTGTGGTAGTAGTAGTTGTTATTATTATTATCATTATTATTATTATTGTTATTTCGTGGTTATTGTTACTGTTGAGTTAGTGAAAAATAAATAAGCAACCAGCAAAAGCAATATTGTTGTATACGAGGCCTAAAGACAGACCACCGGTCTACTTGAGGCAATGAGGAGGAGAGAGTGACGCCAATTGATCGCGAGAGTGGACGGCCATTGATAAGGAGGAATGCTTGCCCCATGCAACATGGCGGCTCGTCTCATTTGCGGCACCTGTCTTGTCGCCTTCTTCATTCTTCTCTGCCTCGGAATTACCACCGCAGAACAAGGTACGTACACTTTATTTAAACTTTTTTATGCCGAGATAATAAATGGATTTTTTATTACCCCGAGAATTTAAAAACCGCGGGCTTATGACCAAGTCCGTGGTAGGCCTATCCTCGATGCACAACCAATCAATTTATCAATTTTAAAATTTCATAACAAATAACAGATTATCATAAAATACACAGTAATTTATTCCCTTTGACTGTGGGTTCATATTCAGAGCTCGGATATTAAATTTTCAATTTATTCGTTGTTTTTTTATTATACGAGTTTAATATGAGTCACCGTGTGTGCCATTGCACCGGTGAAATAGATGTATATATACATGCATAGTATCATCACAACACACGTGCTCATGTAGAGCAAGAAGCTGTTGGCTTTTTTCCGGGGACCTTGCGGCAACAGAAAAAAAAAGGCAATTTACCCGGTCTACTTTGAACCACTTGAAATGCCTTGTCCATACTAGGGAATACTGGGTAGAGAGACGTGACCGAGGCCCTCACGGTTGAAAACAACATACCCACACGTCGTGAGTCGTTAGCCTAGACGAGCTCGCTAGTCTACTACCAGACTACGCTATTACTATTCGTGCTGAATATCCATATACCACGATTATACAACTATACTACCTGTAATACAAACACTTAAAACGTATATACATACAGACACACACAGATGCACACACGCACACGTACAACTCATCTTTAATATCTTGCCCTCAAGTCCCATTAGCAATCTTCATCGTTTTCCATATTTTAACTGACGAAAAAAAATAACTAAATCCTCGCCCGGGGGCTTTTGTCCCAATATATGCAGAATACCGTGGCGTTGTCTCGAGACCCTTTCATCCCCTTGAACGATTTCCGAGATCCCGATAATTTCGTAATGCGTCCAATCTTCAGAATTACCGGATCTCCATCTTCATGATGATGATGATGATGATGATAATAATGTTGCTGATGATGATGATGATGATGATGAAACAAATTTGATGATGATCGCAATTTACTTTTTTTTCTCATAATAGAATATTTACGTGATACAGAAGTCTTGTTCTTTGAGTCTGTTACTGTGCCGGGTGACGTCAATCGAAGACGCCTTGGCCGATAACTCTTTTAGTTTGATTCCCTTTCTCTCCCTTAACCTCTTATTTCAGAGTCTATCTCAGTCTTGCTGATGGCTTCTGTTTCTCATGATGCTGCATCTCCAACTTTGGACGGTAATGCGTTTATCGAAACTCCCGAGAGTCATAGTATATATACCCAACTACTATAAGTTAGACACAAACTCGAATCCACTCTCTTACACATTCTATGTTTGATGTCTTCCCAGCTGAGCACGGAAAGCTCGTTAGCCTTGCTTCGTTTCTTGTCCGTACGTCTTCTTCTTATTCTCTTCTCTTCTCTTCTTCTATCATATTATTATATTCCCCCGCGATCTTTTTCGTCCAGTCATTAATGGATACATCTTGTGTCTGTACTGAGAGATATACAACAAATCTTCTAACTAAACTGGATTTTCATCAGAACTACAGAGTAGTATCCTGTTTGTTTGTTATAAGCTTACGTACTTCGTAAAACTATAATTAGATAAAAAATACCCACGAGACAAGAGAGATTAAATAATTTAGACGAAGATAATGTATGTCGTTCTAAGACAAGTTTTGATGTACGATGACGAGGATGAAGATGGGCAAGCGTACTTTTTGATGTTAATAAAAAGAGGCCGCCCAACCGAATTCCCAATTGTCAAATAACCGGGACTGTAAGCTGAAGACAGAAAGAGCGAAAGAGAGCGCAAACTCGATTGCCTCCACGAAGCCAGAAAGACTTGTTCCTTCTGGTATGAGGTCTTTCCTCAATAGCCCCCTTAGTCGTCGTTGTCGTCGTCATTGTGCCGTGTCTCTCTTGCTCTTCTGTTACTAGCATCTCCAATCGATGGTCCACTCCATCTTAGGCTGCTGTTACTGCTGCTGCTGGTGCTTCTACTGCTTCTCCTGCTTCTACTGCTCTCAAGTGAGTTGAGAGATGCGGCAACGCCGCAGGAATGCCCCGGCCAGCCTACCGCGTGCATACCTGCACTCTTCCTACTATACACACACACATACAAATACTACTACAAATACTCTTGGGTCCAGTGGAGCTCTACCATGGTGGATCACGCGTCGCATACCTATTCGACAAAGACCAAGTGCGTTAATCAACTCTCAACCCTTCTCTCTTGTATATACATTCCCACTTAAGACAAGGGGTTGGAGATGTTATAATATTAAAGAAAGATATTCATATATATGTATTAATATATATGTATACATGTAGACCCAGCATTACAGCGACGACTTACCTGGGGGTCGCGGTGAATTTGGACGTTGATACGATCAGGACGTTGAAGAGATGAAGAGCGACCGACGGAGGATGAAATAAAGTTGTCAAGGAGGCTGCTGCAAGCCTCGCTCTTTTACTCTCATACTGTTTCTCTCTTATTCTATCTCGCTCATTCTTTCGCGTGTACACTTATATAAAACCGGCACAAAACAAGCATCAGCGCGAGACGAAACGCGATATGCGCCCGGGAACACGAGTGAGCATAAATTTCAATCGGTCAGAAAAATCTTCACTCTCTGTGCTGAAGAAAACAAGAGAACAACAGCAAGTAAGAAAGAAAGACAGAGACAGAATACCCATGAGTCGGTGCCTTGCTGTCTGCGAGAAAGAGAAAGTCGACAGCGAGAGAATGGAGATACAAGGCTGCAGCAAGGCTCCATAACAGCAGGAATAATCCTCCCAAGCCTGTAGGTATAGTTTAGACCTACCAGCAAACCAACCAACCAACCGACCAACCGACCGTCCAACCAGCTAACAGTCCACCAACCCAACGCGTAACGCATGCGGCAGCTTGCATTAGCTATTACGTATTTTATACATTGGCAACTGGAGTGCGTGGCCGCAGGACTCTGCAACGCCATGACGCTGGTATTAAACCCTCCAAGCGGTTCACCTGAGGCACGCACATACACTCTCTCAAAACATTGCCTTGTATATTCTCTGTACCATTTATATGTATATCGATATATACGTGCGTGTATATCTGCTTACGTCTCATGTGTTTACTGTCTATGTCCTGCTTCAATACGCCTTAACTCTTTAGCCAGGAAAAGGTTCGTACATACGTACGTTACTCTGCAACGCCCAGGAATGCCTACTTTTACTTTTGCCACGACTTCCCAGTAATCCGGGTGATTGTGCTTTCAGAGAGTTTGCACTGTGTGTGATGTACAATTGTGCCGCTGGCCACACAATATAACGTATATAGATATAAGAAATAAAACTATACCATATATATTATACTTTCAAACGACTCAGATCGGTCATTTCCGGCTTCTGGATTATTTAAGATATTTGGTCACTGACATTATTATTGTTCTGTACCCGCAGTATAGATAACTTTAAATAATCAACTCCGAGACAAACCACTGCTTAAACATTTTCTCTTTTATTATTCTAAAGGATCGCTCGTTTTTCACTCAGGAACAAAGCACCAGTTTTCGCCTTATCCCTGTACTTATACTTATACTTATACACTTCTTGGATATCCCGTTCTTTTTTGTATTCACAGCAGGCGTCGTCATGCTGAATTAGTCGTGGTTTCATCTTGAGCCAGTAATTTTTGCACCCACAATTTTGTACAGATTTTTGTCAAGAGTCAGGGAGGTTACACTGTGGCCAAAAAAAAAAAAAATAAGCACCGAAACAGGTAAAAAAAAATTCAACAAATAAAAGGGTACGTGGTGAGAAACCCCGGGAGGGTGGGTTATATCTTTTGGGACACATAAATGAGAGTGGAAATAAAAAAGAAAAAAAGTATCAAGAGCAAAACGTAAAAACGTGATACTGAAATGCTATTGGTAGTAACTTTTCGACGCCTGTTTCTCTCGCCCTTATCATTTCCTTCTCACTCTTGTTCTCGCTTTCGTCTGTTAGCTCGGTTCTGCTCCACACTTTGGACCCTTTTGCGCTTATAGTCGCTTTTCTTCGATTTTTCCCGCAAAGCAGCGGAGGCGTCGAGACGAGGGTTGGTTACATTTCCAGCAAGGCTATTATTCCTACGCTTCTTCTACTTTCTCTTTTTTAATTTTTTTCCCTTTGCTTTTCTTTTTATTTTATTTTATTTCATTTTATTCCTTCAGCTTTCTCTCTTTTCACCTTGTCGTGCTTTTTTTTTATATTTTTTCGCGCTTTTCCCCTGCTGCCTACGCGATAAAATAAAAGGAAAAAGGGTGTGGACGAGACGTCTGGGGGTTTGAGTCCGGACGGCGCTAAAATTCACTCCAGGATTGATTGAGACCTCGGCAAACGTGACTAGCTTTCAAATACCGCGTTTCCCGTAGCTAAAGTACACAAACCACCCATCCGACCAACCAGCCAACCAACCATCCAACCGACTCTGCTCTCTCATCGTGTGCTGGTTACGTGACTACTGCCAGATGATTAATACATTGACATCTGTAATTTAAAGAAGCCATGCTTTTTATTACCTACTTGAAACCAAGGCTATAGTTTTAAATTATCCTGGTGATAACGATATTAACTACTTAGTAACTAAGTCCACGCACACATGCACAGGCATATAGTTTGTAAGACGAGTCTATCAGGTGGCCGATGGTCGTTTTACGAGCCTAGAGGCTTTTGCGCTTAGCATCATGTCGAGGAGGAAGATCATTTTGCTAGATCCTATAAGATCTCTCTTGTGTGTACTGAGTCATAAAAACATACGGAGGAAATAAGATAAAAAGCAATATAAAAATCCATGTTTAAGTGGTAATTTTTTCAATATAACCGTACATATATACATATAAAAGGATAAGTTAACAAAAAATAAGTATATAGATAAAAAGGAAAAAAAAGATTATTGCTAAAGCATAAAGGAAAAATAGTGTAGTGACCTGCTAATAAAATAATTATATTGGTCGGAGGTAATAGATTCTTGGAACGCATTAACCAGCTGAGATAAATCTCGTGGAATAAGGAGGAGAAGGAGAAAGAGAAGGAGAAGAAATGACCAGTGATGGTGGGAGTGAAAAGGGTAAAAGGAAAATAAGAACAAGTAAAAGGACAAGATGTTTATAGAGGAAGAGGAGGAGGGGGACAAAGAGAATCTGAAAGAGGAGGGACACGTTAAAGGAAGAAAAGGAGAAAGGAAAACTATACAGATACCTTTAATATTATTATGGTATGCGAAATAACAAACTAAGGTGCATATAAATTGCCCAGCTAGACAGGTGGTCGGTTAATGAAGTCGAAATGCTATCACTGCAATAGAGCGTTGCTTATGTCTGTTTTCTTTTTCTGATGCCGGCCCGTTTTTTCGTGTCTCTCTCTAACGGTTTTTTATTTTTATCCTCCTTTTTTTTCACATATCACTCGTATCTCGTTTCTCATTTTCCATTTAATTCTGTTGATCCGCGTTCTAAGCGTTCATTTTAGATTACGATAAAGTTTTAACGAGAATTGCACCGGCAACTAGGCTTATCTAACTAGTACAGATATTTCCGGTATGTGAAAACCGACTGGCCCGCATATTCTACTAATGTCAGTTCATTCACGTTATTATTCCCTTTGATGAGGTCAGCCCTTTGGATAAATTTGTGGTGTAAGGGAGATTGCGGGATAACTGCTCAAATACTTTCAACAATATGTACATATACAACCCTCACATCCATATAAATACGTACTTAGATCTGTTGCGTGACGTAGTGAATTCGAATGACGTGTGGCCTATTTATTTTTATTTGTTAAACTTATTTTTTTTATTTTATTGAGATGACATATTGTCGACGCAGAAGGGCAGTAAATAAATATTTTGATGACTTGGCGTTTGTCCAGGATTGATAGAGATATTTTTTTACTGAGCAACTACTTACGACTTACTCGATGACTCGTCCGCAAAATAACCTTCAAGATTTTAATGTTAAATAAAATTAAGATCTTTAAATGTTTTTTATTTTTTTGAAAGGTCGCCTTGTACTAAAATTCATAACTCGAAAACTAATAGCCGTTAAAATATAATCTTTATATCCCCATCTTGTTAATAATTTAACCGGCTGAAAATATTATTTCGATGATTTTATAAAATTCTTGTATCATTTTCGAGATATTTGCATAGATATACTTATTAGATATTTTATAAAATTTAAAACCCAGTGATTGAGTGCCGGTGTCTAATCGCCGCGTAAAAATAATAAATTGTCGACTGTTTGAGTATTTTATAATAATTAACGCTTACATTGACATCAAAAATAGCTTGTAAGCTCTGAAATAAATAAAAAAATAAGTGTATGTATAAATTGAAAGTGAATTTTATTAACAAAGCGCCATCGGGAATAGCCTTACACTCAGAAACGGACAATTGAAATTCAAGATGCATATGGAGAGGATACTAGAAGAGGATATAAAATATAAAATGAAGCGAGAAAGTCGAATAAGCAAGGGTGAGAGTATACCTCGAGACTCGAGCAATCTAACATCTGAGTGGACACGCGGGTCCTTGTTCTCTCTTTTAAATCCTCCTCACATACACACTGGTATCACACTGGCTGCAAGAGAGAAGAAATGAAAAAGGGACCCCCATATTGTTTAAATAATTGATTTAACATGTGTACATACATTATGCACAAACATAATAACGTTATGTAAATGGTAATTCTTGGCATGAGCGAGAGAGGCCCCGACGGCGTGGGCCGGGTAAAGAGAGAGCCAACTTGCTGCTCGCTTGCTTTCTTGCTCTCTCTACTCGTCGTTTATACGTTCGTTTGTTGGACCCACCAAACATGGGGGCCTACTCGAGCTGGAGAGACCCCGCCGCGAAGGGAGTCCCAGGGTTAAGTTCCCGAGCACCTCATATTTTTTATTCTCTGTCTTGTTCGCTCTCGAGCGAGCTGAGGCTCAGACTCAGCCTCGGATTCAGTACAGACTCAGCTGTATGTGTTGTACTTGGAGCAATGGTATAAGAGTAAAAAGTTGAGGTAAACCTGGAGGAAAGAAGAAAGAGAACGAAGATGATGATGATGATGATGAAGAAAAATAAAATTAAAAAGACCGTATGTGTATTCAAGAAGACAAGGGTAAACTCTGACGGGATTGCACTCTCTACTTGGGTTCTTCCTTGATTTATCCGCACGTGGCCACTCGTGCCGATCGTGAGCTGCAGGTTCGCGTTTTCCTTAGTGTCACACGTGCTTCACTTCTTCGATATCTTGTAGAGTTTAAACTAGTTCCTAGAATCCTTATATTCTGTACCAGCGAGCGTCAAGTCCTTTCAATTTTACTATTCCATAGTAGTTTAATCAAACTTTAACTTTTTATCCTTCTTTACATTACATTTTGTAACCCGACACTTATTTAAGTTTTTATCTGGATAAAGATCTCCAAGTTGATATTTAAAATTTAAAAATGCATTTACAAATATGTCGATACATTAATTATAAATTAATATTCAAATGATGTACATATATTTTAAAAAAAGGCAGCAAAAAATGGTGTAATTTGATGCTCATGATTAAAAAAATTTTTATGAAATTTATGTGACAGTTTAGAGAAAAAAAAATAAATAATAGATAATATTGATAAAATACATGGTATTTATTGAAATAAACAGCATATAACAACCGGTATAATAATAAAAAATGATGATACGTAATAAAAAAATATATTTATTGAATATATCTTTGGCAGTTGTCGTTTCAGTGTTTTTAAACGTTACACACGAAACACTAGACAGCCGATCAATTTAATTTCAACTAGGATATATCGGATGATAATAAATGTATTTGGGATCACGGAAGCTCAGGGCTTGATTAAATTCAACCGGTAGACAAATTTAGTAACGGCTCGGTCATTAATATCATCAAAAATACTTGTGTCCCGTGAGTACACCTGGAATTCTCCACCACCTACCGTCAGCGTGCGGAATGCCTCTTAACTTGATGGATCGGATTACCGTGGCTTTGGCTGGTGTGTCCGAATCTATCCCCTATCCTGACCGAATCTCAGCCACGAACAACAAGACCATACAGAACTGAGATATTGTAGGAACTAACGTCGCTGCTGGTGTAGCATAGAGCAAGAGTTTAGTTCGAGGCGCGAGAAAAGAAAAGGAGGATGAAAAAATAAAATATAAGAAAAGGAAGGCATGAATTAAAGAGAGTTCATTCAACCAAGTGGTATAAGAATATCCCGCGTAGTCTAACGGGTCGTAAGTAGTGAAGGTTCTACTGCGACGGGGGGCCGTATATAACAAACCAGAAAGACATTGGACCAGATCGTAATTAACGTCAAACCAGAGAGAAAGGTGTCTAGGGAAAGCTGACACGGGGTCACACGTGTGGGTGTGCTTAAGGTGAATCTGTGGAGGTCTTTCTAACAGAAAACATTGCACAAGTGATATACCACGGTGGATTCACACCAAGTAGAGGAGAAAACGCATGTTAGGGTCGCCGCAGCTATGCTGGAGAGCCAACTTTTGTTCGCTGGTTCTCTCGCTGTGCAAACCAATAAAAGAACGTAAAGGTCACTTGGGTGCTCGTAATTAACTTCTTCCTCGAAGGAACCATGAAAATGTCCATTTTAAATAAAATAAAATAAATAAATAAAAAAAAAGAAGAAGGTGATTTCTGGAATGCTCGTAGGTGTGATGGACTGAGCGATCATCATCTTGACAGAAACCATTGAGATTCTGACAAATTGGTAAGCCGTTTTGGATATTCTCACGGAGTAGGCGTCGTCGTCGTTGCCCGTCGTAGTAATTTCTTTTTATTTTCTTTTATTCCCTCTTGTGTTTTTTATATATTTATATTTTTTTTATATTCTTCCATTCTTTTCTGACTGGGTGATGTGTGCTTGGATGACACAAGACACAAGTCGCTTTTGCCCGACTCGTTTGCGTTGCCAGCAACATTTTTAGAGTCCAAATAAAATAGTGAATGTACAGGATCTCGGCAGGAGCAGGTCATAAGAACGTAGGTGGTCCCCACTTCAACATCAACTTCTCTCTCACTTTATTCCTCTGGCTCTTCCTCCCGTGCTATGCTCATCTTCTCATCCTCCTGTACTGTGTATACCTCTTCCCTTGCTCCTTCTATCCTTCCTCTTCTCCTTCTCCTTATTCCTTCCCCGAGTACGCTCATGCGAGGTCGCAATCGTCTGCAACCACACTCACATCGCGTGTACTCTCTTACCTTCTCTGTTTGTTCATATACTCAAACTCTCTCATCCTACTACAAGCTGTGACAGCGTGTACGCATGCACCTTTACTGACAGCCGTGTACTTCCCCCCGTGTACTTTCTCCCGGTTTCCACCTCTTCACCTCGCTTATGTTAAAACTCACATGTTTCTCTTACTCGCTCGCTCACTTATTCACTCTCTTTGCCCTCCAACACTCTGTCTGCATCATACTCTGCACTAGTGTATACGCAACACTCCTTTTGGGATTACCCCCAAACCATTAGCAACGTGATTTACAATTAAGCAGTCCTTGTCCCAACATTTTCCTTTTTTTATCATCGTCATTATCATTATTATTATTATTTCCATCTTATATACACAGCATGTCTGCGTAAATATCCAGGCACACCACCAACACCACACACGACTCCATGGACAATAAATATGGCTTGAAGGCAATCGAGTCCTAGTCATATCAGCATCAGTAAATGCATTCATTTTGATCACTTGTTCTTTGTACAACAACTTACATATAATATAATATATATAAATATGTAGATGGGCATATATATATGACCAATTTGATCAGTCGGTTTGTGAGAAAACCAGTTCGGGATCAGTTATCAACGGGTGTTATAAAATACACTCTGGATATGATGCGCGTCCAATCAACATGAATTCCACTCATGTGACGCGGCGTCATTTTGCTGCTGGTACTTTTGCTGCTATGCGTCCTTTTGCATCGTACATTTCCTCAGCATTATTCCTCTTTTTCTTTTGGTTATTCATTCCCTCATTCTCCTCCTTTCTTCCTTCTCTTATCCCTCGATGTGCTTAGTATTAAACCATATTTGTGAAGATACAAATAAGGATAGCTGATGCATGCATACGGTTTAAATCTCACACTCTACGGACTTACTCGGTCACCTAATTGACTCGGTGTGGGCCTTACGTTGGCGTTAGTGTCGACGGTTAACGAGCAGTAACGTATTTTCTACACTGTATTATAATACTCAAAAGATACTGTACGCCTGGGTATAAATACAACCACCATTTTCCTTCTCACTCTCAGCAAGTTAGATGAGGATAAACCAGAACTGCATAACCGAGACCAAGTACGAGCCTCGGGCTTTTGATATACACCTGCCGCAAATATTGCCCTTTTCATCAACTGTCATAAACAACAAGTCCAAGTATATATATACTCTTGCTGCATATATATACCTATATAGTTTAAAGTATAGGATAGGGTGTTGTTTAGTGATATTGTGCAGCAGTAGTTCATAATGCTAAATATCCTTGCCAGCAAGATGATTGCAGCAGAACCTTGTCCTCGTCGATTTATGGCACCTCGTCGTTACGGAGTCTTTGTCGCCGAGTTTTTCTACCTCTTGTGACATTTACACAATGAAATTTAGAAAATGACCTTCGTTGGTTGTTTTATAACTTCTGTTTCTGCTTTAGTTACTACTGATATTGTTGTTACCTTTCGTGGTGTGAGGCAGGATTTTAAAAGTTTGTGGCCACGAGAAAACTAACAAACCGTAAAGAATTCATTACTAGTTTTAAACCGTGGAAAACCTTGAGCTTAATGACTTTCTCGGCAGATTCTAGTGGTTTTGTTGAGTAAGATATTTTCTTTAAGATTTCTGTTACATTTTTTTTATTTCATTTCATTATTTTTATTACTATGGTGATATACAATTATTTTTAATGCACCCGTTTTAAATTTTTTAACCTCCGAGTACTTATTTTTAGTTTTATTTCTTATCCGTTCATTAAATCAAAACCTGGGGATTGAAAAAATATATTCACAAACTTGACACCAGTGAAATAAATTATAAAAAATTTCGTGATAATTTTCTCCGGATCGCTCAAAAGTCAAACACTTTAAATCCACTTTATCACGCTCTTTTTTCGTCTGCTCTTAATTGACAGTTTTTTTGATATTTTTTTTACGTTCTTAAATTTCAATGTATAATTAAAAACCCTTGAGATTTGTCTGCTATCGATTCATATTTGGTCTCATTATCTGTAAATTTTTTCATGCAAATTATCCAGATTCGAGCTGTCTGTTTTTTTACACACTTATTATTTTTTGTTTTTTTACATAGAAATCTTGAAAAAAAAGTGAGCAAAAATTTAAAAAAAATTTCCATTTAATATGAAATTGATTTTTTTATTAAACTTGACAGTTTGCTATAAAATTTGCATTCGCAGATTAAAATCAACGATCCGTTCTCTGTAAATATTGATAAAAATCTAAAAATAATAAAAATGCATACTGCAAAAAATATTTAACAGCAAATAGTAACATTCGAATGAGTGATAGAAAATAAAATTATTCATTTTATTTATATCTAGACTTTTAATAAATAACCAATTACGAATAAAACAAAATCTCTCGCTTGATTCGTAAAACTTTTGCTAAGCGGTAACTCAATTAAGTATTTAACCTCTGGTAGAAAATATTAACAGAACGGAATATTAAATAAAGCTAGAAAGACGGTTTGATAACCCCTTTAAATAAATTAAAGATACTTAGATATGAAGGATATAAATCAGTAATTAATAATCTGCCGGTTGGATCACTGAGTCAACAAACAAGTTTTCATTTTATATATATTTATATTCACACATATACATAATGTTTTTTTTTAAGATTTTTTTTCTTTAAACTCGGATGGGAAAAAAAATATTAGCAGGTTGCGCATTAACGTAAAAGCCATATACGCGATTGTTGCTCCATCTCTCTTTCACTAGTCGGCCCTGCCAATTCGTCCCCCCTTACGTTCACCCGTCGGCTTGGAAATCTGATACGACATGATAGTCCCAGGCCGCAGTATCGATCTCTACCACTTGGGATTATAAAAGTAAAGGTGTACCTGTGGCAGAGAGTGGAGTCAACCACACGAATCCAGCCAGCTCTTGCTCCTATCCACTCTCTTTTACGACGCACCGACTAGTGTGTATACCATACTACGGTTTTTTTATTTTTATTTTATTTTATTTTATATATAGGTCTCCTTTTTTTATTTTAGACGCATATAGATAGAAGTGAAGTCTGGTTGGTGGTGTATATCCACCAACTGTGATTACTCTATAGCCATCGTCTGTATAAACTTGCAAGCACAGAAGGGAGCGTCGAATACGAAAAAATAAAAAATAAAATGAAAAAAGAATAAAAAACGAACAGACGTGTGTAAGAACCCCGTGAGTCGTGAGGGTGTGGACAACACTATATGCATAGCGTCACACCCGGTTCAAATTTGAAATTTAAATTTCGTCCCTTGGGACTGAGGCGACGTAAAGTCGTCGTCATCACGTTGTCGTACCACTAAGATACAATTTTGCTGCATCAGAATATGTATATACGTATATATATGGATGTAAAAGGTTACAAATAAAGTTTTAGGGAAAAAAGTGTGATGAAAAAAAGGTAATTTCTCTAGGGCCCCGTTAAGCTGTTACCCCTGGTCGGTAAACATCAACTGGGAAAGATCGTATTTATTCTGATATATTTGTCCTTTGTCTTCTTAAACGTGTAGGTACATGAATACGTATAGTACATATACGGTGTTATTCTCTGTCTTTATTCAAATTCCTCGTCTCGATTCCATTTAAACATTTGCTGGTGTCATGCGACACGTGTTTGTGTCCGCCTTTCAGCATCACCCAATCGTACGATCCTTGTTGTCGTGGTCGTCATCTGCAAAGATACTGCTCGTACTCGCCGTTCGTGTTCATGTCGATCCTTCAACTTGTCGTGGGTGCGTACAAGTCTCCAAGTATTAGCATCAGCATCAGCATCACCAGCAGCAGCAGGAGCAACAGCAGCTACAACACAGCTACGGATATCTATATAGCAGTCAGCATCAGCAGCAGCAGGAGCAACAGCAGCGACTTGAGGTGCCATCATCCATGAGTATGTAGACTTTCACCTCAGCTGTAACGATCTCGTCTCGATAACGACCAGGGTCTCCATAATTCGAGAATATATTATGGAAAGTGGACGAGTCGGTTGTTGGACAGGATGATGAACGTCACAGTCTTGATAACGAACTTTATCGTGATGTTGATCAAAACCACCATCAGCTAGCTGTACTAGCTGCTATCCACTGTAGTAAACATCCGTATGATGATAATTATTATGATTATTATGATGATATGATGTGATGTGATGGTGATGATGATGATGAGGATCAGGATGAGGATGAGGATGAGGATGATAATGATGATCATGCGTGAGAGAGTATACGCTAGAGAGTTTACGTTGAATTGTCGTGGAATTTGACATTACACGAGACTACTGGCTGGTGGAAATAGGGCTGATATGGGGGTGTGTTGTAGTGGCTGGGGTTGTACGAGCTGCCGGTCGATACCCGAGACCAACACGTTCGCATCTCCTTTTCTCTGTCGCGCCCGCGCGTCTATGTCTCTTTATAAATATATGTATGTATAAATATATATATATATATATATATATATATATATATATATATATATATATATACACAATCTAGCACACGCTACACAATATCAGCATACGTATGGATATTGCTGCCGTCGTGTCTCTGAGAAGGTAAAGCTTTTGCTGCTTTTTTCCAACAATCTCTATCTCTATCTTGTTCTCACTCGCTCATCTCACTTTTTTTATTCTTTCTTCTTTTTTTTTTATACTTTTATTTTTTTTTCTTTTTTACCCACACTTCATAACCACGCTCGTCTGCATCTGCTGTTTTGCCCAGACTGTGACGAGTCGATGACACTTGGAGATGAACCACATTGCGCAATAACTCCTGTATTCATATGTTTGCTTGTTTATTTAATATATTTAATTTAAAAATATTATTATTTTTTTTATTATTTATGTTGCAGTTGTCCTGTTGGATACCACGACTGAAGAGATACTAGACTGGACAAAATTTCCTTACGGACCGCAAGCAACGACCCCCGGTGTAAGTATAAATTGTTCTTTTTTCCAACAGATTTAGCTTTTATAAGGATGTTTATTGCTGGTATTATGTAAAATAGACTAGAATATAAATGCAGACTTTTTCAAACCGAAGAAAAAAAATGCGGTATGAGCATACAATTAAAAATGAACATTAAAATTTATAATTGGCATTAGTCTATACATATGTATTTAAATCGTATGGATAAATCTCTCGCGGATGCTGTGATCAGCGATGAGATTTATCAGAATAGGAAATTCCGATACCGTTAAACGGGCATGTGAGTGTGTATGTGCATTAACGGGAGCAAGATAAAACGTATTATTCCGAGAAATAATCGGTGAATCGGGTTCAGAAGCACACACACGTTATGGGTCTACTCGGTGCGCGCATACGTGGGCTCCCGCTGATCTCTGGTACTCGGCGCCATGTTTGTTTTTCAGTTGTTAAGCGCCCAGCGGGCCGCCAGACAGGTTTAAATCAGCCTCTCTTGCCCCACCTCCATCTTCATATCTCTTTTTATCTTTATCTTTTTCTTACTTGCTCACACGCTCGTTCATTTGAGGAGTCGTGGGCTTGCCACGAGTCGTTTCTGCGGGCTAACAAATTGCTTTTTCTCGAATGGGCAAATTAGAGAATAACCAACAACGACCAAGACGACGAACGACGACCAAGACCAAGAGCAAGACCAAGATGACGATGACGACGATGATAATGATGATGGTGAGAGAGAAGAACCTGGTTCTTGACCCGGGTACTTTAGTACACTTGGAAAAGCCAAGTAGACGTTAGCATGTCGGCGTTAATCGTCCGTATATAAGTTCGGAGGCTAAATTCAAAGAGCCGTCTTGCTGTCTTGTTTATTTTTTTATTTTTACTCTCAATACTAAGAAGCAATCAGGACAATTCACACCTCCTGTATATATATTTATATATTCTTGACTAATTATTGCCGACGAGGATGAAAGGCGCAAAAAAATGATGTAGTAGTTAAATTTTTTAGCGAGAATTAGCTGAATATTTAAGTGATGGTAGATACAGGTCAGGAGTCCAGGAAGTAACATGATCCTTCTTGGGAATTACCTCGCGAGGTTGGATCTGACATGTCCTGAGATCGAGATAAAACGTCTTAGACGCACGTGCATACTAGAACGGATTAGTAGTAATGCCAAAGCGGATCACATACATACATATATGTATGCATACATGTGAAATGTTTGGGATGATTGGTTGATATCCCAGCAGCTGGGTCATCGAGGTATTTACGAGATGATGCAGCTAAATTTATAGAAACGTGACAGATTTTTAAAAGCATTATTGATTAAATGTTATTTGAACTTTTAGCATTATGTTTGTCGTACTTGGAGTTTCCATATGGATTTAGAATCCAACTTAGGTTTATCTTTATCTTATTTCTCCGTAGACCAATTCCAAGGGTTCTTTGTGGAATAAATTACCACTGTTAACGCAATAAAGTTCGCTACCTTTGGTGGGCGCCGATGCGCAGAGTTATTAATATACACGACTACGGCCGGAGGGTACAAGGAGCGTTGGAACAAACAGCCCAAACAGAATTAGCCTCGACTATTTGAACAACCTGATGGGGAAAGGTTAGAGTAAGAGTTAAAGCGGGTGGGTGGAAAGGTGAAGACAAAGAGAACTTGGGAGTGGAGATCAGAGAGCTGCTAGAGTGTGGAGAAGAACAAGTATCTATACATATATACATATATATTTGAATATGTGTAGAAGATGAAGGGAAACAGGAATGTATTCGGGTATTGCACTCATCTCCATACCAAATCCTGCTCCGCTGAGCGCCAACTACAACTTGGCGATTCCCTTTATCCGTACGTATGTACGTATATATATTTATATATGTATATAAAGTTAAACTTTCTCGATAAGACGTGCCTGCGCACGTGGCAGAGGCGTCTTGTCAACCCTATCTCCCTATCATACCGTAACATCTATCGTGCAACTACTTCTGCTGCTGTTGCTGGTTCCATTCTCTATACCTACTTGTTCTATACTTACTCTCAACTCATAGCCCTGGTTCTTCGACGTCTACCAGCATAATACAAACCCTAACTCTGTATCTTTATCGTGTGTCTATCCGTCCGTCCGTTCATCCGTTCATTCGTTTGTATGTCGTATCATCTGCATCTAAATGTGTTCCTGGGATACAAATTTCTGAGGACGTCATGTGCGATAAATTAACGACAAATTCCTAGAGCAGTTTAGATTACTCTTTGAGGTGTTTCCGTCTGCCGACATCCACACACTTTACTCTAATTCCCTAATTGCTGGATTATAAACCTTTTTCTCCCACGACGCTGGCTCTCAAAGAGAAACAAAAACCCTAATAGCATTTAAACTAATCTATCTATATATAATCGCGGATAAATACATACGAACGCACTTTACACTCTTGTATACTTAGTCATCCGTCCCCCGCACTTGTGACAAAATCTAACACCTAGCAGCGACCAAACAATGAGATGCTATCGGAAGTGCGTAATCCAATACGTCCCACATGTTCTCACAACTTCGGATTGCCATACGGTTCGCTATCTTATCATTATTATCAAATTCCCCTTTTTCTCCAGCCCCCGCACATATAATATCATCATCGATTTTGCCAATATCTACTCCACCAGTAATGTATTATTGTATATATCTATATTTATATATAAATGGCTGTGCGTGCGTGCGTGCGTACATGTGTGTTGGTTTATGTGTATATCTATCACTCGGAGTATATCTTTGTTTCTCGTATTCTCTAACTGAGCAAACGTGTGGGCCCCTCTGACTCAGCCGTATCCGTCGGTAATTTATCAAGCTCGATCGTTTTCAAACTGGCTCGTGAAGAATGACGCCTTATCTTCACCCTCGACAGCCGAGTGTTGATCTATATGCATGTATCGTGTGCATGCACATATTTCTACTGACGTGCACAACCTTGTGTCATTTATATATCTAGAGATATATAGATACATATGGTATTTTTTATTCATATCACATATATGATCCTGTGTATATAGATGTGCATATGTATATATAGGCGCAGGCCAAACAAAATACCATATCGATTACAGATTTTTCATCGGGACACCGCAACAGAGACGAATCGACGACGGGTGGTTGTCGATCGATAAAACGTTGAGACGTAAACACTCAATCTTTGTTGCAATTGTAACTTGGCTTTTTGACTTTCATCGTCTTAAATTTTATCGACGTATATCGAATCGGATGTGGATCGTCATCTTACAGTAAGCGCTCGTCATCGCATTTACGATAAGCTTTAGCACCGCCGTCTTATAGACATATATATTCAGGACATTTTACGACGATACATTCACATGCGATGGTAATCCGAAGAATTACTCGTCGTATAAATAACGTAGATGTTTCATCAGAAACGTGCGTTTTAGGAATTTATGACAGTAAGTCGTTTGGGATCTTTATATGAGTAGTTTTTCTAGGGTGATCGCTAATCAAGAATACGGTAAATTATATGTATATAAATATATTTTATTTCTCTGTCCTTGTATACATCCTTCTTTTTCTTTTTCTGCTCCTTCTTCTTCTTCTTCGTCTTGTTGTTATTTCAAAAGACTTTGAAATAATGGTTAGGTTTCACAACCCGCACGATTGATGCTAATTTTTCGTGATGATCTCTCTCAAACCCAACCCAAGGATCCACATTCCATCAACTCGCAATCATGACGGACCATCACGTAGATAATGAATTCGTCAGATACGTCGGATGAATTCTTTGTGCGTTACTCTTATTCGTATCCTCTCTATTACTCCTTTATACATTTCTCTTTGTTAGGCTGTCCTCACCATTTGGTTTGAATGTGTCTCCGTAATACCAATAACGTTGTACTCTGTAGCTGACTGGATTGCTGATGATGTTGATCGGCCAGAAACGAATGACGCGTGAGAGATCGGTTATTGGATGTGACTTTTAGCTCCAAGCGATCAGCCTCCAGTCATTTGGTTCGATCGTGATCTCGACATCTTGATCACTCGTTCCTGTACTCTGCCCTTTTCGTCTCTTCTCCTAGTCTAGCGAAGTAACACACGTTTTTACTTCACCAAGCCGGACAACTTTTGCTCATAAAAGAAAAAAAAAGCTGAAAAATGAATGAATAAATAAATAACATTTCCAATGACTTTCTATCGTGTTGACTGATACGAGCCGTGGCAACAAAATATATTACCAACAGATCATTTATTAGAACTGATAGCATTTTAACTGCCCGAGTTACTTATTTATATTTATATGTATAGCTATATATGTACATACATGTATATACTTAACTGAAAGACAAAGGATCAGTGGTCATGTCCATTTCTCTCTCTTGGAGACACTTGGATAGACGCGTGGGTTGAATTCCAACTTATTAACATTTAATTTGTAAATCACAGTCATTTATTTCCATCGGAATCAATTCACTAACGTAATACGTCACTGACGGACCATCGCTCATTGTTTCACTTTACACGATAACTAAATACAACTTATCAACGAGTTTGTCATCAGTGTTTATCATTTTCATGCTTCACTCCATCGTCTCTTTTTACATATAAATATATATTATATATACATATATTTTTTATTCCTTCTTTTCTTATTTGTCTTGTTTTTTTCTTCTTTGGACTAAGACAGGGGTACCGGAGACTAGTCATAAAACCCGAGGCGTCTCGAGTTATTTACGAACTAGAAGCACGGTGTGAGCTTGGAGAATGCGTTAATTAAAAAGGGAAAAGGGAATGGGGGCGCGATAAGCTTATAGTGGAGGAGTGAGTATATAGGAAGAGTAGAATTCAACTACGGCATCGTTGAATTACCCGCCATTTTCCAGACGCCTCAAATCAATCGTCTCTGCCACCATCGCCATCACCACTACCATCACCACCACGATCACCTTCATCGTCGTGGAAGCAGAACAAGGGGGGCGTTATAAAGTATCCCTCTCATAAACTATTTTCTGAAATATTAGTCGCGTGTGTAAGATTAAACTGACGCTCGTCGCTAATCCCCTTATAACCAACAGCCTGCCAGTTTTTTCGTCAGCAAAAAATTATTTCATAGTAATAAAAGTGGTAGAAAAAAATAAAAAAATAAATAAACCAAGCGATAGAAAAAGGAGAGAAAGAGAGAAAGAGACGGAATGAAAACTAGAAGCTGACGTTATTAAACTAATGGCAGAGGAAAATATCACGTTTTTATATTGATAAAAGTTTGTGATGAAAAAATAAAAAAGAAAACAAAGAGAAAAAAAAATGCTGACTTGAGCATATGGAACGCAGTTTACCTGGAAAAGTGGTGCAAGTTATGCAAGCAGACAAATCGCATTGGGAATCCCCCAGGAGGTCGGAAAGGCACGTACACAATCGATCGTACGATATGTATATACACTGAGTTGCAAGCGTGAATTACCGGATAAATCCTAACCTGACCTAAAGCAAGCACGTAGTTCTGATGATCGAAAACTCCCGTATGCGACGATAATAATGCTTTGAGGGGGGCTGAAAGTTTCATTGGGAAGCTGGCAGGAGAACACTCATGGGGCTTGGAGACGCCCCAGAGGGAGAGAACGCACGTCGCGTGTGTGTTTCAAACCCATTGTGCACGTGCGTTATCCATTGTTATAACCTGCTCGTCGGAGAATCAAAAAGTACTGAAAAACACAACATTAAAGGAAAAATAAATAAAAGTTGAAATAAGAAAAAAATAAAACAATATCACTGTGCAGAGACATGATGAAAAAGCGTCCAAGATTACTCGTCGTTGTCGTTGTCGTTGTCGTTGCTGTTGTCGTGATCGTCATCGAGTCATCAGGTTCTAGGAATTTAAAATCATAAAGCCGGGGTTCAAGCAGAATACAAAATCTCGTTGAGATCTTTCACGTGTATGTGAATATATACCAGTGTATGTTTTCGTTTATTGTTTTTTTAGTTTTTGTTCCCACAGGCAAGGCAAGGCTGTATAAATAATCCGCAATTCAAGTTACCTTGGTTAACTCATTCCCCCTCTCACAGAGTTATACAGAGTTTCTCTCTGTTGAGAGTTCGTCAGATCTCGGATATCCAGACGAATTAATAGGACTTGCGAATGGAATACGTATGATCAAGTTTACTTAAGAGAGTATATATCTCTAAGTTCGGTTGAGAGAATGAAGATCGGATGCGTCTTGAATATAAGACGCCCGGAGGCCTGCCGTGAAGAGGAAACGAGAAAGACCCCTGATGCCTTCATGATGTCACCGGGACTACGTGATCGAGGCTGATGGTTGTCTGCATCAGTAACATATGTCCCATTCCCAGCGCATAAATTCCCGGATGCCAAGTCCGATCAACCGTGTATATATGTATATACAGAAGCTTCTACTGAGCAACAGTAGAAGCAGCCGTAGTGCCATCATTGTAGCAGTAATAGAGTAGCAGGAGTATTATATATAGTAGTAAGCCGGGGTTCCTTCAGCAGCAGCAGCATCAAAGTGAATCGAACGCAAGTGATAGTAGTAAGCGTCGGACGTACAAGCAGCTCTTAATCAAACAACTCGGAGCATCCCGTGTCCGAACAAATTTGCCTAGGGAAAATTTCTACTCCTCTACATCAGGCAGACACAAGGATGGGCGGGGAAAACAGGATGGGTTTGCGAAATAGCAAATTGGGCGACGATGGTAAAGGGATACTTTTGTAACACAGGGTGAGAGATATTCTAGAATAGCAAAGTCGTTTCCTAATGCATCTGTACGTTTCCCATTACGATTCGGCGCGCGTGAGTTAAACTAACGAGATGGGCCACACGGGGTAGCTGCTCAAGTTCTATCAGAGTAGTGTGGGTGTCTCATTCGGATTCGCTCGGTTACCATGGTAACCGGTACGTGACCACATTGCCCATGGGGAGACATTTGAATGTGTGTGTGTGTACGTGTGTCCTGTAGGCGTATATTGCTCTCTGTCTGCTATTTGTGTATGCTAGTGAGTATAAGTGAAACTACGTATATACACGTAAAGTGTTTAGGTGCGTTACATTTTCTAGTACTACACTACCAAGTGGATAGTGATACTAAAGCTAGAACTCTCTTTCGTGTGGTCCCCGAGATAAATGGATATACGGATTCTACTGCTGAGTGTGGTTAAACCAACTGTAAGGTCACGTGATGAAACTATAAGGAAAAGGTTCAACTCTTCTGTGTAGCGTTGGCTCTCATCTTGTCTCTCTACTACTTACATACTTTTCCATGGATGTACATTCTACTGAGAGACCTGGGTAATATAGAATGAGAAGAAAGAGAGCGAGAGATCCTGAAGAAATTGAATCTGGCTTTACGATGAGAGTAAAGTCAGTCAGAACTAGCTGGCTCTTTGGATCTCTTGTCGACGAAAGAAGTTGCAGTTCTTTTTATCTTCCTCAAGGGAGAATTGTAAATTAGGCGAGTTTTTTTTTTCTCTTTTTTTTCAATTTCATATACATATATATTTATGTGAATATATATCAAAGTATATATAGATGGGAATGTCGTCTCTGCGTCAAACGCATTCGCGACCAGAATGAGAAGAGTGACGAGGCGGCAGAGGCTGCGTATCACACTCAATTTTCAGGGGATGATCATGGGTAGGTAATGGAAGAGTGAGGGTTGTGTGAACGGTATGCCAATTTGTCGAGCCACCTCCGCATTTTTCGGTGGGGCTTGCTACCCTCAAAAACCCGTGGTGTAGTGGAAAAGACTCCACACATTCTGCCGGCATGTGAAATGATGATTCATCCGCTTCTATTGTCGTGCTAAAATGCTCAATTCGCTGAGGTGGATGTTTTATCTCGCTTATATATAATCTATCTCTCTCTCATTTTCATCCAAAACGATCATCCCCCAACGCTTTTCATCGGCCCTATATGTACGAATACCAAAGTAAGCGGGAATGAAAGCTAGAAATTGGAGTCAAGTTGGACAGGGTTCAAGGCAATCAATGCAAAGGCTCATATATATATTCTCTCACTCCTTCTTCGTCTCCATCTTTATTTTTTATTTATTCCCCTAACCGTAGACTTATTATTTATAAAGGGATCCATAGAATCCTACTCATATTCCCCCCAAGGGCTTGCTGTAAATCATCCAAGTCTTCTGATCATCGTTATCCAGTCAGAATTTAGTTGGGTCAAGAGCCTTATGGGATGTTAATGAAAACTTGGATGAATAAAAAATATTTCAAATCCTGACGATAAGCCGAATTATATTTTCACAAGATTAAAATCTACTATTCCAAAAATAAGATAAACCATCCATCTAAACTGATGGGCTCGACCCTTTTGTCACCACGATAAGTATCTTGATTTCTTTTTTTTTTCCTTTTTAGTTTCTTTTCATTCTTATTCCACTCAACTCTTGGATTAAAGATCAACTTTACTCTACAATATACTCATAGCACGCTATAAATTCCTAGAAAATAGGTAGAAAAAGATTCTTTACACAGTAATCCATTGAGCATTTCAAAGAGTCTTTTTCTGGCGGGCTCTGCGCTACCACCGCCAAGCCAATCCATCCGGAATAATAGCAGCCGTTGAAGATTTTTGGGCGAATTGTAGCAATTAGGCGATAGATAGCCAAGAAAAGCGTTTCCGCAAAGTTCTTGTTAGCAGAGAGCTTTACTCCGCTATATTGCCTTTTCTTTATATCTAATCGTAACTATATATATATATATATACGTGTATACATACACACAGATGAGAGTGTAATACACAGACAGAAGCACAGAAAATCGCACGAGCGGAAGAAATATCGGAGTGTGCCACTTATCTACCTATATACTCCCGGTAGTCTTCACATGATTCGAGACGGTCGGTATTCTCCAGCGCAGCGTAGTAGTAGATTAGATCTCGAACGTCCTGAGTATCGATCATCCATCGACTGGTTTATTCCCATCGGTTACTGGTAATGGAAAGACTGGTATTTATGTGCACGGCCTTCCTTGGGCCGTTGATCGTTTGTATGTGCATATACATGCATGCATACAAACAAACAAATATTCATGTATATATGCATGTATGTATGTATGTATGTATGTATGTATGTATGTATGTATGTATGTATATTGTTGAACCAGGTTGCGCGATTGCAAGCACGCACATTCGATCTATCTTTATGCCATATTGACTATCCGCATATTCCTTCAACAATCATTTAGCCAATCAGAAAGTAAGATTATTATTGTGAGAGGACGGCAGGCAGGCAGGCAAGTAGGCAGGCAATGAGAAGTAAATAATGTAAGTAGATGAGTTTGGTAGACTAGACTACTCTGTAAATTGTAGATAACAATTGAAAAGGGTTGCTTTTGTAAAATCTCGACAATTTAAGCGTATACCCACACCAGTTCTCTGGTATCTTTTAGATAGGACTGGGTAATAATAATTTTTATCCAACAAAATAACCCCGGAGCAGTACAAGGTACTAAGGGATGGTTGGCTGGATGGTGTATTCCCAAGAGAGCTAAGTAAAGTTACCAGACTTGCGATTCTCGTGTTCTCTAAGTACTCGGTACACGTTGGCTGTCTTTGTCGGTAGCTCTTATATAGCTTTTGCTTATATATTCCAACTTCTCTTGCTTAGCTTCATCGTGCCCGGAGGCAAAATGGCCGTCGTAAAATTCCTAATTAAGATTTAAGTCGAGAAATATATGGCAGAGCTAACGCTTATTTTGTTTCACACAGGGGATAAAAGAGAAAGAAAGAAAGAGAGCTGAGAGCGAGAGCAAGTTTAAGCAAAAATGACCTGAGGCATTATTAAGTCTACATTCTTGTTCCATTGCCATCCATGCTCTTTTTCATGACCTCACTAACGACCGGCAATAATAAACCATTTACTTTCACGCTAAATAATAAAGAAACAAAATTATATATATAATAAATATATACACATATATAGATATAAATTTATTATAGCTAAATTTGCGGTAAAATTGTGGACAGTGAACCACTTTGAAAAAGTTATGATGAAGATGATGGTTTATCGCGCGAACGTAAAATGGGAAGGCACTTCTAATGGACTTTTTCCTCGCCTCATATAACTCCCCGTCGTTACGTCGATTTTTCCATCTGCCAGTTCTTTGTTCTCATCTCCCGTCTACATACACCGCGTGCATGTGTACTTTTCATTTGTGTGCATCCATGGATGATGCGTACCATAAATGCATGTGTAAAACTCTGTGCGCGTGTGTGTAAGCTAGAAGAGTACATTGTCAAGGCCGGGCATGCCCGTGTGCGTCTCGACGCCAGCAAGTGCTTCTATTCTGAAGGGAACCGACGAGTGCGTGACGCGTACCTAGCAACACTCTATCTCACTTTCCCTTATTCTCTCTTTGTCCACGAGTAATTGACTATATAATGGATTCCCGGGACCGTGCGATACGTCAAGCTGACAGGTCCACCCTTGGATATTATTAAAGCTTCCCTACTAATTCGCTACGATTTCATGCAATGGGAATGTGGATGTATGTTTGGACCTTTGCCAGGATTTCCTTCCTGTTAAAGGGGCTTCTGATCAACGATTAGCATAAGATCCTGGGGTTGCCATGGAATTAAAACTAAACAAAAAAATGACATTTCGATTTATATATCTATATATCCTTTATATATGTATGCATGACCCGTGGCTTGACGTCCACGTGAGCGTGAATAGGATAATCCACGCTTTAGACTAGACTTGATTCAGTTGACACTTGGGTCGTGACTGGAACACACAAAGCCGTGAATCTGTATTTTGTCTGATTGGAGATTGACGTGAAGAAATAGTCCTTTAGGTTGTTAGGGTGACACAGAAAAACGCTGATAGAAACGTTAAACATTCTGATCACCTTAAATTTTCAGAGCACGAGTCTCTATTTTTTTTCTTCTTATCGTTCTTTTTTCTTCCCCGAAAATTTATCTCCGAATTTTTTTATCCATATAAAAGTTATGATATTCATAGTTTTCTTTTGTTCAATACGGAAAAATGGTAAAAATAGTGATAAAAAAATAGCACTAGATGGATTTAGTGGAGATAAGGGTTGGAAACAAGGACGCAGCAATTGACGTTTTAAAATGAAAACCCCAAAAAAGGATGTGACATGAACAGTTATCGACAGACATCCATATTAAATGTGGTACAGGCCTTCAGGTCTTTGTCATCAGAACAAAAATATATACGTTTCAAAATTAATGCGTCGCTCCTCGTATCATGTGGCTTCTGTATATTCGGTTTTTGTGCTTTTGAAGACGAAAAAAAAAAAAAAAAAAAGAAGTATACACACAAAAAAGTCTCTTTGATGATGAGGTCACAAAAACTCATCCTGCGGTTTTGGAATTGTTTGGTAAAACATAAAAAAACAAGTTGTTACAACTATTTCACTTTAAAATATCCCATTTGTTGTGCATTAAAACAAATACTTTAGATAATTATTTGTCAATCGTTAGAGCGATATAGCTTTTTAAAAGACATTAGAAGTTGTTTTGGAATGTACGTTTTCTCCAGCGTTCTTATATTTTCTCTTCCTCATTTTTTTATATTTTTTAGTTGTATGTTATCTAAACTCCCGGATCTTGTTTATTGCAGGAAAGAACTCGACATACATTTTTCGTGTGTTGGAGATATAGAAACTTGGGCTGTAGAGGATGCGGTTCGGCTGTTTTATTCCTCTACATCCCTTTTTCTCTGCTCGTATATACTCGATAGAACGACATACATTTATCTCGAACAAAATGCGTATTTTTCCAACTTGCGCCGAGTGCAATGAACCCGCCGAGACTGGGCCAAAGGTGCCCTTTTGTGTCACACACAATCCATATAACCAATTGATGGAGTCTCCACTATTGTCAGAAAAGTTATTCTTTTGCTTTTGCTTATTTTTTTTTATTTCAAGTCATTCTTTCGTATCGGGGCTGGGTACAATTGGAAATCAAAACCGTTCTTTCATCCTGCTGTTACGTCGCACCCCTCTCGCTTTATTATAACTCTATATATATATAGATATATAGTTGTAACCATATCCACCCCTCGCGAACGAGCCTTAAAATTTGAAAAAATTTATGATCTATCAAGAACTTTAGATCTATTTTTCGTTTCATCTCATTTCTCTCCATCCAATTTCATTGTCTCCCTTTTTATTTTCTCGCGGATCAAAAAGTTAAACTATCTAGCTGGTGGGTTATATACGTCGTTGATCTTCTGCTCTTTCCAATTTACTCCAACAACGGATTCCCGTTTTCTATTCTTGCCAAATGTTCCGATATATAAATATATATCAAGCAGTATAAAATCACGCCAATACGTCTTCATAAATCGCATTCATTCCAATAAAATTGGTATCCGTTTATTTGTTCCATATAATATACACTACATTGAGGAAATTTACTTTCAAATCCGAGGAGAAAATAAATTTTATCGTCATTTAAAAGAACTGCTAGATCCAAGTAAATCTTAGTCGTCTATTTAGCCAAAGTATTAACGTCACACAAACGAGGGGTGAAAACGGTTACATAAACTTATGGATTGACGCGTGTATACACTGTCCATATTGCAATATAAGGGTGTTGGCCACACGTGCGATCAGTTTATACCCCGGTTAAATTTATTTGTACGCGTGCAGGCTAGCACACCAATGGGGTTCAGATTAAGGGAAACAAAATGAAAAAAGAATAAGGAAAGTGTCCAATACGTGCATCGTTGCACTATTGAGTTCTACTTCTACAGCACTCTCATCCTCATCCCTTATTATTCTACACCACTCTAGAGAGAACAAGTATACGAGTTTGAGTCTGCCGTACGAGGGAAGAACTCAATATATATTAAGATCTCGGAACTTGGTCGCTCTTTCCGCTCTTCCCTATTCCTCTTCATCCCTTTTCCATGATGCTCATACCGTAGTAGTCGACGTAGTATGTAGTATGTAATAGTAGGGTGAGCCCAGAGAGTTCCCTACACCATCGGAATCGCGATTATGGTAGCAATATTACTGTACGGGCGTTCCTCCCCTCGCCTTGACTGCTTTTTCTTTCTCGGACTGCCAGGGCTCGGGCTTATTGGCTTTATTTCGTGCGGTAGTTCATATCTATTATTGCTGGCTTGAGGAAAATAGAAAATATTGCATCCACCAACACTTTACTTTTTTTTTCGCACTTGTTCATTTTATTTAGCTTTACTCATTTTATTGTGTTATCTTTTTTTGCACAACCCTCTTCAACGCCTTACTGTCGTTTTATAGATATTTCTTTTTTATTATTAGCTATATAACTAAAAGGAGTACGTTGTTGCAAAGTACGTGCTTGTCGGGTTATATGATCAGGAGGCATTGACTTTTCTTTAGCTCGCGGGGATAAAAATTGAATGAAACTGTGTAACGCCAAATTGCCTTGGGATCAAAGTCCCTCCTCTATGTTTCTTGTGACTCACTTTTTATATTTTTTTTATAATTTTATTTTTGTCTGGAGTTATGATATGCGGGCATTTTTATACATTTTGATCAGGATGATAAACACGAAAAAATACATCTCTTGATTCTTATTTCTAGCTTATAAATTACTGATTACCCTTAACGGTGGATTACTTGCCTCGTAAAAACTAGCGTTACTTTTTTTAACTTTATTTTATTACATATTTTTTTATTAATGAAATTTAATATCATTAGAACTAAAAATAATTGACTAAAAATTCTTTTTAAATTTTTTTTTTTGATCACCAAAAGATAAAAAAAAAATCCAAAGTGATAATAAAATAGCAGTAAATGTCTCTTACCTTAAATTTAAATTTTAAAATTAAATTTATTACGAGGAAGTGGTTTTTTTTCTCCTATTTTTTATACTTATTTGTAGATACTAGAGTAATAATTCAAGCAAGAAGCTTGTACTTGAGCGGAGAAATTTGTCACCTAATGAATTTAGACGATCCAGATGTTTCTTAAATCATTAGGTGTCGAAAAAAATAAAAAAAACGTCACGTATTAGCCCCTAATGAAAGTCTCAAGTCTTCAAGTCACAGTCGAAAATAAGACCCAATCGTCATGGGTTTAGTAAAGAGAACAGAGGGAAAGGGAATGATGATAAAGAGAGAAAGAGAGCGCTCGAGAACTGTAAAGAAATTTATTGCAGTCCGAATGAACTGCCGGAAATACATCAAGAACGACTGGCAGGATCTGGGATATTTTTTTTTCTTATTCTTGGATCGCAAGGTGATACGTCGGCTTCCCTTCTCTGCCGAAATAACTCCCTATCCCCGCTACCTCCTGATCTCGGGTCTCTTTTTGAGGTTCCACACTGCTCCCCACCCCTGAATTCAAGTCCCCGTGGGCCCAACGTAGTCTGAGCCTCAACTCTTTTACTTGTTCTTTCGACGAAAGCAGACTGGCTTCGCGGACAGATTCTTCTTATGGACAGGACTCTTTTTGCGGTTTCAGGTTCTCCTTCTCTTTCTCTCCCTCGCCTCCATCTCCTTGAATCTTCTTGAGCTCATGAGGAGATCCAAGAGAGTAGTAGAGTTCTTCTGATTCGGTTTGGGGGCCCTTTCTTTTATATTATTTAACTGAGTATACTTTTATCCGACAGACGTCTTGCTGTCGACGGGCCCCCTTAGGCCAATAAAACTAATGGTAACGCGCGCCGGTAATTCCTTGCGGTCTGTTTGTCGCAAACCCGCAAGTCGACGACCCAAGTTGTTTAGTTGCTTGACGTGACAACGACGGTGAAAAGACAGGGCCACTTGGTTAGTTAGCTATACAGAGACCCAGCCAGCAAACCAACCGACCACTAGGACCTTCGATTGATTTCGTGGTCAACCGAGTACTTAAAGACGGGGAACTTGGACTCGGACTCGGGTTCGGGCTCGAATTCGTCCTTTAAACTTACGACCGTCAGCCCACGGGTAACTAGTAAATAACTTTTAAGTAATAACTAAGTCCTTGTGATATGTATGACGTTAAACATACTTATCATCTGTATTTATATATCTATGTACATATATTTTTATTCTGAAATACATTGGAACTCGGAAAACATTTTTACGTAGTACGTACTCTGCCATTATCCCAGCAGCAAAGTGTCCTAGCAACTTGTCAAGTCGGAATAAAGCGTCTTAAGAAACTTCTGCACGAACGTAGATAGGGTGGCTTTTACAGCTCTTTGGGTAAGTAAGAATATTTCGAGGGTGAAAATGGCCTCATCATCACTACTACCATCGCAATATCTCTAGACTACTGACTACTTGTTCTTCTTAAAGAAAATAACGCGAGCTATTTCGCAATCGAGAACGCGACGGGATGGCACTCGGATCCAACTACAACTTTTCCCTATCTGATTTCAGCAATACTGGGAATAAGAAATAAAAAAGAAAATACTTTTTAAAAGTATATCGAGTTTTGTGCACCGAATGCGTACCGACCGAAATAGACAACAGCCACCGCCAAGAAATTTTTTCCACTTTTATTGCTCCGTATTTTTTGTTCCTTTTATTATTATTATTCCCTTCTTTAACAAAACCGTTAAATTTTGTTTACATTTCTGTGCAGTGGGTGGAGGAATCCTTTACCAACTTCGACAAGGGTATAAACTGGCGAAGTTATGTTGTTTGCGATGTCGCTTACAACAACGTCAACAACTGGCTGTGGACACCCTTCATAGAACGTGGTCCGGCCAATCGTATGTACATTGAGATCAAGTTTACTACAAGAGACTGTTCCTTGTTCCCGGGTAATGCACTTAGCTGCAAGGAAACATTCTCCTTACTTTACTATGAGTTTGATGCGGCTACCAAAGAACCACCACCATGGGAACCCGAAAGTTACAAGCTGATAGGTAAGCTAAATTAATAATTGTTATTGGTGGAAACTTAAATGCTCCGGCTTCCTTATGTACAAGGAAGGGAGGGAAGGACCGAGATATTTAAACTAATAATTATAAATGACAGGTCGAATCGCTGCGGGCGAGGGCAGGTTCAACACAAACACCGAAGTTATTATAAACACCGAAGTTAAATCAATACCAGTAACTAAGAAAGGAGTTTACTTTGCATTTCGTGATCAAGGCGCTTGTATATCAATTCTCGCGATAAAAGTATACTATATAAGTTGTCCAGAGGTATCTGTTAACTTTGCCCACTTTCCGGCAACGCCAACTGGCCGTGAAGTTGCTCTTATCGAACAAACTATTGGCACGTGCGTTGCTAATGCCGTCGAAATAGAACAACCAACTTTCCTATGCAAGGGAGACGGAAAGTGGTACTTGCCATCTGGAGGATGCCACTGTAAACCCGGCTATCAAGCTGATGTTGAGAAGCAACAGTGCACTGAGTGTCCTATTGGCAAGTTCAAGCACGAGGCTGGATCTCATACGTGTGAGAAGTGTCCTGTACATAGCACCGCTCCAGACTATGGATTCGTCGAGTGCCGTTGTGACGTTGGCTATTTCAGGGCACCCAGGGATCCCAGAAAAATGCCATGCACTCGTAAGTTCTGTTATCGATTTTCAGTGAAGCTTTTGTTGGTAATTACACTTACCAGCAGGCTGATAAATTCAGTAATTATTTTAATTAAAATGTCGCGTTATTGTAAATTGTAGAGCCGCCGTCAGCGCCGCAGAATCTAACAGTTAATTTTGTGGATCAGTCTACTGTAATTTTATCGTGGAATGCACCTTATCAACAAGGAGGAAGACTTGATACCACTTACAGGGTTGTTTGTGATGCCTGTAGCACCGGTGTCAAGTATATTCCCAATACCGTAAGTTAATTACATCATTAAAATCAACAATTCAATTATTTTCAAGAGCTAATAATAAGTTCCATATAATTTATGTGTAAAATATTGTACACACGTTCTGACAACACTTATTTATATAATTATATAATATATATATTAATGTTAAGAGGGTGCATCGCACTTTTATATTTTCTGTAAGAATTATTGGAAAATTTTTTGCTTCGTCTGATTTTTATAACTAGCTAACGACGCGACATTCAGAAAACTACAAACATAATTTTGTTGAGAACTTAACGCTCTATAAAAAAAGCCTCTTATCCTACACAGCAAAAAAAGATTTTCTTGGTTCAAGTAAATTTTTTTCTGTGTACATTTGCGCTCATTTCGTCTTGGATGGAGAAAATTTACGAATAATTCAAAAATTTACTTTTTATGACTTGAAGTTGTCATATTTTTTCCAATAATTCAAAGTTTTAACAGAGGTAAATACCCTGTTTAAAAAATCTTATAGAATCCAATAGATTTTTATACATTCCTATATAAATTTTATAAGAATAAATAAAAGAGTTGTATTTTAAATATAAATCTGTATTATTTAAATCAGGAAATATTCAACGACACAAAGATCACCATCACCGGATTAAATGCAGTTACGACTTATCGTTTTCAAGTGTTTGCCGAGAACGGTGTATCACCAATGGCAGGTCGTTCTGAGTATGTAGATATAACCGTGACAACCGAAGCAAGTGTACCGAGTCTCGTCAGCAATGTTAGGATTACTAACGTCAAGAGTTCCGAGCTCAGCATCAGTTGGGATGCTCCCATTACTGAATTAGGCGAGAGTGATATCGTCGAACGTTACGAAGGTAGATTAATTTTTTAAACTACGGCTTGAATTCTCTTAAGTTGATTAACCCAGCCCATTAATCAATCGATTAATTAATTAATGAATTTATTTATTTATTTTAGTTAAAGTTTACCCGCGTTTTGACGACGCAATAAATGCAACGATCGTCCAAACTCACGATTTGTCAGCAACCTTCAAAGGTTTACGCCCGGCAACGGATTATGCGATCCAGGTGCGAGCTAAAACAACACGTGGATGGGGTGAATATACACCGGTGATCTACAAAAAGACGAACCATGCAATGGGACTAGGTGAGAAACGATTCCTGTCAGCAGTCACAAGTAGTCAATAAATTAACAGACGAACAAAAAAAATAAACCAATTAAATCAAAGCTAAGCAAAACAAACTCGGCTAAACAAATAAACGTCAAACAAACGTACATCCATCTATCTATATATACATACATATATATATTTATATACGAAAAAGTAAAACAAACAAAAAGAAACAGTAGCAGCAAAAACTCTCCATAAATTAAACGGCTAAAAAATTTCTTGTATTTGTTTATTTATTTGTTTTTTGTTATAAATGTTTGGTGTGTGTTTATTGTTTACAGACTACGTCGGGGACGAGGACAACATGCAGGTGCGCATAATCGCTGGTGCGATCGTCGCAGTGGTGGTCTTACTTGTGATAATAATTATCATGACTGTCCTGTTTCTCAGAAGGTAATAAGCGTCATCGTAAATCCAGAAACTCCATAGCAAACCAATTCAATACGTAACATAACTAACGTTCGAATGGACATTTAATGTACCTAAAAATACCTCGACACCTTTAACATTTTAACATCTCTATTAACTTTTAAATGATTCCGTTTCTGATTCTGATCCTTGGGTGTTTTTTTTATTATTTTTCATCTCATCTTTTGCCCTCCGCTACTACCGCTCCCTTCAACTTCTTCATCGTTGTCAATTGCAACAACATCTGATACTAAAACTCGTTTAAATTCCAATACGTGACTGATATATCGTTATTTTTCGATGCACAGCAGAGCCTCCGATGAATGCAACAAGAAACAACCCAGTGATTGCGACACTTTGGAATACAGAAACGGCGAAGGTACGTTCATTTTATTTCATTTATTACCGTTACTGTTATTATTATCATTATTAAATAATTATCATGTATATTGAACCCTCCATTCAGTAAATATCTAATAATTATTGCTATAGACCCGTGTTATGTCACTGACCTTCGCAAGTAAATTTTAAAACGCCTTTGACCCAATCTCCAGTGTATGGTCTTGATATATTTATAAATATATATTATATACTGTGCAAAAAAACTAATACTTTTTTTTATTACTGCCCGCGAAATTTAAAATTCTAATTTTAAGACCGAAGGTCCTGTTGAAATTCGAACCCTTGGTATTAAAAATTTTGAGACCGCTAATAAAAAAAATAGTTTTTTTGGCACAGTCATATATACATATATGTATATTCCCTTTTTCATTTAAATCCACCCTTTGTATGTCTACTTTTGTAAAAAAATTCAAACATGTATATATTTTTATATTTATTTTTAATATATTCAAAATTATAACTACTAGACATTAATATTTTTCGATACTTTTCATCACTGATACTTTTATTTTTCAATAAATTAATGTACAAAGTATTGATTTTTATGCTGCCCAAGAGTTTCTTTTATAGAATTTACTACAGACATATTTTGCAAAAATATAATTACGATTTTTGATGAAAAGTAACGAAAAAAAAAAAAAAATTTGGCAAACTAAAAATAATAATCTAACAAAATTTCTTCAATTCTTTCTTTTCATGTGCGATTCCCCTAATCCAACCTGCTACCAATGAAAACCTATGAAAATAAAACCAAAACCAACCAACCAATCAATCAAAATATATAAAAAAATTAAAAAAAAAAAATTAAAACCTATGAAACAAAAAATATAACAAAAATGTACACAATCGCCTGCTACAGGACTAGTTGTGACCTACAGTAAGTCTTCTCCAACCACCTCAAAATTTTTTTTTATGCATCTGCATCTTTCCTAGTCTAAGTTTTTTTAAATTTATTTATTTAAATACTGAGCACGCATTTAAATGTGTAAAAGTTATCAGCACGAGTTTTGTTTTATGCCTGAGTGACTGCGCATGAGCTAATTTTTTTTTTTAAATTTAAATTTAAAAGTTTTAATCTATCGCATGGGTAATTTTATTTTGTAATAATTTTAAATTGCTTAATGCTAAGTATTATATAGTCTGAATGTTTTATTACAAATAATGTTTTTTGTTGCTGTTTTTTGTGAATCAGTTTGTTGGTTATTGTGTTGTTCACAGTGCACTGCAAAATGGACAGTTCACCGATTGTGACAACTCATACCAATAACAAGAGCAAGTCCTCGCGTAAGTCCTAATTCCCTTGACAAAAAAAAAATTTATTAAAAATAGTGAATTTTATTTTTTTCAAATTTCCCGCGTCAAAATTATAATTTTCAATCTTCTGTCACTCGAAGTAATCAAATTTCAGACAAAAAAAATTTTAAAAACTATAATTTGATTGTTTTCGCGCGCTAAATTTATTTTTGAATTTTCTTATTTTGAGTGACTGGAAATTTAAATTGTAATTTTACACGCGGGTAATTATGAAAAAGCGCGCGATGGATAAAACGCGATTTCAGACTTCAGTGGCAGCGGTAGCCTTCGGCTCGAGCCAACGTCTGAAATCGCCTTTCAATCCTTCGCCACACAAAATACTAGTTCCCTAGATCCTAGATATAAATTCACATAAATTTAAATTTGAAAAAGAATATAAAATCCATCAGCTTTATTAATCAGCTTCTTAATGTTTAAATTATTTCCAAAAAAGTAAATCTGTAGTGTGTGAGTGAGTGCATGTTTTTCCTGCATCCATTTTTTTGAAAAAAAATATATATTTTAAATGAAAAATAAAACTACTGTTCTTAGTTAAACTTGTCCCAGAAAGAGACTGAACTTCGGAGTCCCCCCACTACTGATTATTCAAAATCTGCGCATGCGCAGCTAAAAGTAGGGGACTATTTAGTAGTCCGAGTGGGGGTAAAAGCCGAAAATAACCGAAGTGCGGTCTCTTGCTTGGACAATTTTAAATATCCTTCGGCTAAAAAAAATGACAAATGGGGCTGAAGGAAATTTAATAAAATAAAAGGGTGACTGATTGGTGTACATGTGGCAACCAAATAAGAAGCAACATAAAGCAAAAAAAAAAGTCAAATTAAATATACATTTAAAATTCCTTATTATAAAAACACCGGACCCAAGTGTTAATATAATGACTCTGTTTTGGTGACGTTGCAGTGACTACGCCACTATTCACGCCTGCAGTGGGTGTTACCGCGGGACCTGGTAACGCTAGTGGTACTAGTGCACGAAGCTACGTCGATCCACATACATATGAAGATCCTAATCAAGCGGTGCGGGAATTTGCACGTGAAATAGATGCCGGTTACATAACGATCGAAGCAATAATTGGTGAGTAATTAAAATATTTTATTTAATTACCCGTGTACTAGATTGTTGACTGTATATTTTAAATAAATTATATGTATAATTTAAAAGTGGTATTTATTATTTGAATTTAGGCGGCGGAGAATTCGGTGATGTATGTCGCGGAAAATTAAAATTACCACCCGATGGACGGGCGGAGATTGATGTGGCGATAAAAACTTTAAAACCCGGCTCGGCGGACAAAGCCCGTAATGATTTCCTAACGGAAGCTTCAATAATGGGGCAATTTGAGCACCCAAATGTGATATTCTTGCAAGGTGTAGTGACTAAAAGTAACCCAGTGATGATTATCACTGAATTTATGGAAAATGGTAGTCTAGACACTTTCCTACGTGCCAATGACGGCAAGTTCCAAGTTCTGCAGCTGGTCGGTATGCTACGTGGTATATCAAGCGGTATGCAGTATCTAGCGGAAATGAATTACGTTCACCGTGATTTGGCAGCACGTAATGTACTTGTAAATGCCGCATTGGTTTGTAAAATTGCCGACTTCGGTCTCAGTCGTGAGATCGAAAGCGCCACTGAAGGAGCCTACACCACACGGGTAAATTCAACATCCACTTTCCGCAAAACAATCCCATTACAAATAAATAACAAATAAATAAAACTATCATCCGTTTATTTATTAGGGAGGAAAGATACCAGTACGATGGACAGCACCAGAAGCGATAGCATTCAGAAAATTCACAAGTGCATCGGATGTCTGGAGTATGGGCATCGTGTGTTGGGAAGTTATGTCGTACGGCGAGCGACCATACTGGAACTGGTCCAATCAAGATGTAATAAAATCCATCGAGAAAGGATACAGATTACCAGCACCTATGGATTGTCCTGAGGCTATTTATCAGCTGATGCTTGACTGCTGGCAAAAGGAACGTACACACCGGCCTACCTTTGCCAATCTAACGCAGACGCTCGATAAACTCATCAGGAGTCCGGATACGCTTCGAAAAATCGCTCAGAACAGGTAAACATCAAACTTTTTCGTTACTTTACCCACTAAATAATACATTTAGACATCTAAGTATCTGGAAATTTTCATTTTACTAAATAATAAATAGTTGAGGAAGATATTAGTGATAGGAGAGATCTCCGGATCTTTAGGGACCTAGACAATGTCGATATTAATTATTAAAATAAATAACAGATTAATAAAGAGCTTTTGTTGTTAAGTGAGCTTACGCCGTAAATATATATTCAAAAATAACAGCATGCCGCGGTCATCGTGTCCATAAATTAATTTTTCTCAACGCGCTTCATATCACTCCTATGCTTATTGTATACAAACGTCATATATTTTTTAACCGACAGATTTTTTTTTAAATCCTGTCACTGCTCTATATATTTCTACATGTGTGTGTGCATCTCACTCTATTATTGTTATTATCACTATATATTGATTGATATATACATATATATTATCAAAGCTACATTTATACTGTGTAACTTGTGCTACTCTATCTTAATATAACTGGGCTACTGTCAGACACTTGAAAAGATGGAAAAAAAAAATAATAATAATAATAGTAAATAAATAGCGATGGAGGCAGATACATGTGCGCAAGTGTTTCAACTGGGAAACACTTTAAACCTGATTGGCATTACTGGAAAACGGACACTGGACAATCACACAATTACTTGTCATTCTATTTTTTTTTCTTCTTCTATTTTACTTTCGTTTATTTTTTATTTTATTTTTGTTTTACTTTAAAAAGGTTCTATTTTAATTAACAGAAAATCTTATTTTTTTTAATTGATCAGAAAAATTTATCAGAGATTCAAATTTTGAAATAAAATATAACCTTTTTAAAAATAAAATTAAATTAACAAATCGAGCAAAATTAATTTATGGACGTTATTCGTCATGAAACTTTATTATTTATTTTAATTCAGTAAATTATTAAATTCATTAATAAATATTTAAAAAAAAAAACGGGGCTTAATTTTTACTTTGATAGCTTTTGTCGCTTAGCGCTTATCATTTGTCCAAACGACCCACGTCCTTTTCATTTCCCATAAAAAAAAATTGCAAAATAGAATAAGAGTAAAAATTCTTGCAAAAAAAAAAAATGTTGCTTATCCTGTCCTTTTTCTGGGCTAATTCTTTGTGGTTTTGGTTTTGTGGTGTCTTTGGTACCCGTCTTCAACTGCAACCGCAACTACATCAACCAACTGTGACTATTTGGAATCATCGTCATTGCTATATCATCAACATCAACAACAACAACAACCACATCAACAACAACAGTGTGAGGCCGCCAGCACACAACCCTTATTACGTGACAAGCCAATCAATGAACTCTGGTTTAGTCCAAGGTCCAGGACAATTCGTTGATGTATCTGGGGGTCATCAGGCCCAATCATCAGCAACGATTGCCGTTCCAGTAATGCCAGCGGGAGCCGGACGTAGTCTACACTATCACACACATGCAGCAACACATGCATTACCACATCAGTCACCATTAACTTATCCCAATTGGGTTCCCTTTTCCCATTTTGGCTGATAAACGTTTTATTTTAAATCTATTATTACTATTTAATATTAATCAGTCATTAAATGTCACCACACAAATTGCCATTTATTTTAAAATAATTAAGTAAAGTAAATAGATCAAGGATACCGACAATTAAACAAACAAATATACGACACATGCAACACTAAGTAAAATAAAATAAAAAAATAAAATAATTAATTTTACTGCCATGCTCAAACCGCCACAACCGACCACCAGCAATCGATATTTGACAATTGATTGCTAATAAATAATAATAATTTTTATTTTTTAAAACCACTTTTGTACATCAAGATTTCCTACAGTAATCGGACGCGCTCGCGACGATATAATTTTTTATAAGCAATAGATTATTAATTGATGATTAATAATTATTATTATTACGATTA
Organism: Microplitis manilae; assembly: GCA_030273425.1. Taxonomy (NCBI): domain Eukaryota; kingdom Metazoa; phylum Arthropoda; class Insecta; order Hymenoptera; family Braconidae; genus Microplitis; species Microplitis manilae. The sequence goes on along the minus strand of CP092724.1, from coordinate 2,703,184 downwards.
TTAATATCAATATTATTATTATTGAAAAATTATAAATTATAATTAAAAAAAAATATATTTATTGGTAGTCAGTAGAAATATGTCAGAGGTAGGAAGTTTATATTGAAAACGTTTTATTGTTAGGAAAGTTTGTAGAAGCAATTAAATCAACGAATATAAGTATGTGTTTTAGTAATAAATAATTAATTAAATAATTAAATAAATTAATGAATTTAAAATTTTAAATACAAGGTAGATCAAAAGATAATTAGATATTGAAGACGTTTTATCGTTTTATTTTTTGTTGTCATTTTTATAAATTTACGCCATTTATTTATCGTAAACAAATGTGATTACTGTTTTAGCAAATTTTAAAAAATCGGGAAAACAAATTATAAGAAATGTTTATATATGAATTTGACCAGATATAATCATATATGATCATAATTGATCAGATCTGATATATATGATCATTTATGAAGTCGTCAAAAAAATTCATATAAGATCATATATCAGATATAATCATATATGATCATATTTGATTAGGCCTAATAGTATACGATCATATATGAACTCGTAAAAATAGTCATATATGATCAGATATAAGATATGAGTATATATGATCATATTTGATCAGACCTAAGACTATACGATCATATATGAATCCATAAAAAATAGTCATATATGATCAGATATCAGATATAATCATATATGACCAGGTCTGAGACTATACGATCATATATGAACCCGTAAAAATATTAATATATGATCAGACATGTTCATATATGATCAGATATCAGATATAATCATATATGATCAGGTCTGAGACTATACGATCATATATGAACCCGTAAAAAATATTAATATATGATCAGACATGTTCATATATGATCAGACGTGTTCATATATGATCAGACGTGTTCATATATGATCAGACATGTTCATATATGATCAGATATCACATATAATCATATATGATCAGGTCTGAGACTATACGATCATATATGAACTCGTAAAAATATTAATATATGATCAGACATGTTCATATATGATCAGATATCAGATATAATCATATATGATCAGGTCTGAGACTATACGATTATATATAAACCCGTAGAAAATATTAATATATGATCAGACATGTTCATATATGATCAGACATGTTCATATATGATCAGATATCAGTTCATATGTAACATGACTATATTTGATATTTAAAATTTTATATGATCATATATGACTGATAAAAAAAATCATATATGATCAGACGTATTCATATATGATCAGATATGAATATCTATACAATTACGTATAAATTTGAACTTGATCAGATAAGATCACATACGACAATATCTGATATTGTATATGATCATTTACGAAGAAAAAAAGTACGGGAGCTATAAATTAAATTCCTCGCATTTTATTCGTTGATAAAAAAAATACGATAGCCGCGAAATTAAAAAAAAATTTATAACTGCGGTAGTAAAAAAAAAAATAAAGTGCGATAATTTTATTAAGGATTTAAAAAGCTTGAATTTATGATAATTATATGAATTTATAATAATTACAAAGCTCGGGATATAAATTGTAACATAATTGGTAAAGTAAATATCATATATATATATAAATATATAAATATATTAAAAATGTATAGTATACAATAATAATCTATAAAACGTCTTCAAGTGAAATATATATATATATAAAAATAAAAAGATAAATATTTATTGAATTCTTAAGTAAAAAAAAAGACTTGTCTCTTAAAAAGTATACGCCAGAGCGTTTTATCATATATATTATAGTATATATTACATTATATTATATTAAATTATATTATATTATATTAGTGATAGTATTTTTCTACATGAGATATTAAACACGGGTATAAAGACAAAAGCAATTACGCATTCATTATACCCGGGCAGAGTTTAAATTAAACAGCATCATGGGAACATCAAAATTAAACCGTAATGCGCTTAACTCATTTATTTAAATACATTGTTATAATTTATTATCATTATTATTATTAGTTTACTATTTTTTTATTTGAATTTTTATTTTCGTCGCAATTACTCTACACAACACTCGGACACGCACAGTCTCTCCCTCAACTCACGTAAAGAATAATAATAAAATATATATTATTTCTCAAAGAAATAACTTTCTAATGAGTTTTTATTACTTGGCTTTAAAAAAAAAATTAGAAAAAAAAAACAAAGAGCGTAAATAAATAAATAAATGTGACAGATAAAAATAAAAAATGAGACGAGTAATGAAAGGGAAAAATAATAATAATAATAATAAAATGACGGATAGTTAAACAAAAATAATAATAAAGTGTTTAATTGCACTAACAAATGTACTAACAATTGTCAGAATCAGAGAAAGGGGTGCACCACCCCCACCTCCACCCGCCACATCAGCTACCACCGTGCATTTCAGACAAAGGTAAAAATAACAAGAGACCTGGAGTTGCAAAAAATAAAAATGAATTTTTAAAAATAATGAATGAATGAATGAAAAAAATAATAATAATAATTATAATAAAAATTATTATTATTATTAAATATGAACCCAAGTCTGGACAAGAATGCTGAGAATGCCGAGATTTTTTTACGAGAAGCAAAAAACTGTTTAGTTTTTTATCACAAAAAATCGTCCTTAATTTTTTTGTGAAAATAAAATTTTAAATAATTTAAATAATGGGGTAAAATTTCAGGTGAAAATTTTAATTTTAATTTATCACGACAAACATTTCGTTGCTTCTTGGATTTTTTTTAAAAATAATAATAATTGTGTTTGTACTAAAAAGAAACCTGTAGAGGATAAAAAATGCTTGAACCCTTGCCCCAGCCCTACGTATTTATTATTTGTAATTTAAAAAGGCACTGCTTGCTTCATACGCACTTTCCATTGGTTGTTAGCTTTATGTTTTTTAAATTATTATTTATTTATTTAAAAAAAAATTAATTAATTTAAACACTTGGTTAATTTACACAAAAAAAGGATTTCTTGGCGCAAGAAAATTTTACTTGTCCCCATTATTTTTTTTTCATTATCAATTAAAAAAAAATTTCTTGAAGCGAGAAAAAAATTATCTTGGGCTAAGAAATCCTTTTTTTGTATTATTATTATTATTATTATTTGAATTATTATTATTATTATTATTATTATTATTATTATTATTATTATTATTATTATTATTATTATTATTTGTTGTTTGTGGCTAACACGACATTGTCAAATTAGAAAATTAGGTGAAACCTAAACTGTAAATTGAATCTATTTATTGTAAATTTAATTAATTAATGAATTAATTAATTAAGTATATTAATTACCATGTTAAAATATTCTTCCTTATAGTGTAAATAATAATTATTAGTTTGAGAAATTCAAGTACTCTAAGATTTCTCATATGTAAATATTTTATACATATCCTATATCTAGGACTAAGATTTGTTTGTTTATTATTTTTTTGAATTATATTCCTGAACCTGATATATAAATAAACAATTGAAACTAATTTATCTCGACTTAGGATTAACCTTGACCTCTTTCTGTAAATAAATCCTGTTGGATAAAACATTAAACTGAATGACAGACATAATAAATTGAATCCTTGTTTATTTTATAGAATAAAAATCCTCAATTAAATAACCGTAGGACCCCCGCAGGTCCTTAGACGCATGACTAGACTCAAGCAGAGTCGTTAATTAAAATTGGATTCGCAGGGGAACAAATCCACTGGCCCCAGATGCTATTGATCTGACCCAATTGACCTCAGTCGCTGAATGGTTGGCTTCAATCAAGATGTCACGTTACGCGGACAGTTTTGAACGAGCTGGCGTGACAACACTAGAAGCTGCCGCCCGTGTCACAGTCCAAGAATTAACGGCACTGGGGATAACCCTCGTCGGTCATCAAAAGAAAATAATGAACAGCGTCACCGCACTCAGAGCCCAAATGTCTGCTACGTCACAAGGTTTTCTTGTCTAATTACAACCGGTCTAATTACCCTAATTAAATTAGCTACAATACTGACGATCATCATGATCGTGGTCTTAAAAGAAAGAAAAGAAAAAACTAAATCTTGTTTATTTTATTTTTAAATATTTAATCTCACATTCCAACTTGGCTGAGCCGAGTCCAGGAACCAGAAAAGTATTGAGATAAAATACCACCCAACTTTCCCTCTTTTTTTTAAAAACTAAAACAAAGCAATCACTGCCTCATTTTAAATGGTCTTTAAATATTTAAAGGGCTTTTTGGCTACTTGGTTCTACAATTTTATATAAAATATATAATATATATATTTATTTATATTACTTAAGATTTTTTAAATTAAATGTGTATTTCACTACTTTAATGTCTAATGGGCCTAGTTTATTTTCGGACACTTGCTCAATAAATATTATTAAAAAAAAAACGCTAATGACTCATTAAAATAATTTTTAATTACTGGATTATTAATGAGAGGTGGAAGAGAAAACCATGAGCCTTAAAGTCTTGCAGTTTTATTTTTATTCGGCGACCTAAATAAAATACTCTATTACAAATATAAATAATTGAACAAACAAATATATATATATATATGAATATAAATATATATGACTCTTAATTAATTGTAAAAGCTTAATTGAAAGAATGCTTACGTGGAAGTACGTGCGAATGTTAATCTGTGATCCAGTGATAAGTGTGTGAGATAAATATAAATAATTAAATTTTAAAATATAGTTATTATTATAAATAAAAATTTTTAAACAATTGCTTTCCATTTATTGCAAGTAATGCAAGTCTTTTATTCCGTGCCAACGTCTAAGTCTAAGGTTCGAAATTATTTTTTATTTTTAGAATTTATCATTGACGGTATTATGGATTTTTATTTTATAAACTGCCCTGTCAAAAAAATCTATGGGGATTTTATGGGAATTCAGGAAAATCCATATGGGAAACTATGGAAAGTATATAGGAATCCATGCAGGAAATTATGGGAGGCGAGATTCCCATATAAGAAATTCAAAGGGAAACTATGGGAATCTGGATCCCTGTGGAAAAAACCCATAAAAGAGCATGGGGATCTGGATTTCTAGGTAGAAATTTAATATACAAGGAAATCATAAGAATCTAAGCTTCCCATGTAGATTTTTTCATGGCTTAGATTTCCATGGGAAATCATCGTAACAATTCATATAGAAATCCATACTAGATTCCCATATGGATTTGAGATGCTGTGGATTTCTATGGAAAACAACATAAGGATTTATATAGGAATATATGCTGGATTCCTATAGGAAACCATATGGAAATCCATCCGAAAACGCCATGTGGGAATCTAAGCTGGATTCCCACGTAGATTTTTGCATGGTTTGGATTCCCATGGGAAATCATTGTAACGATCGACATAGAAATTGAAACTAGGTTCCAATTTGGATTTTCGTAGTGTGGATTCCCATGGAAATCCATTTAAGAATTTTTATAGGAATCTATGGTGAATTTCTATAGGAAACTATATGGAAATCCATCCGAAAACGTCATGTGGGAATCTAAACTAAGTTCCCATGTAAATTTTCGAGTGGTTTGGATTCCCATGGAAATCCACGTAAGAATCTATGCTATATTTCTATAGAAAACCATATGTTTCCATCCGAAAATGCCATGGGGAAATCTGTATATGAATCTAAACTAGTTTCCCATATGGATTTTTGCATGGTTTCGATTTCCATAGAAAATCAACGTAAGAATCTATAGGAGTCTATGCTGGATTTCCATAGGAAACCCCATGGAAATCCATCCGAAAACGCCATGTGGGAATTTAAACTAGATTCCCATATGGATTTTTGCATGATTTTGGATTCCCATAGGAAATTTCTGCAACAATCCAGAGAAATCTAAACACAGTTCCCATTTAAATTTTTACATGGTGATTCCCATGGAAATTCACCTAAGAATCTATATAGAAATCTATGCTGGATTTCTGTAGGAAACCCCATGGAATTTCATCCGAAAACACTATGTGGAAATTTTATGGGAATTTTAACTTAATTTCCCATAGGTTTTTTTAACAGGGTGATATATCTACAATTTTTTTTTTTAAATAAAAATCTTTGACGACTGCCAATCAAATATTCAAATATTCAGTCAGAGATTCAATTATTTAAAAATTTTCTAAAAAAAAATTCAAATAATTTTTTATATTTATTAATAAATATAAAAGCGTAGGGTGTTCTAAAAGAACATATCATATATTTAAATTGTATTTCGAATTATAAATTTAAAAAATATTTATTATTATTTATTTTTTTTGCGAGTGGTTTCCTCTTCGCCATTCAAAAAATCTTATCTTTTTTTATTTATGTGTTTTTTTTTTAATTGAGCATAAAAATTAATACTTAAAAAAAAAAATGTGAAGGAATAAAGTAATAATTGAATAAAAAGCAATAAGTGAAATACACACGCAAGACAGATTTTTTATATAGAAAATGTTATAAAAAATTATAGGAAAATAATTAGCGCAATCTTCCTAAATGTTCGTAATTAAATAAAAGTTTTAAATAAATAAAATGATACAATCGTAGAGTAAAATAAATAACGAGCATGATCTCGATCGTAAATTTATTTCTAAGTCCAATGAAAATAAAAAATCTTTTTTTTTTTAAATATATTTGTGTCTAGTAAAAGAATTTAAGAAGCCTGAGATTTAAAATTCATTCAAAGATGTATATAATTAAAAATATAATTGGAAGTTTTATTAATTAATTAATTAAAGTAATAAAACTTTCAATAATTCGTGAAATTATTATTTTATGTAATGCTTTCAACGTTTGACGTTTGAGCAATTTTTAAAAATAATTATAATAAATAATTAAAAAGTAAAAAAAAAAATTTTATAAATTATAAATTAATATAAATGGCAAATATGCTTAGTCAAAAATAATTTAAAAGATTAAAATTATAATGAAATTAAATGGAAATGAAAATGACGATTTCCTAGAAAAAACATACATATGGGAATACAGCCTAGATTCCAATAGGGTTCTGACATGTAGTTTTTAGATAAATTCCTATACGGTTTCCTATTGGAATATTAATTCGTTCTTTTATTTATACACGGAAAGGAAATTATGGGAATGGTTCCTATAATTTTGTGAAATTTCATCCTATACCAGTATAGGAATGACGACCATAAATTATGGGAACACGTCCTATAGATATAGGAATATTACCCATAATTATAAGAATAGTTCCTAAAATTATGGGAATAATACCTATACCATTATGGGAATAGTTCCTATAATTATAGGAATGGTTCCTATACCATTATGGGAATAGTTCCTATAATTATAGGAATGGTTCCTATACCATTATGGGAATAGTTCCTATAATTATCGGAATGGTTCCTATAATTTATGGGAATGGTTCCTACAATATTATAGGAATGGTTCCTATAATTATGGGAATGGTTTCTATACCATTATGGGAATAGTTCCTATAATTATAGGAATGGTTTCTATACCATTATGGGAATAGTTCCTATAATTATAGGAATGGTTCCTATAATTATAGGAATGGTTCCTATAATTATAGGAATGGTTCCTATAATTATAGGAATGGTTCCTATAATTATAGGAATGGTTTCTATACCATTATGGGAATAGTTCCTATAATTATAGGAATGGTTCCTATAATTATAGGAATGGTTTCTATACCATTATGGGAATAGTTCCTATAATTATAGGAATGGTTCCTATACTATTATAGGAATAGTTCCTATAATTATAGGAATGGTTCCTATAATTATAGGAATGGTTCCTATAATTATAGGAATGGTTTCTATACCATTATGGGAATAGTTCCTATAATTATAGGAATGGTTCCTATACTATTATAGGAATAGTTCCTATAATTATAGGAATGGTTCCTATAATTATAGGAATGGTTCCTATAATTATAGGAATGGTTCCTATAATAGTATAGGAATAGTTCCTATAATAGTATAGGAATAGTTCCTATAATAGTATAGGAATAGTTCCTATAATAGTATAGGAATAGTTCCTATAATAGTATAGGAATAGTTCCTATAATAGTATAGGAATAGTTCCTATAATAGTATAGGAATAGTTCCTATCATAGTATAGGAATAGTTCCTATCATAGTATAGGAATAGTTCCTATAATATTATAGGGACCATTCCTATAATTATAGGAACTATTCCCATTTTCATAATATTATAGGAATGGTTCCTATAATAGTATGGGTACAATTCCTATACTATTATAGGAACCATTCCTATAATGCATAGGAATACTCCCTATAATTTTCTTTCCGTGTATATGTGTATCATTAGACGATAGACATGAGAATCTAGATTTTCCATATGTCCAAATTTCTATGTCGAATTCCTATATAAGAATTCAGGTATTCCTAAATTTCTATCTAGATTTCCTACATGGAAATTCAGGTATCCAGTTTCCTATGGAAATTTCCTATGGAAATTCAGGTATTTATAAATTTCCATATAGATTTCTTACATGAGAATCCAGATACCCTGTTCCCTGTGGGGATTTTCCACGTAGGAATCCAGACATTCATGGATTCCTATATAAATCCATACTCCAATATTAATTCCTATAGGATCCCATGCAATCTGACATGGATTTTCGTTTAATAGGAACACCTACATAAATAAAAGAACAGATTGATATTCCTATAAGAAACCATATGGGAATTCAACCAAAAACGCCATATAGGAATCTAGGGAATTCCCATATGGATTTTTTCCAGGGATTCTATTATGAAACAAAAAAATAAATCAAAAATTAAAAAGTTCGGAAGGCTTTGAATGAATAAAAAAAAGCGAATGATTTATTGAATGCCTCGCACGTTACTTAATTATTCCTAAATGCCTCAATAATTATTTATTTAAACAAAACAAAGATTAAAATTTCTTTAATAAAAATATATTTTTATTTATTTGATATAGATCTGATTTAAAATTTTAAATATTAATAATAATTGTAGTTTTTTTTTTATATTTTAAGTTTAAGATTTTTATAACGAATATTTAAATAAAAAGTTTAAATGAGAGAGGCAAACATTTCAGACTTGTGTATTAAAAAAAAATGGTAAATTAAGTTTACGGTCTAATTGATTAATTAATTAATTTATTAATTAATTAATTGTTTTATTTTTTCGCCGATTTTTTATAACGAATTATTACAGCGAACTTTGCCAAAGTACCTGCTTCGTAAATGAATCATTTTGAATTGATAATGCATGATGATAATGATAATGATATTGATGATGATGGTGAGGGTGATAATGATAATGATTATTATGATTGATAAAAGATAACTGATAACTGAATAAACGAGATATGAAACGAACAAACAGGTACCGTCCCGTAAATAATTACAGCTCATGAAATAAAATGTTTTTTTTTTCACATTTAAATGCCACTCTTTATTGTACCATAATAATTAAATTTAAATGCCAGAAATTATAAATAAATAAATTATAAGACAAACGAACAAAATAAAGTAATAAATAAATAAATAAATAATTAAAACAAAACAAATAGTCTTAAGAGACGAGTGAGGGAGTTATAAAAAAATAAAAAAACGCAAGCAATTCTGAAATGTGTTTGAAAGATAATTTTTTCCTATGGTGTTGTCAGAACGAATGTACATAAGATATAATAAATAACATACCTTATACGATGTAAATTGTTGTTTTTTATTCTTTGAACCCTTCATTACTATTTTTAAAAAAATATTTATGAGTGTGAATGTAGCAGACATCAGACAAATTTTAAATTATTAATAGAGTAAATAATTAATAAAATTAAATTTTTAAATTTAAAGTTTGAATGGAGCAGATATGAGACAATTTTTAATTTTAATTAATTTAAATAATGAAATTTTTAAAAAATGCGCGCACTGATTCTTTAATTATCCAACTGCGCATTTTTTCAATTTTTATTTTACGTACATTTTATTTGTTTTTTTTTAATTTTCAAAATTGATACTTGTCAGCCACATTCACACTCATGCAGATTTGATTAAATTTCAAGTGCGCATGTAACAGATTTGAGACAGTTTGTAAATTTAAATAATGAAATTTTAAAAAATAGCAACGGTTGGCTAGAGTTAGTGCTATAGCATTTCTGAATGCACTTAGACTAAAATTTTTTATTTTTATTAATTATTCTCATTACTTGCGCGGTAAATTTAAATCTTTGACGAATAAATTATTAGAAATTGAAGAAAAATTAAAAATCGTCAAAATAAAATGGCCGAATATGATAGAAAAATATTTAAAATATTAAAAAAAAAAAACACTTGAGTGTTTGAACAAACCTTGGCGGGTAAATAATAAGCAGAAGGGTATCCTAGTACACTTGGAGATTTAATTTAAATTGCTCCAAGTGCTGCAGCTAAAAAAACGTCACTTAACTGCTACTTCCCACCAGACGATGCCAGATGATTTAGCTCAGGAACTAGGAAGTTGTCAGCATCAGCCATCAGCAACACTTTACACTACCACTGAACACTTGACACTTAACGACACCACAGACACTGTGCACAATTAACACTTTACAAACACTGCACAATTTAATTAAACAATAACTACGAGCAACAAATTTAATGGATAATTACACGACGTAACTGCGATACTGTCTCTCAATTCAAACGTAAAGAAAGATCTGGACACTGCTGCCATTTCGATGATATTGACTGCCGCTATTGGACCGCCAGTTGATACAAACCAATCGATTTTGCGATTCATCAACCACCCCCCACTCTAGCAAAAATTTGAACCTCGAATACAGCGATGCACAGTAGCGCCAACAGCGCGAAATTCAAAATTGAAATTTAATCATTTGATTAAAAATTATTAGTATCAATAATTATATTAATTAGGGTGTGTTCGGAAATGATCTAGCTCTAGGTCCCTAGTATCAGTTATAGAGCGCGCCTATACGCGGCGCGTTCAGCCGTGCAATAAACATTTGAAAAAGTACCAGTTAATTGTAAATCAATATTTGAATAGAAACTCGCCTTAAAATATAATGACATCGTGCACAAACAGATAGATATATATGACAAGTGATACGTCATGTGGTATTTTAATCGTTTAAAAAGTATAACAATTATATTTTATTGCGTTAACTTGATAAATAATTTGTTATCATTACCAATTGTAATATATTAGTCAATAAAAACGTGGCAGTTTTAGATTTTTTTTTTCTTAGAAAAATTGAAATTTTTATTTCAAGTAAAAAGTAAAAGTACGTGACACTTGAACTAAATGGAGCAGCATAAGTAGTTGATAAAAAATTACAATTCATTTTTAATTCATTAATTAACAATAACAGTAATTGTTTTTTTTATTTTCAATTGAAATAAACAATTGATAAAATATTAAAAAATCCATTTTTTGTGTGAAACACAAATTCAAATATAAATAATCTAACATAATGGTAAGTATATTTTATTAAACAATTAAATATGAGTGTGAATGTGTCAGATATTAAACAAATTATAAATTTTAAATAAACAAAGTAAACAATCAAAAAAAATTAACACCGATTTCAAAATTCGATGATTGCGCATTTTTTTATTTTCATTCAATTTACATTTTGTTGGTTTATTTCACAATTATAATAATTTCAAAATCTGGTCCACTTTCACAATCATTAAATAAATAATATCAATATATTTAATATGATTTATTTTAGATGAGGTGACATTTAATTCTGCAATGCGGAAAAAGTCAATTGGTTTATTGCTGATATCGTTATTGGTATGGGGTATCATTACATACTTCCTTTTTCTTAGCCGGACAACTGCCAATCGAGATAAGGTAATTTATTTATTATTGTTATTATATAATTTTATAATTCATTTATATATAAACACTTCGTTATTTTGTTATTTATTATTTTATTATTATTTTATTTGTTAAAAACCGTTAATTGTAGAATGTACTCTCGAATCAGATAAACAGTTTAAAAACTCAAGTTCAAAGGAGGATTGCTGATAATCAGATACTTTTAAAACGTCTGATTGAATTGCAACAAAAAAGTAAGTCAATTTAATATCTATTGTTTATTTTCTATTAATTATTAATTATTTATTATTTAATTTATGAAGGATTAGATGAATTGCAAGCAGCTACGACAGTCAACAGTTTACCTGATGACTCAATAAATAATTTAAATAGCAGTTATCTAGTGGGTTCGACTGTTAAATTAAAAACAGAGGTAATTATTAGTGTTTTTTTTTTTAAATTTAAATATTTAATTCAAATATAAATTTTAGGAAGAAATAAAACGTGAACAACTAAAAGCATTAGCAGCTAAAAAATCATTAGGAAAAGACTTGCCGATAATTGCTGTACTTGTTATTTCTTGCAACAGAATAACTGTTGAAAGATGTTTGAATCAATTAATAAAATTACGTACGAATGCTGAACAATTTCCGATAATTGTATCACAGGATTGTGAGCATAAACAGACCGCAGATATTATCAAGTCATTTGGAGATCAAGTTGTACATATACAAGTTAGTTTTTAAATATAATAATAATAATATTTAATTTTTTTTGTGTATATAATTAATAAAATAATGATTTAGCAACCAGATCAATCAGATATTGATATACCACTTCGAGAAAAAAAATTCAAAGGTTATTTTAAAATAGCACGTCATTATGGTTGGGCATTAAATCAAATTTTCTTTGAATTTGGTTTTGATACTACGATTATTGTTGAAGGTAATTTAAAAATAACTTAAATATTCGATGGCTTATTTAAATTTTATAATTTTTTAGATGACTTAGATGTGGCTCCAGATTTTTATGAATATTTTTTGGGAACTTATCCTCTTTTGGTAGCCGATAAGTCATTATGGTGCGTCTCAGCATGGAATGATAATGGTAAATCTGGACTAGTTGATGAGACCGCAGCACATTTGCTTTATCGTACGGATTTTTTTCCTGGTCTTGGTTGGATGCTTACTAAAGATTTGTGGCAAGAATTATCAGTAAAATGGCCAAAAGCGTTAGTAATATTAATTATTATCATTTATCTATTTATTTATGTTAAAATAATGTTATATATTTGGTAAATAGTTATTGGGATGATTGGATTCGTCAACCGGAGCAACGAAAAAATAGAGCTTGCATCAGACCAGAGCTTTCACGAACCAGAACGTTTGGAAAAGTTGGCGTTAGCAAGTAAGAAATAAATTATAATTTTTATTTATTAATTATTATTATTAATTGAATTTAATAATTACAGTGGGCTATTTTATGAAAAACATCTTAAATATATTAAACTCAATGATCAATTTGTGCCTTTTACTAAAATGAATTTAAGTTATTTATTAAAAGTAAGTATTTATTAAATAAATTTATGTAATTATTATTTATTAATCTCGAAATTTATTTAAGGATAATTATGACATTAACTTTGTAAATCAAGTCTATCATTCGACGGTTGTAAGTTATTCAGAATTAAAAAGTGGTAACATCGTGACACCTGGATCTGTTAGAATTCCATATCATACAAGACAGACATTTAAAAATACCGCTAAAATGCTTGGATTAATGGATGATTTTAGAGTATGTAATTTATTGTTACTTATTTTCCCTATTTTTTTACTTGATTATAATTATTTTACAGAGTGGAGTACCAAGAACTGGTTATCGAGGTGTAATAACATTTTTCTACAATAACAGACGTGTACATCTCGCTCCAAATACTAATTGGAACGGTTACGACATAAGTTGGAGCTAACACATGATTCCAAATCACAGTCAAGACCTTTAGATATATAATAATATTTTAAATAATGATTTTTGTGTTTTTATTTTAATTTTTTTAGAGTGAATGACAACTAATGAGTTTTTAAACTGTAAGAATATTTTAAAAATGAGAGACTGGATCTTGATTTATTCCTTTTGAAATCAAGTAATTAGTGATAGTTTAACAGAGTTGATTAAATTAAAAGAATAAAAGAGAGAGAATAGGAAAAAATAATAATTCACAATCAATTAATTCGTACCTGGCAAAGTTCTCCAATACTCCAATGTCCAGTTGGAAAAAGCCAAAGGGAAAAAACTTTGCCGTGATCGAAACTACCTCCCAATAATAAAAAAAAAAAAAAAAATATAAAAAAAAGACTATCTAGTTAGATGAGAAAGAAACAAGTCGATTCCACTATATAGTTTATTAAAAATAGTTGAAGCTTTTTTAAAAAATTTAATACAAGTCCAAAATCTTGTTTAAATTTATTTCATAATTTTATTTATGAGCTTGTTAAATTTTAGATTTTTCAAATTTTTTTATTCACTGCTTCTATGTAAATATATTTTAGTGCAGTTGTATAAAGAAAATATTAATAAAAAGATTACAGTGAATTGATAAAAATAATTTTTCCTTTTTAAATTTATATTAATACTTAGCAATAAATATTAACATTTAAATTATAACCGGTTGTAATTATTTGTAAATTTTGCTAATTAGTTGACTTATTAATAGAAAATAAAATTTAAAACGCAACAAAATTTAAAAAAAATTATATATATTTAATTAAAAAGATCAAAATTAAATACTATAATGATTTAGTCTTCCTAGCAACAGAAATGGCAAAAAAATAATGTTATTAAATTATATACTTGTCTACTTATGTTTTAATAACTGTGCAATATAATAAATATAATTACAATCAATTATATTATTTTTTAAATTATTTTATTCGCCTGTACAACTTGAACTCTCAATACACAAATATATACGATTACAATAATAGTAACGATAATAGATGTTAATTTCAAATAATAATAAAATATAATATACAAACCTTGAATGTTGATAAATAATTGATATCAAGATGTACAGACAAGACTAACAATAATTGATTACTTGCAATAATTTTTTTATTTTTTCTAAATAATTATAAACGATTATTTAATGTCCCCACCACCATCTGCTACCAAATCTAGCTGGTGGTTTCGGAACTCCTTCTGGTAATTTCGCCGCGATCGGTTCATATTCTGGCAACTCTTCAACGGGTTTAGGTCTTTTGCTATCATGAATTTTAACTTCGCAAAAGTAACCGTACGGTGGTCGTTCAATATTCATATGCTTGAAAACGCATTTATCCAAAACTTCTTGTGTATTACGACATCTAAAACATATATGTGTTTAGATTATGTTCATTCATGTAAATTCTCTAACATCAGTAAATGACACAAGTAACTGGACTCACTCCAGTTGTACGATAAGTCCAGTTACCTGTGGGTCATTCAATTAATTGAATATTTACGGCATAAAAGAAACATTGGCGCTTGATCGATAGACACAATTGTAGTACTGATCAAATTCTTGATAGCAATTTTTTTTGAGTTTCCTCAAAAAATCAAGAGCGCATGCTGTTACAGCTTTTCCTTCATTGACACATTGAACAGCATCCAATTCTTTACGGCACAGCATGAATTCCTGTAAATAATTATTTGACATTACCCAATTTATTAAGGTTATGATTTAATTACGTAACTTATTATAAATAAAAATAAATAAATATAAATTATATTTTTTATATGAAATTGATGGTAATAAAAAACTTTTATAATTAATAAATAATATTAATAATAATTAATAACAATAATGAAAAATTAAATAAATACATTATTATGGTCTTCGCAATATTTTCCCATATAAAAAGCAGCCGCATGAAGAACTGGCCATGATAAATTAATTTCTGGTACTGTCAATTCTTCGTCTGAAGGTATATAAGTTTTATTAGTTACTACCATTTTATTTATTACTATTTAATTAACAAATCTACTTATTTTTTTCTTTATTTTTTTTTTCAAGCGAAAAAGTCGAGTGTGTGATCGCAGCTCCCCTACTTCGAGTTTCGATTATCGATTTCAATGTGTAATTCTACAAGTAACTTCACTTTGCTTGGCTTTATTCACAATTTGCCATAAACTCATTCCAGAACGAGAATAAACTTCGGAAATCGCCCCCACTACCGGTCACTTTTGAAATTTGCCGCGCAGAAGACAGAGTGGGGGTAAAATCGTAAACACCCGAAGCACTTTCTTGCAGGGAGACTTTTAGTCAAAAAAAAAAAATAATAAACATAACCATAAATTATAAGTAAAAATAAAAACCAAGTGTTGATAAAATAAAAAAATAATAATGGCATCTAATGATGATACTGAAATAAATTTATCCGAATTATTTGACAGTGGATTTTCACTGTTTAACAGCATAATGAAAAGTGATGAACCGACAAATAGTTTAAAAGTTCAATTGGATGTTAAAAAATGTATAAGTATTTTTGAAAACGCGACGAAATTAGTTTCCATTGCTGATATTTTTAGTAAAAATGAAGACTACAATGAAATACCTACAGAACATCTTAAATATTTTTTATTACCAGCATTACTTGGTACTTTGGCAACTAAAATATGTGATCGTGACAATCGAATGCATTATCTCAAAGTATCACAGGTTTATTTTTATGATTTTCTTGAACGAGTTAAGTCGTATGGTATCACCCAAGTTGAAATTCCAAAATTAAAGAGCGACGATGATTCCAATGATGATAATGATGATGATAAATGTAAACAAGTTAAAAAATCACAGACAAATACAGAAATGATTCAAGATATGATGACTGTACGTCGTTTAAAATTGCAGCGTTATAAAGAACAAAAAGATCTGAAAGAAAAATTAGAAATTTATCAGAAGAGTATGGACAATCCTAATATTGATGATGAAGCTAAAAGCAATTACTTTATTACTTTAATAAAATTATATGTCCTGGAGTCTATTGATGAAATAAATTCATTGGCTGAAGAAAAAAATATATTGGAACAGATGGCGATGATTAAAAAGCATGATGGGGAAGAAAGTAAAAGTAAAAAAGAATACCGACCTCCTAAATTACAACCGATAATTATTACACGTAATGAGATGCAAAAGAGAGTACTTGGTGCTGGGTATCCAAGTCTACCGGTCATGACTGTAGAAGAGTTTTATGAGAAAAAAGTCGCTGATGGCGAATGGGCTGCCAACACTGGGCCTGGACAAACTCAAGTTGCTGGTAAAAGTCTTCAGGATATGGCGAATCAGAGTTCAGCTGAAGACCCGGATGTTTTGAAGAAAGAAGAGTTAGTTGAAAAAGATGATGAAGAATATCTTGAACACATGAGAGCTATGGACGAGTATAAAGATGATCATAAACGCGGCTGGGGAAATCGCTACAACAGAAGCTAAATTATTTATTATAAATTTATACATGTACTGTAATATTTTTAGTATTAAAAACAATTTCATTATTATTATTATTATTTTTGTTTATTCATTTTTTAAAATGTATTTTTTATATATTAAATTTAAAATCATGTTCAGATCAATTTAATAAAATGATAAATTCATAGGAAGGTAGACATCCTGATTAAAAGAAACGATTCGAAACGATTTGCAATGTTGAATGCCCATCCCTGGTTAAAAATACTGATTGAAAAGAATTGAGAAGCGGTCACTCCATGCAAACTGTATATATACTAACAAAAGAATTGAAATTATTCAAAAGAATTCAAATTTCATCATTTTTAAGGAGGTTCATCGGTAGCAGTAGTTCGCAACTTTTAGAAAGATTTCTCCCGTGTAAAACATTTTAACTACAATAAGAAGTGTTTGAGATACAGTACACTTTTGCGCATCCTCTTATATGCGCAGAAGTATAAAAATGATCCCATTGTGTCTTTTCTCAGACTTGGCTACGTTGCATTCTAATTTAGAATATTTTTCCCCTTGAGCATGTGTTGTAGAAAGTGTTTTGAATAATTTCAAGATTATACGTAGTTGGAGACAACAAATAATAAATAATAAATAACAATGACTTCACGACTAAATTTAAAAAATTCTAAATTTAAAAAATAATTTGTAATTATTTAAATCTCTTGGGCTTCTACTGTGTTTTGAATTTCCCGCGCACTGCAACGTTGCCAAGTCACTATCTTTCACTCGTCAGGTTAGGGGAGAAAGCTTGAAAATCATTAAAAGTAACAAACTTTAAAAATTGATTACAAAAAAATGAATACCGCTCGTTTATGTTTTTATTGAAAAAAATTACTTGTTATAAATTGAATTAATAATTTTCAGCTTTTAAAAAAATGTTGTAAGAAAAGTATGATTGTTATTTAATAAAATGCTCACTCTAACTACGGTCAACATAGGGAATGCATGTTAAATGTACGATTTTTAATTGTTAATATTTCGAAATTTAGTACCGCAAGGACTATTTTAAAAAATTCCTACGTATACAGGACACTTAAAAGTATTTGTGTTTAAAAATTGAAAGATATTGTAAGAAAAGTGATTATCCGATGAACCTCCTTAATTCTTTTTAATCAATATTTTTAAACAGGGATAAGAAGAATGATTCAAAAGCATTAAAAAGTATTTAAAATTTTGTTATTGCTCATGAATTTAATAGAATAAAGATAAACTATAATTAATGCGACAATCAACTAGTGTATTTTTTTACTTTAATATCAAAATATGTAAATTTTAACGAATTATCGAAAATTATGTTGATAATTGATATTTTACTTATCGATAGTTTAAGTTTAGAGAGAGAGAGAAATTAGAATAGAAGCCAACTTCAGACATAAGAAATATTTTACTGAAAAAACGTGCGCCGGCAACACGCAATTTTTACAATTTATTTCGTAATTAATTTTTTTATATTAACTAACTATTAAATAGTATAAATAATAAAAGAAAACATGGCGCAAAGTAAGTTGAATGATTTAGCTGGAAAATTCAGTAGAAATCCCGGTGGTATGAATACTGGATTGAAAGTCTTAGCAGTGGCTGGAGCTGCGGTATATGGCATCTCACAGTCAATGTTCACAGGTTAGATATTTTTTTATTGTTCTTGTTATATATTTATTATCAGATCGTCACTAATTATATTAATTATTTACAAAATAGTTGAAGGAGGACACAGAGCCATTATTTTTTCACGACTTGGAGGAATTCAAAAAGACATTTTTACTGAAGGTTTACATTTTCGTATTCCCTGGTTCCAGTACCCGATAATCTATGACATCAGAAGTCGTCCAAGGAAAATATCTTCACCAACAGGATCAAAGGATCTTCAGATGGTCAATATATCACTTCGTGTTCTATCACGGCCTGACGCAATGGCATTGCCAATAATGTATCGTCAACTAGGATTAGATTACGATGAAAAAGTATTACATAATTTTTTATCTTTTTCTTAATTAAATTATTTCTCATTGTTTAATTGTTTGATACTTTATTTTTCAGGTACTTCCGAGTATTTGCAATGAAGTGTTAAAATCAGTAGTTGCCAAATTCAATGCATCCCAATTGATAACGATGCGTCAACAAGTATCAATGCTAGTACGCAGAGAATTAACAGAACGTGCTAAAGATTGGAATATTGTATTGGATGATGTGTCTATCACTGAATTGAGTTTTGGCAAAGAATATACGGCCGCTGTTGAAGCTAAACAAGTTGCGCAACAGGAAGCACAACGTGCTGCATTTGTTGTTGAACGTGCTATACAAGAAAAACAACAAAAAATTGTTCAAGCTGAAGGAGAAGCTGAAGCCGCTAAAATGATATCCTTTTTATTTTTTTTTAAATTACAGGGAATTATCCCCGGTAGTCCGACTCTAATGAGAGCCGTTACTGCTTCGATGCTCTATCAATAAAATAATTATCAACCCTATCCATCAGTTCCCATAGAATCTACTCAAATGAGAACTTTTGGATAGGGAAGCACAGCAGGACAAATTCTGTTGCCCAAATAAACGGAGAAATCCGATTATTTATTTATTTATTTAAATCCTTAACTCCTTTGCACTTAGGTATAGCCACTGGTATTAATCCAGGTTACTTAAAATTGAGGAAACTACGTGCAGCACAAAGCATCTCTCGCACAGTAATTATTTTTAATAATATAATTATAATTAAAATGCCTAAATTAAATAAATTTACATATTTAAATTATTTAAATTACAGATTGCTACTTCACAAAATCGTGTTTACCTCAATGCTAATAATTTGATGCTAAATATTCATGACGGAGCATTTGATGAAGCTGCTGACAAGTTAAAAAGTAAGAAGTAAAGCTGAAAAATTGATTATACATATAAATAATAATAATAATTATTATTATAATTGAACCAATGTTAAATGTATTTAAGTGATTTCAAATTTCCGTTATTAATAATAATAATAATAATACTGATTATTATTATTATTATATTTATATTTTTAAATAAACTGGTGACGGAAATATTTGAAATTTGGCATTTGAATTTAAATTGTTAACCAATGTAGATCGTCAATAAGACAAAAAGAAAATGTGTTTAGATATAACTATTTATTTATATTTATTAATTGAAATCCTTTGTATATTTAAATTACAAGACAAGCACGTAATTTTTAAGTTAATTTATTTTATAGGTAAATCAAGTTGGGATACATGGGATAGTGCAACTAATAATGCTATTGAGTCAATGATTCAAATAAAGCCAGCAATCAATAAAAATATTTTTAATAACTATAATAATTATCCAGCCGACATGACCGTCAATGATTCTCCAGTTACTTTATTAGAATCTGCTGTTGATGCTGCTAAACTTATTTTATAATTTATCACATAAATAGATAACTATTAAGTGTAGATTTTTTATTTAAATCGTGCTTGTCTTGTCTCCCATCCTCATTAAATTTATCTCCACTATAAATAATCCGAGTTGTTGTTATCTTATTATATATTTTTAGTACAAGAATTTACCGTTTTAAAGTTATCAGCGTGAGCACGTGTCACTCGATACTTTTTTTATTTTTTTCATCCATATCGTAATTTTATTGTTGGAAAATAAATTTATTTATAAAATATCAATTCGTTAACCCAAAGGTAAATTTATTTTTTAACTCTTTTTTATTTATTTACTTTTAATTATTTATATTTAAAAACTCAACAAACATAACCTCTTCCAATTTAATTAAATTAATTAATTAATTGAAATGTTTATTACTTAAGTGGTTAATAAAATTTAAAAAAATAAAATGATGCAACTTTATTTTGCAATTGCAGATGAGTGATACTCTGGGAAATGTTACTGAAGGGTAAGTAATTATCTCAAGTAAAACAATAAAAAAACAGTTGATAAATTAATCGTCTAATGAACTTGAATAATAAATAAATTAATATATAAAAGTTTTGTATTTTTTATTTATCATTCAGTAGAACTTTTACATTTCTGCAATCAAGTTGTTGTTTTTTTTCTAATGGATGAAGTAGAATTTGATTATTATCAAGAATCTCAAAATGATTTTTTATTTGTTCGCATAAAGTATTTATTTATTTATTGAAAGTAATTAAATGATTTAATTAATTTTTAATTATTTTTTAGAGGCGAGCCATCGAAAAAGGCTTTGAAGAAGCAGCAAAAAGAAGCTGAAAAAGCTGCCAAGAAAGCTGAACGTCAATCTCAAATGGTAACTTTATAAAAATAATTTTAATTACAGTAATTACATTTAAATTATTATTTAGCCGTCTGAAGAAGCAAACGGTACTGAAGATGTATCAGTTGGAATGTATGGCAACATGGGAATAATTAAAAGCTCCGATTATCATCTGGATAGAAAATTTGTTAATGTAAAAGATTTGAATTTGAAATTAACTGATGAATCTGTTTGGATTCGCGGTCGTTTGCACACAAGTCGTGCTAAAGGTAAACAATGTTTTATTGTTATCAGACAACAATCTTATACCGTACAAGGTTTAGCGACAGTCAATGACAATACCAGTAAGCAGATGATTAAATTTATATCTGCGTAAGTTATTTAAATATTTTATTTATTTATTTGTTATCGATGTTTTAATTCAATGGAATTTATAATTTATTAGAATTACGAGGGAATCAATAATTGATGTGGAAGCGATTATAAAAACAGTACCGACTAAAATAGAATCATGTACACAGAAAGACGTTGAATGTCTGATCAGAAAAATATTTGTTGTAAGTGCAGCAAAACCTCAGCTGCCTATTTTAGTTGAAGATGCCGGGCGAGCAGAAAATGTTGAAAGTGGATCAACGATAACTGTTAATCAAGACAAACGTCTAGACAATCGTGTACTGGATCTTCGTACTCCAGCAAATCAAGCGATTTTTCGTATTGAAGCTGCTGTTACTAAATTATTCCGTGATATTCTTACAGAAAAAGGATTTGTTGAGATTCATACTCCTAAAATAATATCAGCAGCCAGTGAGGGCGGTGCTAATGTATTTACTGTTTCTTATTTTAAAGGTTCTGCTTATTTAGCACAATCACCACAGTTATATAAACAAATGGCTGTTGCTTCAGACTTTGATAAAGTATTTACCGTTGGTGCAGGTATTTATTATTATTATTATTATGTTTTTTTTTGACTTGTATATTAATTTAAAAAATGATTTTAGTTTTCAGAGCTGAAGACTCAAATACTCATCGTCATTTGACGGAATTTGTTGGTCTCGATCTTGAAATGGCATTTAAATATCATTACCATGAAGTACTTGATACCATTGGTAATATGTTTACGGAATTATTTCGTAGACTGCGTGATAATTATGCTGATGAAATAGCAACTGTTAATCAACAGTTTAAAGTTGAACCATTTAAATTTTTGGATCCGCCTTTGAAACTTGAATTTCCTCAGGCTATTGAATTATTAGCAGAAGCTGGAGTTACTTTGGGCGAAGAAGATGATCTTTCTACTCCAGATGAAAAGTTGTTGGGGAAATTAGTAAAAGCTAAATATGACACTGACTTTTATATGCTTGACAAATATCCATTGGCTGTTCGTCCCTTCTATACGATGCCAGATCCTAATAATCCAGTAATTTATATTTTATTTACTTTAATTTATGAATATTAATTACAATAATAATTATTATTTATGTAACAACAGAAAGCTTCGAATTCTTACGACATGTTTATGAGAGGTGAGGAAATAATATCTGGTGCCCAGAGGATTCATGATCCGGAATTTTTAACTGAACGTGCTAAGCATCATGGAATTGGTGAGTTAATAAGAAGTCTAATAAATCAATTTCATAATTTATTTATTTATAAATTTTCAGATATCGATAAAATAAAATCATACGTCGACGCATTCAGATACGGATGTCAACCCCATGCGGGTGGTGGAATCGGACTGGAACGCGTTGTGATGCTTTATTTGGGATTAGACAATATCAGAAAGACATCAATGTTCCCACGTGACCCGAAACGACTGACTCCTTAAATATAAATATCATTTATATTTTGATATTTTATAATTAACATTCAATCATTTTTGATTCTAATAAATAATTAAAAAAAAATATTTATCTATTGTTATTTAATTTACTTTTTCTTATCAACTGTTGCAAAGTCATATCAATTTTCATATCTAAATATCCGCAAGGTCAAAAACATATACTTATATCACTTTTTATATTTTATTTTGTGGTTAAAATATACAGCTGGTTGTAACTTTAAGATCATTTTTATTTTCTTTAATTTAAAAAGTTTTTTTAAAATTATTTCGAGTAATTAATAAATTTGAATAACGAAAATTACGTTGGTAATTAAATTATAAATAAAAAATAGAGAAAATATTTATAAAAAAATGCAACAAGTACTTTATTTTGCTTATGGAAGTAATTTATTGAAATCAAGAATTAAAATAAATAATCCAAGTGCTGTTCTAAAAGACATTGGACGAATAGAAGTATGTTTATTATAACCTTTTAAATAATTATTTATAATTAATGATATTTATTTAAGGATTACAGATTGGATTTTGTTGGATACTCAAATTTATGGAAAGGATCACCGGCAACTATCGTAGAAACTAAAAATTATCATGTCTGGGGAGCTATTTGGGAGATAAATGTTGATGATATTAAACATTTAGATAAACAAGAAACTGATTACCATGCGTTTCAAGTTGATGTTGTCAATCCTGATGGTAAAATATATAATTGTCGAGTTTACCAGCAAATAAAATGCCCCGAGGCCAATGTTAAACTTGAAGATTTACCAGAGATAAGACGACCAGCATTGACTTATTTGTAATTTATTATTATTAGACTTATATTAACGATCATAAATATTAATATGATTAATATTTTACAGGAAAATAATAATTAAAGGAGCTCTTGATTGTAAATTACCAAATTATTACATTGATATGTTGAGAAAAATAAAACATAATGAATTTATGGACGAAAATAGTATTATTGGGTAAATATTACTATAATAACAGTTATACTCGCTAAATATAATCATAATTATTGTTATTGTTCATTTTATTATACAATTTTTTTTTTTTTATAGGAAAGAATTGCAAAACGTGATCTAGTATCTATAATAGTATTTTTATTTTTAAATAAAATATAAATTTTATATTATAATAATTATTACTGATAATATTTATCCTTCGCATAATAAATATTTCAATGTAAATACTGAGTATTTAATTAAAATAAATTTTTTTACTCAAGTAATAAATATTTTTTAATTACTAGAAAACTTAAAATACATTTATCATAGTATACTAAGAAGTAAATTATTCAGTAAACTAAACAAACGAGTTTCTAATTTTATTAGAATTAATTATTCAACAAGTATGAAAAGACACTTATATATTACCTGATAGTCTGTCTGCAGTCAGTTTAAAACCGTTGGCATTAGACATAAACATAATGTACGAATCAGCAATAATGACTGGTACATTTTTATATTTCGCATATGGAAGTAATTTACTTTCATCGCGACTGCATATTGCTAATCCTCGAGCTGTTTTTAAAGATATCGCTCGTTTACAAGTAAGGACATTTAAATTATTTTAGTGGATTTGTTTGATACGTAAAACTATTAATGTTTAAAATAAAATGCAGGATTACAAAATAGATTTTATGGGATTTTCAAGAGTATGGAGTGGATCCGTTGGCACGATTGTCAAGTCTCCAAACTCTCATGTGTGGGGAGTGATTTGGGAAATACCTAACGAAGATCTAATAAATCTCGATGCTCAGGAAGGTGTTGATGCTGGACGTTATAAAGTACTCAATATTAATGTAACAAATTCAGATGGTAAAATTTATAACGTTCGTACTTACCAGCAACCTACTGATCCAGATCCTATTGTTGAGTTGAATCAACTACCTGATGATCGACAACCATCATTAGCTTATCTGTAAAGTATACTATAATTACTAGGGGATACCTCCAATAACTGAAAACTTAATAATCAATTAATTATTATTAATTTCATTAGAAAAGTTATTGTACACGGCGCTCGAGAACATCACTTACCAAGTGATTATATTGAATTTTTAAAAGATATAAAACATAATTGGAATGAAACTATAATACTTGAAGAGTAAGATTTTATAATTAAATAAATATCTTATGATATAATATATTGTTTATTTATTTTCAGATTAAACATTTGTGATATATCCCTGATTAAAAGAAACGATTCGAAACGATTTGCAAAGTTTA
Source organism: Microplitis manilae (assembly GCA_030273425.1). Taxonomy (NCBI): domain Eukaryota; kingdom Metazoa; phylum Arthropoda; class Insecta; order Hymenoptera; family Braconidae; genus Microplitis; species Microplitis manilae. Next base: position 2,677,601 of record CP092724.1, on the reverse strand, counting down.
ACTTCCATAAGAATATCGATTCAAAAGTATTCAACGTCCTTAAAACGTAGTCAAATCCTAGTTATATAACTAGGAATTGAACAATAAACAATATTAATTCACTAATCTTTAGACTTTGATACATAATCGTACATATATATATTTTTAAAAAATTTAATTTATGTCTAAAAATTATATTAACTTCATATTAATACAATAATAAGTCTACTAATAATAATAATAACTGTCTAACTATTGATAAATAATAAATAAATTAATAGCAACCACGTTGTCTAAATAACTGTGATTTATCATCTATAAATAAATGATTTAATGATAAAAAACGGGCAAAACAAAACAAAATGAAGTATAAATTATAATAACTGTAAATTAGTATCTCCAGTAATATAAATAACAAATCGTCAGTATGAACGGGTCAACGATTATGATGGAAACCTTCTTATACTTCGCTTATGGCAGTAATATGCTTTCATCGCGATTACTTGTCGCAAATCCAACTGCGCGGTATAAAGATATTGCTTGCTTACAAGTATAATTTTATTTATTTATTTATTTAATATTGAAGTAAATGAATTATTAAATAAATATTGATCAGGATTATAGATTAGATTTTTGTGGATATACTCCGGTTTGGGAAGCATCACCGGCAACTATTGTAGAGACATCGGGCTCACATGTATGGGGAGTCATGTGGGAATTAAATATCAGTGATATTAATAATTTAGACAGACAAGAAGATGTACATGTTGGTATTTATAAACCATTGACAGTTAGTGTTACGACAGTTGATGAAAAAATATTTAGCTGCCGTACTTATAAAATGACCATTGATCCTGAAGATAATGTACCTTTGGATAAATTACCTGATCATCGTAGACCTTCTTTGATTTATTTGTAAATATTTATCATACATTTTTATTTTAATATTAAGACCATTTTAGGTAGATTTCTTTAGAAATCGGCCTATTGCAGAGACCCTCATGATCGAATTCTCAAAAAATTTTGCTACCATATATCTTATTTTACTTCGTAAAGTCGAAAAATACCATCCGCCCAAAAATTTATATATGTATGTATGTATGTATGTATATATATATACAATATAACGCGCCTTGTCATCACGATAGCACCCGCTATTCTTAACGGATCTTAATGAAATTTTATACACTTATTTATTGGACGATTACCTTGATCAAGTTTGAAGATGAGCCCAATCGGTTGATTAGTTTGGAAGTTGTGAGTGTTTAAAATTTTTTTTGATTTTTATAAAAATGAATTTTCTGGCTTTATCCTTAAATAACTTTTGAACCGAAAATGATAACTCAATTCTGTAAAAAGTATCTTAAAATTTGAACGATTTGCTTTAATTTTCACTGCAATACTGGATTTTTTGAAACATCTTTTCTAACAATTTGATGATATCAAAAATTTCACAAAAAATACAAAAAGCTTATTTTTGCAGCTTAGTCATCTAATAACTTCTAAATAATAAGGCATTACCCATTTCCTTAAAATTCATGTTTAAGCTTACAAAAAAAGTATTAATTACACTATTGTCGCTTTATTGTATTCACATCTATAAGAAATCTACCTTTCCATTCCGGGTAAGGCCGGATGGCTCTTTTTTTATACCGTGTCTCTCCCCACTTTTTAAAAATTTTCAATAACTTTCAACTGTTATAAGCTGTAATTAATTTTTTGTCAATAGAAAAACAGTAATCAAAGGTGCACAAGAACATGATTTACCAAAAACATATATAGAAAAATTAAATTCTACAAGACATAATGGCCAAGAATTTCCCATTCCCATTGGGTAAGATTATTTAAATATATATATATATATATTTTAAGCCAAACTGTACAAATTATAAAATAACAAAATATATATATTTATTTACATGGTAGTTTTAATTTTTAGGTTTGAAGGCTTCAGTGACACTTGGAATTGAATTTTTCCATCACAATCTGGATCCCAGTAATATTTAAATCCAATAATTTTACGATCTTTTATATATTTTTTAGCGGCCTCGGATTTCAATGCTAATTCTGCTGCATTCTCTCCTGACATTTTTTCAATATTACACTTAGGAATTTTAAGAGTATCAATATGAGCTCCATTTACCTATAAATAAATATATAATTAATTAATAAAATGTATAATAATTAAAGTAAAATAAACTTACAATAACATCAAGATCTAATTCATAATTGCTGTCAACTTCTGGCCACTTTTGTTCGAGAACATCTTTGTCTCTCTGTATAAATAAGTCATCATTAACTAAATGGTAGGGAGCAGAACAAAATCCACTCCATAATTCGGATGCAAATCTTGGAGCTAAAGGTGCGAGCATTATTATTTGCGTAGCCAATGTGCGTTCGTACTCTGGACTGTGAGTCAAACATTTCAATGATACTTTTCTTAAACTATTTGTCAGGCCTTGCATTTTAGAAATACCGACACTCAGTTGCTGTGATCCAATTATATTAAACGTCACACCTTTTATATAATAATTTCTACTATTAAACAAATACTCATTGTCTGTTTTAAATTTTTCAGTATCTGGTATCGTATTTTTTATTTCTTCTACGTCAATACCATTACGGCTTATCAAAAATTGTCTTATTGATAACCACAATCGTTGTTGCCAATTAAAAATACCAGGAAACGCTGAAAAAATTAATAAATTAATAAATAACTAAATTAAATTTATAAAAATATGTTTCTTACTTTGATCGGACCAATTTCTGCTAGACGTTGGTGCAACATCAGCAAGAATAATTAATCTTGTGGTATCTGATCCATATTCCTTAAACATTTCCATAGGATCAACACCATTATACTTGGACTTGGACATTTTTTCCCAAGCAACAACAACCGGAAGTTTAGAATCTTTTTCAATAAAATTCTTTCCCTGCTTTTCAACTTCATGTTCTTTTAAATATTTACCACTACCTTTAACGCGGAAACTTTTACCCATAACCATTCCCTGTACCAATAATTGTCTAAAAGGTTCACGTGTTGGCAAAAGACCCTGAGTAAACAAAAAATGATTTATAAATCTCGCGTAATATAAATGTAACGCCGCGTGTTCTTTGCCACCGATATACAAATCAACCGGAAGATATTTCATAGCTTTGTCATGTGAAAACATTTCATTGTCATTATGTGGATCAACAAATCTCATAAAATACCATGAGCTATCGACAAAAGTATCCATTGTGTCAGCTTCTCTGGTGGCATCACCACCACAATTAGGACAAGATGTTTTTAGCCAATCAGTTGCTTGTCTCAAGTTGGGAATACCCGAGTCTGAGCTGGATGATTTTTCTGGTAAAAGAACTGGCAGTTGATCACGAGGTACTGGAACACTGCCGCATTTATCGCAATTGATTATAGGAATCGGTGCACCCCAATATCTTTGCCGTGATATCAACCAATCTCTCAGTGTCGCGCTGACCAAATAACCACCAATTCTTAATTCTTTCGCTCTTTCCATAACAGTCTTACGCTTATTCTCTATTTCTTCATTACTTAATTCTTCGATTTTATCAAAAGTAATTCCGTTATCTATACAAAACTCAGCGTCAGCTTGAGAACAACCTGGAATACCAACATGATTATCACGTAGATTTGAAAATTTCATTGTATCTGTATAATAAATAGGCAATTCTTCATTATTAAATGGATTGATAACTTTAGCATTAAGATACTTTGTTGTTATGTCTGTAAAATTATCAATTTGTGATTTAGCTATAAAATTATCACGTGAAACTGAAACGAATTTCGCATGTTCAATAAATTCTGGTTTGTCTGTCCATATGTTAAAAGTATCAGGTTTATCAGCATCATCAGGTGAATCATATACTAATTTAAAATCCATTGATGTCCCATTGCAGTCACCAATCCAGTGCTTCTGTATTTTAATAATATCCCGCCACTCTTTGAGTATCGGATCATCAAGACCATCAAGAAGTGACTTGGCCAAAGCTGTGGTCCGTATGAACCACTGTCTCAATAACTTCTTTTCAACTTTAGCACCAGATCTCCATGACTTTCCATCATGATCAACCTGCTCATCAGCCAGAACTGTTTTGTCAACAGGGTCCCAGTTAACAAACGCTTTTTTCTGATACGCTAACCCACAGTCGTAGAGTTTCAGAAATAATTCCTGGGTCCAGCGGTAATAATTTGGATTGCAGGTCGCAAACTCACGATCCCAATCGAAATCACAGCCAAGAATATTTAATTGTTGCTTCATATTTTTTATATTACTGTCAGTCCATTCCTTAGGATCAATATTTCGTTCAATTGCTGCGTTTTCTGCTGGCAATCCAAATGCATCCCAACCCATTGGATGGATTACGTTCTTACCCTTCATTCTATGGAAGCGTGATACTGTATCACTTATACTGTAAACGCGCACATGTCCCATATGAAGTGATCCTGATGGATATGGAAACATTGACAGGACGTAGTATTTTTCTTTATCGCTGTCATTGCCCTTGATTTTACTTGACCAAATTTTATCTTTCCAATGATCTTCTATTTTATGACGCATTTCATTGTCCATATTTAAATCCTATAAATATATACATTTATTAGAAGTTATCAATTGCATTAAAATCTATTTTATTGATTACCCATAATCCTAGTCCAGTTGATGCTGAACGAAAAACATTATAAAATAAATGCTGTTTTAATTTGTTAGAAGTCAAATTCAAACAACTGAGTCCACTGTACTTCATATTCAAAATTTTACTAAGACTTGGTGTTTGTTTGTTTATATATTACCTATTTCGCAAGTGGGTGCCGCCATTTTTTATCCTTAACAAAGATGAAGTTTAAAAAACATAAAGAGGGGAGAGAAGGAATTCCCACCTGGTTGGCAGCATTGTCATGACAATACTGAGCTAGATGATAACATTTTAAATTCATTTTAAGATTTAAATTCGATAAGATTTTATAAAATTTTAGATTTGAATTGAAAAGCGAGCAATAACAATATTGATATATTCAAAAAAATAACAGTGTAGCCAGATCCAAGATGAATGAAATTCCCTGGAACTTAAAGAAATAAAAAAAAAAAGTCACCACTTGACATCACAAAGGCCATCTTGCGAAATTTATTTTAAAAAATCTAGTGGTAAGAAATTAGTGTGTACGTAGTAGTGATGTGAGGCTGACCGTCAGGTCATTTTTTGACCGTCATGTCATAGTCACAAGACCGTCAGCGGACCGTTCATAAAATGACGGACCGTCATAATTGCGGCGACATCTTACAAACGCCTTTCCAACTTTTAGACAAATTCAAATTTTGAAACCGCCATTTTCTTGAAAATACCAAGAGATAAGAATACGAAGGGAAACTAAATTTCTCAATCATTTGCAAAAAAGATTGCGTCTTATTATCTAGCTGGTTGTTACTGACCAAATTCGTGACCAAGCCCAAATTCGTGACCAAAAATTTGATGACGGTCACAAATCATCTAGCTAGATGCGACTGACCAAATTTATGACAAAAAAATTTTTGACGGTCCGAAATGACGGACTCTGACCGGAAAATTTGTGACGGTCATTTGGCGCAAACTTAACTCTACTCAAAATTTCTTTACTCAAGCACACAGACGACATCTATACTCAGTGACAAGAATATTCAAGGACAACTGTACTCCATTATATATTTGTAATCATCTCATCAATATTATGTTTACTCAAAGTCTTCTATATTCAAAGGCATCTATACTCAATAATCCACAGAGAAAAAAGATTGTCGATAATGAAGTAATACATAGATAAGACTATTCGGAAAATCAATAACGAAAAAAATTAAAAAAATATTTAAAGATTAAATGAAGGAAAATTAATTTCTCAAATAAAAATAAAATGTTTTCATCAATTTTTACTTTGATAACGGTTTAAAAAATATTTTAAAATAGCATTTTTGTTAAGCTACTATTTGTTTAACCCTTCAGAACCATCGTGTAGAGAGATTCTCTCACACTTTCTTTAAAACTTTTTTTTCTTTCTAAATTGAAATGGAATGACCCCCTGAAATTTTTTTTAGCTTACTAAAATTTAATGCTCTAAATGATACTAAAAAAACAAAATTTTTTAAACTTGAAAAATAAAGAAAAAAAATTATTTTTTCATTAACTGTGAGAGTTTCTCTCATCGCGTGAGTTAAGTCAGGCACAAAAAAAATTGCTGTTCGTATTACTTCGTTTCATTTCGGCTGTCTCCGTGGTATCTAGCCGCCATTTTAAATGTATATAGATATACAAATAAACAGTATTCTAAAAGTTGTTTACAATAAATGTACCTGTATACCAGTATTTTAATCAAAATAAAAAATGTAATAATTTCTAAATGATTATTTATAAAAAATAATTTATAAAGAATTATTATTTAATTTTTAGTATTCAAACAAATAATATTTTATGTTGTATTTTACTTGATATATAACCTAAAATTATTTAAATATTTTTTAAATTTCGCTCTTGGCGCTTGCGCAATAGGCGTGAGATTTTCTCTCATCACGATAGCAATGACTGTGGTACGGGAGGCGTATGTTCTGAAGAGTTAAAATTAATTAGTCCGTCATTTAGGTCCATCGGTCACATGACCGTCAGCGGACCGTCTTGTGACCAAAACTCAAAATGACGGTCATTCCGCATCACTATGTGTACGTGATCATTTGAGCCTTTCCGTTTTACTCTGTTTTGAGGTTTGAGTTTTATAATATTAGTGAGGTTGAGGTTGAGAGCAGTCGAGTGTTTTGTGACATTTTAACCAACGATTTTGTTGTCATTAAATTGTTTAATTAAGCCAATAACAACAACAATAATAATCGAATATATTTTTTTCTACCTAGTTTTACTTTTATTCTGATAATTAATAGTTACTTCCGTTTTTATTTTAAATAAATAACAAACTTAAGACTGCAAATGATTTCTTTGCAATCTCATAATCAGGTGATGCAAGAACTTTTAAATTGTATCTATTTTTATTTTTATTATTTTCTCAACTATTTTTCTTTTCGTCATTATTATTAAGACGTCATATTATTTTATTATTTTGTCATCATATTTATTTATAATAATTTACGTAACGTTTTAATTTAAAAATTTACATTTTTTTTCGCATTGTCTTGAATTTTTAGTACACAATAAAAATATTGTTATTATTATTTATTATTTGTAGGTGTTATATCACTTGACTCAGTTATTATCGACATGCACACCCAAATCATCAAATTATTCACGAATAAATAAACAACATGTAGATAAAAGTATAAATAGTGACCATTTTTGCCAAGAAAGTTTGAATGAGGTAAGAAACGTCAGTTCAAATACTTGTGAACATGATAAATAAAGTTTAAAATTTCAGGCTTCAAAAAATTTAAATGCTCTGTTGTGGGAAAATATGGATCCTAATAAATTACTAAAGCTACAGCCGTCCCAAAGATTTAAAAAATCACAATTAAAAAAAATAATCCGTAAATTAAATAATAATTTGAATAAAATTGATAGAGGAATTTCTGCTGGATCAATCAATGACATGAATTGGAAAGTGTCATATGTATCAGGCTTTAATTTCAATGATAATAAACGCGGTTTTATATTTAATTCAGCACCTTGTATTTACTCTGGTGACAAAGGAGGAGCGCAGTTATTATATTATTTATCAGCAATACCAGGACAAACTATTTCAACGCGTGGTTTTAAAACAAATCGTAATGTCACTGCTGAGAAAGAGAGAAATCCATCACTTACTAGTCGATTCAAGGCATGGGTCGGGCTTTCGAAATTAGGAGTAAGTTTCTTTACTTATTTTATTATTTATATATTTATAAAGAAGTTAAATTTTAGGAAGAAAAGCCAAAGGTGTCAATCGACCGAGTAGATCTTGAGTTGTTAAAAAACATTCTTAGCAACAAGGAGTTATCAAGCTCGGACAGACAACGAATTAAAGTTGCGTTCGCTGAAGGATATATTGCCGGAAATGACAGAAAATCACCAGCACGCTCATGGAAATGGTTAAAAATAGTCCAGCAAGTACTGATGTTTGCAACAGTATTCCTCATCTTTCTATCATTTGCGGGTGTGTATAAAAAATGTTAGTATCTCATATGTAGAAATTATCATGTATTTTTTTTCTTTTTTTAAATCATTTTCATTTAATTTACTTAGTATAATAATAATTACGACAGCAATTAAGGTATCATAGTTTAATTTATTGACAACTTTGTTTTACTACTTAATTATTTTCTTTATTTTTTGATAAGTATTTGTTTTTTATTTTACCCAATAGCTGGTGGCAGCGGAAGTATGTTTAGAATTTCATTGGGATCTCATACAGCGATCGACCCAGAAGAAATAAATATTACCTTTGATGATGTCAAGGGTGTAAATGAAGCCAAGCAAGAATTAAAAGACGTAGTTGAATTTTTAAAAAATCCGGACAAATTTTCGGCACTGGGTGGACGTTTACCTAAAGGAGTTTTATTAGTCGGACCACCAGGTACTGGAAAAACATTATTAGCCCGTGCAGTTGCTGGCGAAGCACACGTACCATTTTTCCATGCTGCTGGACCAGAGTTTGATGAAATCTTAGTCGGTCAAGGTGCAAGACGTGTGCGCGATTTATTCAAAGCTGCTAAAGAACGTGCGCCATGTGTTGTATTTATTGATGAAATAGATTCCGTTGGTGGCAAACGTACGACCTCAGTAATTCATCCCTATGCCAATCAAACAATAAATCAACTATTGTCTGAAATGGATGGGTTTCATCAAAATGAAGGTGTTATTGTACTAGGCGCTACTAATAGACGTGATGATTTAGATCAAGCACTCAGACGTCCAGGACGTTTTGACGTTGAAGTTCATGTTCATAAACCAGATTTAAAAGATAGGAAAGAAATAATTGAATTATATTTAACTAAAATATTAACTAAATCATTGGATGTTGAGGCATTAGCACGAGCGACAACCGGATTTACAGGAGCTGACATCGAAACGATGATTAATCAAGCAGCACTCAGAGCGGCTATCGAAGGAGCTGATTACGTTACGATGGATCATTTAGAAAAAGCTCGAGAAAAAGTTATTCTAGGTCCTGAATTAAAGGGACGTATGCCGGATAAGGAAGAAAATCGTATAACAGCATACCATGAAGCCGGTCATGCATTAGTTAGTTATTATTCAAAGGAAGCACATCCATTAGCTAAAGTAACAATTATTCCAAGAGCTGGAAGTCTTGGTCACACAAGCTATCTACCTAAAAAAGATATCTATCATGAAACAAAGTCTCAGCTTTTAGCGAGCATGGACACGATGCTTGGAGGTCGGGCTGCCGAAGAATTAATTTTTGGACCAGACAAAGTAACGACTGGTGCATCAAGTGATCTTCAGAAAGCAACAGAAGTCGCTGAAGCGATGGTTAAAAATTACGGTATGTCAGAAAAAGTTGGATTCAGATCCGAAATAAAAAATAGTAGACAAGAAAATACTTCCGATTATAGTCCTAATACAACTGAAATTATTGACAGCGAAGTTAAACGTCTCTTACAGGTTTGTATTTTTCGTTCCCTCTAAAGACACCAACTTCGAAAGTTATTATTATTAATTTTAATTAATTTATATATTTATTTATCAGGAATCCTATGACAGAGCTAAATCAATTTTAAAAACTCATGCTAAAGAGCACAAGCTTCTTGCTGAAGCGTTACTGAAGTATGAAACTCTCGACGCTGAAGAAGTCCAAGCACTTTTGAATGATAAAAAAGTTGAATCAATTGGTGATAAGAGAACACCGATAATAGATGTACCGACAAATGTTATGTGAATTTGTTCATTGTAATTAATAAAGACTGAAGTGTTTATTAACAAAAAAAAAAGGTTCACTTTGTCAACTGTGTTAAATAATTAAAATAAAATTTAAAAAATAATCTAATTAAAATTTATAATACATAATTATGTAGATAAATAAATTATAAAATTTACTATGAATTATTTTGAGTTGTGACTTAATATAACTTTAATTTCACTGATTATTTTTTTTTATTTTAACAAATACTTATTTTGGTTTCCAATTTGTATTGTTAAATAAATATAGTGACAGTCTAATATATTTATATATATATTTGTTTATATAATAAAAAAGTTATTAAATTAATCTAATTATAGATTGTAATTATTTAGGCCATACAATATGTAACATTTTATTTTGTCATCATACATTATTAATTATAAATAATACAAAATCATATTTATATGTATATATACATACATATACTACTTAAAATTAATTAATAATAAAATGAATTGTTGATATTAGTGTCGCTATTTATTAAAATTAAAGAAATAAAAAAATTTAATGACTTAATAATTAAAAAGTACAAAAAAAAAATTGTTACGATTGCAAACTACCACAATTATTCAAGCCGTTTTTTATTATATCGTTATAAATGACTACTATTAATATGATAATCTGTGAGTTAAATGTTTATTTATATTAATAAATAATGATAATATTAAAATTAATATTTAAAAATAAACCTGATTGATTAAAATTAAAGTAAAAATTACATATATACACAAAACACACATACATTCACGCAAATATCACAGTTTACTAAACATAATTCATTTTCAATTATTATTATTATTTTATTATTATTATCAATAATAAATAATAATTATTAATTGCACTAATTACAAAAGTTATATTTTTTTTAATTATTTAACATAATTTTAACTTATTAAGTATTCAATTAATTGTTGTAAAAAAAAAAAAAATTTATGTAAAAACTTTTCTTTAATTATAATTTTAAAAATAAAAAAATCAATCGGGATTCAGATGCAATCGGACAAATAATTTTTAAAATATTGGAGTGAAAATAAAAATAAATAAGGAACGGGTTGATCTATTGTTTGTCATCATGCAATTCTACTAGTTAATATAAATCACGATATAATTATTGTATTACTGCTGATCAAATCACATGAAATTTAAAAAATAACTAAAGAAATTAATTTGTACCGAAACATTTTAATTTTTCAACTTTTGTTGTCAATAAGCTCGATTACGTTCATTAAAAATTTAATATTAATTATTTCCACAGTAATTTGATCTCCAGTATTTATATATTTTTTTCTATCTACCAACACATTTTTCATTTAATTCCTATATTATTTATCAATTATCATATTTGTTTTTATAATGCGAATCCCGATTATACATGATTAGACTTTAATTATAGATATTACCTAATGTAAAAATTATTTTTGTGCGTGTAATCTTAGTTTCGTATTTATTTAAATTTTATAATTTAGTTTTAATTTTTTTTAATACAAAAGGAAAAAGAAATTCAATGAAAAAGATTAATATCAAATGTTTATTATCTTAATTATTTAATATTAAACTTTATTCATTACTGTATGAAATATATTAATACTTTTTTGGTACTTGTTTAAACAAACCAAGAGCGCTAAATTCAAAATATCATTTATTGATATTAATTTTTTATAGCATTTAATTATTGGTCAGATTAAAAAAAGAAACTACTTTCTGAATAACAAATATTTTAACTATACAAATTTGATCGTAATTATACAGAAAAAAAGGATTTATTTGCAGCGATAAATTTTGGCGGCAAAAAATCTTTCCCTGTGTATACAATAAATTTTTCCGGTTATCAATTGTTACGAATTTTCGTTTAAAAAATAATAATTACTAAATAAATTGCATAGTATTTATAGTTAGTTAAAATCATACATACAAAAAAATGTATTAAAAAAAAATATATATATACTATTAAATAATTTGTACAAATACATTTTACACTTAAACCGTAAGTCCTTTGATTGCGGACTCTAAACAATTGATAATTTAAATACGATCTTATTTTTCTTAATTAATAAAGAAAAAAAAAATGAAAGTTAAATTTATTTTACTGCTAATTATTTCAATGCTGATTTGTCTTTCTTTAAATTATCAATCTTGAAAAAATTTTTCACGTCGATAAAAAAAAATCTCAATTGCAAATACTTTTTTTAATTATTCATTTTTAAATTTATTACACTAGTAGTTAGTGTATCCTATTTATTTATAACTATTATTATTATTATTATTATTATTATTTTTTATCACGTTGAATTTATTCATTCAATTTAACTTGGATTTCAATAAAAAATATCCCGTGACCGGGCAACTGCTTTTTCTGACATATATTTATATATATGTCAGTGTAATCATTATTTATTATTTTTTAAGGGCATTCTCAAACAGTGTCTTTATACTTTTTAAAAATATTTAATGACCTGGAACTGCCAATTGATAAAATTATAATAAAATTTTTAAAATGTATGAGAAAGACACTACTTGAGAATACCCTTAAAACCAAACATACAGTAAATGCAGAATCTTAAAACGTGAAATTATCACATGTCAATAAAAAATGACAATTTATCGTATATTCGTATTTTGTTAATTTAAGTGATTGGATGAAAAATAAAATAAAACTAATAAAAGTAAAAAATAAAAAGCCACTGGTATATATTGCGCCACAGCCTGCTTAACTAAAACGATTTTAAATCGTTAATTTGTTGATATTCGTTATCTATTATTTAATAATAATAACTAAAATTAATTAATCAACGATTAGTATCAGATACTTCATTAAATAAGGGTGCTAATGAATCAACATCTTGCAACCCATCGAAATTACTTAACGGATCAAGTCCGTCGTCATCGTCCCCATCAGTAAGAAAATTTGTTTCTAGTAAATCGCTAACATTTCTACAGACGTTATCCGTTGGATCATTGTTACCATGCTCAGTAACATGTAAATTCAATGAATTCAATGTCGGACTTGACAGCATCGGTTCATTTGTTTCTTGATAAACATCCTGAGACCCCATAAGATGCGACGAAGGTGTTGGTGGATAAGAACGTGGTCCGTTGCTGTCGTCCGTGAATGACTGATGATAAGATGCCGATATTGCTGGTGGTGGTGGGGTCGTTGTTGCTGTTGACGTCGACGTAGTTGCTGTCGTTACTGAATTAGGCAGTGGTGTATTAGGATACGATCTAGACTGCTGCTGGTGTATTATTATTTTTTCAAACGGATCAATAGACGAGGGGTTCAATGTCGAAGGATCGAGCATCGTCTCCTGCATGCCCATATTACCAGCATTTGACAACGAGTTAAGTATGATTAAATTGGTGTCATCATGATGGTGATTATGATCATCATCGTCTTCTTCATAATCATCATCATCATCCTCAACGTCATTGTTTTGTTGATTTAGAATATTATTCAAATCTTTGTCATTGTCCTCATCGAAGAAATCAAATATTTTGTTTATATTTTCTGATGATATTGCTTTGTCTTCAATAAGGAATGACTGATCATCATTTGTAAAATTAGCATCAACTTGGTCCAACAAATAACTATCTGATTGTCCAGTTATTGAACCAAAATCGTCATATTCACTGGGTACCGGTGTATGTACAACAGAACTACTTGTCGATGGATTGAAACTGTTGTTGTTTGAAAAAAACTGCATTGATATCGGCGACACTAGCGTTGGATTAAACATACGATGCAATGGTACTGACTGCGAACGATAATAATTATCACTGTTATTATAATTGTATTGTTTTACACTATTCAATAATAATTCACTTATTTCTTGATCTGCTGGTTTGCTAGTCAATATTCCAGCAGCTGCTGGCGGTGTTGTTGTCGTAGATTTATTATTATTATTTATATTTTTAATTTCTAATAAATTTTCTTGACTCGGATAATTAATAAGTAATTGTTTCTGTGGATTAACATCTGATAATAATGATGTACAGACTAATGTTGATTTATTATCATCTGGTCCCAATGTTATTGATCCGATATTACCACAAACTTGTACTTGAGTTGTTTTATTACACCCCAATATTGTTGCTGTTGTTGTCGCTGGTGATGCTGATGACAATGATGGTGACAATTTAATTGTTTCATTGCTACTTGTCGGTACGAGAAACGTGTCAGTACTATCGGTATTATTTTTACAAATATATGTTGCACTACATGAATTTGACCGTGAATATGATTTTAAATTATTACGTGATGATCTATATACATTAGCTATATTGCTTCTTGATCGGGGTACTGGTGTATTACGTGGTGATACAAAAGGACTAGCATTTGCTGAATTGGGTTTCGATGCACGTCCATTTATTGGTGAATGAGGTCCTGGTGATATTGGAGTAAAATTAAATATATGACGGCGTGTATTTGGACTTGGTGGTACTGGATTTATTGTTGGTATATTATTATTTATTAGTTGAGAATTATGTTCAATGACATTTGTCTCAAAGCTGACTCGTCTACGTGAATTATTATTATTATTACTATTATTATTATTAGTAGTATTATTATTGTTATTATTATTAGTGTTATTATTCTGATTATTTAATAATGTTGGTAATATAATATCATTTTTTTGTACTTGACGTTTTCCTATCTGATTATTATTATTACTATTATTATTATTAATATTATTAATATTATCATTATTATTTTGTTTTTTAATAACATCCGTTGTTTTAATTGTACCATCTTTGAGATTCTGTTGTAATATTAAACGCAGCTGTGATACTTTATCAGATCTTGATGTTTGATCAACATCAGTTGTAATAATATTTGAATTAGTGGTATTAATAATAGTGGTATTGGTACAAGCAGTGGTAATAGTACTATTACAATTATTAATTAATGACAATGAGGTAATATCATTATCAGAGCTTGATGAACTTGATTGTTTGAAATATTGCAGTAATTCTTCTTCAGGTTCTTGAGAATTATTACCGCCATTTAAATAATCATCAAGTGCGTCTGTATCAATAGTAGTCAGTTTATCATTTTTATTATTATCTATAAAATTATCAGTATCAGTAGTATTACTATTACTATCTTGTAAAGTAGATATTTGATCTTTTATTAAAATACTTGTAGTATCGTCAACAATAACAGGAGTTATTATACTTTTATCATAAACACTAGAACGACCATTAGATTTTATAATACGATTATTATCTATAAGTATATTATTATTATCACGGCATTTAACTATTTTGATAACATTGTTATCGTCAATAATATCGAGTTTTTTAAATTTTAAATTACCTGGTGACACGACTGTTAGTTTATTAGCACGTTGCTGATTTGAATTTTGTTGCTTCAATTTTGACGATAGGGACAGTTTTGAATCATCGTTATTTTGGTTGTCACCGTCAAGCTTCGCTTGTTTTTCCGGGCTCGTTTCATTACTTGGACGCGCTTGATCTAGACTAACACGCTTCCGTGAATTTTTGTTTGTTGTTGCTGTTAAAATATTATCTCGTGAGGTAATTGAGTCATTGGGCGTACTCGTGCAAGATCTAGCATTTGAAGATCCATTTAAAGGCTCGACAGACGTACGCCCGGCTGAATTATCACAGTTCAGTTGCGGTGATATCGTACTAGTCTGACTACAAGACCTTGATAATTTTCTAGACCGATTTGTAGTAATTAATGATGATGATGATAATGATTTAATTGGTACAGTTGCCGTTGAATTTGTTGTTTGCGGTGATTGAGACAAACTAGTTCTACTTTTTTTATACGATTTACCTACTGAATTTTTAACAATTTCACTACCCCCGTTATTACTTTCCTTTGGCTGATTTACAATCGCCTCGGAGTTTCGACTTTTTTGATCCCGTTGTTGAAGTTTTTTCTGTAATTGTATTTGAGCTTCGCGTAATTTTCCAGATTTACCACCGATTGGTGTTGATGACTTAAGAGGTGTCTCTAAAACTAATTTACAAATTTATATTTAGTTTTTTTTTTATCCTTAGTAAAAAATCAGTAAAATATTAAATATTAAAAAATGAAACAAACTTTTGTTTGATGAATTTTCGACATCTACTGAGGCACTGAGAATACAAACAGCAGCCAACGATCGAGTATCGACACACAGATTGTCAACTAAATGACGCGCCAAGCCGCTTAATGATGAAAATTTATGACCCAGTGTACTTTCAGCCCATTCACGAATTAAAATTGACGCTGCTCCAAGCATTTCCTCAGTCAAAGATTCTTCAGAATCATCTTCATCCTGCATTACAATCACATGTTACCTTTTTTATGAAACTTTTATTTTAAATAAATAATTACCGTGACACCAATAATTGAAGGAAGTGTTGGAGTATCAAGTTTTACTCGTTTTCTCATCCCAGCATAACAATAACGTGAATTACCCCGAGTACCAAGTCTTCGTGGTCTTACTCGCGGGTAAACTTGTTTCATAACTTTACCAAAATCAGCAGTCGACAGAGGTTTCATTGAATTTTTTATACAAAAAATGCTATCGATAGAAAAATATTTAATTATTTTAATATAATTATTATTAATAATAAATTACGTACTTGTATTCGTCATAGACTTCTTGTTTGGGTAAAGAAACGTCAGGATCTTCTTCTAGATGGGTTTTAATCCACATTATCGTTTGATGAATTTCATACCGATTACCAAGAGGATTCAACGGCTGCCTCAGTGGATCAACCGTACCACCAGGATTCGTCAACGACGCTGGTAATTTCAGGTATAGTAACAACTTTTCATCTATTTTCAGCTGATCAACTTGCAGATAAATTTCTTGAACACGCAATTTTGATTCCTCACTAAAAAAACATACAAATATATAAAACCAATAGTAATTAAAAATTTATAATAATTTTTATCGAAAAAACTAACCTGATACTGTCTTCAATGAGATGTCGAATCTTATCATTTTTAGCTGACAATGATAATCCATGAGAATTCGAGTTTGACAATTTAGCAGCGATGATATCCTGGATGTCAGGATGAAAGCCATTGGACAAACGCGAACCGGAATTACGCTCGCGAGTTGTTATTGATGTTGGTGTCGAATTGTCATCATTAATTAATGAATTATTAGGCGTCGTAGTTCTTCCTGTCGTAGTATCATAGACATTTGAGTTTTTATTGACATCTCCATCGGCACAATTAACCTCACTGGATTCTTTTTTTATTTTTCTCGAGTCAAAGGCACCGTCTTCATTGGCCCTGTGACTTTTCTGGGCAATTTTCGGCCTCTCATGATTGTTCATGTTCATCTTACATCCAAAACCACTTTTTTTTTAAACTCCAACTTAAATTATTTATAAAATCTGGATAAATAATTTTATTAATTTTTTTTTTTTAATTTATGATAATTTTTATTTTATTTTAAATTACTCTAGTTCAATAATTGACAGCGTGTTTTATTAACTTCCATTTATTTATATCAATTTGTAATTCGGAATTTAACATTGCGAATTTTAAAATTAATAAAAAAACTCACGTCTGTATTTTACGAACGAATTCAATTTTTTTTTTTACTCAGTCTAATCAATTCAATATTTTTAATGAGTATGAAGTAATGAATTATAATTATCAATAAAATGAAAATTTAAAGTTTAAAATGGAATTTTTTATAACAATTAGTTGTAAGAATAAAATAAAAAATTACATGTAATACTCGGAGTGAACACGGGGCCGCCTTTTAATCGCGCGGTGGAGCTTCTTGTTGTCCATGCATCAGCTACAGCAAAATACAGCATACAGAAGACACATTAAAAATTTTAAATTGTTCTTTAATTTTTATCACGATACTCTAGTGCTAGTTATTTAAATTTAATAATCACAAATACTTTACTACATACACAATTAATATATAATATGTATATAGATATATATATATATATATATATATAATATTATATATTAGGTAGCTTAATTAAATCATAAAAATTATGTCAAATAAATTTTAACGTTTTTTTTTTTAGTTTATTTATCGGAATAAACAAAAATCCACTTTTCAGTTTGTTTATTTAATTAAATTCCTCACTGGATTTAAATTTATCGATTTTATTACTATTACTTTCTTTAATGATTTTTATTTTTCTTTTTGGGTTTTATTTAATTTTTTTTCATTATTATTTTTTATGCTGATCTTGCTTATGGGTATATAGGTGTATATTTAAGTGTATACCCTGTACACCATCACCATCTTTTGCACTGTACCATAAATACGTATATGTAAATCTACTTTTTCTGTTTTTCTCGTATTCTGCTGCTGTTGCGCTGCGCTTCTGTGTACAGTTTAATTTTAACGGTTGTCTATACTTATTATTTGAATTACCGTCAGATGGCGCGAAAGTTTTATTTTCAAAATAGAAAAAAAATTAATCTTAGATTTTATCATATATAAATTAATATAAGCAATCAATTAGTACTAAATCAAAGTGTTAATTATTCAAATCGTTTAATTCTTAATTAAAAAGTCAAAAAAAAACCTCAGCTTAGTAGCGCTGCTACAATAAATATCAAATTTAAATTTTCGCGCGAAAATAAACAGCGCTCATCTCAATGCGCATCCACTCAAAAAAAATACGTCCAAAACCGACTATACTTTTTTTTTGGCTTCAAAAACACGTTGTGGAAAACAAAATAAACAAAACATCAATTACTATTTCAAAAGTTTATTCGTTTAATTAATCATTAATCAATTAATTAATTGTTGCCGTCTAAATAATAACAATAATTAACTTTGTAAGTATACAATTATTATTTAACCTTATTTTAGTATATATTTTTTTTTTATTAATAAAATAATATACGAGGAGCGGTAAGAATATGTATTGCTTGTGTTAATTATTATTATAACAAGTATTTATTTTATTTACAGAAAGAAAAAAAGTTACAATATTTAAATAAACAGAAATGTTACAACGATTTAAAATGGCCAAGCGTGCGCTTCTTGCCGCTCCACGTACGTATTATTCGACTCGTGCTGCACAAATGCCAATAATTAATAACAATAATAATAAAGAAGATTACAAAGAAGGTGATGAATTACACGGTTTTGTTATCAACGAAGTCAGTAGAATTGACGAAATGTATTTAGATGCGATTCGCTTGACGCATTCAAAAACAGGAGCGCAGTATTTGCATTTGAATCGGGATGACAGCAATAATGTATTTTCAATAAATTTTCGTACGACTCCAATGGACTCGACAGGAGTACCTCATATTCTTGAGCATATGACACTGTGCGGGAGTAAACTCTATCCCGTTCGTGATCCATTTATGAAAATGCTGCGCAGATCATTGGCGACATTTATGAACGCAATGACTGGTCCCGATTACACAATGTATCCATTTTCAACCCAAAACCTCAAAGACTATAACAATTTGCAGTCAATATATGCTGATGCGGTCTTCGGACCTCTTCTACGCAAGCTAGATTTCAATCAAGAAGGCTGGCGACTCGAGCACACTGATTTGAATGACAAAAACAGCCCGATAATAATAAAAGGAGTTGTTTTTAATGAAATGAAAGGAGTTTTCAATGAAAACCAATCTATTTTTGCTGAAAAATTACTGAATTATATCTTGCCCAGTCACACATACTCGGTTTGCTCCGGTGGGTATCCGCTGGATATTCCAAAGTTGACCTACGACGCGTTGAAAAATTTTCACAACAAATATTATCATCCGTCAAATACTAAAATTTATTCCTATGGTAATTTTGACTTAAAAAATAATCTTAAATTTTTAAATGACAGATATTTAAATGACTTCGATAAAATAGACGCAAGTATATCGTTAGTACCATCGGAAACTCGTTGGACGGAACCAAGATATAAACACATAACTTGTAATAATGATCCTCTTGCTCCAAATCCTGAAAGACAAAGTGTCATTGCGATGGGATACCTCTGCAATGATATCACAGACATACAAACAACTCTTGAATTAAATATTATTTCCGAATTACTTTTGAAAGGACCAACGTCAGCATTTTATAAATCTCTGATCGAATCAAATTTATCAACTGGTTTTGGTCCTTTTACTGGCTACGATTATCAATTAAAAGATACGATATTTGCTGTCAGCTTACAAGGAGTTAAGTCTGATGATTTTAAAACTATTGAGAAAGTATTTCATCAAACAATTGACAGTGTCATTGAAAATGGGTTTGAAAAAGATCATATAGATGCTGTACTTCACGGGATTGAATTGAAAATAAAACATCAGGTATCGAATTTTGGAATGAATCTACTGTTTGGTCTCACGCCATTATGGAACCACGATGGCAATTTAGTTGACTCAATGAGAATAAATAAATTGATTAAAAACTTCAAAATGAAATTACAGCAAGATGATAAATATTTAAATAAAGTTATTGAAAAATATATTAAAAATAATCAACATTGTTTGATATTAACGATGTCACCGGATGATAATTATCAATTGAATTTACAAAAGGCCGAAGATAAATTACTCGCTGATAAATTAAATGAATGCTCCAAGGATGATCTAGAGAAAATTTATGAAAACGGTTTAATTTTACGTAATGATCAAGAGAAAAATCAGGATTTAAATATATTGCCAACGTTAAAAATAAGTGATTTAAAAAATGACGTTGATCGTTACGTCACAAATGACATTTTAATTTCAAATGTTCCAGTTCAACTGTCAATCCAACCGACGAATGGAGTTTCTTATTATCGCGGTATTTTAAATACGAACAAGCTTGATGATGAGTTAAAACAATTAATCCCATTATTTAATACCGTAATCGCTAGAATGGGAACTGAAATTCATGACTACCGTAGCTTTGATCGCTTGTGTCAACTAAAAACCGGTGGGTTGAATTTTTCAAGTCATATTTCTGAAAATAAAGACAATATTTATAATTATGAAGAAGGAATTTTGATAAGTTCGTATTGTTTGAATCATAATTACGAAGACATGTGGAAATTATGGAGCGAATTGTTTAATAAAGTTGATTTAGAAAATAAAGAACGATTCGAAACTCTTGTAAAAGTAGAGGCTAGTGATTTATCAAACGGTATTGCTGATTCCGGTCATATTTACGCTATGAGTAGCGCCGCTAGTTTGATATCACCGGTAAGTAAATTCAAAGAAAATATATCCGGGCTTGAGTATGTCAGCCGCATTAAAAAAATAACTCAAAATAATGAATTTCTGTCTACTTTGAATAAAATTAAATCCATTAAAAATTATGTGTTGAATAAAATGCACTTACGCACGGCGATTAATTTGTCAATTAATGATGATAATGACAAGAAAAATGTTATTGAAGGGCTAAGAGAATTTTACGATAGCATTGATGGACAGCCTGATGATGATAAGTCATTAAAATATACTGTTGGTGAACCATTACTACTAAATGATGATAAAAGTGGTTTGGAAAAAGGAATTCATCATATCATGCCTTACAATACAAATTATACATCAAAGACACTAATAACTGTACCTTACAATGATCCAGATTTTGCTGCGCTGCGTATTTTATCTAAATTAATTAGTTCGATTTATTTACTGAAAGAAGTCAGAGAAAAAGAAGGCGCTTATGGTTCTGGCGCAACTGTATCATCTGATGGAATCTTTACATTTTACTCATTTCGAGATCCAAACAGCACTAAAACTTTCGATACATTTGATAATACCTATGACTTTTTGCTTAATTACAATCTGAAAGATACTGATCTTGATGAATCTAAATTAGGAGTTTTTCAAAATCTTGATATGCCCATTGCGCCAAGCGATCGTGGGATGAAAAAGTTTTTGATGAATTTAACTGATGATGATGTACAAAATCAGAGAATGAGATTGAAGAATGTTAGCAAAGATGACATTATTAGGGTTGCAGAAAAGTATTTGAAACCTGGTGTTGAAAGTATTAAAGTTGGAAGAGCTATTATTGGACCGCCAAATGCTGATTTACTTGATAGAAAAACTCAAAATTGGAAAATTGTTGAACAATAGGATTAATAAATTTTAATTTATATGTACAGGCTATCCGTTATAAGCCTTGTCTTGGGGACAAGCTTAGTCAACTGTATTATATTTACTATTATTAATAATAATTATTTAAAATGTAACTTTTTGTAATAAAATGTTAATATTAATGATAATTGTTCATAATTTGAAATAAGGTAAAAGCACCAATTATTGACGCTATAAGAGACAAGATTGTAATTACATTTTTTTTAGCATATTAACAATTAATATTATTGAATTTTAATTCCGACATTGTCTTATTTAGTCTTTTAACTAAACAAATTCATATTTTTTTATAATAATAAATTAAATTTACTAATTAATTTAAAGCGTTGAAATAAGTTACCCGGATACACCAATTATTGACAGGTTAAAAATCCGACTGATCTAACTATTGACATGCCGTTGCTCCAATTATTGACACCCTTAATGCGCATGCGCCACTGATCTGTTGAACTAAATATAAGAAATCAAGTCTCCGAATAATTACTAATTTATTAATTTTATTATTATTCAATTAATAGGACAATTTTGAAAATAGATTTATTAAATGAAAAAAAAAGAAAACAAAATTTTTTATTGTATTAGCAAATTTATATTTACTTTTTGAAAATGAGGTTGATTTTTTCAATTCAATTAAATAAATATTAATTTTATAATGTTTTTTATCACCTTTATTTTAAACACGAAACTATTCAAAATGTTTTTCAATTGAATAAAAATAAAAATCAATTCATCACTTTTTTAATAACAATTTAATATTATACAGATGACAGCGTGGGTTTTCGAATATTATGGTTTAAATTTTTAATGGATTTGTGTTTAAAAAAAAAGACGTTACGGTGCTGTCTACTGACCTGTCAATATGAGATACAACTTCAATATTATGTACTAATTATTGACGTCCACTATTTTAAAATTAAAAAGCACATAATTTACTGTAAATATATGATAATGTTAATTTTTCATAATTTATTTATTTATAAAAAAAAAAGTTGATGTGATTAGATGAAAAAAATAATTAAAAATCCCCGTTTTAAAAGACTGCTTTTCTAACCGCAATAGTTTAGAAAATTGACGCTCACAAGCTGTTTCTATAAATATGAATGAATTTTATTTTTTTTTATTAATGAATATTTAATATTTTTCACTAACAATAATTTTTTTTCAATTTCTTAAATTACATAGATTGCTTAAAAATGTATACGATCATTATTAATATAGTAGGTAATTAAATATGTCTTAAAATAGGATAGGGCGTCAATAATTGGACCCCCGTCAATAATTGGTGCTTTTACCTTAGTCTTGTATTTTTTGTGCTAAAAAAATGATTTTTTTACAGAATAAATTAAAAATGTTGAAAGATTTCGAAAATTATTTTGAAAATACTGTTAATTTATTTAATGAATTTCAATGGCTATTTAAATATCCAGTTACTAAAATCCTCGTTGAAAATTTTTTAAATAAATTTCCTGATGACTGGTTACAAGTTTTGCGACAATTAACTACAGAAGAGTTAAATGATTTCGTTAATGGGAAATTTGTAAATGAAAATTGGCCACCAACACTTATGTCATTTGTTAATAAATGTCATACAATTAATAAGTTACCACATCCACCAACACTTCCGCCTAAATTATTTGCAGATCAACTTCCGAATGCATTTAAAACTGGACTGAGTCAAAAAAAACAGTATGAAATTTTGAATCTGGCTAAATTGGTTAACGACAAGTGCTTGGAATATAATATAAAGACAATTGTTGACTTTGGATCGGGTTTAGTAAGTAAAAGTTTATCATTTATGTATTTATTTAATTGCAAGTTAAATTAATTATTTTTTCAGGGGTATATTGGCCAGTTATTAAACTATGTGTATGACTACAAAGTAATTGGATTAGAATCAAATTTAAATAACGTGAAAATTGCTGAAAAACGTCAGCACTCACTGTATCCAGAATCAATAGAAAAAGTTAAATTTGTAAATATAAAAATAACAACAAATGATTCTGATGAAGAAATAAAAAACGAAATAAAACATTTGACAAATGACGAGGAATTTTGTCTTATTGGTTTACATGCCTGCGCTGATTTGAGTGTAAATGCATGTAAATTATTTTCAAAAATAGAAATGGCAAAATTACTGATAATTGTCTCTTGTTGTTATCATAAATTGGAAGTTAATGATGATAATAATTTTATAAATTTTCCAGTATCACAGACACTGAAAAATGTTATAAATAATAGTAATAATAATTGTAAATATGAAGAAATTTTACACAGGCCTTTTTTAAGACTTGCATGTCAAGAACCAGCAAATCGATGGGATAAAATGTCGAAAGATTTACATGACAAACATGCGTTTTGTGTTTTATCACGAGCAGTTATTGAACTGTTTACTTATGAAAGTAATTATAATAGTACTAATCACCACATATAATATTTAAAGTTTTTAAAATTAACTATTGTTTAATTGTTTTAGATAATATAACTCTTACTAAATGTGTAAGGAAAGCGACAAGAAAATCTCAATGTAAAAACTTTGAAACTTATTTACAAGATACCATAGAGCGGTATTATTTCAATGGAAATTCAATATCGAATGACGGTGATGATAAAAAATTTATGGAAACGATAATGAAATTATGGGAATCGCATGAGG
The DNA here is from genome assembly GCA_030273425.1 of Microplitis manilae. Taxonomy (NCBI): domain Eukaryota; kingdom Metazoa; phylum Arthropoda; class Insecta; order Hymenoptera; family Braconidae; genus Microplitis; species Microplitis manilae. Next base: position 2,653,028 of record CP092724.1, on the reverse strand, counting down.
ATAAAATGAATGATGTAGAAGTTTATACTGGGTTACAATTATTGTTACAAGCACCAGCGGAATCTTTAGTTTTATATGACCGATATTGTTGGTTACTTGAAAATAATTATTTATCCGAAATAGTTGCTGTTTTAAGTAATGTTGTTTCGCCAAGATGTTATGCGACTATTGGAATTAAAAAATAATATTTATCTATATAAAAATTTATACTATTTTATTTATTTCATTTAAATGCCTATTTGTTTTAAGAAATCGTAGTCCGGCCGATTAATAAGTCGATATTCACTATGACTTGCCGACGAGTTTTAAACTTACAAATTTAAAAAAAATCCCTATGTTTAAATGGGAAATAAATAATTCGCCATTCGGCAGCCGAAATGGGAGTAGATTTTTCATTATTTATTTATATATTTAAATCTGTAAGGTAGACGGTAGCGTTTAAAGGTTCATCTGAAGCTTATAAGATCAATTATATTTATGCTTGTCAATTTTCAAAAAATACTTTATGCATACTTTAATGTTGAGATTTTAAAAGTGTTACACGGCAGTAATCAGAATTGGAACAGTTTCATAAATTTATTGAAAAGTGTAAGAACGAATGCAACAGCTAAATTTCAATAAATAAATAGGTAATTTTTGTTGAATATAAAAAAATAGTACTGAAATATAAAGCTCGTTAGATAAGCTACATAAAAATATTAACAAAATTCAACTATTATGAATTACTTGAAAGTTATTAAATGAGAAATTAAAAAAAAATTGTTTTTTCTATTTTTCTGAAAATTTTGAAATTCATCAAAGTACTAGAAAAAATTATCAAAAGAGTAAGCAACATAGCCTAAATTGAAGGAAATCGAATGAACATAAAGATTAAATCACCATAAATAGATTATCTCTTTAGGATCAAAAGTTATTTTTCTAAAATCTAAAAATTAGTGACCTCATCAACATTAATTATTCTCCACCAAAATTGTAACTGTTTATAAAAAAAAACTAATCGGTTTTTTTGGCACAGTCTAATATATATATTTAAATTAATAAAGTATATTTAATTACTATTAATATTATCGATTGTAAGGATGAATTTGTGAGGCAGCTTTGATATTTGTTTTGATAGTACTTGGAGCTTTTCCCATTTGTCCAACTAAAAAATAAATAGATTAATAAGAACCATAACAAAAATAATAATAATAATAATAATAATAATAATATTGAACCTTGACCACTAGCTCCAGGTTGACTACCAGGTCGACCGACCATCATATTAGAAGGCCCAGCGTTTACGCCCGATTGGACCATTTGGACAGTCTCATTCTAAAAAAATAATTAAGATTAAATAAAATTGAAACTGATTATGAATAATAAAAAATATAAATAACCTTTAGAGCTTTTCCCATTCCAACAGCAGCAACTAGAGCATGAGTATCAGCTGTACTACTAGTTTGAGTTTGTGTTGTCCGAGAATTAGCTTCACTCTCCCATTCATCGCGTGCTTTCTCAGCAATATCATGAACATGAGTAATAACTTTAGTATATTGTGCAACTTGTTTCTGTAAAATAAGTTTCTATTAAATAATATGCTATATTTATTTATTCACTATCGATTATTTGACATCAACAATAGCATAATTAACTTTAGCCTTAACAGCTTACATTGCAATCCTAGTCGTCAGTTTAGCATTTTAAAAAATTATAAACAAGTAAATACTTGAATAACTGAATATTTTTTTTTCATAATAATATTATTAATAATTGATATTTAATATATGAACTTACATGAGAAGCATCATAAGTTAAGTTAGCAGCTTTGTGCTCCAGTTGAATCATTTTTTGTTCAGCTTGTGGTTCTGGTTTCGTTCTCAGGTAATCGGGAACTAAATCATGAGCAAATGTAGTAATTCTTCCTTCAGTCATCCTCATTAAATCTTCATCTTTTTCTGGACTTAGCAACAATGGTAAGACAGTCAAATTCCGAAAATTTGGAGCTTTGTCATGAGCCAAGAGCTTTGATAAACTTGTCAGCTAAAGAATACGATATTCAAATAAATAATTAGTGTAAATGTAGCCATAAGATTAATTTAAAAGTTAATAAGTGCATTTCTTATAAATTATTTGCTCTATTTATTTATAACTTTAAATTTGTCTGATGTCTGCTACATTCAAACTGGTAATAAATATTATTTAAAAAATACCCTAATTAATGTCAATAAAAAAATTTACTCACATGACCAGCAATTAAAGCAAAATTATCAAGAAAACTTGGCCAGTTTAGTGTTTCATATTCGTGTTCTAATTTAAATAACATAGAAGCTATGGAAGTTTTCAAATCATTGACGCGCATAATCATCGCTTCTAATGCCGCGTCTAATTGTTTTTCTTCCCGTTGCATTTTTAATTTTGATATTATTATTTATTTATAAACAACTGGAATTACTCCACACGAAAAAACTAACCTGTCAATTATTTAATTTTTTTTCTAGACGTGCTGATCCCCAACTGTCAATTTTATTGATCAGTTTACAATCCGTCGTTACATAGAAACGTCAAACATATCCTTTATTTCCGACTGATGAAGATCAGCTTTGAGTTGTTAGTTAACCGTTTAAATTCAAATGATTTTTTGTTTAACAAACAAATAAGTATCTTCAAATTCAAAAATGTAAGTACTAATTCATTTTCTGATAATTAATTAACAATAACCACTTTTTTATTCATTTAAAAAACCACATTTCTAAAATTTAAATCCTTCCCGCTTAAAAATGTAAACAAACTTTTTTTTTAAAATTCACTCCACTAACGAGTCTTTAATTATTTAAATAAGTATTCTTAAATATTTACTTTACATTTATTCCACTACGATTAATTAATTTGTAATTATCAATATTATCACTTTTGTTTTCAAATTTACTAGAGTAACCTCAAAATTCTGTCAATATTTTGTCTTATGTTTTTTTATTGTCTAGGTTACCAGTGAATTCAATAAAAAATTCAAGGAGGTCTTCGGTAATTTAAAATTTATTTAAATTTTCAAAAAGTTTCTTTATTTTTTTTTAAATTCAATAATAAATTTCTATAAATATTTTTTTGTGATTTAGATTTTGAAGTTACCAAAAAAACCAACGTCCTCACAAAATGTTGAGCCGAATTCGTCACCGGAAAATAGTCCGTCTAGACTCAAGCGCAGAGTCAGTTTTGCTGAGAAAAAAAGTGTCAAGTATATAAATCAATTATTTAACTAATTTATTAATAAAATTACAAATCCAAGTGTCAGTTTACTCAAATCTTTTTTACAGAGAGTTCGTTGATTCATTCGAGCAGGGAACGTTATGGGACAGTACCTACGAGGAGAGCGACTCCAGTCAGATGAAACTGAGTCATACGGAAGCTCCAAAACCCGGAATAGTTTCGACTACTAGTTTTTTAAGCCTCGCTTTGAATGCAGGTCAAAACTTGGACATAAATCCGTCATCTGTTTCCCTACGCCCGGACAAAATTGAGTTCAAGTTTCCAACATCAGAGGCTGCGTCTCTTCTGGAACTCCGGACTGAACGCGTGATAGTAAATCCCGAGCTGCTGGCTAACAAAGAAAACATGCCGGAGATTTTAAGTCTAGAGACAGTAGAGAGTTCTTTTGTCGAAGTTGCTGTCGACGAAACGAGACTCGTCAGTCAGACCCCAGGATTCGCGGTCTACTGCGACGAAGATGAAAATCGTTTGGATAAAACTAATGTCGAAGATGTTTCTATGGAATGTACGATAGTCGCTTCGGACGTTCCTCTTGCTGGAGATCAGGATAATAATTTAGATAGAAAATTTAAAGACACAGTATATTTAAATAAATCAATGGAATTTACTCAAGTTATTCCGGCATCTAATTGCAAGACGCGGTTTTGTGATGACAGGACTCAGGTGTTCGGTAACGATTCTATAGAAATTACTGAGGCCATTTCGTCAGTTCCAATAAAATCCAGTGGTTTGGATGAAGAAAAAACTCAGGTCTTCTTAAATAAATCGATGGAGATGACAGAAGTCATTCCTTCAAGCCTACCACGGCAGCATGTTGATGACAGAACCGAAGTATTCCATAATAAATCAATGGAGATGACTGAAGCGATACCATCAACATTGAGTCGTAATTTTAATGAAGATAGAACTAGAGTTTTCCATAATAAATCCATGGAGATGACGGATGTAATAGTTCCTCTGGTACCTGAGATACAGCGACGTAATTTTACCGGAGAGAGGACTGAGGTATTCCATAATAAGTCCATGGAATTGACTCAAGCAGTGCCAGTGTCATTACTCAGTCAATTCCGTCAGTTTGGTGAAGACAGAACAGAAGTTTTTCATAACAAATCCATGGAAATTACTCAGGCAGTGCCTCCAGCATCAGTTCTTGCTCAGTCTCGTCGGTTTGGTGACGACAGGACACAAGTTTTTCATAATACTTCAATGGAAATGACTCAGGCAATACTTCCCGCATCAATTTTACCACAACCACGTCATTTTAGTAATGATAGAACAGAAGTTTTCCAAAATAAGTCCATGGAAATTACGGAGGCTATTCAACCACAGCTGAGTTTATTACCACGTCATTGTGATGAAGAAAAAACTCAAGTTTTTCATAATAATTCAATGGAAATGACTCAAGCAATACTTCCAGCATCAGTTTTACCACAATCACGTCATTTTAGTGAAGACAGAACAGAATTTTTTCAGAATAAGTCTATGGAATTTACTGAAGCGATACCTCCAGTGTCACTAATGACTCGATTACGTCATACTGGTGATAGAACAGAAGTTTTTCATAATAAATCCATGGAAATGACTCAAGCAATACCTCCAGCATCACAAATCATTCAATCACGTCATTTTGGTGATGATAGAACAGAAGTTTTTCATAATAAGTCGATGGAAATGACTCAGACAATACTTCCAGCATCATCACGTCGTTTCGGTGATGATAGAACAGAAGTTTTTCATAATAAATCCATGGAAATGACTCAAATAATACCTCCAGCATCACAAATCATCCAATCACGTAATTTCAGTGATGACAGGACACAAGTTTTTCATAATAAATCAATGGAAATGACTCAAGCGATACTTCCAGCGTCAATTTTACCACAGCCGATTCATTTTGATGAAGAAAAAACTAAAGTCTTCCATAACAAATCAATGGAAATAACTGAAGCAATTAATTCTTTACAAGCTCCACTTACTAATCGGTCAATTCTATCAAAATCAACTGCCCAAGATTTGGAAATAGATCACAATTACTTTATGGAGAACACAGTATCAATAAATCCGTCTTTGAAACGCAACTATCACTGTATCGCAGACACTAAAACTCCAAAGTCGGCAGTTTCTAGTCCGAATGCTAAGAATCCTCGTGACTGCAGACCGCCCGTTGATCGAAAAGCTTCGATGGAAGCTTTGCATCGGATACTGCACCAAGATTTGAATAAAGACAACGATCTGTGCCCATCATTTTTATCCAAGCCGCCGATTGTTTCAAATGAAAACGACAGAGCTGATGATTCCATGGAGATGACCGTAGCGATTCCGTCAATCCGAGCATCAGTTTCTGATGTGAGAGAAAGTCTAGTTATGTCTGATACCGTTGCCGTTGAACCAGATGATTCTTCAAGTTTATCAGCGTCGGATTCGTTTGAAGAAAATCAAGTACCAGGTTCTGAATCTCAAACAGATTCAGTAAATCAGTCGACTGATTCAGTGAATAATGAAAGTTCAAGCGATAGATTTACAGAACTGATGTCTAGAAATGAAGATCAATTTGATTTTGATGGTAGAGTTTCATTGCAAGAGACACCTTCATTTATTTACACCAATGATGCAGATCTTAGTGTCGATCAAGATGTTGATGCTCCTAAAGTGTCTCAATCTCTGAATAATGATTCTGATAATAGCACGCTGGTGGATTCCAGCAACTTGAGTAAAGACTCTAGCGATCTAAGTCAGACAAGTGAACTAGATGAGAGTAATAACAGAGAATCATCAACTGACGATATTTCTAAAGATCTGTTTGGCAATAACATAAATTTGAATTATTCAGACAAAGTTAATTGTGATGCAAGCGAGTCTAGGTTGAAACGAAGTATTTCAGATGAAGATAGCGAAGAAGTTGAAAAGAAAAAATTAATTTTAACGTGCACTAAAGACAATCAAGTAAAAGATAATTCAGCTGAATCTGATGTCCTGTCAAATGATTCGGCGGATAGTCAAGTAAATAGAACGCAAGATGATTCCATGGATGTCAGTCTGGCGGTAAACGAATCTCTGGAGGTATTGGATGATAAGAAAATAAATATTCCGGAGATTGGATACCTAGAGCCGAGTGACATCAACATTCGTCTGCAAAAACTTATTATAAGAGACCAGTTGGTTAACAGAAAATTAAAAGAGACTCAACAGAATATCCAGGAAGCCAAAGCTAAGCTCAAAAAAATACCGAAAAAAATTGAGTGCGTGACCGAAGAAATTGTCGATCAAACTCCGTACCAGTTACTAAAAGTCGGTCTCGAGAATTACGCAAAGAGGAAAGAGTGCGTTTGGAAAATCCATACCATCAATCCGGCTGTTGTCTGCATTGAATTTTACAAGACCAGTTTGATATTCGGGGTCCGGGTGAATGTTGCCGAACCAGAGGAAGAAATAACTAAAATTCGTATCGTGCCTCGTATATGTGACAATGATACCGAGATGCTGAAGCTCACTGATAGGTTGATCTCCAGAAAGATCGACTGTGATCGGTTGATGGAGACTCATAAAAATTACGCAGATATTCCTAAGCTCATTGCTCTTGTTACCGAGCAAGTTGTCTTTGTCTACGATTTTTATGAGGAGTTGAAAAAATTGTACAGGTTTAGCGTGATGGACATTTTTGGAGACATGTAAGTCGATTACTTTGAGTATAAATATATAATAATATTAATAATTTATAAAATTATTCGACTTTTTCAGAATATCCGTAACAGTGAAAACTAGAAAAATGGAGACAATTATAAAACTTAAAATTAATATCGCGTCATTTCCATTAATAAATCCTGATGACATAGAAGTTATTAATATATTAGGATCTGTTATGTAAGTCATTGTAATTATTTATATTTATTTTACGTAATTAAATTTTTTTATTTATTATTTTATAATATTTCAGAGACAAAGATGTGAAAAATTTAATTAAAAATGTAAAACCAACTCCGAAATTACTTACACTGTATATAAATGATGTGAAACAACTTTTAGAATTACTTGCAATTGCTAATTCAAAGATTTGAATGTAATTATAATTATATATATATTTTTATAAAGTTTTTATACAAATTAAATTATATTATATGTAAAAAATATTATTAAAATTCGTGCAATAGAGCACAGAGTATTAAAAAAAAATAATTAAATTGAATTAAATAAAACTACAGTCCACTGCTTTGCCAACTGAGCTATCGAAGAAATTCTAATTTGAATAATAATCTATTTATTATTCAATAAAATTATTTATTGAGTAAATTCTTTCTAAATAACAATAAAAAAAAACGTGGGAATGGAATGGAATTGTCTAGTTGATCATGAATTCAGCAAAACTGGATGTTGAGTGATTCTATGAGAATTGAAATAAAATAAAATAAATTAAAAAAAAAAAAAACGAGTACTCTTGGTAAGGTATTGAGTTTAAGTAACAAAGTATTAGTATGTGTGGATCAAGATAGACAAGTCTAGTCAGCTAATAGCCGGTTTGATTAAACGTTTTTGCGATAACTTAGCGTTTGATCTCTTAGCATCTGGAGTTGATGTACTCAGTATGGCATGGGCTCTGTACATTTATGTTTCGCGGACATCCTTATCCTTATTGTGAGCAAGCTAACAGTTATCTTCCATTTCTGTGAATAGAACGACTCTCAAGACCGGGCTTTAAACTTGTTCCGTCTTCACATTTTATTATTTGTTTAATGTTTTTATTTCATCTTTAAAGAAATTTATTGTAAGAATAATTTTTATGCAATAGCTCAGTGTAGGAATAAAAATTAGCAGCAAAATTATATTGTTTCTCGTTACCTAACTTTGAAAGTCAGTTTTCCGTATATTTAAAATTTGAAATATTTGGAACTGATAAATTCAAACGATTACCGGGACATGTTTGATAATTAAACTAAAGAGTAAAACAAATTATTTAGATGGTTTATTTATAAAAATATTGTCAAATGACACAGACTTTCTTTTAAGTAGCCAATAAAAGTTGCGTGGGTGTACTGGGCCCGGTTTTATATTTCGTAACGGCGCGCGAGCAAGGAAACATCAACAATATTTAAATATCTTAAATATAAATCTTGTTAATTTTTCCACAGTACAACTATCAATATCTTTAATTTTATAAAAATATATAAATACGAGTTGGTACTGTAATAAAATAAAAAATGTTTTTTTTTTAAGTGTGAAATTAATGCCTGTCTATAAGCCAATAAACTCAGTAATCGGATTAAGATAAGATTAAATTCTAAATAGGAAGAGAGGAACCATCAATTCAAAGTCTGAATGGTTAAATATATCCATTTTGTTGCTAAAAAACAAATACATATATATTTATAGATAAAAAAAAATGACTATTTGAGATCTTAATCGGGTGAAAAAATTCAGGTTCCAGTTGTACTGAAAGAACTGTCCTTTCACTACGCCCGATCTTTATCGCGTCCGAATTTAATCGGGTGGGAGTCGAGTAGAGGGGAGGCGTTAGCGTATTCAAACTTTCATTCACTCTTTTTATAAATTTTTATTATTTTTTTCGGTCCTCTTACTCCTTATACTGAATAAGAGTTCAGTTATCACCGAGTCGTTTCATTCATTATTATATTCTTGATCTCCCACGTATGCTAAAGGATTATCCAGTCAACGAGTACAGGCTCCGGTGCAATATACATTAAAATAATTGTGACGAGTGTCACGCTTGTAAGCTTGCCCATGTTCATACATTTTGCTTTTATCTTCAAAAATAAACGTTTAGTTCCGATAATTTTTAACGTCTGTTCTTCTGAAATTTAGTCAGTTTTTTATCGATACCCGGTTGCCTGCAGGATCAAATACTTCGGTTCATAAAATATATATATTTATAAATAATTTTGTTCCAGTCTAATAAATATTTATGTAATTACGAAACAAATAGTGTGTAATTTAATAACTTGGAGGGAAAATGTGGGCGAAGGATTTCTTGTAATTTCAACCTCCAGATAAATTTTTCTTTAAAAGTCGTCACCACTAAATTGCCTGGATTATTTAATCCAGCAAATGTTTTTATTATTATTTTTATCAAACCAATAAATTAATACTGATGAGTAAAATTAAAGGAAATAAGTGTGTACATTCCCACGATTAAAAATGCTTAATGTACTTGTAGGAAGACACTGAAGAGTAGGAACGGTTAGCGAGGAGGCAGTCGAGATACGAGCTGAGATTTCGTGGGACTGTATATAATAATACATAATAATAATAAATGTAAATGTGAGTGTAAGTGTAAAGTCAAATATATATATATGAAGGCACACCTGGATGCGTGTATTGCGTATAGAGAGTTTGTAAGAGAGTCTGGAGAGCAAGTGGGCGTAAGGGCCGGAGAGAACGTCCACGTCTTTGCCCGGTGGGTTCCATACATGGCTATGCTATGTGGAAACGGGCAACTCTGAACGAGCACGACGACGTGGGACACTTGGACAGAGACAGTACCATATTTCTGCATCAAGGTGGGGTAAAGGACACACACACACTCTGTTATGTGGCTGGCTGGGATCGAATCCACTACGAGGAGGTGGACATATGCGGAGGCGAGTTAAGAAGTAAGACGAGAGTTAAGAGTAGAAAAAGATACTCCTATATCTCTCTCAAAGACTCAAAGACTCCTTGGTCTTGGTAGGGGTCCTCCAACGATCCGTACACACGTTTAGTTACGTTTCACCTTTCTTTCGTTATCCGTTATCCATTTCTCGGCTCACTTAATTTATCAATATCTTAATTACTATCTCAACTATTCGCTATTAACTTCAATTCCTTATCTAATCATTTACTTTTAATTGTCATTCTAATACTGGTGATTATTCATTTTATTTTGTGTTCCTTAGAAAAAATAAATAAATAAATGTGATTATTTGTAATTTGAATTTTTTATTTAAAAAGTGCAGTCTTTGGAGCTGAGATTTGAATTTTTTCAAGAGCTCGCGCTAGTGAGTTTTGTGATAAAAAATTAAATGGTTGAAAAATGTTTAGTAAAAGAGGGAAGTTTAGACGAGGGTGTTATGATTCACGGTGAAGAGGTTTGATAAAATAAAAAAAAGCTGAGGAAGATTGAGGATAAGAAGAAAAGGGTGAAGGAAGAAGTTGTTGAAGAAGAAATAGTCGTGTGTACACGCGACAAACGTGTGTAGAGGTAAGGGTTTGATCAAGGGAATGTTTACTTATAAGTTGTATCAACTTAAAAACTTGCTTGTGGATGCTGGACTAATATAGTAACTGGTCTGGCATTGTATCAGGGGTTAAATCTTGTTGCGCTATTGAAGGTCTTGATTACTAAAATGGCTCGATCGTCTTTTTATCACAAAAACCAATCGATTCAAAAAATTAATACAATTTTTTATTTATTTTTTGACCTTACTTTCAAATTTTTTGAATTGCTTTACAACTTGCGTGGGATCATGATTAATTAATTCACTTAAAATTTCTTCACATTTTAACGGACGTGATTTTAGATTTAGTCTGCGTTTAACATTTAAAATATTTTCTAAAACTTCTTTTACGGCACCCAGTGGATATCCGACTGTTACTCGTGCCAGCGACGAAATATCGAGATTTTTATCTAACCCGTGATATTTTGATATAATTTTCTGATAAAACATAAACAGAGAATTGTAGTCCGTAGGCGGTATTATTATAAATTTTTTGTAGAATTTATAGAAAGGTTTTTTTGATTTCCATGGCTCGTGCGCTATTCCCAATACGAGAATCTGTAAATAAAATTTTTAAATATTTGAATTCAAAACTTTTCCCGGTAAAAACTAAAGAAGCCGCGTAATTTATTTAAAAGGAAATGAAACAGGTCGTGGTTAATTAGGCTCAGAAAGACAACACTTTGAGAGTAATTGTTGATAAAAAGTATTCAATTTAAGATTGCATATGTCCAAGGCCGCCCGCAGCGAACCGACAGGTTATCGACGCCATAAACGCGCGTGGGAAGTGAAGAATCGAGACAAGTTTTCGAAGACTATCTCTATTCACGGGGATGCAAAAATGAATAAAAGAAGATATAATAATAAATAAACATATATATATATTTATATAAATATAAGAAAAAAAAAAGCAAATTATTTAAAAACTCGTGTGCCCACGATCATACGATTAAACGCGCGCTTAATGCTTACATTATGACATTGTATAATTAATAAATATGTTAACAAGTTTTACATAAATTCAATTGAATTATTTATTTAGCAATAAATCACACTCGAATTCCCAGCTGGCGATTAATGTTATAAACTATTATATTTTTAACAACTTTATTAAGCAAATACTGATTACGATCTAAGTATAAGTTATAATGATAATAAATTAATAATAATAATATTTTATTAGTAGTTACCTGATCCCCGGGGCTTATAGACTTTATTATTTTAGGTAGCAATCGTGCGAGCCTTTTAGGTTTTGTATCTTTTTCAACCGGTGGCACTTTCTTCCACCAGGGCTTATCGCCACCATCGATCAAAATAATTACAGCTGATGGATAGAATCTCGCCACAGCTATTACCATTTTTATTAATTTTTTTTCTGTCACCTTTTCTCGGTAATTGGCTAAATTACTAGGTGTTAAGTCTATCAAAGTAGCGCCGGCTTCAGTACAGATTATATTAGCGAGTAAATTTTTTCCTGATCTCGGTAAGCCGGCGATGCAAATTGATTTAGTTAACGGCGCTAGTTTATGGACTTGTTTTGATCGCAACGGAAGAATGCAGTAATCGATAACCGCTTGTTTTACGTTACCTAGACTATTTTTTAGCTTCGATTCTCCGTAAGAAATGTCGCTGACCCATTCATCTAATCTAACATTTTCATACTTTTTTATTATATTTGTTTGAACCAATTCATCAAACATTTCTTGAACTTTATTAACATCCGGCAGTTTTGATTTCTTTCGTTTTTTACGCTTGCCTTTGGCTTTGGGAATTTTGAACTTGACTTTATCGTCTTTGTGATCTTTGATCAATGCTTTGTTAAGACGCTTCAGTTCAAGTCTCATTGAATCATCAACAATTTCACGGGTTTCCAATTTAACTTCATGATAAATATCACCCATCAAATCGTCTTGTAACTCCCAGTCATATGAATACTGTCGATTTAACTCAACTAAAGTGTCAAGAACTTTTGACTTCGGCATTACCCAATCTCCGGACTCTATCTTATCATTTCTTTCCTGTGGACTCAAAAATTCTTGCGGACTTGGAACCTGCTCGGTAGCAATCAAAACCGATCCTCCATCAGAAGCCGGAGGAAAAATTCCAAAATGGCCTACTTGATTGTACCAAAGCCGAAACCATTCACGAATTTCGTCAGTAATGTCTTCCATAAGTTCAGGGCTTTTTTTTTCGAAAACTCGAGACTTTTGTTCATTTTTCCTCATCTCAAAATCAACTAACGCCCGCGATCGTAAGTCTTGCCGTCGTTTTATATTGTCCTCATCCTTTTTCAGAACTTGGCCATCTCTGGAACTGGAAGTCATTCCCAATAATTCTTCCAACCGATTCACTCGCTCTCGTAAAAGTTTCCGGGTATAAAAGCCTCGCCATAATTTTTGAATAGTCACCACAGCTTTGTTAATTTTTTTTTCATTTTCTTTTTCTTTCTCGAGCGAAATTTCTCCTGACATCAATTTTTCATTATATTCCTTTTGTTTTTGGACTTAAAAAATATTTATTAAATTAATTTCCTGCATATAATAATTAGTACAAAAATTTTTCTTACCCCTGATAGCGATTTTTCTACCGACTCTAGCTCTTTCGTGACTCTGTATCATCAAAACAGATTTTTTAAATGCTTGCTCATCAATTTCATCTGAAAAATTTCATTTTTAAAGACGAGAGTTATAAAAACTTAGTTACGAGTATCGGAGACATTAATTATTCAATACGTTTTTTATGCTGCCACAATTGATTATTGGCTGACATGCTTGGCGATAATATTTCAATATCATTTGGCGTCCATTTACTTTTAATTAGCAGGTCATCTGGGCACCTGCACATTAAATATGTTCATGCCCACAATCTTACCTCAATAATTATTTTTTACTGCCCGCGAGCATTTAAAAATAATTATTCCACTTTAACCCACTCATATTCTGAGCAATTCAGTTTCACAATTTCTCTCTTGTACTCAAGCATCCGGCCGATCGAGCACCCGACAAATTTCTCAATGATTTCTCTCTTTTGGCTCTGGATTGTTTGCTCATAACACAACAGCAGAGTCTTTGTAACTTTACGATATCTAATTTTATAAAAAAATTTATAATCATTTATTTAAAACCAATAGATCGTTTTATTACTTCAAATAAATCGGCATTAATTTTTTTAACGCAGCTTCTTCAGTCAGTTCGTTTTCTTGGACCGCAATATCTTGGGCCACTAATTTTGATATTTCTTTTTTCGCTTCCAACCAGAGGTCATCATAAAATTTATCAGACATAATAAATAATTTAAAATATTTACCATAAAAATAAAACGTAAGGTTATAAAAGTATTGAATGAAGTTCGTTCCCGACAAATAAGACAGGACGTTAAATTTTTCATTGGCATTTTAACACATGGCTGAAAATGTTTGATTGATTTATCGCGATTGAGGTTCTTCTAGAGTTAAATAAAATCCTCATGTTATTCTTTCTTTACGGTTGGCATTCTCACGTCAACGCGAGAATTTCACGGGCTTAAAAGAGCCAACACTAAAAAGAACAAAGACCAGATCCAGAGTAAGACAAATGGTCGCAAGATTCGATTATTTCGTTCGTGATAATTGTTTCATAACATAAAACTTTTTTGTTACAGGATGCCGAATACTGTTTTAATATTTATACTGACAGCAGTATATATTTTAAACACCAAAGCACAAAATGTGACTATTGCAGCAGTAGCAAATATAACTTTGGCCTCGATAGAACCTACAGGCGTAACTTCAACTTCTTTTGATCCTGAGCAATCTCATGACTCGACAACAGAATCATCAACTGTACCATCGGAAGAAATTTCGCATAACAATGCTTCTGTTCAAACTGAAGTCATTCAAAAATTTGATACTCCCTGGGAGTGTCCGAATTTTACTAAAAAAAATGTCGAGTGTTCTTGTGACTTTCCTCATACTTTAAGATGTACTGGAGATCGTACGGCATTGCAGGTTAATATTCCTATCAAAAAAATCCTATATGTACCATAAAACCCTACATGGGTTCTTTAAATAGGGATTTAATAAACATTTATGTTGATTAATAGATTGTTAAGGTAAAGTGAATCCTCAATAATAAGATGATAAATTATTTTAGACAATAAATCAGCACTTAAAAAGCAGCCGCGAAGGAGCAATATCACTGTTAGACTTAACAGTCACGGGGATTTCAACGCTTCCGGCAAAATTTTTAGAAGACGTTGCTCTTCACGGTCTCGTAATATCTACCGGTGAATTACGACGTGTCAATGACAATGCGTTCACTGGTTTAGTGAGACCACTACAGGCACTTGGGTTGCCCAACAATCTTTTGGAGTCGGTTCCCACTTCGGCTTTGGCCCAACTTAATGGTCTAGACAGGCTAGATTTATCGCAAAATAAATTACATACGTTGGAAGCCAATTCTTTAAAAGTAAGTAAATATTTTACCAGCACAAATTACTCGTAAATAAATAAATAAATAAATATAATTTATCATTACTATGTTTTTTCTTCATCAATCTTCGACTTGATTGTTTTTTATTTTTTTTTTGAGTTTACATTATCATTCGATCAAGATTCCCCATGATCCCTTTTTTATTCCCATAACATAATAAAAGTCTCGTCTGTCAATCAACCTTGTACTCCCAGAAGATATTAATTCAGCTCAACAAGCTTAAATGATATAAGTTTTAAGAGGCATTAGCATTGATTCCCACAATTAAATCATTTGATTTAAAATATACTCTGGTTTTTTATTTATATACCCGTATATTATATTTATTTCAGAGTCTCGCTAGTCTGACGTACCTGGATCTTAGCGACAATTTATTATCCCAATTGTCTCCGCAAGCATTTGGGCCATTGAAGCAACTGAGGTCGTTAAAAATGCGCGGCAATCGATTAAGCGTTTCAGCATTATCTGCACTACGTGGATTGAAAAATCTTGAAGAACTGGATCTATCTAGTAACTTACTTATTGGTCCTCTGGGACCCAATTTACTGCCATCAATGCCCAAATTGAGATTCCTAACTCTCTCGGAGAATGAACTTATTAATGTCGAGCAGGGCGCACTTGCCGGTCTTAAAAATTTAACATATCTCAGTTTAAGCCACAATCAAGTAAGTTTTTTAAACCCGTAATAACTTAATACAGGACAATAGCCAGCCATTTAATGAATTTATTTACAGATTGACGTCCTCGAGGATCATTCTTTCAAATATTTATCAACGTTGACTCGGTTGGACCTCGCGAGCAATCGAATCGTAGCAGTTTCTAGCGCCTCGTTGGCTCACTTGGAAAATTTAGTGACTTTGGATCTCACTCACAATTTTCTACGTTCTCTGACAGCTGATCTGGTGGTTCCATTAACAAGCCTACAAGATTTGCGCCTGGACGATAATGACATCACTATGGTATCCAGCGAAGTTCCGACATCGAAATTGAAATTAAAGCGGCTGTCTCTTGCCGACAATCCGCTTAATTGTGACTGTACGCTTCTGGATTTCGCGAACTGGCTAAGCAACTCACCGTTGGATGAAGAAGAAAAAAATTCAGCTGTTTGCGCGACACCCCCAGCTCTAGAAAATGGGATTCTGACCCAGGTATCACCGGGCAGTTTGCTCTGTGGCGATCCCACACCACCAATAATGACCAAAGTACCATTAGCACGCGACCAATTGACTCTCAAAGAGTTCCACTATGACAAATCTGGAGTTAATATTCTATGGAACGTGGAGCCTTGCAGCGAAAGCTATACCTGCGACAGTTTGATTGTCTACGAAGCCACCGGGAACTCAGAAGTTGAAATAGAATCCAAGACACTCCATTGCGATTCCCGGTTTATGGCGAATCCTTGCACGCTTCCTGTAACAATTCCTACGTCAGTGAATCTTCAAGTAGGCCGAAAGTACAGGTACTGCATAGTTCTCCTCGTACCGTCGGAACAAGGCAATTTATCACTAGGTCTAGGGTGCAGTGACATAATTCCTCTTGAAGAAACACCAAAATGGACCAATCAAGACGCACAGAATATTGCTCCCAGCCCTCCGACAACTTTTCCAAGCACCACAGTCCCATCAATCCGACAAGATTCCCACAGAATTACCGGCGTTCATGTAAATGTGTCGGAACAAGGATTTCTTCACGTCGACATCAGTCTATCGTCAATAGAATCCTCAAACTCAGCGTGTGAATTATTTGTCGTCGTCTTTGCAGGCGAAGCTGCTCTCCATCGAAAAAAGTTGAACTGCACTCTAGCTTACGCAGAAATGACCGGACTTATCCCCGGCAGATACAAAGTTTGCGCAAGTTTGAATAATTATGATGAAGGCCACGAGAATGATAGCGGGAGCTCTAGATGTGTTGAAGTGCAGGCATTCAAACAAAACATTGACTTGATTATTTTAATTGCCGTTGTAGTGTCGTGCGCGTTATTTGTAACGATCATCATGTTTATTCGTAATTTAGTTAAAAAAATAAAAACTCCGCAAATACAGACCCAGTGTTTTTTACCCGCGCAAGAACTTGAAATCACTCATAAAGCGCATTACATTAAATTACTGGCTACGACAAAAGTCTGATTGGAATTTGTTCAATTGATATTTTATTTCGATCGTGTAAATAATTATATTTTTTTATATTTAATTGATTTTAATATTAAAATTATATTTAAGTGTTGAAATGTATATTAATGATGTTATTTAGTGCCTGATAACCCTTATATATTTTTTGAATATATATTTTGTAAATACTTCGTATGTATGTATTAACTGAGATTATTTTTTAAAATTAAATAAAACAAATAAATGTAAATAAAAATAAATATTTTAAAAAGAGTTACCTTGCTATCACTAAATTATTAATCCACGCATAAGGGTATTTTAATGTAAAATGTAAAAAAAAAAAAAAAAAAACGATAAAAACGAAGGATTTATAGTTTCGTAGCTCCAATTAATGTTCTCCGACCGGCAATAACTCAATGTTTTCCCAATACGATAACAATAATTGGACCAAAGACTTGTAGGCACCCAAATAAGGACGGCTTCTTTCGCTATATTGACATTTATGAAATTTAGTAGCTTGTTCACGTCATTTTTAGCAATTACTTATGACAAACTTGAAAATAATCGATCATTTTTATGTGCGATGATGTAGAAACCGTGTTTAGATTAGGAATAAAGTTAATCCTGGAGAATTTGATTTGGTGACTCTGCAAAAAGTTAGTGAGAATAAACAAAAAAAAGTATGTATGAGAATATATTTTTTTTTTGGGCATTTTTGGGTTTCTTTTTCTAAAGAAAAATCATACGGATAAATAAACTTTAGCATTGAGCTGATTAATTCCTAACAGAATAAAAGTCACGGGACACTCAGGATAAAAATACGTAAACAGTGTCATGTGACCGCATCTGCTGTATTTGCTCGACGTCCATTCCTCAAAAAATAAAATTTTTTTAAAGACTTTTTTGGGTTCTCCCTACTAGAGGAAGTCCTAATGAACGAAAAACGTTTATGTTGTGATGGGTTATTCCCAACAGGAGCAAAGTTGCGGGCTACTCTTTATAGAAAGTCATCCTCACCCATCCTCACCCATCCTCACCAACTCATCATATGAGTCTAAACTCGAAAAATAAATTATTCCCAGGAATTTTTTGGGTTTCCTACTAGATGGCATCATAATGAACGAAAAACGTTTATGTTGTGATG
This sequence comes from Microplitis manilae, assembly GCA_030273425.1. Lineage (NCBI taxonomy): Eukaryota > Metazoa > Arthropoda > Insecta > Hymenoptera > Braconidae > Microplitis > Microplitis manilae. The sequence goes on along the minus strand of CP092724.1, from coordinate 2,634,856 downwards.
GGTTATTCCTAACAGGAGCAAAGTTGCGGGCTACTCTTTATCGAAAGTCATCCTCACCCATCCTCACCAACCCATCATATGAGTCTAAACTCGAAAAATAAATTATTCCCAGGATGTTTCATGGCTTTTCCTACTAGAGGACATCATGATGAACAAAAAACGTTTATGTTGTGATGGGTTATTCCCAACAGGAGCAAAGTTGCGGGCTACTCTTTATAGAAAGTCATCCTCACCCATCCTCACCAACTCATCATATGAGTCTAAACTCGAAAAATAAATTATTCCCAGGATTTTTTTGGGTTTTCCTACTAGATGGCATCATAATGAACGAAAAACGTTTATGTTGTGATGGGTTATTCCCAACAGGAGCAAAGTTGCGGGCTACTCTTTATAGAAAGTCATCCTCACCCATCCTCACCAACCCATCATATGAGTCTAAACTCGAAAAATAAATTATTCCCAGGACTTTTTATGGCTTTTCTTACTAGATGGCATTATAATGAACAAAAAACGTTAATGATATGATGAGTTATTTCCAATAGGAGCAAAGTTAGGGGCTACTTTTCGTAGAAAGTCATCTCCACCCATGTCTACCCATCTTAATTTATCCTAATACGGTCTTAACTCAAAAAATAAATTATTCCCAAGACTTCTTTGGGAATTTTCTACTAGAGGACATCCTAATGAACAAAGAACTTTAATTTTGTGATGGGCTATCCCGAACAGGAGCAAAGTTACGGTCATTCTTCGTAGATAGAAATATTTTCAACAGCAACATATTTATGGGCTACTAATCATTAAAATATATGGCCCGACTTATGCTAATTTTTTACGGTCATGAAGTTAATTATGCTGGATTACATTTAAAATTATATTGAAATTGACCAGTACGTTTGACGGTTATTAAGCACCTCTTCGTTCGTTATTAATCTTTTTCCTTACTTTTTTTCTTTTCCCACAGCTACTTCATATGCATGACGCTCCATTCAAAATCGTGTTAAATCAATACTCGTAATTTATTTTCTTTAGGTTAATTACATCAGTATTTTATTCTCAATTCTCATAATTGCAAAGCTTGTTGATTTATGTCTAATCTCTTTATCAATATAAATATCTACTTAATCACTCGGTAAACTCCCAAACAATGCAATTACGTAAAAACAAAGATATTATTACCCAATCTACATCAAAAATTGCTTTTATATAGTGAGCTTATAAATGTCATGATTATATTTTATTGAGGCGTGTCTATCAATATTTGCTACTTAATATCATAAGCCATCGCGAAGTTTATAAAAATATATCTAGATCACAAGATTATTCAAAACTGTGTCTTAATACAATAAACACTCCAGTCATATATAAGAATGAAAATATGTTTTGTACTCATTCATCAGTTTTTTTTACTTAAATTTCAAAAATAAATAAGTTATGTTTACAAAAAGTATTATTAGTGTTCTAACTTTAGCGCTAGTCTTCGCATCATTTCAAGGTAACGTTTTCTTCCGTCTTGTCGATATCTTATTTTTCGATAATTATTTCTTTTACTGCAGATGTCTACGGAAAAACACCCAATAAAATCACCGGTGGTGTACGAGCATTTCTCTATGAATTTCCATCGATAGTATCAATACGTTTTTACGGACAACAGCTTTGCGCAGGAGTATTCATAACAACAAAACACGTACTAACAGCCGCGCATTGCCTGGCAGAAGACAACTATTTTCAAACTGGCGTCGATTTGTACCCGGCTTCCGAAATAACGGTAGGCTCAGGGAGCGATAATTGCTACTTTCCGAAAATGATCCATAAAATAAAGGGTTTTAGAATCCATCCTCGGTATTTGGGAGCATATAACAGAAATATCAATGACATTGCCATCATAACGGTAATTATGGTATATTGTTGATTAAGTTGCATCTAAGAAATTTATTTATCGATTTTTACACTATTCCATAGTTGGAAAAGCCTATCACTCCTAATCCATTACAACAAATTATAAGACTACCAAGCGGGCCTTCTGGCGTTGGTCTACAGTCTGCAATCGCTGGATGGGGGACTTCGTATGAAGGCGAAGGAAAACTATCTGAATTACTGAAGAAAGCTTTTGTTAAGACAATAAGTAATGCTGAATGTCAACGCCGTAACCATGTTTTTATATATAGCGGACAACTTTGTGCTTCACAAAATTACGGTGTTGGTTTTTGTGACGTAAGTTTATTTATTGTTTTTTTACATACCCCAATAGTCACTTAGTTTACTTAAACTTGGAATTCAGTTTCCCATTTTCGGATGGCTAAATTCCCGAAACAGTTGAAAAGATTTCCCTTCAACTTTCTGCGATCTCGTCAATGACCTAGAAGCTGATAAGGGGCCGGAAACACGTTAGGTGACCGGGTAATGATCCTTGATCGGCTACTAGGTCGCTGTCCTTATATCTCGTAGGTCAAGAAACTCGACCCATTCCTACACGGAGAAAAAAATCTGATAATATTTTTTATTTTTCAAATAAAAATTACTATGTCGCCGAGGCAAACTAGAAACGGTCCAATAATATCGAAATTTTCCTTTAAATAAGTAAAAATTATAATCGCTTAATCCTATAAATTACTAAATTATAAGTAAAATTACTATGAGTTTTAGAGTACAAAACACAAGCATTCAATAAAATTTACTATTTGATTTAGTAAAAAATCTATTTTAGAATAAAACTTTCACTGAGACAGCTATTAAATTTTTACTAATCCAGATTGTAAAATTTGTCTCCTTGAGTGTAATAATAAATTTTTTTTTTTTTCCCGACGAGATATATATATATATACATTATGTATTGTTGGAATGTATTCTGAATATTTATTTATGGATATATCTCAACTGTCATCTTAAAATTCGCCATCTTTTTTTTTTAACCACGATGGGATTCGGACCTACGCCTTGCGAATAATCCAGTTCAAATGCTAGCACGCTAACCACTCGGCTACAAGTACCTTTTGAATCTCTCAAAGTATATGCCAAATATAAATAAAATACAACGAACTCGAGATTATATCTCACGTATTAAAAGTTACAATCTCAAATAGTAATTTTTACCCGCTAAGTGGCGATTCACATTACCGATATTTTAAAAACTACAATACCTCAAGAAAATTTTACTTGATATTATAAATTTTAGAATACTCTAATTCTTTTTACAATGTTTTCAGTAATAGTTTTAAAATGTTATGAAGTAAAATTAATAATCTTACAAATTATACTAATCGGCATACAAATGAATAAATTTTGCGAAACTCATATAAATATAACTTGAGTAATGTGTGAGTTTTCTGTTGTTTCTAAATAAAAATCACTATCTACTCTATTCTAATATTTTCTATTTTATCTACTGAATTTTACAGAATAGATAAAAATAAATATAAGTTTTACAGTAATTTATTGTTAATAAATTGTAATATTTAACTTCTACGCTTACAAATCTTTTTAACTCAGAATTGTAATATTATCAAAGAGATTTTTGAATATTGTTACTTCCAGAATGATCGTTGTGAAATAATTATAGATTGTTACCATTCTTTGTTCAATTTTTACTAATCTGCATTATAATTTTTACAAATCGTAAAATTTACGATACTGATTGTAAGAATCAATAAAAAAAATGTAACTTTCCATTATTAATAGTAATTTTTGGTTTGGATTGTAAATTTCTCTTCGGAAAGTAATTTTCATTTGACAATTATAAATATCATCTAATTTTGAGCTTCGTTTTTTTCCGTGTAGATTTTCTTCAGATTTAAACTATTTAAAGCAAATTTATTTCAATAGGGTGACAGTGGAGGTCCTCTGGTACACAGAGGAGAAGTGATTGGTATCATGTCAATGTCATTTAATTGCGGTAAAGGGACTCCAGATCTTTACACCCGGGTTCACTCATACTTACCATGGATAAAAGCAAATATCCAGTAAAAATATGTAACACGGTTTTAATACTTAATTCTACTGTATTATATAAATATATATTTTTATTATAAACAAATATTTGATTCCTGTTTTACAATATAATTTATTGTTACTTTGCTCATATTCACTCTGACATTGTTTTTAATTTATTATTTCTTTGAGAATGAATAAATTATATTTATAGGTTATCGGTGAGTAAACATGAATTACTCACTCGAAATTAACGTTATTGACTATGTATGATTTATGCTACTAATAATAATTATTTAAAATAATTGATATTGTTGATTCTCTCATCTATTAATCCCAAGATAAACTTAAAAATATTTTTGATTTATTTTTAGAGCTTTGCATTGTTAGTTATGAGAAGCTATTCATCAAAGACAATCCATTGAACTTAAATAATTGATGTAATTTAAACAATGTAATTTATGGAAACTTGTCTATCCTGAAATAAAAAATAATTTATATTTAAAAAACTGATAAGGAAACTTATAATAACCAGCTTCGAAAAAAACTAAATCATTGTCTTTAGATATTTTAAATAAATTCAAAAAATGTCCTTCAAAATTACTTGTTTTATATTTACAATTGGTCTCGCGATTCTAACTACAGGTCAGTATTCAAAATTAATCTTCGAAAAACTGCATTCTAAACTAAAAAAATGGTTTTTGCCAGAAATATTTTGCAAACCGCCAAGAAAAATAGTTAACGGTTCAAATGCTGCTATAACTGAGTACCCAGCAATGGCTTCTATTCAATATTACAATAGCCATTGGTGTGGCGGAGTTTTTGTAACGAGACGTCATATTTTGACAGCGGCCCATTGCTTGGCTATTGTTAATTCTAAAACAAATAGAGTGGAATTGCACAATAAAGATAACATGTCAGTAAAGTCAGGAAGTAGTAATTGGCGATATCCTAGATACGTGCATACTATCAAGAAATTCGTTATTCATCCAGAATACACAGGAACTCCACCGAAAAACTCATATGACATTGGCATCGTGATTTTGACCAATTATATTTTTCTTGACGCAACACAAAATATTATTAGATTACCGTTTTCGTATACTATGGGTGGCTCGCGTGGAACTGTACTCGGATGGGGATATTTGAAAGAGAAAGCAGGTTCGGTTACAGATCGATTGCAGAAAGCTTCTGTTACTACTTTGAGTCATGAAGAATGCTTGCGTAGAGCACCTACGCCTATTGAGCGATCTCATTTGTGCGGGATTTCCAGCAAAGGAACAGGCTTTTGCGATGTATTTGTGAACCTCTCGCTATGATTTTTTTATTGGTGATGATAAATAATAAATTAATTAATTTAATTTAATTACAGGGTGACAGTGGCGGCCCTTTGATTAGTAATGGACAAGTAATTGGCGTAGTTTCGATGGGTTGGGAATGCGGTTCAGGACTACCGGATATTTATACCCGCGTTCATTCATATTACTCCTGGATCTATAGCGTAATTTATTGAAAAGATTTTAAAAATTACCTACAGTTTCAAATGTTGACCAACAAGCTTTTGTTTGATAAAATATTTTAGCTTTAATTGTAAAAAATACTTAATTTAAGTAATAAATAATTGATAATATAATTTTTGTTCTTTACAATTTGATTTATTGTCATTGATAATAATTTAATTATTTATATGACCGTGAATACCTGTGATTTATATTATTTTTAATTTTAATGCCCTATTAATTATTACATACTCGTGTTTAAATTATTTGTTGATGATTCATTGTTAGCGTTCTAAATTTGATAAGAATAATTATAAAAACCAGCGGTGACAAAATTTTTCATTCATTACAGCATCCATTTATAAGTTAATTGTAACGCAATCTATCATGACTCCATTAAAATTTATTTATTTTCCTTTCGTTATTGGAATAATTCTGATACCTGACGGTAAGTAATACATATTTTTATTTTTAAATATTTTGATTAGTTAATTTTTGAATTTTTTCTGGGCAGAAATTTATGGAAAACAGCCTAATAAAATAGTTAATGGTACCGATGCAGCGATAACTGAATTCCCCGGAATGGTTTCTATCCAAAATTGGGGTTATCATTTTTGCGGCGGCGTTTTAATAACAAAACGTCACGTTTTGACGGCAGCGCATTGTTTGACAAATGTTGATGGCACATCGAAATTAGTGCGATTGCTAGACAAAGATGCATTTACAATAGCAACTGGAAGTAGTAATTGTCAAAAACCCGAGCATGTTTACAATATAGAAAGATTTGATATTCATCCACACTACGTCGTACGACCACCTCAAGTTTATAATGACATTGGTATCATAACAGTAAGTAATGATGAATCATTGATGCTCATAATTGCACAGAAAAATGATTTCTTGGAACAAGTAAAAATTTTTTTCCGTGTGCTTTTCGAAAACGTTTGTCTTGTTAAATATGTCCTTGACTCGACAACTTTTTTTTCTGCACTGAGAAAATTAAATGATTGGAGTTATCATCAAGTGGTGGTAAAATTTTTACTATCAATCTGATAGTAATGAATTTCATCTAGATGATTGTGTAAATCATCTAGTTTGTAATGGTTACCATCTGGATGATAAGTATTACGATCATGGATGTTAACTCGAGTTAATTAGGATTATTATCCTAAATAGTTATATTTATAATTTCTGATGGTAACTGATACTATCAGAAATTATAATAGTTACCATCAAAGATAATTAGAATAACAATTAATTCGATTATAATGAAACCATCATTTTACAAGGGTAAAAAAATACTAAATGCTAATAGGGGAGCCTGGGGCACGAAGGACCCTTTCAAAAATTAAGTAAAAAAGTTTTATTTTCATTTTCCGTCAAGATATGACCTCTATATTGTTGTTATCATATTTTTAGGCCAATATGTGATATGTGGGGTAAAATGGATCACTCTAAAATAAATTTTTTTTTTTCGTTTTCCGTCAAATTCTGACCTCTATAATGTTTCTATTATATTTTAGGTCAATATGTGATATGTGGTGCAAAATGAACCTCTCGAAAAACAAAATTGTAACGAAAAAATTATTTTTTTTTCTATTTTCCGCCTAGTTAATTTTTTCGTTACAATTTTTTTTGAGTGGCCCATTTTGCCCCACCCCTCCGCCTCAAACACTTTTCACGTTAAAAATTTTGGGCGGCCCATTTTGCCCCCAAATATTTCGAGGCATCCCAAATTTCAGGGGGCCCATTTTGCCCTCCCTTCCCCTACTTTAAATTTATTGAATTTTCGATCAATTTTTTCATAATAATAATTACCATCCCTGATAGTAACTGTAATCATCCTGTAGTAACTGTAATCATTCTGATGGTAACTGTTATCATCCAACGATTGTTGATCCTATTAACAAAAATTATAACTCAAACTATCTTTGCATTTAAAATCGTTCTTATCATCCTAGATGATTGGGGCTAAAAATTTAGGATAATAAACACAATCATTTAATTTTCTCAGTGTGTAGTATTAATAACCCTAATTAACTCTAAGGGTTAACCTTAATTAACAATGAATAAATTTCAGCTGACAGAAGAAATTATTGATGATGAAAAACAACGACCTATGAGATTATCAACTTCGTACTGTGGTGCTGGTCAGTTTGCCACAGTAGTTGGATGGGGATATTTACATGATGGAGGCGGCACCACAGCAAAATTACAAAAGGCTCCTGTAATTACTTTAAGTAACCCAGAATGCATACAAAGACTTCCTTACCCGATTGGAAAACACCAAGTTTGTGGATTTTATAAAGACGGAGTAGGTTTTTGTGATGTAAGTATTTGTCTTATTAGTAATTATGATAAATTTTGTTTAGTAAGAATAATTAAGTGATTTACTTACTTTACTTGATAACAGGGTGACAGCGGCGGCCCTTTGATCCGCAATGGAGTAGTAATTGGCGTCGTTTCGATGGGATACGCCTGCGGCGCGGGACTTCCGGATATTTATACGCGAGTGCATTCATACTTACCTTGGATTTATAGAACAGTTTTTAAATTTAAAAGATAATTATTTATAATTAGGATATCATATGTGATGCATTATAGAATCGATGAATAAATGTAATGTAAAGCGTATTTTTTTATTCGTTATCGATTCATTACAAAAATCCTATGCAGTGGCTACTATACTCATAATTAGTACAAAAAATTATTTAAAAACAAAGCGATAAGTTGTTTTATTATCTTTCAATATTTAACAAACCAAGTCATCAATTCACAGTCTTGGTGTAATGTCTAACCAGAAGCCCCCGTCAGCCATCAAAGCGAAACTCTTTTTGCTTAATCTCATTGGTAGAATCATTTTTTTGGAAGGTTTAAGATTACACTTTGCAAGAAGATGAAAGAAAAGAACTTTTATCTCTAAAAGAGCAAAACGATTTCCAATGCACATTCTGGGCCCGACTCCAAAAGGAAAATAAGCTGATGTATTCAGGCTGTCTTTGGCGTCTCCGATGAATCGTTCGGGGGTAAATTTGTCTGGGTCTGGAAAATATTGTGGATCTCGATGGATTGCCCAAACTGGTACCCAAAGATTATCGCCGGGTTTTACCAAAAGTGGTTTTGAACCAGGTAAAGTTGGAGGGAGTTCGAAACTCTTGGTACAAAGTCTGTCCATAAATCCGGCTATTGGGTACAATCGCAAAGTCTCATTAACGACAGCATCAAGATAGATCATGCTGTTGATTGCTTCGTAAGTTGGATCCCCATGACATTTTTCTAGAACTTGGTCTATTTCTTTTTGAAGTTTTTCTTGAACTTCTGGATGCGACGCGATCTCATGAGCGGCGAAACACATAAGAGTTGCCGTGGAATCAAAACCACCGAAGAAGAAAATAAACGCTTGAGATGTCATACTTTCAATGCTAAGTTCAGGTGATTTGGAACCTGGTTTACTGCCTCTTGTCTCCATCATCAGTTGGATCATGTCAGGCCTATTGATTCCTTTGGCGTCTCTTGTAGCTATTGTGTCTCGTACCAAATCATAGAAAAAGTTTTCAGTCTTGGTATCGAAAAGCTTAATACTCAATATTCTGGCTATTGTTGGAAATGAACGAACTATGAAAAATTTTAAAGTCTTTATGCCGTCGAAAGTAGTTGCGTTTCTACCAAGAACATAAAAATCATTGTCAGGGTTGTTCATTGAGTCAACAGATATGCCAAAAGCGCATGTTGCGATCGTATCATTTGTGTAGCGGGTAAAAATGTCTTTGGAATTGAACGGTTGTTTTTTTTTCGATTGTTTCACCAAATAGTCACCAAAAGTATCAGCACACTGGGACATTAATTTGAACATCGCTTTCATTTTGCTTGAAGTAAATGCAGGAGTCAGCAGAGTACGTATTTCCCGCCACTGGTCACCACGCAAGGAAAATAAGTTGTTGCTGAACAAAGGATCTACTTCAGGATTAGTGAAACTGCGGTGATCCATAAAATGATCAAAGTACTTAACTGTCACGGTTTTAATCAAATCCAAATCACGAATCATCGTCACAGGAGTACTAAACTCGAAAAAGCCCACGTACTTAGCTTCACTGTTCGTCTTATAAGCAACTGTTACATTGTCAACGAACGTGATTCTTCTGAATACTACCGGCGCCATGTTTCCGAAAAAGATGAGAGGCTTCGAATAAGGAATTCCATACTTAGCAAAATAGTTTTCACGGAAGAAAAAGTAATAAGCAACAAACAGTCCAGCTAAAATAGTTAAAACTGTTGACCAAGACACTTCAAACATCTTTCAATTGTAAATTATCATTTAGCTGAGTATGATTTTATATGACGCGTACACACGCTGTACGTAATGATAACTAGTAGTGCTCACTCGGTTTTGCGAATCAACAGAGCTGCGACCTTGAAGCAATCAATGCGTCGAGAGTTAACAAGAGTCATCAAGATCTCGCATTAAATTCTCAATTGCATCATCAGTAGCAATTCCTTAATATAATTATGTTTATATTGAATATATCTTTCACGCAAGCTAAGCGTGACCAAAATAATAAGATTAATATACATTTTAATTAAATTCATATTTACCTTCATTTAAATACCGGTTTCTCATCGCGTTCAGTCATTCGTTACTACGAATAATTAAATCAATAATTGATATAATGATAACGATAAATCGGTATCGAGATAAGATAGCAGATTAAAACTTTTTTTTTAAAACTTAGTTGACGATTGATAAAATCAATTTACCACCGTCATGCAATTGTGCAGATTGATGAAAAATTTTCAGATGTTGAAAACAATTATTTTTTCGAATTATGTATGATTAGATAAATTACGGCTGATAGATGATTAATTAAAAAATCTCACTCTCTTGATTGTATTTCTAACCAGAAGCCACCTTCGGCCATCAAAGTAATGCTCGATTTACTAAATCGCATTGGCAGAATCATTTTATCAGAAATCTTGATATTACATTTAGCAAGAAGATAGAAGAAGAGGACTTTTATTTCTAGAAGAGCGAAACGATTTCCAATGCACATTCTGGGCCCGACTCCAAAAGGAAAATAAGCTGATGTATTCAGGTCGTCTTTCGCGTCTCCGATGAATCGTTCGGGAATAAATTTGTCCGGGTCTGGAAAATATTGTGGATCTCGATGAATCGCCCAAACTGGTAGCCAAATATTGTCTCCAGGTTTTACCAAAAGTGGTTTTGATCCAGGTAGAGTTGGAGGTAACTCGAAGTTCTTGGTACAAACTCTATCTATTGCTATTTGGATAGGATATTTTCGGAGAGATTCATTGACAACAGCCTCAAGATAGATCATGCTGTTGATTGCTTCGTAAGTTGGATCCCCACCACATTTTTCCAGAACTTGGTCTATTTCTTTTTGAAGTTTCTCTTGGATGTCTGGATGAGACGCGATCTCGTGAGCGGCAAAACACATGAGAGTTGATGTAGAATCAAAACCACCGAAGAAGAAAACAAACGCTTGGGATGTCATAATTTCAATGTTGAGCTCAGGTGTTTTGGAACCTGGTTTACTACCTCTTGTCTCCATCATCAGTTGGATCATATCCGGTCTGTAGATGCCTTTGATGTCTCTTGTAGCGATCGTATCGCGTACTAAGTCATAGAAAAATCTTTCCACATCTCTTTCAATTAACTTGACATGGAATAGCTTAGCTAGTTTTGGAAAAGATGTTGAAATAAAAAACTTCAATGCTTTTATACCCACAAAACTAGTCCCCTTTTTTCCAAAAACATAAAAATCGTTATCAGGATTGTTCATTGAGTCAACAGATACTCCAAAAGCACAGGTTGCGATCGTATCATTGGTATAACGCGTAAAAATATCTTTCGAGTTAAATTCAATTAAGTTGTTTTGCGTTTGACCTACTAGATAGTCTGAAAAGTTACTCGCACACTCGGACATCAATTTAAACATTCCCTTCATTTTGCTTGATGTGAAAGCGGGGCTAAGTAGAGCCCGAATTTGTCGCCACCGGTCGCCACTCAGACTGAATAGATTGCATCCGAACAACGGGTCCATTTTAGGATCTGATAAACTTTTGTGGTCCACAAAGTGATCGAAATTCTTTACTGTAATACTCTTTATCAATTCCAAATCACGAATCAATATCACTGGAGAAGTGAAGTTAAAAAACCCAACAAATTTAGCTTCCGAATTATAATTGTAAGTGTCATTAACAAGATCAACGCCAGTCGCTTTCCGAAATATTATTTTTCCCATGTTTCCGAAGAATAGAAAGGGTTTTTTGTGAGGAATCCCATGTTTTTCAAAAAAATTTTTACGAAAAAATAAATAATATATAGTAATTAATCCCACGACTGCTAAAAATATTTCCATGATTATCACTATTTTAATCAACACAACTCACTGTTTACTTCCAGATATAAGTTATATTTATTAGTTACGTGTACAAGTATTCGCGTGTTTAGCCTTGATAATCTACGAGTTGCTTTTGTATAAAAAAGTATTGAGCATCCTTCTGCGTCAGAGTAGATGATTATTTAAGTGGGAGTGCCGTTACGTCATCGCCTCAGCGTTAAATGATAACTAACATACAAATAAAGTAGTCAATTGATGTTTTACTTTAGTTATAGTAGTCCCGACGAAAAAGCCATTCTAAAATGGATAGTGGGGGTATAGGAAATATGTGCTAACTAATGGTAGTGGGAGGACGACTTTTTGCTCGGGAGGACTATAACAAATAACAACTTAGAAAAACCACAGCAAGATTATTTTTTTATTAATAGCTCTGATTAAATACATACATATATACCCAGAAATTTCCATTAAATCCCGTTTATTTATCAATTTTTCTTGGGTGAATTTCAAGCCAAAACCCACCTTCTGCAGTCACGGCAACGGAAGAGGAGCTGATTCTCATTGGCAGAATCATTTTTTTCGCTGGTTTGATATTGCACTTGGCCAAAAGTTGGAAAAGCAGGACTTTAGTTTCCAAAAGTGCGAATCGGTTTCCGATACACATTCGGGGTCCGACTCCAAACGGAAAATAGGCAGATGTGTTGATATTTTTCTTTTCTTCTCCCAGAAATCGGTTCGGATCAAATTTTTCTGGCTCGGGATAATGTTCTGGGTTCCTGTGAATCGCCCACATTGGAAGTAAAACAGCGCTTCCGGGTTTGAGAGTATACGGCTTAGCTCCAGGTACAGCGGGAGGAAGTTCGAAATTCTTGGTACACACGCGATCTACTGCAACTACCACTGGATACAGTCGCAATGCTTCGTATATTACAGCTTCAAGATACTGCATACTGGTAATAGCTTCATAAGTCGGTTCTCCGTTGCATTTCTCCAGCACTTGGTCTATTTCGGCTTGCAATTCTGTTTGAACGTCAGAATTGGCAGCAACCTCATGGGCAGCGAAACACATTAACGTTGACGTAGTATCGAAACCCGCGAAAAAGAATATGAATGCTTGGGATGTCATATCTTCTATAGTTAGTTCAGGTTTCTTGGACCCTGGCTCATGGTTCCTTGTTTCCATCATCAGCTGTATCATATCTGGTCGATAAATACCTTTTTCATCTCTTGCTGCAATTGTGTCTCGCACCAGGTTCAAAAAAAATGAATCTGCGGCTTTGTCGAACAATTTGATACCAAGTACTTTCATTACTTTCGGAAAAGTCATTGCGAAAACGAATTTGAGCATTTGGAAACCCTCGAAATTAGTAACTCTTCTTCCAAGAACGTAAAATTCATTTTTGGGATTCTTCATTGAGTCAACAGAAATACCAAAAGCACATGTAGCAATAGTATCATTAGTGTATCGGGTGAAAATATCCTTGGAATTAAATTCCGTGGATCCTTTTTGCGATTCATCCACCAAAAAGTTAGTAAAATTATTAGCACACTCGGACATCAACTTGAACATGGCTTTCATTTTACTGGATGTAAACGCAGGAGTCAACAGATTACGAATTTCTCGCCAATGATCACCCTTCAAAGCAAATAGGTTGTTACTGAACAAAGGCTCAGCTTCAGGGTCTGTGAAACTCCGATGATCCACAAAGTGTTCGAAATTCTTCACTGTTATATTTTTTAGAATATCCAAATCACGAATCATTATAATGGGTTTGGTGAATTCATAGAATCCAATATATTTTGCACAAGTGTCATGACTGTATGTTTTCATTGTTTGATTGACGATTGATATTTTTTTCAGTATTACCTGACCAACATCATAGAGAATTGAATGCGGTTCTATGTACGGGACTCCATATTTTTTGAAATGTGTGTCCTTGACAAAAAATATGTATTTTATAAGAATCAAACCGATTATTATAGACAGCAAAACAGTCCAGGAAATATCCATTGCTTATTTGTTAAGAAGTTTTACTACGCGTGCAGTTTGATTGAACGCGCAATACTGTGCTGCGTCAGAAAATGCGATTCATTGACAACGAGCTTCCCACTCTTGGAACATATTATCAGTACGTCGTAATACATGAAGAACTCGAGCCGCGATTACTAACAAACAGTTTTTTATGCTAATATTCAAGACGACTGTACAGTTTTTCAAGCAAAAAAAGTAATTATGGCTATTTACTGAACAAAACATACATCTAAAATAAATATCATTTATTTGAACTGAAAAATTCGCGGAAAAAGAGTCTCTAGCTAATAAAAATTTATTTTTTTCACTTTCTGTAAGATAAGGGGCCCAGTTTCTGACCTTTTAAGAGTGCTAGTTGAGGTTATACTATAATAGTTAATGTAAGATTTAACTTAATGAGAAAAAAGAAATTTTATCAACTAGTTTAGGATTTGTCAAATAAAGTCTTACGCGTAAAATAATTATTTGAATTGATTAATAATTTAAATTAAGGTTTTAAAAATTGACTTCTGGTGACCCAGTTTCTGACCGTCAGAATTTTTCAGGTCGCAGTTTCTGACCCCCACAATGGCCTGGTTTCTGACCCTCACATTAAGCCATGATTATGAAGTACTTACTAAGTTTGAATAAACTAAAATTGTTGTTTAGATGAATAAATTAAATATTTTTTATAACAAATACATAGTTTTTTTAAATATTTAAAATATAAATAATTAATCATGCTATAAAACACTACAGAAATGAAAAAATTAAAATCATTTGTTAAAACTACTTTGGTTTATTTTTTTTTTCCTCCAATTCATCACTCCAAAAATATACTTTCAAGATCTAAATATAATCTTTTATTTATAAAAATGAATATTAAATGTCAATTTATACCTGTATTATAAAAAATGTTAAAAAAAAATTTAATAAAATTATGAATATTGTTATTTTTACATTTTATAGACATGTAATTAAATAGATAACCTCGTTCGTAGTAGCTTAGAGTGTGAGGGTCAACAACTTCATCACACCTTTAAAATTGAGCCTAGTTATTGACCCTCAAATTTTAGCAACAAAACTCATTTTAATATGTTTTATACGTATATTAAAATAAATTTTAATTAAATATTGATCTATCCATACATTTTTAATTGAATTTTTTTACTGACATGATAATTAGTGCACAGATTCAATTGTCGCACCTTTCAATGTCAGCTGTTTAGACTACTCTTAAAAAATGGCTTCCTCAGCCACTTACGACTAAATCATTTTTTTTTATTCAGTTAATAATTTTTATGTTTTTTAAATTGTCATTAATTAGGCTCAAAATAGATTATTATAAATTAAGAAAAAATCAATATTCTTATTAAAGTTATAGTTTTTTAAGTAAGTTAGAAAAAAGTTGAAAAGGTCAGAAACAGGGTCATGGTCAACAACAGGGTCTTTTACCTTATTCAAAAGCCGCGAATATAAAAAATAAATGTGCATTCCCTTATTGAAAAAAACGATTTGAAACGATTCGAGAAAAAAAATTTTAAATACTTCCAAATGCTTTTGAATACGTTGAATACTTTTGAATCGTCATTCTTATGGAGGTTTAGCATTGCAAATCGTTTCGAATCGTTTCTATTTCAATCAGGGTTCTGCTGAATTGTCGGTCAATAAGGTCTTGTTGTCACACCAAAGGTGGTAAAATCACTTTCTACTCATCATTTGAGTTTCAAGAGAACAAATAATCGATTAAGGTTAATTTATATTTGTGTAAAAATACATAGCTTTCAACTGGAAAGTTTGTGAAAAAAAAATTACTTGCGCAAATCAGTGTTATCATTTTTTGTCTAAGGTGAAAAATAACTGGGTCATTTTTTATCACTTCTTTTAAAATTAAAATAATAATAAGTATAAATTTAAGTAGTATTATCAATAATAAAAATAATAAATATTCAAATAAAAATGATTACTGCGACGAATTTAAAAATTTTGACTAAAATTTCTATAAATCTAACTCGAGAAATTCATCACAGGTAAATTTAAATATTTTAAATTATTAATAAATTATTGACTAAATTAAATAAATAAATTTTCTAGTTGTAAAGTTCTAGTAATTGGAGGTGGGACCGGAGGTTGCAGTATGGCAGCAAAACTTTCAAATAATTTTGACACTTCCCCGAATCATGTGATAGTTTTAGAACCAAGTGAGGTACTAACTTATTACTATATCTATTAATTGAATGTATTAATAAATTTTCATGAATTTTTTAAGGTACACTATTATCAGCCCATGTTCACGTTAATTGGCGGGGGATTAAAAAAATTTGAATCGTCAAAAAAGCCGATGGCTGCCGTGCTACCAAAAAAAGCCCAATGGATCAAGGACAGCGCGATGTCTTTTCAACCAGAGTCAAATAAAGTTGTCACCAGTAATGGCGATACAATTGAATATCAGCTGATGATTGTCGCTATGGGTCTACAATTATATTGGGACAAAGTAAATTTATCTAAAATGTCAACGAATTAATTAAAAATAATAATAATAGAAATTATTATTATTATTATTAAATAAATTCATTCAGATTCCAGGACTGATAGACGGCCTGAAGAATCCCGACTCTCAAGTCTGTTCAATTTACGCTCCCGAAACGGTGACGGAAGTATTTAAAAAAATAGAGAGAACTTCTACAGGTTCCGCGGTTTTTACTTTTCCAAACACTCCAGTAAAATGTCCCGGAGCGCCACAGAAAATTGTTTATTTGGCAGAGGATTATTGGAGCAAAGTAAGTTATCTGATAAATTATTAACGTGTCGAATAATTGATTCAAGTTTGTGAATTTTTCCAGAAAAATAAACGAAATGATGTAGAGGTCATTTATAATACATCACTTCCAGTGATATTTGGAGTTAAAAAATACGCCGACGCCCTCTGGGAAGTTTGCAAAACTCGTAATATCAAAGTTAATACGCAGACATGTTTGGTTGAGGTTAAAGGAGACGATAAAGAAGCTATTTTTGTTGATTTGAAAAATCCAGATTACAAAATTACACAGAAAGTATGAGGTCTATTGATATCAACAAATGATTTGATAAATATTTTTTTACTTACTTACATATATTTCAGTATTCATTGCTGCACGTGACTCCACCGATGGGCCCGCCGGACATTTTGAAAGAACACACTTCGCTGACAAATGAAGCCGGTTTTCTGAGTGTTGACCCGAAAACTCTACAGCACACGAAATATAAAAATATTTACGGTCTAGGAGATTGTACGTCGACTCCAAATTCTAAAACAATGGCAGCAATTGGTAAATTTGAAAATACATGGAAATTTGTCACAGTTGAATTCCATTAAGTCCGAGAGGTTGTCAAAAACTCAAATTTTTTTTAAGCCCCGTTTTCATAAATTTGTGTTTTTCCCATGGATTCTTATGTGAAGCCATAGTTTTTTGTATGATCCTACATCGACTTTTCAATTTGTAGTAATGGGGGTCAAGATTGAGGCTTATAGGAATTCGTCTGCGTTGTCATTCTTATAGTTGGAGATTTACTGATATATTTATTTATTCTATGAATTAGCTTCACAGTCAAAAGTTTTATATGACAATATAATGAACGACCTGGCGGGTAAGAAATCAAAATCTGAGTACAATGGATACGCATCATGTCCGCTGGTTACCGCACCTGGAAAATGTATTCTAGCTGAATTTGACTACAACCTACAGCCGCGGGAAACCTTCCCAGTGGATCAGAAAAACGAGTACTGGGTCATGTTTGTTATGAAAAAATATTTTTTTCCCTTTCTCTACTGGAATTTTATGCTCAAGTAAGTTACAATTTACTGACGTAAATTATGGCTATTTCTTGACTACCTTTTAACTTTTTTTTTCAGGGGGCGGTGGAATGGTCCAGAGTTGATCAGAAAATGCCTATCAATATTTAAATTTAACAAATAAGGATTCAAAATATTAATACATTTGTAGGATATATTATTTGTACATAATTTAATATATTTATTTACATCAAAATTATTCAAATCAAAAATTTTATTATTCAATTTCAAGATCTTAGTAATCTTACTCCTCGACAAATGATCCCACTGAGAGCTAATCCCATATCTGATCACATGACCATCTAATAGATTCTAATGACAAAAAGCCCAAATTAAGTTGCGATAGTGATTCAATCATGTGAAGGTTGGGTCGAATTTCATTGACATAAGGTAAAAGCACCAATTATTGACGCTATAAGAGACAAGATTGTAATTACATTTTTTTTAGCATATTAACAATTAATATTATTGAATTTTAATTCCGACATTGTCTTATTTAGTCTTTTAACTAAACAAATTCATATTTTTTTATAATAATAAATTAAATTTACTAATTAATTTAAAGCGTTGAAATAAGTTACCCGGATACACCAATTATTGACAGGTTAAAAACCCGACTGATCTAACTATTGACATGCCGTTGCTCCAATTATTGACACCCTTAATGCGCATGCGTCACTGATCTGTTGAACTAAATATAAGAAATCAAGTCTCCGAATAATTACTAATTTATTAATTTTATTGTTATTCAATTAATAGGACAATTTCGAAAATAGATTTATTAAATGAAAAAAAAAGAAAACAAAATTTTTTATTGTATTAGCAAATTTATATTTACTTTTTGAAAATGAGGTTGATTTTTTCAATTCAATTAAATAAATATTAATTTTAGAATGTTTTTTATCACCTTTATTTTAAACACGAAACTATTCAAAATGTTTTTTAATTGAATAAAAATAAAAATCAATTAATCACTTTTTTAATAACAATTTAATATTATACAGACGACAGCGTGGGTTTTCGAATATTATGGTTTAAATTTTTAATGGATTTGTGCTTAAAAAAAAAGACGTTACGGTGCTGTCTACTGACCTGTCAATATGAGATACAACTTCAATATTATGTACTAATTATTGACGTCCACTATTTTAAAATTAAAAAGCACATAATTTACTGTAAATATATGATAATGTTAATTTTTCATAATTTATTTATTTATAAAAAAAAAAGTTGATGTGATTAGACGAAAAAAATAATTAAAAATCCCTGTTTCAAAAGACTGCTTTTCTAACCGCAATAGTTAAGAAAATTGACGCTCACAAGCTGTTTCTATAAATATGAATGAATTTTATTTTTTTTATTAATGAATATTTTATATTTTTCACTAACAATAATTTTTTTTCAATTTCTTAAATTACATAGATTGCTTAAAAATGTATACGATCATTATTAATATAGTAGGTAATTAAATATGTCTTAAAATAGGATAGGGCGTCAATAATTGGACCCCCGTCAATAATTGGTGCTTTTACCTTAGAACTAAATTTAATTATTCAATTGTCGTACAGGTTTCAAGTTAGAAGAAACTTTTGCTAACTAGAATAAGTCAAAATTAGATAAAATGTGATCAGGCAGTCATAAGTATTTCTTTAGTGATAATGATACCACTTGGTAAATTTTCTTAGTATGAATAATTTGGTGGCCCTGAAAAGGGCCGTTTTGTTTTTGTAAATAAAAGTTTTGAGTAAATTAAGAGCTGGCTTTCTCGGTCTTCTTTGGCAACAAGACAGCTTGGATGTTGGGTAGAACTCCACCTTGTGCGATTGTGACTCCTGAGAGAAGTTTGTTCAATTCTTCATCGTTACGGATGGCCAGCTGGAGATGACGTGGAATGATACGGGTCTTCTTGTTGTCACGAGCGGCGTTGCCTGCCAACTCGAGAACTTCAGCAGCCAGATATTCCATGACAGCTGCGAGGTAGACTGGAGCTCCGGCACCAACACGTTCTGCGTAGTTGCCTTTGCGCAACATACGATGAATTCGACCGACTGGAAACTGGAGTCCAGCACGGCTTGAACGGGTCTTTGACTTGCTCTTTGTTTTTCCTCCTTTGCCACGACCAGACATGATGATGAGTTTGAAAGTTGACAGTAATCAAGACAAATTGACAGAGCGAACTGTTGAAGCGATTTAAAAAAAAATTGCCCGTCGCAATTTACTCATAAACTTTTTTGCCGGAATCAGCGACCCAATAGCATACAAGCTTCTATCCCCTCCACTAATCCTGCGCTCCCATTGGCTCGCAGGTCCCGATTATTGTTACTATTGTTATTATTTTTCAGCCGTCGGTACCAGCGCACCAATGAGATTGTGTTTACCCCCTCCACTCACTTTTACGCGATTTCATTGGCTCGCAGCTACCGATTCAAAAATCAGGGTACCACTGCTCAAAGCAATTTTTTGCCAACTTCGACTTATCTGAAGAGTCACTAAGTTTCCAGCTCATCATGCCGCCTAAGCCAAGTGGTAAAGCCGTCAAGAAGTCTGGTAAAGCCCAGAAAAACATCACTAAGAGCGACAAGAAAGGCCGCAAGAAGAAGCGCAAGGAAAGTTACGCCATCTACATTTACAAAGTTCTTAAACAAGTTCATCCTGACACTGGAGTCTCCAGCAAAGCTATGAGCATCATGAACAGTTTCGTCAACGACATCTTCGAGCGTATCGCTGCTGAGGCTTCAAGACTTGCGCACTACAACAAACGGTCAACCATCACCTCCCGGGAGATCCAAACTGCTGTTCGTCTTCTGCTTCCCGGTGAATTAGCAAAACACGCCGTCAGTGAAGGAACTAAAGCTGTCACCAAATACACCAGCTCTAAATAATTTTCCTGATTCAAATCACAAAATCAAACGGCCCTTTTCAGGGCCACCAAATTTTTTTAAACGTATATTCATCTCAAGTTTAATTAAATAACATCAGTTACTAAAATATCAATAAAAATTAAATATATAAATCGAAATCCATAAGTCGAGTTCTGATAAATCTGAACTTTTCCTCAATCTTGATCACACTACAATTCAACGTTTCCATTTAAAATCTATTATATTTTTTTTATTTCTAAGATAATAGACCTAGTACCCGAAGAGTCATCTGGTACTCAATCACTATAAGTGATAAGATGCTAAGTCTCTTACTTAATCATTCTAAAGGGAGTATACTTAAATAGTAACATTCATCAATATGTCCCAGGACAAATGAATGTCGTCAATTGTGTAAATGCATCATCACGCTGAAGGTGTAACAGCGCATGCGTGTCGTTCACTCTTCAAGGACAAGGGGCGCTTAGTGTCCAAACTTCCATGAAATTTTCGCTCGTCCATTGACCAGCGGCCAGGCTATAGAATTCGACTTATTTACTATCATTGATTACATACCGATAAAATGATGCTTTAAGAGCACTACCATTAGGTATAGTAACCATCTAAAGTATCATAAGTCGTAACTCGTCAAAGCTGAGCCGTACTCGACATATTCTTGAATTCCAGATTTCTACTAATTCATTACTTGATTATCGTTGCAGCAATTTTCTAAGCTTCCAGAAAAATACATGAGACGAACCTCTGACAAAAGTAATTAGCAAATATATAACAGTAATTAGACAAAAAAAAAATTGATTTTTTTTTTTAAATTTTGGGGGTACCCCGTTTTGCCCTTTCCTCCCCTATATGGGACTCCAGGTACCCACAGTTTCCTATATTGAAATCAAGGTGCCCATATTTTTCTATATGGATCTTTATGTAAATTTCTATGGATTCTCCTATACAGTAAAAAACGAATGGTCAAAGTGTAGAAAAAAATATGTGTTAAAATTCTATTGAATTTTAACACTTTTCTGTGTCGGTTTAACACACAATGTTCATCTTGCCTGCACAGTAAAAAATGAATCGTCAAAGTGTAAAAAAAAGCGTATGTTAAAATTCTGAGTGTTGAATTTTCAACACTTTTGTGTGTCAATTTAACATACAATATTTATCTTGTTTCAACTGTCGCAATCGATTGATTTTTTAACACACAAAAATGTTATTTTATACGAGAGTAACACTTTTTATGTGTTACTGTGAAATCAACACACAAAATATGTTAAAAATAATTTCGACCATCACAAAAGAATTCTCAGAAAATTTCAAGTAAAAATGACGTATTAAAAATATCGCCTGTTTAATTTGCAATCGTTTTTAAAATACATAACCTGAACTTTTAAATTAATGTTGATGAAATATAATTTTTTTTTTGATATTAAAATAATTATTTTATTTTTGTTATTGTGAGCGAATTTATAGTAATTTTTTTATACATATTTGAATATTGAAGATAAATAATAGATGATATTATATTATATTGAACAATACGTGATATTATTATTACTATTTTTTTTTTATTTTTAGTTTTATTTATATTACTATTACTAATATTATCGTTATTTTTGATATTTCATTGCTGAAGAATCAATTACTACAGTTAATTCATTGATTTTAACTTTACATTAAATAATGTGAAAAACATTTTTAAGTGTCCAAGTAACACAAAAGCGTATGTCAAATTCAACACTCTTCAAGTGTTGCAAATAACATATAAGTGTGTTAAAATTGAAGGTTACGTTTTCGAAAATTTTGACACTCATAACATGTTACTTTTAACATACACGAGTGTAACTGTTTCAAAACAAACGACGTACGCTGAAATAACATATAAATAAGTGTCAATCGATCGTTTTACACACAGCAAGTGTCAATTCTGACGAATCCTTTTTTACTGTGTAAAAGTTTGAATTTGAACATTTTCTAAAATAACTTAATTTTCTACTGTGACAAAATTTTTGGCGACCAATTTTCACTCAAAATACAAAAATTAATTTTATTATATTTTTATTATTAAAATTATATTTTTAAATATTTTATTTTCTTTTTCACTAACACGATATATAATTATAAAATCTATCTGATTATCATCAGTTTGACATGACCGAATACGAGTCATCAAATTCGTCATTAATTTTTAATAAACTTGCGCCCGATCGATTAACTTGTCAATTATTAAAATAATTACCTTATCAAAATTTCACATCACATTAAATAATCATATTTTTTTTCATATAAAAAAATAAATAAAATTTCAATATCAGTCACCGAAAATAAGCTTCTCAAAAATAAACCGCTTAAGTGAATTTACAAAAAAAAATAAAAAAATAAAATGGAAGTACAAAAAAAAGCTTCCTCACTTGAAATTAATTTATTGCGTACAATAGTAAAAATATTTAAATTATTTGGTCTCGCGCCATTTTCTACAAATATATGTGTTACTGATAACAATAAAAAAATTAAAATAACTATTAAAAAATCATTCATCGGCTCTCTGTACAATTTATTACTATCGTTATATTTTGTAATGATTATTTATGCATCGCAAAGTATAAAATCATTAAAAATGGGTTATGTAAATTATTTAGTACAATTTTTTTTGTTAATTATCGAAGCACTAATTTCGACAATAATAACAATTTATTACTGCGTACAGCAGCGTAAAATAATAAAATTAATTATAAATTTATCGGAATGGGAAAAAAAATTAGTTGACATAAAAAATATAAATACAATAAAAATAAATAAATATAATAGTCATATTATTGTTATATTTATTTATTTAATAATAACATTAACCGTTTTAGTAATAAGTTGCATTAAAACAAGTAAATTTGAATTGTCATCAATTGTCAGTTCATTCCCGACGATAATTATCGGCTGTACACTAATACAGTACATGTTGATCGTAATTCATTTACAGAGACGCTTCAAGTACATTAATGATTTATTTAAACAGTTTAAATTAATTAATGAAGATTATTGTGATGTTAATGATGAAAATTATGTGAAAGTTATTTCTTTACTGAGCATTGATCGAAATTTGTATGAATTATTACGCGATACAATTGAATTTTATTCGCTGCCAATTCTATTTATTATCGGGCATTTTTGTTTGACTTTGTCATATACTTTTTATTTATGGATACTTTGTATCTTTAATTATGGACACAAAGATTTTGCGATGCAATTTATTCTCCAGACAATTTGGATTATCAGAATTATTTATCCGATTGTATGTTTTATTTTATGTGTCACTAAAATAAGTACTGAGGTAATTTAACAACTATATAAAAACTTCGTTTTTTTAATTCATCAACGGTGAATACGGGGTTTTATGCCCATTTACGTACCCGCTTTACGTATTTATAAGTCAGAATTAAATTTTTATTAGTTTTCCAACTTATTATTCTTATTATTATTACTAATGGCATTATTTAAGGAGGTTCATCGGATAATTACTTTTCTTACAATATCTGTCAATTTTTAAACACAAATACTTTTAAGTGTCTTGTATACGTAGGAATTTTTTAAAATAGTCCTTGCGGTACTAAATTTCGAAATATTAACAATTAAAAATCGTACATTTAACATGCATTCCCTATGTTGACCGTAGTTAGAGTGAGCATTTTATTAAATAACAATCATACTTTTCTTACAACATTTTCTTAAAAGCTGAAAATTATTAATTCAATTTATAACAAGTAATTTTTTTCAATAAAAACATAAACGAGCGGTACTCATTTTTTTGTAATCAATTTTTAAAGTTTGTTACTTTTAATGATTTTCAAGCTTTCTCCCATAACCTGACGAGTGAGAGATAGTGACTTGGCAACGTTGCAGTGCGCGGGAATTTCAAAACACAGTAGAAGCCCAACAGATTTAAATAATTACAAATTATTTTTTAAATTTAGAATTTTTTAAATTTAGTCGTGAAGTCATTGTTATTTATTATTTATTATTTGTTGTCTCCAACTATGTATAATCTTGAAATCATTCAAAACACTTTCTACAACACATGCTCAAGGGGAAAAATATTCTAAGTTAGAATGCAACGTAGCCAAGTCTGAGAAAAGACGCAATGGGATCATTTTTATACTTCTGCGCATATAAGCAGGATGCGCAAAAGTGTACCGTATCTCAACCACTTCTTATTGTAGTTAGAATGTTTTACACGGGAGAAATCTTTCTAAAAGTTGCGAACTACTGCTACCGATGAACCTCCTTAATGCATTGTGTATTGTAGAGGTGACAATTTTAAAATTTAAAAATCACTTGACTTGCCCGAGATTCTAACCCTGATCTCCCACGTGCGAATCCTACCCTCAGTCTGCAAGTCTGATGTCTCCTTTGAACGAAGGTCTCTTAACTTGTAATACATATTTTTATACGATATATCTACCAATCGTTACCAAAATTAACATTTTATCGATCTGCTTTGAAAAAATTGGACTCGTATTCTTCCGTGTAGTTTCCTGCTTTGTAGCATTGTTTAATATAATTTATACAGATTATAGCTAAATGGGTCTAGCTATAATGGAAATTTTTTAAATCGGGACAATCCTATTTCTGCATGTCCACTAGTGTCATTGAATTCGGACGTCTTATTCTTCCGTCAAGAGAAACGCTCAGCATTCTGATGAAGTCTTATTGGATTTATTTAACTTATTTTTATTTCCATGTATCATTTAAAAGTCTTTTCTGATTCACTTAAAATTTGTTTTTTTTTTGTTTTCTTTTTTCATTTTTTACTGAATTTAAATTACAATAAATAAATAATTTTTTAATTGTTTCAGATGAAAAAAACAAGAAATATAATAGCTGAATTGTTGATGAATAATTCATTACGTTGTGATATTTCAAAAGCAGTAAATATATCAATTTTTAAATATTCATAACAAAAATACTTTATTGTATAAAATAATTTTTTTTTTTAGTTTCAAGATTTTTCTATAGAATTATTGCATCGAGATGTTGAAATTACCGTATTTGGATTGTATAAAATTGACAAAACTTTTTTAACATCGGTGAGTATAAAGATGAAAAAAATAGTAAATTTCACACCTAGAGCAGTAAAGTTAAAAATGTCTCCGCTTCAAATGTCGGCTTCGCCTCGGCCAACAATTACACATGAACTAAGACATTTCTTACTTTGCTGCCCTAGGTGTGTAATATACTATTGAGTTGCATGTACTATAGCTAGCGTGCGAAAAATATCGAAGTAACTTATCGAGCCATCTTGTGGCAAAATTTTTCATTACATATTTGTAAGCGCCCTTTATTATCTGCCGTCTATAGGCACTCACGTACTTTTCTTTTACTTGTATGCAATTTTCTTGTATGCAATCGCACTTGATATATAATCTACTATTATCTTTCTAATATTATAATTACTATTTAATATATATTTATTGTTTCAGACAGTAAATATAGTGATAACTTACATGATGATTATCATGCAACTGGAATCAAACGATCGATAGTAAAAATTTAAAAATAAAAATATGTTTACATAAATAGAAATTCTACGGGGGTACTAAAGCGCCATTGCAGCCAACTGTACACAATGGCGCGAGTCGGGTAAAAATTCAAATTTTTAATTTATGGACAACTCAAAGTCGTGGTACTGGGACTGTAATTTAAAAAATGAGATAAAATTATTTACTAAAATAATTATAGAATTGAGAAAAAATTAAATTTTTAATTTAAAATAATTCATATAATTAATAAAAGGTTTGATAATGTTAATTTATAAATAATTTTTAAATAAATGAATTTAACAATTAACACAGACAAATTTTGAATTTTTTATCTGTCAAATCAAATTTATTATAGGTAAGATACCTATTAAAAGTCTAATGTAAAATAAGAAACTACGTCTTCTAAAATTTCAGATATGAATTCAAAACTGAAATCATCATCATCCGGTGGAGGAACAAAAGTTATGCGTGACTCAACTTGATGATTCACTGGACTATTTCTCTTGACATATTCAAACACAGTACTATTCAACATAGCAGCTAAATAAATTAAATAATTAAATATTAAAAACAATTTACTGAAAAAAAAAAAAAAAGAAAAGGATTAATCAATCCGATGTAACATTACCATGAACTAATTTTGAATCTTTTTTAAACATGGTATATTCGTCTCCACCGCCAGCTAACCAACTGTCAACAAGAACACCGTAAATTTTATTTTCATCAATTTTTTCATAATGAGCATCGTCGCATTTTGCACAGCGAACAAATAATTTGTCCTCAACGACTTTATGCCCTGGTTCTTTGCTCAAATCAAATTCCACCTAAATAGCCAGAAAATTTATTAAATTATTAGTGACATAATAGATCTACGGTAGAAACCAAAGTTACTCCCTGATAGAAATTAACCCGGGAGTGCTCAAATATAAATTAGCACCTGATTTGAGCATCTGATACCTCAATTACATGGTTTTGAAGGGTGCCCAATTCAAAAAAAAAATTATAGTTTGAACCTCCAAAAATTTAATTCCTTTGATCTTTTATTTACTGGACGAAGAATGATACGATATTGGCACTCTAAATCCTCAATGAGAATTGAGGTCTACATGCAAACTCTTTATCGGTTTTAAATTCTAACGAAGCTCTCAAAATCCTCAAAAAATAAATTATCGTTTTCTGGACTTTTCTGGGCCAAGACGGCCCCCTCCGAAAAGAAATGAAAAAAAACTTTTTTTTTTTTTTAACTGTAAAAAAATTTCCCGCGTTACAAATGTTTATATTTTTCTCTTTAACAACTGTATTTACTTTTGTATTACTTGAAATAACCTTTTTTGATATAATACTACAACATTGAGGCCTAAACTGGAATTACTTTCGACACATTTCTTAATTTCCAAAGTCCAACTTGTCCCTCAAATACCTTACGTAGTATTTTGAAGTTCGAACTGTAATTTGTTTTTTGACTCGGGGAACCAAATTAGCATTACATTCCAACCAGGTATCAGACTAAGTCCGGTTTCAATTTCTACCATGGGTGTTGAAATATTTTAGAGACCTTTATGCCAGAAACTTGTAAAAAGTGTCCCTTCAAATCGCCAATATCATTGTTAACAATACGGTAGACACTGTTTTCCAACGCTTTGATTAATTCTGCCCCAGTTACGTCAACTTTTGTAACATGACTTTCAAATGATAGAACCAAGTCAATTTCACCTTGCACTATCTGTAATTAAAATAATGAAACTAGTTCACTGATAGCGTCTATTCTATGGATAATTAGCAGTTAATATTAATATGAATAATAACTTTATGACCAATCGGTGTTTCAATAGAGCTCCTAATCGTACCAGCTTCAATAACAGCGATTGCGGCATCGGTCCATCCGTCAGAACCCGTGTATTGTAATTTGTGCTAAATGATAAATCAGAAAGAACGAATAGATCGATAATTATCAATAACCATCTAGGGTATTTAAGATGAAACTATTGAACTCACATGTTCGACCATTGCGTCAGTGATAAGGTTACCGAGGTTGCATTCAGATTTTCGACAAACGAAATCTCTGCCGTCTAGAAAAACGTTTGTAACACCAGCTTCTGTGTTGTTAAAATACGGGCGTCCATAATTATCGAGTTCCTTAAGCACTTCTGGGTCTTGAGGAACACTACTGTCTACCAAAATAGGATTGCCTTCAATGTGTGTTATTTCACCGTCACGATCAAAGATAATTGAAACGTTGCCAAGGTATTTAGTGTAAGCACCAGCTTGAACAACGTAAACTTTTTTAATTTTTCCGTCACTCCTTTTCTGTTCGACGACTGTTGGATAAGAACCGTTTTTCTTTTCAACATCTGGTTCTGTTC
The DNA here is from genome assembly GCA_030273425.1 of Microplitis manilae. NCBI lineage: Eukaryota > Metazoa > Arthropoda > Insecta > Hymenoptera > Braconidae > Microplitis > Microplitis manilae. The sequence goes on along the minus strand of CP092724.1, from coordinate 2,606,470 downwards.
CATGGTACAGAAATGTGTTGGTATGACCACCGATAAGTAGATCCAAGCCCTCAACAGCCTCAGCTATTTCTAAATCACGTGCATACCCGGAATGACCAACGGCTATTATTATGTTGATGCCTTCTTGTTTCAATTCATCAACTTGGCGCTTTATGGACTCAATTTCGTCTAAGAATTCAACCTTACGAGTTTTTTTGGATTTCGTTTCGGTGGTTACGTAACCGATAACACCAACTTTATGGCCGTCAACATCAAAAACAGTCTTGCCTTTGAGTCCAGATTGAGCCAATTCTGGTTCTCCAGTAAGATCTAAATTGCACGCCAACACAGGAAATGGTACACTTTTGACAAAGGGAATAAGACCTTCAGGTTTTTCGTCGAACTCATGATTCCCTAGAGACTAAATAATTATTCATCATATTTACCAATAGATTTGAGTTCTTATTGACAGTTTTTTGATTCTCGAGTACGTACCATTGCATCAAGAGACAATAGTTTGAGAAAATGAGCAACGACTTTCCATTTGTAATTATCGAACCACTTAGAACCTGAATAAGTGTCACCGGCATTAAGAAATAGTGTCGGTGTGCTAGATGATTTTGCACGTTTTACAAGAGTCGCGATTCGTGGAAAACCACCGTAACATTGGTTCATTTCTTCTAAGCTTGCCGAACAATGGGGTGCTGATAATTGAGTTGTTTGCTCAAATCTGTAAGCAATCGGACTTTTATTACAAATTTCTGTCGAATGAATTCATTTAAGACCTACGAGAGCTTAATGAGAATATTCAAGTTAATAAAAGGAAGTCTGAACCAGTCATCACGGCCGAGAGATAAGTAGGCTTACTACTCGAACTTGGTAACTGGACAACATGGGTTCGAATCCCAGTGTTAGCCGAAAAAATTGGTTCTCTGAGATTCGGCCTATTGTCGACCTTACGAAAACCCCTAAAGTCCTAAAAGATTACTTTCAACAGTTTGTATTTGCTAAAATTGCGGCAAGCCTAAGGTATTTTACCGTAAAGTGAAGGATTGCACTGTAAAAACTCTAAAAATATAAAAGCCTACTGTGCTTACAGTATAAATGTCACGAATTACTTCACCGTAAAAATCCACAAATTGCCGTAGATTACTTACATTACGGTAAATTTGCCATAGAACTACCGTATTCTACGGTAAATTACGACAAACGTAAATTACCGCCAGTGTATATTCAAACGAATTATTAAAATTACCTTGAGTGCATATCATTGGTATGAATGATATTGAGTTGCCATTCTCCATTGTCATTTCGTGACGTATCAATTGGTCCTGCGTCAATTGAACTAATGATGAATAAAAAAATAGCTGATAGGTTTATCACCCCGTGAACTATCATTTTAGATAATCACTATTATTTTGATTAGAAATAAATTTCGTCTAATAATTTATTTTTTGGAAAATGATTGACTTTGTGGACTTGGCTGAAAACTTTCCGTTGATTCCAAGCTTAAAAAAAATTTTACAAGTCAACACAAAGAACTATTGAGGTTTTTCTTTATTTATACACTGTAAAAAATTTTTATTTACACTGTTAAAAAAATTGTTTGAATTTTCAAAACATTGTATATAACGCAATAAACGCATACATTTGTGCTTGAAATTTCATTACTAATTTCATATAGAATTTAAAATACATGCTTTTGAATTTTCAAATCAACACTTTGGATTTTCAAATACTTCGTTTTGAATTTTCAAATACAATTTTTTTAATATTCAAATATCTTTCATTTAATTTTCAAATACTCTCTTTTTAATTTCCATATAGATGTATATGAAAATCTGAAGCGTTTATTTGAAAATTCAAAAGCGAGTATTTTAAATTCTATACGATCGTTACAATGAAATTTCAAACACAATTTTATGTGTTTATTGCGTTATATACAATGTTTTAAAAATTCAAAAAATTTTTTTAACAGTGTATGGTTACATGGAAATTAAAGACTATTAGGTATGTTAAGTAACAAAATGTTTATTGATAAAACTTCAAAATTTTGTAAGCTGTCATCAATTTCTTATGAACAACGTTATAATTTTTTTTTTTTTTATTAACCATTGTTATAATATAATTTAATATAGCGGGTAATTATATTTTTTTTCTTAAACATTTAAAAAAGTAGAAGTTAAATAAATATTATAGAGTTAAATCACATTTTAATATTTAAATCACTATAAAACTATATTATGTTTATTAGCATTATGCTATATCACATTTAATACTGTATACAGTACATATACTGTCAATGATGTTCAGTTCAGTCACAAGTTTTATTTACTTTATATTATCGAGGAAATAAAAACTTTACAACAATAAAGTCTGATGTACACCGCTCACATTACTCAAATTTATTATATATTTAACTAACTAGTATTAAAACACAATCCTTGATTACTGAACGCGCAGCACGTCACGCGCAGAAATTTCATATACAAGTATTTGAATTTTCAAATAAATATTATGAAATTTCAAATGGAATTATTAAATTTTAATGTGTCTTAGAATTTTCAATGCTTGCTTTGAAAATTTAAAGAATAAGTATAAATTTTAAGTACGTTTATTAAAATTCATATTTTTTTTCTTAATTTTAAATACCAGCTTGATTATTAAATTACGTACATTAAATTTGAAGCTTTTTTTATTGAAAATACAATTCAAATATCTAGTTATGAAAATTCAATACCTTTCGTATTGTAATTTTCAAATTATTTTTTACAGTGTATACAATTTAAATAAAGAACTTATACATTTACACCATTGGTGGTATGAACGATCTAATTCACACGACCAAAAATTTAATACTGTGCATCGTATTACTTTCACACCGACAGTGTTGAAAATTTTTACACTTCATCATTCACACAACTCCGCGGACTCAAAATTTTCTACAACGTAGTAAAAAAAATAATAAAATAAAATTTTTATTGTTACCTCGTAATTTGAAGCTCCTGTAATGAGTAAATATTATCTTATAATTATAAACAATTCATGAGCATTAAAGATATTTAGTTCTCACGAATACTCATTAATTGTAAAACAATATAATAATTTATGACTACGCGCGAGAATATGAAACGAGCAGTTCGCAAGTATTTAAAACGATTTTAATATTTAATTCTCACTAATTGTATTTTCTAATCAGGATTGATCAAGTCTGGGACGAGTCTTGATCAAGCCCAGCGAAATACAACAATATATATATTTATATACTTTTTTCCCAAGATTTTTACGGAGATAGCGACTAGGATTTGGATGCGTGGAAGCAAAACGATCCTAATACAAGTTTTATATTAAATATTTAATATTTACGTAAGTAGTGGCATTGATATGTTAATGATTATTTATGTATATTATTAAAATTTTTATTAGTGTTCAGTGATAACATCTAACATAGCATTGAACTAATGGTTCAGTACAAACTTCATTTCTGAGTAAAAATATAGTCATATAAAAGAAACCGGGGCAAAATAACACTATTTTTCAAAGAATCAGTAATTTTTTTTTTTAAAACTGCTTTATTATGTATTGTAACTATTGTAGAAAATGATGAGATAATTTGAGCAGCCCGAAAGTGTGATTAATTTATAATGTTTGGTAACATTTTTTTAACTTCCTGCTAAGAAATTTAGAAACTTTCAAAAAATTCGGAAGGTTATTGGCTTCAGTCCGATTTTCGAAAACCAAATTTATATCAGATCTTGATGTTTTGAGGTTCGCCCGAGTCGAAATATTCAACGTAAATTCAACGTTTTCAACGTTTTAAACGTGAATTCAACGTTTTCAACGTAAATTCAACGTTTTCAACGTTTTGAACTTGAATTGAACATTTTGGACAGTGACTGGCCTATGAGAAAGAAAAGAGATCGGGAAAAGAAACCACTGAGCTCTATCGCAAAGTTTTCCAGACTAATTATCAAAAAGATGAGTAGTATCCTATAGGTCTTTCTCTAGAACACAATTTACGATGCTGTCACTTAATCCAAGAACATTAAAATGAAGACTGACCCTGCCATAAGATTGCCCGATCGAAAATGATCTTAAATTATTATAATTGAGTATAAATTAAATTATAATAATTTGAAATCATTTTTGATCAGGCAATCTTATAGCAGTGTCAGTCTTCATTTTAATGTTCTTGGATTAAGTGACAGCATCATAGATTGTGTTCTAGAGAAAGACCTTGAGGGTACTACTTATCTTTTTGATAATTAGTCTGGAAATCTTCGCGATAGAGCTCAGTGCTTTCTTTTTCCGACCTCTTTTCTTTCTCATAGGCCGGTCACTGTCCAAAATGTTCAATTCAAGTTCAAAACGTTGAAAACGTTGAATTTACGCTGAAAACGTTGAATTTACGTTAAAAACGTTGAATACGTTGAATTTACGTTGAAAACGTTAAAAACGTTGAAATTACGTTGAAAACGTTGAATTTACGTTAAATATTTCGACTCGGGTCTACACCGAGAGAAAATTATGGTAACTGTTCCTAGTACGTTTATGAAATATCATCCCATACCGTTATGGTAATGATTACTTAAAATTATGGGATATAGAACCATATTTTCTGGGAAAAGTTCCCATAAGTATAGGAACATATCCTATCAATATGGTAACAGTTCCCATATCGCATGTGAAAGAATCATGGTGATGATTACCATACTCATAGGAATAGTTCCCATAAGCAAATAGGAACCAATCCTAGGAGCTTGAAAACAGCAGGAAGTTTTGAGGCTGGCCCGCAGGGTCAACTGATAGACCAAATTTTTCCCAACACGGAGCCCCGAGTCCCGCTTGTTTATGTATTGAGTGAGTATTTTCTATAAAATAATATAATATTTTCTCATTTTGCTTTGAGCTTCCTTATAATTTCATATAAAACATTGTTATATAATAATGGTTGAGTATATATATATATATATATAAAGTTAAAGTTTATCAGTTGTTATAAAGCAGATTTATCTGCTAAGAAATAATCATAAATTTTATTCTTATTTAAAACGATCTTTATATAATATTGTTTATTTTCCTATGAAAATATAGTTTTTAGTATAAATGTATGCATGTGTGTGTATGTCAAATGTTCGCCTTCGAAGCCTCTTTCGATTGCCACATGAATTAATATAATAAAAAACAGTAACAAATTTTGGGGGTGGTCCGCAGAATCGACTACTTTTCAATTTAGAGACTTTCAGACATAAGTTGGTAAATTCATATACATATTTCATATTTTACAAAAATTTTATTGCGAAAAAAAATTGTCATAAATACACATAAAGTAATACAATATAAAAGTATAAAAACCTACAACACCTTATTTGTAATTTAATAATATAGAATAATTAATACTGATAAAGTAATGAGTGTAAAATTATACATGTTGTTTGGAATACTGTTGTTATGATCATTAACAAAAAACATTATTTTATTGTCTATTATTGGATAAACAGGACTTTTATTTATTAAGTAATATACTAAAATTTGATCCGTTGTTACTCCTAATTAAAAAAGAAAAAATTATTATTTTGAGTATATAAGGTTGCTATGGTAACGGTTGCTAAGAACGCGTTGCTACGGAGGCGTTGCTATAGTGAGCGTAGCAACCAGAGCTGTTGCTATGGTGACGCTACATAGCAACGCCCCCACTCCGTAGCAGTCAGTGCAGTGACGTGGTAACTATAGCAACTGTTTTCATACACTAACTGATAATTATTTTAACAAAATATACTAAATGATTTCTACCTGTATTTGTCCATGTCAAATTTTTTAACATTTTATAACCATCGCCTCCATTCAGCAAATAATCTGTCGTAAGAATAGTATATGTTTTATTTGGATCAATCACTTCATAAATTGGCGTACGACATTTTGAGCACAGCACAAATACTGAGTCGCGGACAACTCTGTGACCTTGTGGCTGTGATATATTATAAATTACCTAATAAATAGTAAAACAATGACCATTAATCCACTGGGTAAAAATTTATGTAAATTTATTATGAAAAATAAAATACCTACGGTAAGACCAGAAAACTGTAAAAATCTTCCAGTGATGGGACATATTTTTTTGCAGACTAATGCATTGACGCTGTGTTCTAACATTTCAAAAATATCATTGCCGGTCATTTTCACTTTTACTATGGCATTATAAAATGGTAATGACTCGAGTACGTCTTTCATTGTGACCTGAAATAAAAGTATTCATATTATTTACTTATTTTTTGAAAATAGATCAGTGGAAATAAGAAATAATTACAGGAGTGTCGAGTGCCTTATTGATGGATTTTCTAATAAGTCCGCTGTTTATGATAGCAATTGAAGCGTCAGTCCATCCAAATCCGGTTAAATACTGCTTTGCATTCTGTAATTAATTGTGGATGGTAATTAACTGACTGGTCGAATTAGAATCATAAATGGTTTGAGTTAATGAATCTTACGTAATCAACCATGGCTTCAGTGATAAGATTACCGAAGTTACATTCTCGGCTACGGCAACGTTTTTTATCACCATCGAGAAAGACTTTGGTGAAGCCTAATGGTGTATTGGTCAGAAGCTCGTCGGTAGGTCGCCATGCTTCAAGTTCATGGAGAATGTCGGAAGCTTGTTCAATGTCGCTGGTTACGAGAATAGGATTCCCAAGGATGCTGCGGATCTCACCGGCAGCGTCGAAAGTAATCGAGAGATTCCCGAGATACTTGGTGTAAGCGTAAGCCTGGACAACGTAAACCTTGCGCCCGTTTTTTTGAATAACTTCGGTGGGGTACAGTCCCTCAGGTACTTCCAAATCGGGTTTGCGTCCGCTGTAGAGAAAAGTGTTTGTATGACCGCCGATAACCAAGTCCACGCCGTCGACTTCAGCGGCTATTTTTTTGTCAGCACCGAAACCCGAGTGACCGAGTGCTATTATTATTGTCACGTTATCGGCTCGGAGTTTATCAACTTCCCGCCTGATGGACTCAACCTCGTCGAGAAAGACGACTTTCCCAGGGCTTGAGATTACTCTTGTCTCGGGCGTCAAGTATCCTATAATACCGACTTTTCTGCCGTCAACTGTGATAACAGTGCTGTTGCTTAGCTTCGTCGCGGCTGCCAACTCTGGCTCCCCAGTAAGGTCCAAATTGCTCGTGACAATGGGAAACTCTGCTGCGTTGATAAACGGCACCAACCCCTCGGGCCCGTCATCAAACTCATGGTTTCCTAAAGACTAACGGAATAAATAATTATAACTATCATCGCACACTCGTCTTCTATTATTAATTCATCAATCACACATGCGCAAATAACGTACACTTGCTTATACACATACTCACATTTAATTAAGTTATTAATAAAAAAAATTCAAAATAACACTATTAAGAAATGTTTATTTGATTACTTACAATCGCATCTGGCTTCAAAAGATTGAGAAATTTGGAAACTATTTTCCATTTATGTACGGTATAATATACCGTTCCCTGGTACGTATCACCGGCGTTCAAAAATATCGTCGGTACCGTCGAATTTTTCGCTTCACGAACTAGTGTCGCAATTCGCGCGAATCCTCCGTAACATTTACCTTGTTTAGAAGTATAATAAGGAAAGCACTTTGATGACGTCGACCTTATCTGTTCAAATCTAATTCATTACAGAAAAAGAAATAACTAAATAAGCAAAAAAAATTAATAATTCATGAATAATATAATGAGACAATACATTCTATTCCCAATCACCTCGAATGCATGTCACTATTATGCAGTATCTGCAAATTCCAGTCATCATCCGTTTTTCCATGTACATAAGCATAAGTTATGAGGATGACTTGAATAATTACTAAGTTCCTCATCCTGATTTATTGTATTTTAAATTTACAAGTATCGAAACAGGTTTTGATTAATTTATTCAGTTACTTCATTTGAATATATGAATATAATTATTTTTATAATTTATTAACTAAGAAAAAAATTATAGTCAGCACAAATCACAAGTGACGCGTAAGAACAATAAATATTAACTGATATTATCACCGTCCACTTAGTCTCTAAAACTTTCAAATATTTTAAATTTCATCGACACTAATAAATCACATTAGGCTTATCTATACTCGATGATAGCACTACAAAATAAATAAATTATTATTCATTCAATAACGTAAAAAATTGATATTTTTATCAGTTAATGATGCATGTATATTAGGGTGGGCCAAATAAAACAACTATTTTGTTTTTCTCACTTACCATGAAAATAATGATAAAAATGGAGGGAAAAAATTATGTCAAAGTTTGAGTTCTTGATGATGAATTTTTTTCGCTGTGGGGAATTTTATAGCTCGTTAACGAATAGATCGATTGGAATGAATAAGACTTATTTTTGTAGAAAATTAAACCCTCTACAATAAAGGGCTTCCCTGATTCAGAAATATAATTCAGAATAATTCAAACACGATCCAAATCAATTCAAAGTTGGCAAAATTCACTATATATAGGTATACAGTGTATGGGTGTGCCATTTTGAGGCGACTTTTTTTTCAAAAAAAAAAACAGGCTGAAAACTCGCGGGAAGGTGAGAAAAGAAGCCTGTTAAAAGCGGAGCTCTTAATATTAATATTTAGAGGTGCCTATTTTTAATTTTCCATCTCCCATTTAAATAACATGGGAAAAAATCGGTCTGTCGGTTGACCCTGCAAGCCAGCCCTAAAACTTCCTGCATATTTCGAGCTCCTTGAGCAAGTTTTTTGAATTGTTTCTAGTTATTACTATTTAAATACCAAGCTCTTAAAAAAAGGAGTGTTCTGATCGATTTTAGAAGCTTGACAATCAAATGGGAATAACTAGAAACCAATGCGGAATTTTAAAAAACTTTATGAGAGAAAATTTGTTAAGAATATATATATATATATATATATATATATATATATATATATATTAGGGTGCTCCATTTAAAACGAACATTTTTTTTTTTTTAGCGGACACAAGAAAATTTTGTTATATATGTTAAAAGAAAAATTCCCTGAAAATTTCAGCTCTTAATTTTAATTTTAAGTACTTCCTATCAAGCATCAAAGTTTTCCCATTTAAAAAGCATGTAAATCGAATAACTTTTCTTTAAAATTACTATAACTTAGCCCGATTTTGAGCTATCGTTTTGAAACCAGTTTTTATTTGTAGAGTATTTGTTGCTTTTCAAAAGTGTATGCGACGGTTTTTGTCTAACTCGATCCACGTCGATTGTATTAGCTCCGAAAGACAAATTTTCACTTTTTTCAATTATTTTTGTTAATATTGAAGAAATGGTTCATCTCACAACAAATATGTATAGGACCAATCTTTTAGCTAATTTTATGTTCTACAAAATTGCTCATGACACTTATATTGCTAAAGTCCATTGTTCATGAGATACATGAATTTTAACATTTTAAAATAAAAAAAATTGTTAGCTTACTATGGTACTAATCTTTTTATTGTAAAATGTTAAAATGCATGTATCTCATGAACAGTGGACTTTAGCAATATAAGTGTCATGAACAATTTTGTAGAGCACAAAATTTCCTAAAAGATTGGTCCTATGCATATTTGTTGTGAGATGAACCATTTCTTCAATATTGACAAAAATAAATGAAAAAAGTGAAAATTTGTCTTTCGGAGCTGATAAAATCGACGTGGATCGAGTTAGACCAAAATCGTCGCATACACTTTTAAAAAGCAACAAATACTCTACAAATAAAAACTGGTTTCAAAACGATAGCTTAAAATCGGGCTAGGTTATAGTAATTTTAAAGAAACGTTATTCGATTTACATGCTTTTTAAATGGGAAAACTTTGATGCTCGATAGGAAGTACTTAAAATTAAAATTAAGAGCTGAAATTTTCAGGGAATTTTTCTTTTAACATATATAACAAAATTTTCTTGTGTCCGCTAAAAAAAAAAATGTTCGTTTTAAATGGAGCACCCTAATATATATACATACATATGTAAGCTTTTGAGTGGATGGTATTTTTTGACTCTACTAGGTAAAATAAGATATATGGAGGCAAAATTCTTTGATAATTCGTTCATGAAACCCATTGTAATAGGCCGATTTCTAAAGGAATCTATCTAAAAACGTCACGGAAAAAAATAATTGGTAGCAGCTACCGACAAAACATCGGTAACTGCTACTGTAATTATCGGTAGCTGTTACCGAAAATTAATCGGTAGCGGCTATTGATTGCTAATTTCAAACGAGAGTAATTTCTCTGTGGACGTTGAAAATTTATATCTTGAGTTTAAATTTTCAACATAGTATTTATTTAACAGTTAGAAACTATTGTTGCTATGAGAAAGACAAAATTTATGAACAAAAAATTCGAATTTAGATAATGTTTGGAATTTTGAAAATTCATGAACGACCTCTTATAAATTTTTCTGTTAATATTAATAATAATTATTATTTACTTATTTTTATTCAAAAATACATAATTTGGCCCTAGTTTCCAAATTTATCAACAAAAAAATTCTTTTAAAATTTTCTATGCCCATTTTACCCCAGTAATATATATACTTTTCATAAATATTAATTTTACATAAATAGAAAGCCACAAATAAAAACAAAGACAAAATTCTTTTATTTCCTTGACACTTTTAAGAAAAATTAAATTCAACATTTAATGTAATAACAATTATAATCATAGTAATAATTATTAATATTTATTTTACATATTTATTTAAATATTACACATTATTTTATTTACCGCAAAAATATCAAAATTGATAATAAAGCAAGAACAAAAATTTTTTGCAAATAAATATTGTTTGCGCTACTACTTTTATTTTCATCCTTTGATTCGAGGAAACTTATTCTCCACTCAACTCCTGCATGAAGTGGACTACGTCTTTTAATATAATCAGTCAATATTTGATCCGTCGTTACTCCTAATTAATAAAAAAATAAAGAATTATTTAATGGCTGTAATTTTTAATATATAAGGTTGCTATGGCAACGGTTACTATGGCAACGGTTGCTAAGGACGCGTTGCTATGGAGTCGTTGCTATGCTGAGTATAGCAACCGTGACCGTTGCCATAGCAACCGATCATAGCATCCAATAACATTTCTTCTATTTACCCTGATAGCCAAGTTGGCAGCAGACTGGCGACAGTTTTCTGCAGTAGTTTGTCGCCAAGTTGGCCGCAAGAAATGGTATTTCCATAAGTTGATGGCAATTTTCTGAGAAAGTTGGTGGCAAAAGTTGGCATTCCATTAGTTGAAGGAAAGTTGCCTTCAATTTTCTCAGAAGCCTGCCTTCAGCTTGCGGCAGCTCGCTGGCCCCAACTTTCTCAGAAAGCTGGTGGTAACCTGTAGCCAACAGTTACAAAAGCTGAAAGTTGTCAACAACTTGTCGTCAGATTCGTCGTAACTACCCAGGAAACCAGAGTTTCAGCTCAGAAATTGAAATAAAATTTTTGACGTCTCGATGATGTAACATACATAGAAAATTTAAGGAGGTTCATCGGTAGCAGTAGTTCGCAACTTTTAGAAAGATTTCTCCCGTGTAAAACATTCTAACTACAATAAGAAGTGGTTGAGATACAGTACACTTTTGCGCATCCTCTTATATGCGCAGAAGTATAAAAATGATCCCATTGCGTCTTTTCTCAGACTTGGCTACGTTGCATTCTAACTTAGAATATTTTTCCCCTTGAGCATGTGTTGTAGGAAGTGTTTTGAATAATTTCAAGATTATACGTAGTTGGAGACAACAAATAATAAATAATAAATAACAATGACTTCACGACTAAATTTAAAAAATTCTAAATTTAAAAAATAATTTTTAATTATTTAAATCTGTTGGGCTTCTACTGTGTTTTGAATTTCCCGCGCACTGCAACGTTGCCAAGTCACTATCTCTCACTCGTCAGGTTATGGGAGAAAGCTTGAAAATCATTAAAAGTAACAAACTTTAAAAATTGATTACAAAAAAATGAATACCGCTCGTTTATGTTTTTATTGAAAAAAATTACTTGTTATAAATTGAATTAATAATTTTCAGCTTTTAAAAAAATGTTGTAAGAAAAGTATGATTGTTATTTAATAAAATGTTCACTCTAACTACGGTCAACATAGGGAATGCATGTTAAATGTACGATTTTTAATCGTTAATATTTCGAAATTTAGTACCGCAAGGACTATTTTAAAAAATTCCTACGTATACAGGACACTTAAAAGTATTTGTGTTTAAAAATTGAAAGATATTGTAAGAAAAGTGATTATCCGATGAACCTCCTTAAGTTGAACTTTGTAGCTCTTATATACGTAATGTAACATATAAATTTGACGTAAAAGTATGCTGCTATTTCACATCGTATAGATGTAATTTTACGTGTGGGAGAGAGCAAAAAATTGAATTAAGTTTTTTATGTGCACTAGACGTCATCGAGATGTCAAATCTTTCATATCAATTTTTGAGTTAAAATATTGATCATCTAGAGTTTTCATCGGTCAATTTTTTATCTCACATATACGTGAAATATCTGCTTTAATTTGACTGTTGGTTGAGCTCAACTGGCTACTCGGGTAACGTACACCAACTTTCTGATCAGAAAGTCTGGCTATCAGGGTAAATTAGTAATAAATATTATGTCAATTAAAAAAAAAAAATTATTACCAAATGGTTTATATGTCAAATTTTGTAACATATCATAACCATCGCCGCCTTGAGCAATAAAGTCAGGTACTATTAATGTATATGTATTATTTTCTTCTAATTTGTTGTACTGTGGAATACGACACTTCGAACAACGTATTAATACTGAATCACGTACTACTCTGTTACCACTTGGTTTAAATAAATCGTAGACAACCTAAACAGTTTGAATTATTAATTAATTGTAATACACGGAAAAAAATAATCAGTAGCAGCTGCCGATTAATGATCGCTAGCTACTACCGGTTAGTTTTCAGTAGCAGCTATCGATTATTTTGGTAGCTGCTACCACTTATATCGGTAGCTGCTACCAGTTATATCGGTAGATGTCACCAGTTATTTCAGTAGCTGTTATCGAAAATTAATCGGTAGCGCCTACTGATTGCCAATCAGTAGCTAAAACTGATCATTTTTTTCCGTGTAAATAAAATTCTTAGAAAAAAAAAAAAATAATTACCTGGAGACCAGAAAAATGTAAGAATCCTCCGTGAAGATTGCTTGTGTCATTAAATTCTAAAGTATGAACACTGTGTTCGAGCATTGTAATTATTTGTTTTCCTGTTATATTCATTTTTCCAACGGCATTATTGAACGGCAGCACTGCTAATATATCACTCATTGTTATCTATAATGGATGTAATGATTAGGAATAATTATTTTTGTTATTTGTTAAGAATTGCGATGCAGTAAAAAAGTAATATATGTTAATACTGGAGTGTCTGGTGATTTATTTATTGAAGTTCTGAGTGAGCCACTGTTGTGAATAGCAACTGCTGCATCTGTCCATCCATCGATACTCGGGAATTCTCTGGTATTCTATGAAAAGTATTTTTAAAATTAAAAAGATTAGATATTTAAAGTTTTAAATACTATTGGAAAATGTGAACATACATAGTCGATCATGGCGTCGACGATAACATTGCCAAGGTTGCATTCACGACGTCGGCAATTTTTATCATTGCCATCGAGTAAGACTTTAGAGTAACCGACTTCGACGCGAGTGAAATTTTCTGTTGCTTTTTTCCAAGCTTCGAGTTCATGGAGAATGTCGGGAGCTTGTTCAATGTCGCTGGTTACGAGAATAGGATTCCCAAGGATGCTGCGGATCTCACCGGCAGCGTCGAAAGTAATCGAGAGATTCCCGAGATACTTGGTGTAAGCGTAAGCCTGGACAACGTAAACCTTGCGCCCGTTTTTTTGAATAACTTCGGTGGGGTACAGTCCCTCAGGTACTTCCAAATCGGGTTTGCGTCCGCTGTAGAGAAAAGTGTTTGTATGACCGCCGATAACCAAGTCCACGCCGTCGACTTCAGCGGCTATTTTTTTGTCAGCACCAAAACCCGAGTGACCGAGTGCTATTATTATTGTCACGTTATCGGCTCGGAGTTTATCAACTTCCCGCCTGATGGACTCAACCTCGTCGAGAAAGACAACTTTCCCAGGGCTTGAGATTACTCTTGTCTCGGGCGTCAAGTATCCTATAATACCGACTTTTCTGCCGTCAACTGTGATAACAGTGCTGTTGCTTAGCTTCGTCGCGGCTGCCAACTCTGGCTCCCCAGTAAGGTCCAAATTGCTCGTGACAATGGGAAACTCTGCTGCGTTGATAAACGGCACCAACCCCTCGGGCCCGTCATCAAACTCATGGTTTCCTAAAGACTAACGAAATAAATAATTATAACTATCATCGCACACTCGTCTTCTATTATTAATTCATCAATCACACATGCGCAAATAACGTACACTTGCTTATACACATACTCACATTTAATTAAGTTATTAATAAAAAAAATTCAAAATAACACTATTAAGAAATGTTTATTTGATTACTTACAATCGCATCTGGCTTCAAAAGATTGAGAAATTTGGAAACTATTTTCCATTTATGTACGGTATAATATACCGTTCCCTGGTACGTATCACCGGCGTTCAAAAATAACGTCGGTATCGTCGAATTTTTCGCTTTACGAACTAGTGTCGCAATTCGCGCGAATCCTCCGTAACATTTACTCTTTTCTGTATAACTAGACAAACATCTCGTCGATAGAGCCGATACCTCTTCGAACCTAATTACAAATTTACCAAAAAGTCAGTTCATTAGTTTCATCAAAAAAAAAAAAAAAAAAATAAATAAATAAATAGTTACCTCGAGTGCATATCATTAGTATGCACGATATGCAATTGCCACTCATTGCTAATTGGATTGGCATTAATATATAACAAAATATTTAATAAAATGAATAAAAAAATCATTTTAAAATTGTTTTCTTTGCTAAATAACTTTCATGAATAAATAATTTTCTAAAATTATTAATAATATGTTTTCTTGGCTAAAGATTAATGACAATTAAACGCTAACTTAAAATCATGTTTAATGATCCATATAAATTATTAAACTATATAAAATAATTTTATCTGTTAAAGTAAAGCAATACTATAAATTGTTATCTTGTTTAAACACTAGTCAAATTTTATAATCACGTATCTCTGTTTACTTTTTTCATGCAATTATATTTAATATTAAGATAATAAAATTGTCAAGTATGCACGCTATTCAAGCGACGTGGATCGACTGGCGTTTGGATGAATTTAAACCGACCGAATACACTCTACCCGAGCTACTACTACTACTACTACTTCCATATATGCATATATATATATATATTTAAAACGTGTAGTGTTCCCTCATGAACCGAAGTTGAATAACATATTTTTCAAAACCTTTTCAATTATGATAACTAATTCTGCCCTGTCATGGCAAAACGACGTATCTGAAAAATTATAGTTTCGAGAAAATTGCGTTTAAAGTTTTAACAGAATTTGAGTCCAATTTGACAGAAAAATTAATTTCTGTTATGACAAAACGTTGTAACTCGAGATACGTTTTTTGTATCATAGCAAACTAATGCTTATTTTGATAAATAGATGAAATTGTTATGACAAAACGCTGTAACTCGAAGAATCGATTGTAAAAAAGTTTCGAGTTACGGCGTTTTGTCGTAACAATTTTTAATTTTTGTGTTAGGCCTGAAAAATATCGTATCTCTGAGGGCTTAAAAAAATTTCATCTCTATTTTCTTTTTTTTTTAATTTCCAATGCAAAAAAGATACGTTTTTTTTCATTTCTTTTATTCGCACATTTGATTAATATTATTGGCATAATTAATAAAATTAATAAAATTTTGATGATATCCTATTATTAAGTGACACTTAATAAACCGTTTTAGCTTTGTTACGACAAAACAGCGTATCTCGAGATACGTCGTTTTGCCATGACAGGGCAGAATTTGTAATGAGCCAGGACAGATGATCCTAAATCTTGTATCCTCTATTAAAATGAACTAAGATCTCATTATAAGATTATCTGGAAATTTTAATGAATTACGCCCTTTTTTTCTCTATAACAATTATTTCAGGTAGAAAATTATTACAACAGATTTTGAAGTAGATTTTTCTTGGAATGTAGTAATTAAGAAAAAAGGAATAAAACTATTTTTAATTTTTTTTTGTGGGTACGAGTTAAAATGATAAAAGTAATTAAGTAAAATATGGACAAAATATTCAAACTTTTTTTTTTTACAATTTGAATTATTTGTAGAAAATAAGATTTTTTTTTTTGGTGGTTAAGTTTCAGTTTTTTAGATAAATTACATGTTTTTTGAAAAAAAATTTTCAAAATTTCAAATAATTTTCAAATAAGTTTTAAATTCCGAACTTACAAAAAAAAATTATTTATTTTTCCACGTTAAAAATTCGGTGTAAACATTAAAAAATATAAAATTTTTCCTTGATCTAAAATTAACTGAAAATTCCATAAACTAGTTTCCCAATAAAATTATTTATATAACTTCATATAGAAAAATAATCATATTTATGACTTTTATCTAAAACATTATTGCTTATCATTAAGTATGTGTACAAAAAGTATATCTGATTGTTTAATTGATGATTTAAAAATTCATTATCTTATAAATACAAATAAATTATCTTCGGAAAGTTTGAATTTAATCATATCTACATATAAGTATATATAAACATAAAAAAATATATATATATATACATATACATATATATTTAAAAGTGGGAGTCAAGACCTCAAGTTGTATTGAATGATAAATTGAAATGATCTGCGGTAAAATAGACTGCAATTTTTACAATTAGTTGATACACATACGCGATAATATCAGGTATTCATTATTTTTCATATATATCGCCTTGTATACCTATACTATTCTGTTTTTATTTATATCACTTTCAAATCATATTTAAAATATATAATGCGACGAATTTGTGGGAAAAACCAATTTTGAATAATTTTTATTTTGTTTTTTAACGACACATATATTAAAAAATAATAAAAATAATTGGTGTAATTAAATTAATTATATACATTATTTTGTCGTAAGCATGTACCACATCACGTGGTACGATTTATTATTATTTCCTATTGCATGAAATATTTGTTTTTAATAGAAGTTTATTTTTATTTTTTTTTCATCAGTATAAAGATTAAACTCCGGTGACTTAAGTCAGTAAAATAAAAAGACTGATTCAATAAGTGTTTTGTATTAAAAAAAAAAAAAATTTTTTTTTAAGGGGTGAGTGATTAATTTATATTATTTATAAATATAATTATTAGGGTATTTAGTGACTGATATTATGGAATTTTTGGGTTAATATCTATGACTAACAAATGTTGCCATAGTCGGAATGTAAAACCAAATAATTGTGGTACTAGTCAATAGAGATTGGTTTCAATTTTTCTACGGATTAAAGATCGCGATTTTTTAATTAATAAATAAATTAATTAGTGGAATTTAAATTGCGTTAGAATGTGCTCAAAGTAATTGGAGGAATTTTTAGTACTATTTGTAATTTATAATTTGTAATTCATGATAAGTAATTTTTTTAAACTAGTTAATTAGTTAGTTGGTTAGTAAAAGAAGATAAATATATTTAATTGTAATTTTAATGTGCAAATTTATGTAAACAAATAAGTAATTAAATGTAAAGTTGAATAAAAATTTTCATCTAGTCAGAATAAAAAATTATTTATTCATGGAAAATATTATTATTATTATTATTTTGTCGCAGATCATGGAAAGCTTCGAATAAGGGTTATTTATATAGACGGAGAATTAATATTATAAAAGTGAAGCGGTAAATAAATAAAAAGATGGACGGAGATGATCAATGGAATATTGATTGAACATTAAATAAATCGAGCAGATCGATTGAATCGAATTAATTCTAGACAATTAACTAAAGTTATTATTATCATTATTATTTATTCATATTTAAGATTATGGATATGAGCGAGTGGTTTATAAATAATCTGGGAAGGTGGAGTGGGTGTGATCTTGTTGAGGTTCGCGAGACCGACAGCTCGGATCGTTATCCAGAAGAACCTTTTGTGTGTTTCGTGTTTCGTTGATAATTACAGGCGTTTACTTTATTTAATAAAGCATCAATCAGCCAAATTCTCTGTTTGTGTCATTTGTTCGTTACTAAGATCGAGACCAGGGCACTGATTGTTAAAAACAACTCAGCGGGTCTTTTTAAACCTCCGTATATCTCCAACCACTAATTTTAATTCCAACAAACCAGACTCACCAGACGCTTTTTTAAAAATTTGTTTATCAGTGCTCACTGACATTTGCTACTTTTAGAGTCCTTATTTAAGTTTTATATAAAATGCCCTCCCAAAAAAATAGTAAAAAATTTTTTTGCAGATACTTTACACGTGAAATAAAAGTCATTTTAGAAAAATTTTTTAAGACAACTGATAGTTTTCTTCAATTTCTTATTATTATTCTGAAAAAAGTTTAATATCTAATCCTTATACAATAATCTATTATATTCAATAAAATATCTAATCTTCTGATGAAAAAATTATGGATTTATTTTATTTGTTTCAGGTCAGCCCACCGATTATTGGCAGTAATTTAAAAATGATTAAAAAATTAGTGATTTTAATTTTAGTTAAATGTATAAGCGGATTAACAGGTCGAGGATCGTCGTATCCAGGAAGGACAGATTTATTTGAACTTTCTATTGTTCATATCAATGATTTTCATGCTAGGTAACTTTTAAAATAGTAAATTAACACCCGCCTCTTTTTAAGACTGAGTCATTTTCCAGCAAATTTTTTTCTCCTTATTGTTAAAAGTATCTACTAAAGAAAATCCTCCAAGTGCGGCCTTCAATTATAATTTTAAAACGCCGCTAGAAATTTAACGACATTCGTCATTCAAAATAAAGAAATAAATATTTTTTTTATCGCTTATTGGTATTTTTTATAATCAAATAATTATCCTATGGCCTTATCAACCATACTGCGTTCAAGGGCATTTAATTATGTACAAAAAAAACCTAATGAGTCAAATTTTTCTGTCAGTTTTTTAGTTATGGAAAGTGAAAGTTTATTTTTATTAAAATTTCTCTAAAATCACTTACGACAGCTCAAATTTTCAAGTTACATCAAAAATAAAACTAAAATTTTTTTGATAATTACATGGGCTTCAAAAAAGCTCTGAAAGAACAAATTGATAAATTATAAATTTATAAAACTACCGAGATTTTTTAAAAATCATGAGAGTTGAGTAATATAAATATTTTTGAAAATGTTTTGAATTTTTAACACCGGCATTGTGTAGACACAGTTTTTTTTTTACAGTGTAAAAAAAATTTTTTTTGACTGACCAATTCACCCCATTCATTTCTACGAACTGTAATAAAAAATTTCGAAACAAAAAATAATTTTTCTTTTTTTAATAAAATAGTGTCTCATTTTCCTCGTGTTTTTTTTTTATATTTAATGTCTTAAATACTCATAAAAAATAAAAATATATGATTAAAAATGATATTTTGATTATCATTGAATGTTAGATCAATTATCTGTTACATCATATATTTGCGTGACTAAGACACTTGAGTATATCTATAATTAGTGTCAATGTATGATACTCGAACGATTTATTGTTCTTTGCAGCTACTAACATACAACAATAATCAATTAAATTTTTTTTTTTATCATCAATTTTATTAAAAAAATTAAGAAACTTTTATGACAGTCATATCTTAATTATAAATTATTTTACATTGAGACATATGGATAATAAATTTGTCATCATTCAAAAAGGTTTGACTTTAATTCCTGTCTCTTTATCATTCCAGATGTTTTTTAACGATTGATAACTTTATAGGAGACATTGAGTTTACTTTAGTCTTTAATTTACTATAGAGCTTCATATCAGTTTGAACTGAGGGTATTCATACAAATCATCCATTATTTTTATTTTTTTATTTTCTGATGTTTAATGTGAATTATAAATTTATTTATTTTTCATATTCCGAAATCATGAAAATTGTTTTTTGATATACTTCCTTTTTTTAAGTGACGTAATTATTTTTTTCAACTAAAAAATTTTTGTGCGCTGATACGCCCATTATTTTTTACCTCTTGTAATGTTTTGATAACTACTTTACACGCTCCCCTTATGAAAAAGACGCTATTAAAAATATTCATCATGGGTGTCGATCATCCCAATTAGACACTAACATAACCAATCATCCCTATAGTAACCGTTGTCATGACAACAGCCTCCATAACAGGCATTGCCATGACAGCAGTCTCCATAGCAACCGTTGCCATGATAACAACTTCCTCAACAACCGTTGCTATGGCAACATTCTCCATAGCAACCGTTGCTATGGCAACATTCTCCATAGCAACCGTTGCCATGACGACTACAAGTGGTGACATAACACCAACTTTTTTAGGATAGACTATAAAATTTTTGTAAACAAATCCTAGAATTTTAATTATTTATTCGTAGGATTCCCGATGGCCAATAAAAAAAAAAAAAAAAAAATCACAAATAAAAAAATGAATAGAAAAATACAAATTATGTAATAAATAATGAGATTTAAAATATGTATCTTACAAATTGAATATATTCATACTTAGTGTTAGATAGTGACAGCAGATTACTAGTTAACATAATGATTAATAGATTTGAAGAAGTGAGTCCAACTGCAAGTGCATGCCAACGAAAAGAAGGTGCAATTTGCATTGGCGGATTGCCACGAGTCTTTACAGCCGCTAAACAATTACTGAAAGAACGACCGAATGCTATTCTTCTGAATGCCGGTGATCATTATCAAGGTACTCTTTGGTACAATTTACATCGTTGGAATGCCACTGTCACTTTTTTTAACATGGTACCATGGGATGTGTTGGTGAATATTTCCAAATTTTTTCATTAATTCTATTTTTTTTTTCTTTTCTCTTAAAATCACACTGTCCCTTTTAGAATTACCGTTCATATCAGAATCCAATGAACTTTGACATATTAGTAGATGATGATAAGAAAAAGATCCAATGAAATTTTTGAAAAAACAGGGAAACAGTAAAATTTGTTTTCCATATATTTAACATTGAGCCACATGAGAAATCATAGGTTTCTTAAATTTATTTGTTCTCTGTAGCTTTTCAAAAATTTAATTGGATTTTATTTTTTATCATCATTTCCTAATATGTCTAATTTCATTAAATTTTGAACCGTTAATTCAAAAATAATTAATACTATTTTTTTAAGACTATAGGCAATCATGAATTTGATGATGGTATCGCTGGCTTAGTACCGTTTTTAAAAAATATTAAATCGCCGGTCGTTATCACTAATATTGATATGAGTGAAGAGCCAACGATGCAGGTAATAATTTTTGAAAAAAGTAAAATAATTTTTGAGTTTATTCTCAGTCATGAAAAATTTTTTTTTTCTGAATTAAGTTTTTGAAAAAAAAATTTTAATTATTAATTAAAAATTAAAAAAATATAAATTGTTGATAAAAATTTTTTACGTTTAATTAAAGATAAAAAAATACTAAAATCAATTTTTTAATCAAATTTTTTTTACAGAATTTGACAACAAACAGTACAATTATTTATCGTAATGGTAAAAAAATTGGTGTAATTGGAGCCATTATCAAAACCGCAACCGTAAAAAAACTAATTATTTAATTTAAATTAATATAAAAAAAAAATTTATGTAATAAATGACTAAATTACAGGAACTGTCAAAAACAGAAAAATTGAAATTTTTAGACGAAATCGAAACAATAAATTTAGAAGCTCAAAAATTAAAAAACAACGAAAATGTTGACATAATAATAGTACTGAGTCATTGTGGGCTGCCTGTTGATAGAAAAATCGCAGCTAATTGTCCCCTTGTTGATGTTATTGTCGGTGGACATTCTCATACATTTTTATATTCAGGTTTGTACAAAAATAAAATTTTATTCAAAATATCGTATCTAATATTACTATAAATACTAGGGTGCTCTATTTAAAACGAACAATTTTTTTTTTAGCTGACACAAGAAAATTTTGTTATATATGTTAAAAGAAAAATTCCCTGAAAATTTCAGCTCTTAATTTTAATTTGAAGTACTTCCTATCGGGCATCAAAGTTTTCCCATTCAAAAAGCATGTAAATCGAATAACTTTTCTTTGAAATTACTATAACTTAGCCCGATTTTGAGCTATCGTTTTGAAACCAGTT
This sequence comes from Microplitis manilae, assembly GCA_030273425.1. Classification (NCBI taxonomy): domain Eukaryota; kingdom Metazoa; phylum Arthropoda; class Insecta; order Hymenoptera; family Braconidae; genus Microplitis; species Microplitis manilae. The sequence goes on along the minus strand of CP092724.1, from coordinate 2,584,215 downwards.
TTTATTTGTAGAGTATTTGTTGCTTTTTAAAAGTGTATACGACGATTTTGGTCTAACTCGATCCACGTCGATTTTATCAGCTCCGAAAGACAAATTTTCACTTTCTTCATTTATTTTTGTTAATAGTGAAGAAATGGTTCATCTCACAACAAATATGCATAGGACCAATCTTTTAGGAAATTTTATGCTCTACAAAATTGCTCATGACACTTATATTGCTAAAGTCCACTGTTCATGAGATACATGCATTTTAACATTTTACAATAAAAAAGATTAGTATCATAGTAAGCTTACAATTTATTTATTGTAAAATGTTAAAATGCATGTATCTCATAAACAGTGGACTTTAGCAATATAAGTGTCATAAACAATTTTGTAGAGCATAAAATTTCCTAAAAGATTGGTCCTATGCATATTTGTTGTGAGATGAACCATTTCTTCACTATTAACAAAAATAAATGAAAAAAGTGAAAATTTGTCTTTCGGAGCTGATAAAATCGACGTGGATCGAGTTAGACCAAAATCGTCGCATACACTTTTAAAAAGCAACAAATACTCTACAAATAAAAACTGGTTTCAAAACGATAGCTTAAAATCGGGCTAAGTTATAGTAATTTCAAAGAAAAGTTATCCGATTTACATGCTTTTTAAATGGGAAAACTTTGATGCTTGATAGGAAGTACTAAAAATTAAAATTAAGAGCTGAAATTTTCAGGGAATTTTTCTTTTAACATATATAACAAAATTTTCTTGTGTCCGCTAAAAAAAAAAATGTTCGTTTTAAATGGAGCACCCTAATAAATACGGGTTATTTATAACTATAAATATATAAATAAAAATAAAAAATAGTTTCTTATATATTTTATGAAGTCATACAACGTGTGTAGTAAGATTAATAGGTAAATATATATTTAATAACTCAGACTTCGCGGTCATATAATTAATACAAGGAAATCATTGATACTGAGTAAATAAAATTTAATTACATAAATTACTACAGTATTCATAAATAAATTTCATTCAAAATAAATGATATATATATATATATATATATATATATATATATATATATATATATATATATATATATATATATATATATATATATATATATATATATATATATATATATATATAATTTGATAAGTATATTCATATACATATTTTTTATATTTATATGGAGAATATTCTCCCCCGAATATCCGGGGAAAAGTAAGACACAAATTTTAAGCAAATAAATTTATAACGAAAGGAGTCTCTAAAAATCTTACATTTCTGCAAAAAAATGTTTTTGAAAATAATCTTGAGCACAAATAATGATGAGAGCCATAAATGACACTGAAGATCAATTTTGAAAAAAAAAAGTGTTTTCCAAATTTTCGGGGTGGTCCGTTTTGCCCATCTGTGTCCATTTTTCCCACCCATTCTCTATATAGTATTCGTTGTCAAAATTATTCTACTGAGAACTGGCAAAATTTGAACCTGAGGGTTTATGGGCCACTTTGAAAAAACAAAAATAATGATCAAAATTTTTCAAATGTTCTTAATGTATGCTACGTTTAAGTAGACATTCCATGATTCAAAATAAGCGGTCTTGGTTCATTATACAATCAATAGAACTCCCGAAACATTTCTTCCAAAACTTGAAGACCAAAATCCAAATTTTTTCTAATAAATCATCGATTTTTCAATTTTTTTATTATGAACGGATTTTTTGTTTAAATTTTCAAACTTTCCCCGTCAAAGTAGACATCACAATGTTCAAAATAAGCGGTCTAAGTTGATTATACGATCAATAGAACCAGAGAAACATCTCTTCCAAGATTAACAACCATAATTTTTCCACTAAATTTTCTGACAAAATGAATCTAATTTTCGATAAAATATATTGGGAAACTTAGAATTCTGATACGCCAACTGGTGGCTAAAGCTATAACTACTCAAAGTAGGCTAAATCATGAATGTTTACATGTGTCTATACGTCTATCAGCTAATATAAATAATAAATACTTAATTGTCTTTATAATTATTGTGTTCCTATGAATTAAAAAAATGTTTTCGTTCAATTAAAAAAAAATTTCGAATTTATAAACATGGAATTTCCATCAAAAATAAGTAAATGTAACATATATTGTTTGTATGGTTGTAAAAGTCGTAATTCTAAAAATGACAGTGTACATTTTTCAAAGTTCGTCAAAAAATTGCAAACGTGGTTACTTTGAAAAATAAAATGGATCAAGAAGATAAATTCGACCGTTTTGATAATTGCTGACATAAATAAAACAGTTTTGCTACCACGTGCTTGTATGAACCATCAAACCAACTTAACAAGAAAAACTCATACCCACGATCCTTCCACTTTTGAGAACTTGAACATTTATTTTATCCGGATCATCTCGAATACTTGATCATTGAAGACAAAAAGTAATGAGTGTGAATAAAGTAGACATCAGAAAAATTTAAAATTATTAATAAATAGAATAAATAATTAATAAAATAAATCTTTTTTAAAACACGCATTTAGAACATTTTGAAATTAATAAGTGCATTTTTACAAATATTAATTTTTAAATTAGTTACTCCATTTATTTATGATTTTTAATTTATCTAATGTCTGCTACATTTACACTTGTAAAAAGTAATAATTTTTAAACACTTATTGTCTTCACTAACTTTACCAAAGTTCAACAAGTGTCCGTGATTTATTATATTTCCATCACCGGTAAAATTTTTATTTTGAAGTGTTCCACTAATAAATTGATAAGTGTCTTGAATTGACACCCGCATTATTTATTGTAATAATCTTTAACACTTATAATGATTTAAATAAATTATCAAAACATAAATAAGCCAGTTGATTTTGTATAGTAAACATTCAGAGTAGCCTACTTTGATTAGTTTATTTTTCGGCCACCAGATGACTAATATCTAAGCCACGCCCATTCTAAGGTTCCCAATATGACTAATAATAAGAATTTATTTCAGGTAAACCACCATTCATAGACAAGCCAGAAGACGAATACCCAGTAGTAGTAAAACAGAAATCAAATCGTACCGTTCTTATCGTTCAAGCAGCAGCATTTACCAAGTGAGTATATGTATCATCGGCCATCACCTAAAAGCTAGACTACCTTTCTTATGAATGATAACGAAACCTTATCGTCATCAGATACTTGGGGAATTTAACCGTCTGGTTCAATGAACAAGGTGAAGTAGAAGCCTGGGAAGGGAACCCCATCTTACTGGACGAAACGATTGAACAGGATACAGAAATGTTGAGAGCATTGGAACCCTGGAAGAAGCAAGTAGACGCACTAGGTGGCAAAGTAATTGGCAGCACTCGAGTTAAAATGCCCAAAAGCTGTCGTGTAGGTGAATGCAACATGGGCAACATGATAACTGACGCCATGATTGAGTCATTTGTTGATCAAGCTGAAGACGAAAGCTACTGGACCTACGCATCAATAGCCGTGACCAATGGCGGTGGCATTCGCAGTCCCATTGATTCGGCATCTGGAGACATTACATTCGGTGATCTGGTGATGGCCCAACCGTTTGAAAACAATTGGAACATTGTTGAGATGCTTGGTAGCGACATTAGACAGACTCTAGAAGTTTGCGTTGCGCGGAGCAAACCAGGACACTGGGAGGGTTATTCATTTCTAGTTTGGTCAGGGCTACGGGTATTTTACAACATGTCCCAACCTGCTTACTCGAGGGTCGCTAAGGTGACCGTTCAATGTCGCCAATGCGACATTCCCGTCTACGAAAATCTTGTTGACCATCAGTGGTACCGAATAGTTGTGCCGACATTCCTTCTAAGAGGTGGAGATGGACACGCAATCATCGCAACTAGGCATCGTAATCACGTTGTAGGAGGACGCGATATTGATTATCTTGTCAATTATGTCCAGAAAATGAGCCCTCTGATTCATGGACTTGAAGGAAGGATTATTTTTTTGTGACTGCCACTGTTACTATTAATTATAATTCAAATTTTACGTCTTAATGTTAATAGCTTTGTTAAATTATTTTTCGACTAATAAATTATATTTTTAGTAGAAACTTTTTTTACTCATTAGTTAATTATACCTTTGCTTTAGAGAAATGGCAATTATTTTGGCTCTTCTTGATGTATTTTGTATTAACGCACAGGGAATTTTTCAGATCGGGTGAGAAATTACACTCGCGGGTTGGAATTCCCTATTTTTTCTCTTAGTGTGTAATGTACTATTTTATTTTTTTCTCGTATGCGAAAACGGCGGCTTTCTTTCCTGCTATACAGGGCAGAAATTATAATTTTCGGTACAGGTATGATAAAAAATTTTATTTTAATGACTGGGTCACGTTAATTTAAAAAAATTATTTCTATGTTTATTTGAATAATAATAACTGTAGATAGCAATTTATCGATTCTTTTTCATATTAATTTTAATATACGAAATTACAAATTTAGCTCTTCTATGTGTATCAAATTTTAATGTAAATAATAGCCATTTTGTAATAAATATAATAATACTGGTTTGATATTAGTATCGAATACACTAATTTTAAGTCGAAAATAAACTACAAACTATTAAAGCTTTGAGCATCATTTTTTTCTGTATAGAAATAGAGGTAAAAAGAACTAGAAGTTGAATTTTTTAAAAACTATTAATAGTTAAGAAAAACGATAAAAGTGTATAATAAGTTATGACACATCGGAATGTTTAAAAATATCCTTAATTCAAACACCGGCCCTAATAAAGCATATTTTATACTGTGGACATAAAATATTTAAAAAAAAAGTAAATTTCGAAATAAAAGGTGTACATTCTTTAATATTAAGCAGCTGCATTAAAAACAGGTGCTTAAGCAGCTGTTACTCGTAAAAACCCATTTTTTTTTTCAAATTTTCTAATTTTCCCGCGTTTTTTTAAATTACCACTCATTGGTTCTTTAAAAATCGAACGCATGCGCAGTAGATCAAAAATCATAGCGGTCGTCACTTATGCGCAGCAAAGTTACAGGTATGCGCAGTAAAATTCTACCCATGCGCAGTAGGTCAGAGACATGCGCAGTAGATTAGAATGAGCGAATAATTCATAAAAACAAGTAAATATGTATTTTTTTTTAGAGAAATCCCTAATTTTGGTAATTAAAATTTGAATATTTTAATCCATAAGTAAACTAGATTTGAATGAAAATTTATTTAATGACTAAAATTCGGGAATAAAGAGCAAATGAGAGAAAAAAAAACCGAAAAAAATGAATTGATGGTAAAGTTGTATACTGCGCACTGTAATATCGGTTGCATCTGGCTTTTTACTGTTACTATATACTTTCTAGGGCTGTATATGTTACTTCATACTTACAGAGAATCCCTTTAGCATTTATACAGAATACAATACTGGCTGTTCCGATTCGATCCGAGTCAGTAGTCAGTACATCCAGAGCCACGCGGCTCGATGGGTCTATTTGTCAACTAAATTTTATTTATTTTATTTTTAATTTTGTAAATTTTTTTTTATTTTAAGTGTTTAAGTAAATTTTATAATTAACAAAAAGAAGTAAATTTTGATAATTTAAAAAAAAAATTAATAGAAAAAAAAATAGTGTTTTTTTTTGTGATGTCAAATTTATCAAGTGTAGTGACATTAATTGTTACTGGTTTACTTAAATGAATTAATTAAATTTTTATAGCAATTAAAAAAAAATAAATAAAAGTGAGAGTAAATATGAAGTGATTAATTTACTTGGAGGACAATTAGGAGCGAAAATTACGAGGATAAAATTTTTATTAAAAGGATAAAAAAGGGATCATGCGAGACACTAGTGACATGATGGAAGACGCCATGTCAGAGGTAAGATTTGATTTATTTAAGAATTTTTTTTTTTTTATTTTATTTGTCTATTAATTTATAAGTGATTGTTGAGGAAATAAAATTTAAATAATGAAATTAAATTAATAATTATTTAATTTATGATTCTAATTTAATTAAACGTCAGTGAGGTCACTATTCATTTGCGATATTAGATAATTTATTATTTATTATAATTAATAAGCAATTAATTTTTTAGTTTATTATTTATTTTAATTTGAATAAAGTTAATTAGTAAATTCTAGTTTAATGAAAAAAATGCAGAAACGTGATATATTTGTTGCTTATAAAAAATGTTCTTCAAGGTGATTTCATAAATTATTTTTTTGTATTTTATGCACGCGCGGTAATTGATAAAAAAAACTATTAGATGGTGTAGTCGCAATTTTATGATAAAGAGAGGTCGTATGGGCCAAATAAGCTCTGGGAAAAATAATAAGCAATTTTTAGATCATTTTTTTCAATTTATTTATTTTATTTTCTTCACGATTTATTTTATGGATAATAAAAATAAATTAAATAATTTTGATTAATTAACACCGAAGTCACCGATACCGTGATAATTTTTAGCTGGAGAATATAATAAATGTATCGGGACTCAACTGGACGGCTTTCAATCCACATTCCCTTCAATCTCAAATACTGTTCGCGCCAGAAAATCCATCCAGTCTTTTTATTTATTATAATTACCTGACTAACATTATTCAGATTATCGTTTCGAGCAGAGATTCATCGAAGTATTCGATTTAAATTATTACTCGACAGTATCATCATTTTTTATTTTCCTTCCCGTTCCACCTGCTCATTCAACTCCATTTCCCATGCTCATAATATTTATTAAATTATTTAAATAAAAATATAAATAAACAATAGAGTACAAAAAATATATTTTATCTCAGTAAGATATTTTATATTTCGTTGGTTAAACGCAACTGATTAAATAACCAATAAACATATATTTAATTATAAAAATATCAATCACATGATTCATTATTTATTTCAATTTTTAATTACTCCATTTTTTACGAATCTAATAAAATCACACAGAAAAAAATTTTTACTAAAAAATATGAAGTTAAATCTTCACATTTCTGAAGATTAATGCACTTTGTTAATTAATACTGTAAAAATGAATTTATCAATAATAATTATTAAATTAAATTCGAAAAAATTATTATTTAAAATCAGTAAATAAAATGAAATAAAACAACAATAGATTTAAACCGAGTGGTATTAAAATCAATACTCAGCACTTTGAAAACTCATTAAAGCACCGCGAGAACAAAACATTTAAATTCTAATAATAAATTCATTTGTTTTGATTAAATGAATATCCGCTTAGTAACCATAGTTAAATAAATCAATTCTTTACTATTCTGCAGTTGACGTCGGTTTCATTGGAAAATATTACTATTATTATTATTATTGTCTTTCTCTCTTTCTCTTTTATTATACGGTATTAATACTCGAATAACTGCCTTATCTTATTTCCCTTCATTCTCAATTTCTTTATACTATACTATTCTATTTTATCCCATCCCATTTAATTCCATTCTATTACATTCCATTTATTTTTACTAATCAATCTCGTATTACTGTATTTAACATAAATGCCTTCATTATTCCTTATTAACTTTTTTTTTGAATTATAAATTGAAATATTGCGCATCTTATATATTATGTCAATTGTCATAATTTATGACTCATGACTAATAATTTTATTGACTTTCTTTTGAAGAAAATTAAATAACTTAAAATACTTTCTCTTCTTTTAATTAAGAATGAAAAAGTCCTTTTTTTAATTCAAAGTTCACCCATATAAAGTCCTAGATAAACTTTTTTTTTTACTATCAAAATTATAAAAGTTCAAAAAAAGTTCCACTCAAAGTTCTAATCTGTCTCAAGTTTAGAAGCTCCACATGTCGAACTTTTTTTTAATCTTTTTGGAACGAAATTTTTTTACCCGGGAGATCGCACGTTTAAACTTTTGTAGAGGATATTTTGGTTTTTTTTATAAATAATATTTGTAAAAATAAATAACAATTGGGAGGGTAGATAGCGGTGGGTTAAAGGGTTCAAAAATACTTGGGCCGTATAATTAAACGACTGTCCCAGTGGTTAAATAGACAACTATATTTATCTGTATACACTGTTAAAAAAATTGTTTGAATTTTCAAAACATTGTATATAACGCAATAAACACATACATTTGTGCTTGAAATTTCATTACTAATTTCACATAGAATTTAAAATACATGCTTTTGAATTTTCAAATCAACACTTTGGATTTTCAAATACTTCGTTTTGAATTTTCAAATACAATTTTTTTAATATTCAAATATCTTTCATTTGATTTTCAAATACTTTCTTTTTAATTTCCATATAGATGTATATGAAAATCTGAAGCGTTTATTTGAAAATTCAAAAGCGAGTATTTCAAATTCTATTATACGATCGTTACAATGAAATTTCAAACATAATTTTATGTGTTTATTGCGTTATATACAATGTTTTAAAAATTCAAACAATTTTTTTAACAGTGTATGGTTACATGGAAATTAAAGACTATTAGGTATGTTAAGTAACAAAATGTTTATTGATAAAACTTCAAAATTTTGTAAGCTGTCATCAATTTCTTATGAACAAAGTTATAAATTTTTTTTTTTTTATTAACCATTGTTATAATATAATTTAATATAGCGGGTAATTATATTTTTTTTCTTAAACATTTAAAAAAGTAGAAGTTAAATAAATATTTTAGAGTTAAATCACATTTTAATATTTAAATCACTATAAAACTATATTATGTTTATTAGCATTATGCTATATCACATTTAATACTGTATACAGTACATATACTGTCAATGATGTTCAGTTCAGTCACAAGTTTTATTTACTTTATATTATCGAGGAAATAAAAACTTTACAACAATAAAGTCTGATGTACACCGCTCACATTACTCAAATTTATTATATATTTAACTAATTAGTATTAAAACACAATCCTTGATTACTGAACGCGCAGTACGTCACGCGCAGAAATTTCATATACAAGTATTTGAATTTTCAAATAAATATTATGAAATTTCAAATGGAATTATTAAAATTCAATGTGTCTTAGAATTTTCAATGCTTGCTTTGAAAATTTAAAGAATAAGTATAAATTTTAAGTACGTTTATTAAAATTCATATTTTTTTTCTTAATTTTAAATACCAGCTTGATTATTAAATTACGTACATTAAATTTGAAGCTTTTTTTATTGAAAATACAATTCAAATATCTAGTTATGAAAATTCAATACCTTTTGTATTGTAATTTTCAAATTATTTTTTACAGTGTACGCGTATTTTATTTATTTATTTACAACAATTATATTTTAGTATAAATGTATATATGTCTGCTACGATGTGAGATATTGCTTATTATTAGCGCAGTAACTAAATAAATAATTATCAAATATTATTAAGAATGTGTGACGTTAAAGAGGTTTAGGACATAACTAAACAGTCGAGTGTGTAATAATGTTTGAAGACCAGCTAAAATAATGCCCACGAACCTATTCACGGAAAAAAGAGCAGTTGAAAAATTACAGTTTCGTATAGTATTAATTAGTACTATAGCGCTCCGAGTCTGAAACTGTAGAAATTTTTATCAATAAATTTTACAGAAATAACAAATATTACAGTTTCAAACTCGATATTACCGATTTAAACTGTAAAATTTGCTGCTTAAAATTGTATTAATTTTATTGCTACAACAAATTTCTAAAATTACAGTTTGAACTTACATGTTTACAGATTTTTACCCGGAAAGCCTGATTTACAGTAGAAACTGTAATTTTTCAACTGCTCTTTTTTGCGTGTTTTAGTAAAAATTTCATTTATTTCTCCTAGAAATATATCTAATATATATAAAAAGTAATAAAAATTTTTTTGAATTTTTCTCGATGGTTTTTTGTATTTTTACTCAAAAAATAAAAATTAATGAAGTTTGATTTTTTCTATCATTGGTCCATTTTACCTCACATAATTTTTTCGATTAATTAATAAATTATATTAATATTCAACATAATATGTACGACTAAAATCCAGAATTTTGAAAAAATGGGTAGCTCGGGGCACTTAAAAATTTACCGAATTTAAAAATCTAAAATCGGCAATAAACTTAATGAAAAAAAAAAAATAATTTACTGCTTAGTATTGTCGATAAAAATCATAAATATTTAAGACTACCTACTGCTTAAAACTTACTACCGAACAGTAGGCAGCTAGAGAACCCGAAAATTTTATTATTGTCCTTGACTGAGTAGGTCAGTAGGAAAAAAAACAAACTAATAAACCAGTCATAGAAAAATTTTTACTCTTTTTAAAATTTTCTTTTACTCAACTGTTAAGTGTGTACACATAAATATATTAAATTGCAAGGTTTAAATTATTGCTACTGCAGTAACTGCTGCCGTTACCGGTCCAGGTAGGCATTATTGTGTATTGTGTACTTCTACAGTTGCTCAGTTCAGTATACGCATTTAGACGTTGAGAAATGTGAGTTGTAAATTTAAAAAGAAATTTTATGGACCAAGGACACTAGTTTTAGTTTAAATCTTAAATAACTTTGTTACGGTCTTTTTACTCCTTCGCCGCAGTAATTTTTATGCGACACTTAATTTCTGTAAACGGTTTCCTCGAGATAAATTTCGTTTTATCTTTTTTTAAATTTAAATAAAATGATGTTAGTTGTCGGTAATTAACTAATTATTGTTATTATTAATATAAATTAATTCAAAAAAATTTAACAAATTTTTTTTCTATTTATTGTTGCAGGATACGATGATGGATTGTGGTGGGGATGGAGGTGTCAGTGATCTCAGTGATCTATCGACTGATATATCCGATACTTCAGCATCGATACGTGGTAATTATACTTTTTTTTTTTAATAATTAATATATTAGAAAGACGAAAAAAACCAACTTTTTGATTTTTGAGCCTCGTATGAAAATTTCCCGGGTACACTGTTAAAAAAATTGTTTGAATTTTCAAAACATTGTATATAACGCAATAAACATATACATTTGTGCTTGAAATTTCATTACTAATTTTACATAGAATTTAAAATACATGCTTTTGAATTTTCAAATCAACACTTTGGATTTTCAAATACTTCGTTTTGAATTTTCAAATACAATTTTTTTAATTTCCATATATATGTATATGAAAATCTGAAGCGTTTATTTGAAAATTCAAAAGCGAGTATTTTAAATTCTATACGATCGTTACAATGAAATTTCAAACACAATTTTATGTGTTTATTGCGTTATATACAATGTTTTAAAAATTCAAACAATTTCTTTAACAGTGTATGGTTACATGGAAATTAAAGACTACTAGGGATGTTAAGTAACAAAATGTTTATTGATAAAACTTCAAAATTTTGTAAGCTGTCATCAATTTCTTATGAACAACATTATAAATTTTTTTTTTATTAACCATTGTTATAATATAATTTAATATAGCGGGTAATTATCTTTTTCCTTAAACATTTAAAAAAGTAGAAGTTAAATAAATATTTTAGAGTTAAATCACATTTTAATATTTAAATCACTATAAAACTATATTATGTTTATTAGCATTATGCTATATCACATTTAATACTGTATACAGTACATATACTGTCAATGATGTTCAGTTCAGTCACAAGTTTTATTTACTTTATATTATCGAAGAAATAAAAGCTTTACAACAATAAAGTCTGATGTACACCGCTCACATTACTCAAATTTATTATATATTTAACTAATTAGTACTAAAACACAATCCTTGATTGCTGAACGCGCAGCATGTCACGCGCAGAAATTTCATATACAAGTATTTGAATTTTCAAATAAATATTATGAAATTTCAAATGGAATTATTAAAATTCAATGTGTCTTAGAATTTTCAATGCTTGCTTTGAAAATTTAAAGAATAAGTATAAATTTTAAGTACGTTTATTAAAATTCATATTTTTTTTCTTAATTTTAAATACCAGCTTGATTATTAAATTACGTACATTAAATTTGAAGCTTTTTTTATTGAAAATACAATTCAAATATCTAGTTATGAAAATTCAATACCTTTTGTATTGTAATTTTCAAATTATTTTTTACAGTGTACAAAAAATTACAAATTTGACTTTTTTGACTTAAATTTAAGTCGACTAAGCTAAAATCAAGTCAAATTTGACTTTTTTGATTTGAGTAGATATTTAATAGGTCAGTTCAGTCAATAGTGGATAAAAACCCGTTTGATTTTGATTTTTGACTAAATTGACCTGCCCAGTATCCATTCAAATCAAAAAAGTCGAATTTGACTCGATTCTAGATAAGCCGACTTAAATTCAAGTCAAAAAGTAAAATTTATGTTATTTTTTTGACCTGGATAATTAATTTAAGATTTTTTAAGAACCCTCTTTGAAAAATAGGTCGAAAAAAAATTTTTGAGAGGTCGCTTACGAATTTTTGAAATTCAAAAAATAATCGCAATTCGGTTTTCTTTTCAAAATTTTTTCTTTTTCTCATGTCAGCGATAGTTTCTAACTGGAAAATGAATACTTTTTAAAAATTTCAGTACGAAATATAAATTTTGAAACGTCGCTCGAGAATTTTGAATGTTTTTGAGTCCTGTCTTTTAGACGATTTTGAGTGACGTGAATATTAATATTGATATTAAGTCTCCTTGTTTTTGTTTACCGTCAATTTGTATCATAAAAAATAAAAATAGAACCCGAGTCATAAAAAAATTCAACTATATATTTACATATTTTTTATTTTTTAATTCGAATTTTAGGTTTTTTAGCTACCGAAATTTTACCCAATTTTTTTTAAAATTTATTAAATTGTGTTTAAAAAAAAAATTATCAAATGCAATCGGTTCTCATGAACAGGTATATCAAATATAAAAAAATAATAATAGCAATAATAGAAGTAACGAGAGTAAAAATAAGACAAGTATTTAAAACCCCTGTATTGTATTGTATTCGACTTATATTATTTGAGATTCGTCGAGTTATTTTTATATATTTTACCTGCTAAGGGTGGTCATCTACATTCTTCCCTCTCTATCCATACATACATACACACACATACACACTCACACACACATATGCTTATGATCAGACACAAAAAAAAGTCGCACCGCTATATATTTAATATAAAAAGACGTGATCTAGACTCGTGCGAAATTAAGGGCTGAGAAATAAAGTTTTAACGGGTAACAGGTAGTTCCCATGAGACATTTCCAGTTCATGATTCCCATGCTATCAAAAAAAAAAAAAAAAGTTAAGAATATTAAAATTTTTATCCCATTCTTCTAGACTCGCGATCTTTTTATCGAAATTTTGAGAAATAAGTTTTTTCAAGCTCGTTAATTTTTTTAATGAAATCAAAATTTTTATTATCAATCATTTATATATCTTAGTAAGTATATATATCTTTTAAAGAGACATCATAAAAAAATGGTTCCGACAAAAATAGCAATCACCCGGCTTTCAATGAAAATTCCGAACGCGTTTACTTGATAGCTTTCAGAATTCAATACAGGGTTCGAATGCTTTCATTAAAATTGAAAGGAAATTACTTGAAGCTATTAACGACTTAAAATTACCCGTCGATATGAAATATAATTATCATTATAAATTAACTTATTTATATACTTTATTTTTACATAACTTTAAATTTCCAAGTGTTGAATGCCATGAAAATTAAAATTACTGTATTTTATTTTATTTCATTTAAATTTTTATTTTTTTTTATTGTCCATAAGCCAATTAATTTTAAATACTATTAATTTTAAAGCTGATAGTTATTTTAAAAACCTGAATTTTAATTTCAAATTATTTTTTTTCATGTGTAATTAGTTTTTAAATTCGCGAAATTTCATAGCAAGACTTTAATAAACTCGCAATTATATCAAAAACCAATTAAGGTTTTTAAAAAAAAAGTTATTACTGTATTTTTTAAATTTTTTGAATTTAAATCCAACTCAATATCTTGATTAATTACATAGATCATATATTTTTAAATACTCACATTGTATTTTCATTTAAAATTGTGCTTCAATTTTAGTAAATTTCATAGAAATCTAACTATTGTATTTGTCCTCATGATGGAATTTTTGAAAAATTTTGCTATTTCTGAACTCAGCTCGACGAGCTGAGTCAGAAAATACATTAGGTTCAAAAGTTTATATACGCACAGAAAAAAAAAATTCTTGGTTGAAGGTAAATATTCTTAATTCAAGAAAATTTTTTTGGAGACCTAAACTTTTTCAGATAAAGTAGTAATTTTATCTGACCAAGATAAATTCACTTAGCTCAAGAAAATCTTGACTTGGTTCCCGAAAACGGTGGTCTTCAAAAATATTTTCTTGACTCAAGATAACTTTTTTTTCTGTGCGTATTTATATATATAGGATATAACGCGCCGTTCTCCAACGATAGCGTCAACAATTCTACACCGATCTTAATGAAACTTAGTATACTTATTCTATGGACGATTACCTTGGATAAGTTCGAAGATGAGCCAATTCGGCCAATAAGTTTAGAAGTTATGGTTAATTGAAATTTTGTAAAATTTTCAAAAAAAAATTTATTTGCCGCTTTAACTAGATGTAACTTTCAAACGGAAAGAGATAGCTTATTTTCGTTTGTCTTATGTGAAAGCTCGCTCGATTGCCTTCAATTTTCACTATGTAGCTCTTCGATTTGATTACTTTTTCGAATAGAAAAATGGTTTTAAAAATTTACAAAATATTATAAAAACTAATTTTATGCAGGTTGTGACTCTGATTATTACCACAGTTCTAAACCGATCGCTTTGAAACTTGGCATACATATTCTGTGGATGGCTACCTTGATCAAAGTGAAAAATGAGCTCAATCGGTCGAATACTTTAAAAGTTATAGCATTTCAAAATTTTTAAAATACCAAAAATTCAGATTTTTACTTATTCTTTCTTCAATATTTTTTGAATGTTATAACTTATCGACTTCCTATAAATTTTATCTGAGAGCTCTTCAAATAAGCTTTCATTTTCATGCCTATATATGTGTCTAGACCAATGAAATTTCGCATCTTACGACTCATTAAATGAAATTTTGCTGTTGCATTGGTCCTCCTTTTAATAGATTCCATAGAATCGTAACTACTGTATTTATCAGTAAATTTATGAAATTGATTGAATTCATATTATTGCAGTGTAAAACTCATAAAATCTAAATATCTCATTTCAAGTGTGCAAATTCAATTTATTTTTATCGACAGTGTTTACAACTGATTTCAAGTATGACACTTAGACCTATCATAATTGAAATTTCAAGTCAAATCATTTTATTTAATTTTGAATTTACTATTATCCTATAGTAAAAATCACAGAATACTTATTCGTAGATAAATAGATTCTCTTTAACTTCAATTTTTGTTATTCCGATAATTTACTTAATTTTCTAATTTTAATTCTTAAATTTTTTGCTTTCAATTTTAAACCGTTTGACAATTTTTTTTTAATTTATAACCTTAAGAATCTATGAATGTCGAAAAAAAAATTTATTTTGTTATTAACGTTCATTTGAGAGGTTGAAATAATCAAATGAGAAATCTACTTCCATTTCGGCTGCCGAATGGGCTTTTTTTAAAATACGTACTAATCGATATTCATTTAAAATTTATAAATTTTATTAAATTTCCATGACAATTATCCTTAAAAATCTAACAAAATTTTTAATAATGTAGAGGTAAAAAAAAATTCCACTTGAATTTAAATCGCCGTATATATATTACCTGCCCGCATTGTAAGAGATTGATAAAAAAATTTCTTAATTCATCAAAAATAAACTTCCAGCCGATACTTTTATAAAAAAAAATCCTTTTTTTTTAATTTATAGAAGCAGCTGAACGTCTGCTAACTCTATTAGGAGTCGACGATGCAGACGAAGATTTTTTATCATCGGAAGACGAAGGGGTCGAGCTGGATATTGACGTAGATCTCGATGATGACGTCCTATTTCCTGACGACGAGAACAATAGACTACTTCACCAATTAGCTAATTCACTTGCCGAAGAATTGAAGCAATCTTCGAACCGCGTGCACATGGATGTACATGAAAATTTTAATCACCAATCATCTTCTTCTTCTTCTTCATCTTCATCTTCGTCTTCATCTTCATCTTCATCTTCATCTTCAAACTCCCCACACTCTGGAACTCGTAAATATCAAACTTACCATGCAGATTACAAGTCAGACATCGACTTGGAGCTAGATTATCGATCTCATAAACGTCTAAAGGTAGACAATGTCCAAGATTCGAGTTATATAAACGTTGGCTCGACATGTTCGTGGAACGCCGGCTGGGACGCCTGTGCTACCGAAGCTGTGAGATATTTAATAGAAGAAGAGGGTCTTGCTGGTCATCATCCAACTGTCTTGGCGTTAAAAAATCACCTGGCGTTACAACGGAATTTTTCTCTGTACAAAACTTAGTAACATTTTTTTTTATTATTTATTTTTTTTTTTTTTTAATAATTATTAATTATCAATACTTAATACTTGATAATAATTAAAATAATTAATAAGTAATGAGTGTAATTAATGGACTCGTGATGATAGTGATCAAAAATGGTGATTGTGGTGTTATGATTATTGGGGTAAATGGACACTCAAAAAATGGTACTAAATTATTATTTTTATTTATTATAAACTAATTTATTCTTTATTTTTATGAGACTGAGTTTTGGGAGGAGGTAAAATCGACAGGGCAGATTTTCTTTTAATGAAAAAAAAACTAGGAGCTGAATAAAATAGGAAGTTGAGAAAATGTGAGCTTATAAATTGTGATTTGACAAAATGGGTCGGGCATAAATATAAAGCAATATGTAGATATATGTAAAATATATATGGCAACTATGTTGAGTATTGAGGGAAAATTATTTTTCATTATTAATTTAAATCTGTGAAAAAAAAAATTCATTGCATGAAATGTGGTCAGATCTAGTCATATAGAATCATATCTGATCAGATATTTAATTTGAGCATGAACGTATCTGTACATATATCGTCAGATCGAAAATAATATCGACTCAATTTTTGTCTTGATATTCAAATTTCTTCAAACAAGCTCAGATATGATTATGTTTAAATTTAATATCTGATCAGATATAATTTTATCTGATCAGGTCTGACCATATATGAAGACTTCAAAAAATTTTTAGCATACACTTAGTTTTGATGAAGAATCAGATATGGTATGATCCAAATCACTATTTGATCAGATATAGTTTTATCTGATAAGATCTGATCATATATGAAAAGATTTGAAAAAAAGCATATACAATTAGATATGATCAGGTTAAAATTCAATATCTGATTAGATATTGTTGTATCTGATCGGATCTGAACATAGATGGCAAGATTTAAAAAAAATTTTGCACATATATTAAGATCTGATCAGATACAACAATATCTGATCAGATATAATTTTATCTGATCGGATCTGACCATATATGAAGACTTCAAAAAATTTTTAGCATACACTTAGTTCTGATGAGGAATCAGATATGGTAAGATCCAAATCACTATTTGATCAGATATAGTTTTATCTGATAAGATCTGATCATATATGAAAAGATTTGAAAAAAAAGCATATACAATTAGATATGATCAGGTTAAAATTCAATATCTGATTAGATATTGTTGTATCTGATCGGATCTGAACATAGATGGCAAGATTTAAAAAAAATTTTGCACATATATTAAGATCTGATCAGATACAACAATATCTGATCAGATATAATTTTATCTGATCAGGTCTGACCATATATGAAGACTTCAAAAAATTTTTAGCATACACTTAGTTTTGATGAGGAATCAGATATGGTAAGATCCAAATCACTATTTGATCAGATATAGTTTTATCTGATAAGATCTGATCATATCTGAAAAGATTTGAAAAAAAAGCATATACAATTAGATATGATCAGGTTAAAATTCAATATCTGATTAGATATCGTTGTATCTGATCGAATCTGAACATAGATGGCAAGATTTAAAAAAAATTCTGCACATATATTAAGATCTGATCAGATATAACAATATCTGATCGGATATTTGATTTGAACCTGATGATATCTAATTGTATCTGATCATATCTGGCCAAATCTTAACAGATTGAATTCATTTTACGAAAAATTTAATTTCACTATGGAATGAAATTTTTTCATAAATATGACTTTACAAAACTATTGGAAAAAATTCAGATCTAAGGTCTACATTGATATCATTAGATCCAAATATATCATGATAAAAGTATATCCGCGTTGATCTGATCACATATCTTTAGATCTAAATTATTTTTACTTTAGTACTTAATTTTTTTACTAAATTAATTTTTCCAAATTAAAATAAAAAATTTAATGTCGCCCATTATGTCTCTTGCTCTCTTAAAATATTTTTTACGCATTGCATTTAATCATTTTCTTTTTAATAACAACTGATCAAAAATTTTTTATACTCATAATTATAATCATAGTCATAACATTATGATCATCATAATAACTATCATAATGTACTGATTATTATTACGTTTGTTATTACATAACGTATTTAAGTATTTAAAAATTAAAAAGAAATTCTAATAATGTGTCTTGCACATTAATAATTATAACCTGCTTAAACTTTAAAACTACTAGGTATTTTAAAAATTTGTACTTGAATTTCAAGCAGGTCTTGTTAGTCTCACAATTACAATTACAAAAAAAAAAAAATGGTACAGGCATACATACATAATAAGCGTTCAACCAAGTGATTAATTTTAAGTGACTACAATAATTTTAATTTTACTTTTTTAGTATTCATAAACTATTTATATGTAATTTGATAAATATTAATCTAGTAATATTAAAATTAATAACTTTTTTAAATTAACGCACTTGTAAATATGTAAAATAATTATTTAATTAATATATACCTATAAATATTAACGTACTATTGTTACTTTTACAACTAATTGTAGATAGTAGTAACACATTTTAAATGCACTATTAAAAATTAATAAAAGCTGTGAAATCATAAAAGGATTTTTTCATTAAATTTTTATGATGTCTATAATTGGTACCTCTATCTCATACATTTATTAAGTATACATTTCGCATCAATATATAATTAAAATTCAACTATGTATGTATAGCTTTTACCCGTAGAAAATGAATCATATATGTTCATATATGTAGCATAGATGAAAATTAGTCACATATTGATCATTTATGATTTATATATGCTTTATGCACAGATCATTTATGAAGCATATATGTCCAATTTTTAAGTATGGTCATGTATAGCTCATATGATTCCTATAAGCTTCATATTTGAAGCACGTGTAGGCATATATAATCAATTATATGATCAATTTTCATATATGGTCATATCTAATTCCCGTATCTCCATATATGAATCATATATGAAGCACACATGCCCAATTTTCAAATATGATCATATATGATTCCTGTGATCCATTAATGAATCATATACTTAATTTATGGATCATATATGAAGCATATACGTCTAATTTTTATATATGGTTACGTGATATTTATATATGGTCACATATGATGGATATTTGACCAATTTTTATACATATTCATATATGATCCCTATATTGTCCATATGTGCTTCACGTATAGCTATTCTTCTATATACACAGTAAAAAACGAATCATCAAAGTGTAAAAAGAAGCGTATGTTAAAATTCTGAGTGTTGAATTTTCAACACTTTTGTGTGTCAATTTAACATACAATATTTATCTTGTTTCAACTGTCACAATCGATTGATTTTTTAACACACAAAAATGTTATTTTATACGAGAGTAACACTTTTTATGTGTTACTGTGAAATCAACACACAAAATATGTTAAAAATAATTTCGACCATCACAAAAGAATTCTCACAAAATTTCAAGTAAAAATGACGTATTAAAAATATCGCCTGTTTAATTTGCAATCGTTTTTAAAATACATAACCTAAACTCTTAAATTAATGTTGATGAAATATAATTATTTTTTTGATATTAAAATAATTATTTTATTTTTGTTATTGTGAGAGAATTTATAGTAATTTTTTTATACATATTTTAATATTGAAGATAAATAATAGATGATATTATATATATTGAACAATATGTGATATTATTATTACTTTTTTTTTTTTATTTTTAGTTTTATTTATATTACTATTACTAATATTATCGTTATTTTTAATATTTGATTGCTGAAGAATCAATTACTACAGTTAATTCATTGATTTTAACTTTACATTAAATAATGTGAAAAACATTTTTAAGAAGTATCCAAGTAACACAAGAGCGTATGTCAAATTCAACACTCTTCAAGTGTTGCAAATAACATATAAGTGTGTTAAAATTGAAGGTTACGTTTTCGAAAATTTTGACACTCATAACGTGTTACTTTTAACATACACGAGTGTAACTGTTTCAAAACAAACGACGTACGCTGAAATAACATATAAATAAGTGTCAATCGATCGTTTTACACACAGCAAGTGTCAATTTTAACGAATCCTTTTTTGCTGTGTATGATTCGATTTTTCGGGTAAATTTATCTCTCCCTCGTAATTTTGAACTCTACAAAATACAAGCTATGTCTCTACCATTTTAGATTGAATTTATGTACATATTTAGTCTACTACACAAGGATTTTTATTTTTTGATAATCAATTTTTCAGCTATAAAATGAAAATAAAAAAAAAGTTGTAGATTTTTTTAAATATGCCCTCATAGTTTCCGAGACATATAAGAAATTATAGGGGCATATAATTTTTTTTTTCCACGATTTCGAACCATCAATTATTATAGAAAAACTTTTTTTACCTCCTTATGGTTCCTGGTATAGGTACCGGAAATCATAAGGGCACATAAAAAAATTAAAAATTTGTATTTCTTGGTTTTATACTTCTAGATAAAAAATACACCCATCAACAAAAAAATTTTTTTCCATCCGCCTTTGTTTTCTCAGCGGTGTCTTTTCCTATGATATACATATACTTTTAATTAAAATTCATACTTTTATTACGATACTGTCCAACGTGTAGAGAATTTAAAAGAACATCTTAAAAATGGTGAGCAAAAATGAAAGTTTCCTGGCACGCGACAGACTTTTCGTGTATAACAAAAAGGTGCTGATGTTTTATTATATTTATAAAAGGGAAAACGAGTTATAAGTATAAGGTACGGAATATTAAGGACATGACAGCCGATACGGTCCGTAAACGCCGTGAATGAAAATAAAGAGGAAGATGAAAATATAGATATGGAACATGTGTTTTTTTTTTTATTTTATTTAAATCGTTTTCGTTTTTACTTAAAAGCTGCACAAAATTCTACGCCAATGGGGCATCTGGTGTCGGTTCGTAGCACATGCCATACATCTGCTCGCTATACTTTACTCTCTTCTTTTCTTACTTCTTTATAAATATATATGTATACATATATACAAAATACAGTCGTATAGTAGTAGTACATATGTATGTATATAAATATATATATATATATATATATATATATATATATATATATATATATATATGGGGATAAAGAGTGATCTTAGGGATACGTATTTTTGTTGTCTTCAAAAAATTGTCCGTCCAAAGGTTGTTGCCGTGCGAAACTATCGCCATCTATTGATAATTATTTGATAACTTACCAAAAATAATTAAACCCAAATAAATTAATGAAGATGATTTTTATTAAAAATTCAAAATTATTCACCACAGACAATAATCGCCGATGATAAAAATTATCAAAAGAAGTCAGCCGAGGTAAAATAATTTTTGGATTTATTTTTTAAAATGAAAAATTATAAAAAAAAATATCTTTAAAAATTGCACATATAGTTTTTTTTTATTTTCTACAAGTGCATATTTTTATTATTTTTTTTTTTTTTATTTTATAATCGATCTATTGAAAATAACCTCAAGATCATAAAAGATCAAATGTCAAAATTTTTTTTTTATTTAACATCGACTCATCTCTTAACCAATTAATTAACAACTGATAACAATAATTGCATGTAAAAATTTACTCAAGTAAATTTTTTTTTTTCTACATGGAATTATTTTTTTTAAAGTTAGCAAATTATATTTTTGTTTAATTTATTGAGTAAAAGTAAAATAAATGGTAAGAAAGAGAATAGAATGAGAATTAAAAGAAAGAGAAAAGGAAATTCGAGAGAGTCTGCTCGACATCCTGCAACACTCTAGTCTAGAATAAAAGATCATTGGCCGCTTTACAACAAGAAACGAGACGTTTTACCATTTTTTATTTTTTCTAAATTTTTAACTTCCCGCTTAGAAAATCGATGATTTTCAAAAATTTCGGGAAGTTATTGTTTTCACCCCGATTTTCAAAAATCGAGTTTTCATCAGATGTTGACGTTTTGAGGTCCTAGGAAGCTATTCTGACTATTTTTAGAATGATGTCCGAGTGTCTGTATGTATGTGTGTGTGTGTGTGTGTGTGTATGTATGTATGTAAACTCTTTATAACTTTTTAACTAATAAACCGATTTGGATGGTTAAGGCGGCAATCGAAAGAGTTTTTTGGCCATCAACTTTTCTGAAAATTTCAGATCATTTGACCAAGTAGACTCGAAGATATTGGCCAATTACGAAAAAAAAAATTTTTTTTTTTAGTTTTTTATTGATTTCTCGAAAACGACTTATACGATCAACTTCAAAATCTAATCAGCTCTAGAACTCAATAAAACGCGTCGATTGCCACCTCAAACATCTAAATCGAATAATTCGTTCGAGAGTTATCGTTGGAGAAAGAAACGGTAAAAAACAGTTTTTTGCGAATATCTTTGAAACGACTCAACCAAACAATCCAAAAATCTAATCAGCTTTAGAATTTATTAAAACTCGTCGATTGCCACCTTAAACATCAAAATCGGATAATTCGTTTGAGAGTTATCGCGGGAGAAAGAAATGCTAAAAACTGTTTTTTTTTTTTAAATAATGGCATGCAAAAGTATTTTCGAGCTCGAAGAGCTCGAAAATGTATCTACAACGATGTTTTTGAGCTCCTTGAGCTCGAAAACAGCGGGAAGTTTTGGGGCTGGCCCGCAGGGTCAACCGATGCCCAGATTTTTTTTCATATATATACATACATATATATATCAGGGATATTTTTTTATTGAAGAATAATCTCCATTTTTTGGACGAAGATGTTAAGAAGATTTTAAGAATAGTGGGGAGAACAGCTGGTTGATTCAACGTCAGATGGTTAATTCTTCTGCGTCAGCTGCGGGGGTGAGAAAGGGTTCATTACTGTTATTATTATCATTATTATTATTTATAATTACAACGTATGGACCATTTTCAATATATACGAATTTTATAGACAGTAGTAATATAAAAAAAATATTAGATCGCGAGTAAAAAAATAATGTCTAGACTCAAATTTTTTTTTTATCGATGAAAAAATCCCGGCGGCTGCTGGACTCGAACCTGGATCTTTCCGGTTCTGAGTTCGCGCTATCTATCGCGCTGACTCTTGTGCGTTATCGCGTGCAATTTTTTTCTAGTCCTAGGGAAATTTTTGTCTTCAATACACGAAAAAAAAAAAAATTGGTTGGTTGGATCTTTCATGGGTAATCCTGACGTAGGATAGTGAAAATTTGAAATAAACGTAAGAAGTAAAAATTTTTTTATTGTGAACACATATTTTTAATGGAACAAAAAACGAATATATGCAATAAGTTTTATAAATTTTTAGCGAATTATTTAAAATATAACAGATGGATTCAAACTTCCGGCAGCTGCTGGACTGAACACCCTGCTTCGACGTGTGCTTTGACGTCTGTTAAGGTGCACGTGCCCTTTGTATGTTTTTCAAAAAATGTATTTTGGTTATCTAAGTTACTTAGTAATTAATTTAAAAATATTATATTTTGGCTTTCATATTTATTGTCACAATGAATGATCATGATAAACAGAGTATTTGAAAGCTAGATAAATAAGGTAAGCAAATTAATTATTTAATTATAATATTGAAGAATTATTTTTAGAGGGTTGATTGGCGGTAGTTTATTTTGATACTGATTATTAATTAATATTGATGATGACGAAAATAGATATTAATTGATGACGAACACGATGAGAAATATGTTGAACTTTATAATCACCGGATATATTTTATTTTAGATAGAAACTAAACGAGAATTCTAAAAATAGCGAATGTCTGTGAGCACTGATAAATAAATTTTTAAAAAAGCGTCTGGGGAGTCTGGTTTGGTAGAATTAAAATTAGTGGTTGGAGATATACGGAGGTTTAAAAAGACCCGCTGAGTTGTTTTTAACAATCAGTGCCCTGGTCTCGATCTTAGTAACGAACAAACGACACAAACAGAAAATTTGGCTGATTGATGCTTTATTAAATAAAGTAAACGGCAGTAATTATCAACGAAACACGAAACACCCAAAAAGTTGTTCTGGAAAACAATCCGACCTGTCGGTCTCGCGAACCTCAACAAGATCACACCCACTCCACCTTCCCAGATTATTTATAAACCACTCGCTCATATCCATAATCTTAAATATGAATAAATAATAATGATAATAATAACTTTAGTTGATTGTCTAGAATAAATTCGATTTAATCGATCTGCTCGATTTATTTAATGTTCAATCAATATTCCATTGATCATCTCCGTCCATCTTTTTATTTATTTACCGCTTCACTTTTATAATATTAATTCTCCGTCTATATAAATAACCCTTATTCGAAACTTTCCATGATCTGCGACAAAATAATAATAATAATAATATTTTCCATGAATAAATAATTTTTTATTCTGACTAGATGAAAATTTTTATTCAACTTTACATTTAATTACTTATTTGTTTACATAAATTTGCACATTCAAATTACAATTAAATATATTTATTTTCTTTTACTAACTAATTAACTAATTAACTAGTTTAAAAAAATTACTTATCATGAATTACAAATTATAAATTACAAATAGTACTAAAGATTCCTCCAATTACTTTGAGCACATTCTAACGCAATTTAAATTCCACTAATTAATTTATTTATTAATTAAAAAATCGCGATCTTTAATCCGTAGAAAAATTGAAACCAATCTCTATTGACTAGTGACACAATTATTTGGTTTTACTTTCCGACAATGACAACATTTGTTAGTAGTCTATTCATCCATCAACTCCAGTAGGTATATAATATACTTGAATAAATCGTCTATCAGTTTTCTACCGATATGTTCCTTGGTCATGATAGCGTAAATCATTACTACCTAACATGACTTCAAGTAAAAGTTTTCAATTCATATACACATTATGACAGTCTGTAAAATCTACCATTAAATATAATTACAATATTTGTTCTCTTTCAATAGTACTCATTCAATCAATATCTATATAGACAATTTTTTTATTTCAAATATTAATTTATTAATAATAATATTTAATTTATAGACTCAAGTTATTAATTTTAATTAAAATGTATATAAGTACTATATAAAATTAACAGTGCCCTCAATTGCTTCATAAATATTATGAAACTTGGGCGGCCATCATGAAAATTCAATTTTAACGACCCTGGTTATTATATATATATATGAATATATATGAAGTTTTAAATTCCAACTTGTAGTAAAAGTTTTTTCTTTCGATAAAAATTAATTTAAAAAAAAAATTTAATTTTTTGTAATTATTATTTTTTAAACAAAGAAATTAATTAATATAAATCATATAAATTATAAATTATACTATAGTACTTCTGTCACGAAACTCGGACGTGGTAATTGAGCCAATTTATTTTATATTTTATTATTTAGTACTCACAATAGATATACGTGATATATATGTTTACTGTACGTGTATATGTGTCTGTACATACATGTATAGCTCTATATGTTTGCAAGCCCTCATATATAACATATATAAAGTAGGTTTTATTCGATCAAATGCTTCGGGGTATAGGATTAAATATACAAAAGACACTTTAATATTATTCCGTCATAAACTTTTTTTTATGAAAAAAAAAAATTTTTAAATCAATTTTTATTAATATGAAATTTATTTTGTCACTCATAATTCATGAGAATAGATGAAGGAAATAAATTTTTTTTTTTTAGTTGAATAAAAAAATTACTGTTCTATTTATTGAATTTTTTTTTAATCAAAATTTTTTTGTCCCAATATTAGAATTCTAATCGAGCCCTTAAAATTTAAATTTCAGCTTAAATATGAAAGATACGGTAAAAATATATTAATACTAATTTTTAGATAATAAAATTTCCTAAAAAAAAGATCTTTACATATTTTTTCGTTAACTCAATAGTTCAAGAGTTATCATGATGAAAACCAACTAAACTTGAATTAAAACAAACATTCAGAGACGAAATTTTTAATCCTTTACTCCGAATCAAAATATCTTACAAACCGTCAAACTTACGTTAAAAGTCATAATAACTTTTTTTATAGAAAATTAAATTACCTACAAAATAATTTCTTATCACTTTTGTCTTATCTGCAACAGTTTAGCCATAATTTAAATTCAAAGATAAAAATTTTTTATGGGAAATATTTTATACAATTTATTACAGTGGATGCTTTAAATAAAAATTAAAGCTAATCTATCAAAGATACAATAAAAATATATGAATACAAATTTGTAGAGAATTAAATTTCCTAAAAAAAATCATTCATTACATTTTTACGTCAACTTGATAGTTTACGAGCTATCGTTATATTGGCAGTTAAATTAAAAAAAAAATATATATATTTATAAGAAGACTTGAGAAAAATCAAATGTCCGTTAGAAAATAAAGTAAAAAAAATTACAAGGGGGTAAAAGGGAACAATATGGGCCCCATATGTAGCAAAGTTTTTTTTATTGTCAAAGAGAGGGGGAGTAACGACCCCCAGATGCCAGAATAATATTACCAACTCCAGCTTAGTCCAGTCCCCTGGTCTGCTCTCCAGCAGTCTGTTATTGTCAGCCACTCAGTTACGTCTACTCCGTTGCTGGTTTATTTTATTATTTAATTGTTTTGGTTGTGTTATAAAATTATATTTTATATAACCAACGTACGTAACTACCAAATTATCAATAGCTGTCAATTTGTTCAAAATTGTCTTGCTCTAAAAAATATCTGCAATAATTGACACCAAAATTTCACGAATTGATTACCAAGGTAATAAATTTGTTTTTTATGAACTTTTCTTTTTTTTTTTTAATTTTTATTCCGGCAACAATAAAATAAAAGATTTTATTGAGTACCAATTAAATATCGTTTGAAGGTATTCAAATCACAGGGGAAGTTTTGATTCTTTTCAAGCTTCTACTTATTGATTTAAAAAGGGGTTGGGTAGAATTACATATCTATGATACATCCTACAAACATTAAACAATAATAATCATAATAATATATTATTTTGATATCAAATATTATTCGATTATAAAAAAAATTTTCAAAATTAAAAATTTATACAAATAAATATATATATATATATATATATATATATATCTATATATCGACATATATGTACAAATAAATATATAAGGGCAGGCAAAATGGATCACTCGAAAAATTTGATGAAAAATTTTTTTTCATAAATTTTTCAGTTGACTCAAAATATTGTTGACCATAAAAATATATACGGTGTCTTCTTCGCTATATTTAAATTTTTATTTTATTATTAATCTTCAATAAATATTTTTTATCTGTGTTGCTATCAATGGCAATAAAAAAAAAATGAAATAATTTTTTCTGCTATAAGTATAGAGTCGAAAAAAAATGTAATGATATAAAATTGATACTTTTGAATTCCAGATGATACCGGAGTTGAAAAATGTATGCCAAGCAACGGAGTCGACATTAACTGGTGAGGAAGTTAATGGTAGTAGAGATAAGATGAAAAAATATCAAACGGAAGAGGAAGTTAACAATGTGGAAGTGGACGTGGCTTCTGTTACGGCATGGAAAAGATACCAAAACTTTATTACTCTAGTTAATTCACACGGTGTCCAGTATAACAATAAACTTTTACTTGAAGCCATGTTCCGTGGTAATGATTTACGCTATCATGACCAAGGAACATATCGGTAGAAAACTGATAGACGATTTATTCAAGTATATTATATACCTACTGGAGTTGATGGATGAATAGACTACTAACAAATGTTGCCATTGTCGGAAAGTAAAACCAAATAATTGTGTCACTAGTCAATAGAGATTGGTTTCAATTTTTCTACGGATTAAAGATCGCGATTTTTTAATTAATAAATAAATTAGTTAGTGGAATTTAAATTGCGTTAGAATGTGCTCAAAGTAATTGGAGGAATTTTCAGTACTATTTGTAATTTATAATTTGTAATTCATGATAAGTAATTTTTTTAAACTAGTTAATTAGTTAATTAGTTAGTAAAAGAAGATAAATATATTTAATTGTAATTTGAATGTGCAAATTTATGTAAACAAATAAGTAATTAAATGTAAAGTTGAATAAAAATTTTCATCTAGTCAGAATTAAAAACTATTTATTCATGGAAAATATTATTATTATTATTATTTTGTCGTAGATCATGGAAAGTTTCGAATAAGGGTTATTTATATAGACGGAGAATTAATGTTATAAAAGTGAAGCGGTAAATAAATAAAAAGATGGACGGAGATGATCAATGGAATATTGAGTGAACATTAAATAAATCGAGCAGATCGATTGAATCGAATTAATTCTAGACAATTAACTAAAGTTATTATTATCATTATTATTTATTCATATTTAAGATTATGGATATGAGCGAGTGGTTTATAAATAATCTGGGAAGATGGAGTGGGTGTGATCTTGTTGAGGTTTGCGAGACCGACAGCTCGGATTGTTTTCCAGAACAACTTTTTGGGTGTTTCGTGTTTCGTTGATAATTACAGCCGTTTACTTTATTTAATAAAGCATCAATCAGCCAAATTCTCTGTTTGTGTCATTTGTTCGTTACTAAGATCGAGACCAGGGTACTAATTGTTAAAAACAACTCAGCGGGTCTTTTTAAACCTCCGTATATCTCCAACCACTAATTTTAATTCCAACAAACTAATCTCCCCAGATGCTTTTTTAAAAATTTATTTATCAGTGCTCACAGACATTCGCCATTTTTAGAATTCTCGTTTAGTTTCTATCTAACATAAAATATATCCGGTGATTATAAAGTTAAACAATGAAGATATACATTTTCATATTTATTTCTGTCACTTATTATTACAAATCAATTTTAATTCAATTAACATTCAACTCCAGCTTGTCCCATAAAACCATAAAGCTCAACCGATTGTCCATTTTTTCCACCACTTCAAAATATCGACATCTGCCATTGCACTGATCTTACCGTTTTATCACTCTCTCCTCAAAATCTGAACTAATTATCTTATTACTTTAAACTTCCAATCAGCATTAAAATAAATAATCATCACGTTACATCACCTTACACCCAGAATGAATTTTTACATTGACAACACAATGTTTTGTATGTTTGGTTGTTACCGTAATCGAAACCATGAAATCGGTTTTCTATGTTATTTTTGACTATCTATTGATCTAGTATAGTTTAGATCGAAAAACTGATCACCAAATTCATCAACGTCATTGTCTTTTACCGAAATAACGTCTTGTTCATTTAGGAACTGCGCCATCTGGAGTCGATGGTTCTTGTGTGAGAGGCGGCCATTTCATGTTCTTCGACAAGTCACGTTCTATTGCCAAAAACTTACGTCTCGATTTGTCGATATCGTGCTTGCCACAGCGTTTTTTGCTCGCAGCCAAGTAATCAACCATATAATATTCGGCAAGTAATGAAATAATGAAATGAGCAGCACAATATAAGACCAATCTGATCCTAAATGACATTTCTGGTGGCATTTCTAGTTCCAATCGGTTACGCAGCCACTCAAATGGATTAATAGCCAAGTAAATAGTGAACGATGTAATAAAAATGGTATAGAGTCGTAATCCGCGAATGCTGAAAATGCTTTTGCGATACAGGTGGCCCCTAGAAAAGGTTATTGCGAGTATAATTGACTGCATTGCACTCATGATGAACATAGTATAGTTTTCGTGACAACCATAGCCAGTTTTTCCTTCTTTCTTTCTGATATTGTACGGTTTGTACCAATCATATTGTTGAAGGTTGAAGTAACTCAAGCATAGGAAACCGATGATAATGATTACTTGCGACGAAAGACTCATCAATGATGATGTACCGAGTAGACTCCTTACAGGCGGCTTCTTTGCCAGTGGTCCATCGTAAGCCGGAGTGTATGGTGAGATAAATAAGAAAATCGACGTAATAAAGAAGTCGGTGTACAAGTATTCGAAGTCGGTAAGACCTGAATCGATTTCTATTAACATCATGGTTAGAACTAATTGTCCCAAAGAAAAGGCTGCTATGAACTTAAAGATACTGAAAGAGGTGATCAACGCAGCACGACCTTCCCTGATAACAGATTGCGAGCAAGAGATATTCGCTTCCTGGCTGGTGAACGGTGACGCTGCTGATGACTCTGTATCGGAGAGTGAGATTCCAGTGTGAGCAGCCTTCAGGGCACCACAGTCGTTGGCTCCGTCTCCGACCATAGCGACATAATAGCCCAGACCCTGTAACTCTTGGACCAGCTGCTGTTTCTGATCTGGTAACATCCGTGCGAAAATTGCTCCACGCGTTGCTATTTTAGGAAGAATCTCTGGGTAGTGTTCTTTGATGATTGCCCAGGTTTTGCCATCAACGGCGAATACATATTTGTTAGTATTGTTCTTGTGGTAGTCGTCTGAAAGATAGACTTCGTCTGCGCGAACAAATGAATCATTTTCGATTTTTTTTACCGAAATGACACTATTCGAATCGGTCATTTCGTCTGAGGGCATTGGTGGCGAAACGATATGATCATTACGGGTGTAATATAATTGCGGCTTTTGTTGGACAGTTTGTTCCGCAGTTACAGCAATAACTGGCATGTCTGACAGTATCATGCTGCAATCACGTGCTACAGATAACGCCGTAAGGATGTTATCACCAGTAACCATAACTGTCCTTATTGATGCCTGATTAAGTGCTTTTATAGTTGGAGTTGTTTCTTGTTTAAGTCGGTTATCTAGGATAATAAACCCCAGAAAGTAGAGATCGCTTTCTGCAGACTCACGGCTAATGCATTGAGCTTCAGCATGAGTTAATTGATTGAGTTGTTTTTGTCCCATTGCAATTACACGGTAGCCTTCGGAGGTGTAATGCTGGAGAACTGAATCATAATCTGCAGGGATTGATTCTGGGCGTGATAGACTTTGGATCATTTCCGGACTTCCTTTGCAGTAGATATCATAGTGCGTAGCACCCAACGTTTGGGTGATGACACTCATCCGCTGCAGGCTTGATGCAAAAGGAAACTGTCTTACGATCCCTATTCCTAACTTTTGCTCTGCCAATTCTGCATCCGTCACAGCCAAATTGTCTACTTCCGAATTAACACTTGATTTCTTGTGAACTGGGGACATATCCCGCAGCGGCTTTTGACTTTGTAACAGCCTTGAATTCTCGGGAGGGCGTACGATTATAGAAAACATCATTGAGAATTTAGTGTTATCTGATACATCAGGCTCTTCGAGGGTCCAGCTGGTTGCTTCGAACATCTTTAGATCCAGTGGATCGCCAACCAATGATCCATCAATGATTGATATTTCATGACAAGTCACCATGCCAAATAGTAACTCTGCTGTCGTTAATGAGCTAATTGACTTAACAGGTACAGAAAACTTTCTTTCTGCTGTTGGAACAACTCCCCACATATCTAGATCATCTTCTGTAAGGGTTCCAGTTTTATCAAAGCAAATACAATCAATAGAACCTGATACAGTAATGACTCGAGGCTCTGTACAATAGATTCTATGTTTCTCGAGCCGGTTTTGGGCTGCCAAGCGCCCTATCGTTATAGCAGCAGGCAGTCCTGGTGGAACTACTACAGTAAAGAGATTCAGAGCTTCGTGTACTATTTCACTAGCGTGTATGCCGCGCTGTGCTTTAGTCACTGCTGTATAAATAGCGCTAACAAATGCAACACACGTCATAAGTTTTATGAATTTATAAGAGTCTTGCTCGAATTCGATGTCCACAGGCGGTGGGTACAATATTGTTCGCACTAGTCCTCCTTTGATAGTAGCGAAACCCGTACGGATTACAACGGCAAGAACTTTTTCATTCCCAATCGTACGAGTTTGGATAATTTTCGTTCCACAGAAGAGGGTAGAGCGAGCGTGTTTTTTGGTATCGTACATCACATCCGCGCACAATGGGATTGAGGTTTTAGTGACTGGTACGGATTCTCCGGTTAACATCGACTCATTAACGATGCATGTCCCAGAAAGAAGAACTGCATCGCAGAACATTAGATAACCTTTGGCAGGGATTACTAAGATGTCACCAGGAACCAATTGGTCAGATGTTATGGAGTCTGTTTTGTCAATGTTTCGGTTCCGCATCACTGTAGCTTTGTCTAATAAATGGACTGTTGAATGTAGTTTATGCTGGTTCTGCAATCATTTAGATTACTTTTTTGTCACAGTTGCAGTTTATCTGTTAGTAAATTTTACTATAGTATTGTAATTTTTACTATACTTTTTTCTCCGTATAGGAGTGACTAATATTGAAATTGGGTCCACTTACCCGACGCATCTGGATGACAGACAATATAAGACTTATAGAAGCTGTTATCAGAATTACTGAACAGTAGAAGAAGTATAATTCGGACAGCCACAAACAAAAACTGAATAGTTGAATAATGTAAAATGGATGCAGGAATTCGAGCCACAATAAATGTAAAAAGCTTTTCAGAGGGACGTTTATTTCGTTTTTTCCATAGACGCTGCGTCTGTAATTTAATTCATTCATAAAAAAGCTTATA
This sequence comes from Microplitis manilae, assembly GCA_030273425.1. Taxonomy (NCBI): domain Eukaryota; kingdom Metazoa; phylum Arthropoda; class Insecta; order Hymenoptera; family Braconidae; genus Microplitis; species Microplitis manilae. The sequence goes on along the minus strand of CP092724.1, from coordinate 2,551,350 downwards.
GTTTACCGAAATAAGTTTGCTATCAGAAAAGTATAAACTCAACCTTAGAAATTGCTCTTGAGAAGTTAAGCCCTGCATCTCGTGCAGCGTTGACGTATAAACACCAGTATCTAGGCCAGCTAGCTTAAGAAATTCACCGCGGTCATTATCCCAAATGTATACGAATTTTTTGCATGTGAACGTCAAAATGGAGGACACTTGTTCAAAATGTCCGCCGTGGAAGTGGATTGACAGCTTAAGAGCATCACCTACAGTTGTCACGCCAGCCAGATCTGTCGAATTGACGCCAGTCGCATCATTCCCGGATTTACCAACTCGTATCTCGCTGGCTGATGCATTTTTACTGGAATTTATTTGAACAAATAAAGTTAAGAAATTAGTTGGCTTTAATATTATTTATGAAGACTTACCATACATCGGCAGCATTCAGGGTCGTTAGTTTTTCAACGTAATAGCAAACATGATCGCCTTGAAATCTTTCGATCAACAGCACAACACGTGCCTTCTTGACTGAACACTTTGAGTGGGTGGCTCGAACCATATAATGAGGTAGCCAGTGGAATACAAGACGTAGGAGACCACCGGTTGCTATTATAAAGAACCATGTGATCATTGTGAATATAATATTCCTACGGTATCTGGAAAATGAATGAATCATTTTAGTTTTCCATGTTCTCGAAAAAAATTCAAGGAAAGTCACGATTCAATGCCTGCGATTCAAGAAATAAAACCTAAGTCACTGTAGTTTTAACCCTAATTCCTTGAACATGGGTTGTGTCCATGAATTTTCCAATATTTTATTGTAAACAGCCTACATGCCTCCCAATTTCCGGAAAATGTTCATCAAAAAAGGGATTTCCGTGGCTGCCAACAACTCTATTTCATACTTATGAGTCCAAAGAAAATCATGAAATTTTTTCAGATTTTTCCTTAGAGAATAACATAATTAAATAAGCGGCAGACACAAATGACCCATATGTTCAAAGTTCATGGGTGTTGTAAACAGCGACATGGGATTAGGGTTAAAAAAGACGGTTTATAAATGTTGTCGATTAGAATTCGTATCCTTATAACTACAATTTCTCTTATAATATTAATTATTAACTATTGTTAATTAGTCTTACAAATATTTATACTAATAAAAACGTTCAAAGTCTGAAAATTAAAATAATTAACATGACTCGTTATATCACGTACTTGTTTGTATAATTAATTGCTTCTCACAGAAAATTATGACCAAGGACTGATTATTTATTAGTTGTATTTTAAATAACTATTAACTTCAAGGTTTTATTTTCACACATACAAAATCTTCGAAAAATCACAAATGAAAATAAATTACCCGTAAACTTCCATCTGATCTTCTTCACCAGGATTAATATAATCCACCCCATTTTTTAACTGCAAACGTTCTTTGCCCGTACCTAAAGCAGAAAAAAAAATTTCCATCAATGTCTTTAGAGGAAATCCTTCTTTTATCCCCTTGGCGGCAAATTTAAAAAATTCTTACCCTCCAACAATTCAGTTTCTTGTTCAACTTGTGAGTCAACGCTATCCGCTGGCGTTCGATTCTCAAAAGAATTGTCTTCATTCCCAGCAGAGCTCGAATTGAGCTCGCTTGGAGTCGCGGGCATTATTACTATCAATAAATTAAACTATATATATTTTTTTATATTTATACCTATATATGTACTCTATAATAAATCCGCGTAAATTAGTAAGCACTTAAGCACAAATATTGTCCGGTTGACACAACCGACTAAACTCAAAGCTTGTCTATTATCAGCTACTATGGCACATCCAAGGTTCACTCACATAAATTCCCATTCAAATAAATAATTATACAAAAACTATATATATAAATAAATAACCAAAAGATCTAAGAATCGCGAACCCCATTTGCTACCGATGATAGTGTCCTGTTATCTTTGGTTGTCTCTTCAGAATAATTCATATCAAAGCTTGCTTTCTTACGACATCAAGAACTGGATAACAATTATTATTCAATTTGAATATATCTCCTACGTCCGACGTTCACTGTTACGTTGCTGAAGAGATACTGCGGACTGCAGCTAAATGAACGAGCTCAAACTGTCAGATAAAGAGACGTATATATTTTATATAATCAACTCTGAAAGGAAAACAAATCTGGGTATCTTAAAGATACTGATTGAACAATTTTTGCAAACCTATACATAGAATAGATATACATATCGAAGTGGCTGAAAAATATCCAATTGGCTAAGCACGGCATTAATTAATAACAATTATCTGATAATAATTAAATAATACTACTCACACTAGAAGTGTTTATTTTATTTTTTTTGTAAGTGATTATTATGAACTAAGTTTATAAATAACATCTATCTTTAGATAATGTTCGAAAATTTATATTATATTTACATATATATGTCGTTTTATATACGCAATCACATAAAGTTCGATTAAGCTCTACAAGATTGCATATGACCATTATTTCATTTGCTCAACAGCTCCCGCATTTGCTTCCCACTTTGAGTCTCGTGAATGCATCGTAAGCTGTGAACTAATGCCGTAATTATCGGGGGTCGTGGCAATGTTATCTGTCCCAAGGCTGTTTGCATTATCAGAAACACGTTTCTCTATTTTTATTTCCGTAGCAGTGTTCCGTCTTATCAAATCAGCTTTTGCGACATCTGGAGTCGGAGGCTCTCTCGTCAAAGGTGGCCATTTCATGTTCTTCGACATATCGCGTTCGATTACCAAAAATTTGCGGTTTGATTCGTCGGCAATCTGCCATCGGTATTGCAGTTTACCGGAAATTAAGTAATCAACTATGAAGTATTCGACGAGTAATGAAATAATTAAATTGGCTGCACCGAATAAGACCAATCTCATCCTAAATGATAAATCTGGCGGCATTTCCAGTTCTAATAGGCTACGTACCCACTCAAATGGACCCATAGCCAAGTAAATAGACATTAGAGACATCAAAATGAAGTACGTCATCAACCCGTGGTTGGTAAAAAAACTTTTGCGATATGGGTATCCTTTGGAAAAGGTTGCAACGAGTATAATATGCTGCATTGAACTGATGATAAAGAGGGTGTAGTTCTCTAAACAGGAAACGTCGTCTTTGTACTCTTTTTCGTCGGCATCGAATGGTTCGTACCAATCGTTTTGTTTGAGGTTAAAGTAACTCCAGCATTGAAACCCGGTGATGATGATCATTTGCGTCGCGAGGCTCAATAGCGAAGATGTGCTGATCAAACTATTCATTGGAGGTTTTTTGAACAGCGGACCATCATACGCCGCAGTACGCGGTAAAAAGAAAGCAAATACTGATATAATCAATAGATCGATGTACAAGAACTCGAAATCCGTTAGGTTGGAATCTATTTCGTATAAAATCATCACTGAGACGAATTGCGTTAGTGAATAAGCTGCCATGTACTTGAAAATACCAAACGAGGTGACCAATGCAGCACGTCCTTCCCGGATAACCGCCAGCAAACAAGAGATATTGGTAACCTGGCTGGTGAATGGTGATGCTATTGATGATTCTGTATCGGAGAGTGAGATTCCAGTGTGAGCAGCCCGCAGGGCACTGCAGTCGTTGGCACCGTCTCCAATCATCGCGACATAGTAGCCGAGACTCTGCAACTCTTGAACCAGCTGCTGCTTCTGATCCGGTGACATCCGTGCGAAGATCGCACCACGCGTTGCTATTTTAGGAAGAAGTTCTGGGTAATATTGTTTGATTATTGCCCAGGTTTTACCATCAACAGCGAATACATACTTGTTAGTATTGTACTTGTAACAGTCGTCTGCGAAATAGATCTCATCTGAGCAAGCGAAAGTACCATTTTCGACTATTTCTAACCAAGCGATGCTATCCGGATTAGTTATTACGCTAAAGCTTGAAGGCATTGGTGATGAAACGGTATGATCACTACAGGTGTAATATAATTGTGGCTTTTGCTGACCGTTTTGTACTGCAGTTACAGCAATTACTGGTATGTCTGATTGTATCATTTTACAATCACGTGCTACAGACAATGCCGTAAGGATGTTATCACCAGTAACCATAACTGTCCTTATTGATGCACGATTAAGTGCTTCTATAACTGGAGTTGTTTCTTTCTTGAGTCGATTTTCTAGGATAACGAAACCCAGGAAATGGAGATCACTTTCCGCAGACTCACGGCTCAGACGCTGAACTTTGGCGTAAGTTAATTTATTGAGTGGTTTGTGTCCCATTGCAATCACACGGTAGCCTTCGGAGGTGTAATGCTGGAGAACTGAAGCAAAATCTGCAGGGATTGATTCTGGGCGTGATAGACTTTGGATCATTTCCGGACTTCCTTTGCAGTAGAGATCATAGTGCGTAGCACCCAACGTCCGGGTGATGACACTCATACGCTGTAAGCTAGATGTGAAAGGAAACTGTCTTATAATACCTATTTCCAATCCTTGCCCAGCCAATTCTGCATCCGAAGCAGTCAAATTGTTTAGTGACAAGTTCTCTATTTCCGAGTTAGTGATTAAATTGTCTTGATTTTGAGACATGTCTGGTTGTAAGTCTTGGTAAGTTTGCAGAAATTTTGAATTTTTAGACGGGCGTACGATTATAGGGAACATCATTGAGAATTTAGTGTTATCCGATACATCAGGCTCCTCGAGGGTCCAGCAGGTTGACTCGAAAATCTTTAGATCCAGTGGATCTCCAACCAATGATCCATCAATGATTGTTATTTCATGGCAAGTTGCCATGCCGAACAACAGTTCCGTTGGAGGCAACGTGCCAATTGACTTGATTGGTACAAAAAATTGTTTGTCTATCGCTGGAACTACTCCCCACATATCTAGTCCATCTTCAGTAAGGGTTCCAGTTTTATCAAAGCAAATACAATCAATAGATCCAGAAACGATGACAGTACGAGGCATTGTGCAATAAATCCGTTTCTTCTCAAGTCGGTTTTGGGCTACCAAACGCCCTATTGTCATGGCAGCAGGTAGCGCTGGTGGAACTACTACAGTAAAGAGATTCAGAGCCTCTAGAACAATGTCACCAGTAGGTACACCACGCATTGATTTGGTTATTGATGTATAAATGGCACCGATGGCTGCGATACACGCCAGGCATTCGACGAACTTGTATGAATCTTGTTCAAATTTGAAGTCAACAGGTGGTGGGTACATTATTGATCGCACGAGTTCTCCTTTACTGGTGGTAAACCCCGTGCGAATTACTACAGCAAGGACTCTTTCACTTCCCAAGTATCGAGTTTGGATGACTTTCGTGCCGCAGAAGAGGGTATGACGTGCGTGTTCTTTGGTGTCGTATATCATATCCACGGAAGATGGGACCGGGGTCTTAGTGACGGGCACCGATTCTCCAGTAAGCATCGACTCGTTGAGGATGCACGTACCAGTAAGAAGAACAGCGTCACAGGGCATCAGACAACCGTAAGGAGGAATCACTAGGATATCACCAGGAACCAACTGGTCAGATGTTATTGAGTCGGTTTTGCCGGTCTCTCGACTTCTCATAACTGTAGCTACATCTGATGAATGGACTGTTGAACTTAGTTTATGCTGGTTCTGCAATTGTTCGGGTTCATTTAGTTTTAATAGTCAGGGTGAATCAGAGTCAGTTGAAAATCGAAATTAACTAGACTTACACGGCGAGTTTGGATGACAGCCATTGTCATACTGAAACAAGCCATCGATATAATTGCTGCGCTGTAATAGTAGTAAACATCGGCCATCCACAAACAGAAACTGAATAATTGGAAGACGTAAAATGGATTCAGTGCTTCGAGACACAGTAAATGGAAAAAACTTTTCAGAGGGATTTTTATTTCGTTCTTGCCATAGACGCCGCGCCTGTAATTACATTTATTTATAAAAAAAAGCTTGTAGCTCAGTGAAATCAGTTTATCCGTAGAAAATTTATAAATTGTACCTCAGAAATTGTTCCTGAGAAGTCAAACCCGGCATTTGGTGTAACGTTGATGTAGAAACACCAGTATCTAGACCAGCTAGCTTAAGAAATTCGCCTCGTTCATTATCCCAGATGTAAACAAGTTTTTTGCACGTGAACATCAAAATGGAGGACACTCGTTTAAAATGTCCGCTGTGCAAGTGAACTGACAGCTTAAGAGTATCATCAATAGTTGTCACGCCAGCCAGATCCGTTGAATTGACACTAGCCGCATCGTTCCAGGATTCATCAATCAGTGTCTCGCTGTCCAGTGCATTTTTACTGAAATTTATTTGAACAAATTAATTTAAGAAATTAATTGGCTTAAATAATAATTATAAATACTCACGATACATCAGCAGCAGTCAGTGTCTTTAGTTTTTTAACATAATAGTAAGCATGTTTGCCTTGAAATCTTTCGATCAGCAGCACAGTATCAGCCTCGTCGAGTGAACATTTTGAATGAGTTGCTCGTACCATCCAATGCGGCACCCAGTGAAATACAAGACGCAGAAGACCACCAGTTGCTACTATCAGGAACCAAGTGATTATTGTAAAGATTTTATTTCTACGGTATCTGGAAAATAAGTAAATTATTTTAGTCTTTAACTTGTTTCAAAGTTTTTTTAGTAATTTACAGTTTAGTGTTTCCAATTTAAGAAATGTCGCCTATTTCATTCCAGTTGCAGTCAGTCTTAACCAACAGTCATTGATAAAAACCGATGCATGTTAATAATTATTCAATAATTCCTCGTCCGCGTGGGGTAAAATGGGTCGATGAAAATTCCGTCTCATATTTTTTTTCATTTTTAAAAAATATTAATCGAGACTTAGTAGAAATAAATATGTTCTCTTCATTATCAATAAGCTTTAAAAATATTTTTAATATTTTCATAAACATAGAAGTATGAAAATTAAAATGATTTAACAAATAATAATATTGTATCAATGAAGAATAATATATTCTTACAATTGTCTAAAAATAATTGCGTCATTATGCTCAAAATTACGTCAACTTTAATTATGACTAAATTATCAATCTGATACTACTACCACTCAAGGCTCTTTTCTTTGAGGACAAAATTTAATTACCGTGATAATTAACGTTCTTGTTTTCACAATTATTTGTCATTTAAATAGTTGTTAAAATTTTTTTTGTTTAGTTAAATTTTACGTAATTATTTATATCAAGGTTTTATTTTCATTCGAAATAATTTTTCGGTCCTGTCCTTGTGATGAATTGAATTATTTTTGAATTTTTTTCTTTTTTATTCATTATTAATTTTTTAAAAATATGTCTAGACAATTTCAATTAGAACAAAAACATCGATAACAATTTCGACAACAAAGAATTCATAATAACTGTTAATTTTTTTTTTTAAATGCTCTATACTATTATGACCGGGAAAAAGTTAAAGTTAATATTTTTTTTTTACAAATTGACCTGCAAAAATATTTTACTGCTGTTTTCAAGTTCCATATACTTTACGTTATTACATATTTTTTTAACCCGATTTTAAAAATTTTTATAATAATTTTCTCAAAAAAAAAACGTAAGACAGCTTTGAGTCAATTTTGCAGCAAATCAGTCGAGCAGTTTACGATTAATCCGAAAAAAAACCTAAAAAAAAACAATTTTTTTTTTATCTTTCGTTTATGTCGTAAACTATTTGACAATCGACTTCGAAATCTAATCAAATTTAAGTCACGATGAACCCTTTTGGTTGCCGCCAAGTACTTTCAAATCATTTGGTTTGTTTCGAAGGTATCGTACAACAAAAACTAGATTACACGTAAACACGCCCACGCGGACGGACACTCGGAAATAGAATAGTTTCCTAGGACCTCAAAACTTCGATATCTGATGGAAAATCGATTTTTGAAAATCAGACCGCAACCAATAACTTACCTTTTTTTTAAAATTTTCGATTTTCATAGCAGGAAGTTAAAAACCCGGGTAAAAAAAATTATATATAATTATATATAATTATGCATAATTATATATGAAAAATGGCCCTATATAATTATATATAATTACATATAACTATATATAATTATATATAATTATATATAACTATATATAATTATGTAGAACTATATATAATTGAATTCCTATGCAATTTGTTAAATAAATTGTGAATTTTTGTATAGTAGAGGCTCTACGCTTTTTATTTAAATCATTTTTTTTTTTTTAAGTCCAAGTTTAATTTCTAAGAAAAATTAGGTATGGAAACATTGATAATAAATATTTTTGTCATTATGTAATATAGAATGTACTCTATTACCATCAAAAAAGGTACTTGTCACTCTGCCAAATAACGGAGGCGTACCCGGGCCAAAATAGTCTCAAGTTTCGAATTTAACAGTTCTGAAATAAGTTTCTTACTAGAGACACACTACAAGTGGTGGGCGCGATCTCGTGGCGAGCTCCGAACTACTTCTACTGCTGCTTATAGCACCGGTGACTTCCCTCTCCTACATACATATATATTGGGGTGTCCCAAAAAAAAACAAATACTTTTTTTTTTAAACTCTTATGAGCCCAAAAGTTACTTTATATTATAAAAAAAACTTCACCTAATTTTAGCCAGATATCTTTAGACTTGAACTATCACAAAGGGGGTCCCCTTTCCCATTTAAAATACACACGAAAATTTTTCAGTTTAGTTTTTAGTTATTAAGACTATAAAAAATTTTTTTTTTTTAATTCTGCCTGGTATAATTTCGTAGGAAATAAAATTCTCTACAAAAAGTGCTGATGCAATTTGTACATCAAACAAACTGGGAAAAGCTACGGGGCGTCAAACATCGACAAAAATTTAGTTTCCTCAGTATTAAATTATTTTTTGTTTTTTTTTATTTTAATTCTATCGAAATTTTTTTTTCAAATAATGGCAAGCACGGTCTTGTAGCGAATTTAATTTCCTACAAAAAGTATCCGGTATTATATATACGTCAAATGAATGCGAAAAAAGTTAAAGGGTTTTAAATATCAATGAAAAATCAAGTTCACTTTTCGTTGATATTTAAGTTCAGAAAATTGATATTTTTTAAACTTGTTTTTTCGTTGACATTTAAATCTCTGTAACTTTTTTTTTCATTCATTTAACGTATGTATGATATCAAATACTTTTTTGTAGGAAATTAAATTTCCTACAAGACTGTGCTTGTCATTATTTGAAAAAATTTTTTGATCGAATAAAAATTAAAAATAACAAAAAATAATTTAAGGAGACTAAATTTCTGTCGATCTTTGAAGCCCCGTGCCTTTTTCCAGTTTGTTTGACGTACATAATGCATAATCACTTTTTTGTAGAGAATTGATTTTCTACAAAATGATACCAGGTTGAATTTAAAAAAAAATTTTTTCACAGTCTTAATAACGAAAAATTGAAATGAAAAGTTTTCGCGTGTACTTTAAATGGAAAAGGGGGCCCCCATTTGTGATAACTCAATTTAAAAGATCTTTGGCTGAAATTTAGTGAGAATTTTTTTAGTAATATAAAGTAACTTTTGAGCTCATAAGAGGTTAAAAAAAAAACAAATTTTTTTTTTGTGGTATCCAAAAATTAAAAGTATAAATAAAAATGAAAATTTTGGTACCACTCCAGGCTCCTAATGGTATTAAGGTTTGTCTCAATCAATTTTTCTATTTTCCGTTTAAATAACACGGAAAAAAAAAATTTTTTTTTTTTAATTTTTTAGCTCACATAGCAATCAACGGATTTTTATGCACAATAAATTTTTTCGTTGGAAATTGAACGCTCTACAAAAAAAGTCACACATAATTTTTTGATAAATCCCACTGTTCAAAAGTTATTTAAGCTTCAAGTCAAATTTATAGCAAATTTAGAGATTTCTTTACTTTTCCGGTGAATTTCGAAAAACTTTGTTCGTAATAATTTGTAAGGAATAAAATTATCTACAAAACGAATCCTACGATATTTTTTGATAAGACCGTTATCTCCACCGGAAAAGTAAAAAAATCTCAAAATTTGCTATAAATTTGACTTGAAGCTTAAATAACTTTTTAACAGTGGTATTTATCAAAAAATGATAAGAGACTTTTTTTGTAGAGCGTTCAATTTGCTACGAAATCATTTATGGTGCATAAAAATCCGTTGATTGGTTTGTGAGCTAGAAAAATTAAAAAAAAAAAATATTTTTTTTTTTAAACAACCATATTTACATATATATCTTCACTCCCAAGTTATTTTTCTCTATTTTCTATTTTTGTATAGAATTATATATGATTCATATAGAATTATATGTTTTTATATATAATTATATATAACGCTAAAAAAAATGACAGATGATCATATATAATTATATGCAATTATATATAATTGTATGCAATTATATATAATTGTATGTAACTATATATAATTATATATAATCATCTGAGATTTTTCTTAGCATTCTATATAATTGTATATAATCTTGTAAAATTATATATAGTTGTATATAATTATATATAATTATATATAATCAGTTGAGATTTTTTCTCATCGTTATATATAATTATATATAATTCTGTATAATTATATATCATTCTATATGAATCATATATAATTCTATATAAATCATATATAATTATATAGAATTATATATGATTATATTGAAGTATATATAATTTTTTTTACCCGGGAAAGTAATTTATCATTAGCTTCTGTAGATGTATAAAATAAATTCAAATTTTATTGACGTTTGTTGATTTTCAAAGAAATTTCAGACCCAAATAAAAGTAATTGAAAATAAATTACCCATAAATTTCCATCTGATCTTCTTCACCAGGATTAATATAATCCACTCCGTTTTTAAGCTGCAACAGTTCATTGCCCCTCGTGTCTAACGCAAAAAAAATTTTCCATTAATATCTTGAAGCAAAACCTTCTTTTATCCCCTTGGCGGCAAATTTAAAAAATTCTTACCCTCCAACAATTCAGTTTTTTGTTCAACTTGTGTGTCAACATTATCCGGTGGCGTTCGATTATTAAAAGCATTGTATGCATTTCTAGCAAAACTCAAATTGAGCTTGCTCGAAGTCGCGGGCATTATTACTATCAATAAATTAAACTATATATATTTATTTATATTTATATTTATATATTTATCCTAACAATAAATCCAAGTAAATTAGTAAGCACTTAAGCACAAATATTGTCCGGTTGACACAACCAACTAAACTCAAAGCTTGTCTCTTATCAGCTACTATGGCACATCCAAGGCTCACTCACGTTAATACCCATTTATATAAACAACTATACCAAAACTATATAAATAAATAAACAAAAGGTCTAGGAAGCGCGAACCCCGTCTGCTACCGACGCCAGTATCCTGTCATCTTTGGTTGTCTCATCAGAATAATTCGTATCAAAGCTCGCTTTCGTACGACATCAAGAACTTGTTAACGATTGTTATTCTATTTGGAAATATTTTTTACGTCTGACGTTTACTGTAACGTTGATAAAAAGGTACTGCGTACTGAAGTTCAAGAAACGAGTTTAAGATCTCACGTAAAGAGACGTATGCATTCAATCCATTCTGTAAAGAAAATAAGCCCGAGTATCTCGAAGATATTAATTCAATGATTTATGCAAATCTACATCTATTTAAAGAATTCAATCAGCTATGCATGTAATTATCTGATCGTCACTAACGAGCATAACGCACTTATGCATTAATATTATTCGTATTATTACTATTATAATTTTTATTCTCAAAACAAATATTCTCAAGTACGATTACCAATAGCATTCAGTTAAAAAAAATCTCATTTTTACAAATACCAAAAAATTTCTATAGCTCCACTGAAAAAAGTTTAATTCAAAAACTATAAAATTTATTCGTCAAAAATCGCTTTTTTTATTTTAAGAATCATTCATTCGCAATCAATTTTCCTATGATAACTTACATGATTAACTTTAACAAATGATTACCAATTCCCAGGAAAAATTATCAGATATGATCATATCCATTAATATCTGATTATATATAAGCTCAGAGATGATCATGTCTGTTCAATTATGATCATATATGAACACAAATTTCATCGTGCATGATCATATATGAGATCATGTATGGTCGTATCTGCAGTCGATAGGGAAAAAATCTTGACATATGATCATATCTGGTCATACATAAGCTCAGATATGATCATATCCATTCATATCTGATTATAGATAAGCTCAGAGATGATCATGTCTGTTCAATTATGATCATATATGAACACAAATTTCATCGTGCATGATCATATATGAGATCATGTATGGTCGTATCTGCAGTCGATAGGGAAAAATGTTGACATATGATCATATCTGGTCATACATAAGCTCAGATATGATCATATCCATTCATATCTGATTATATATAAGCTCAGAGATGATCATGTCTGTTCAATTATGATCATATATGAACACAAATTTCATCGTGCATGATCATATATGAGATCATGTATGGTCGTATCTGCAGTCGATGGGAAAAAATGTTGACATATGATCATATCTAGTCATACATAAGCTCAGATATGATCATATATTAGCGCACATTTGATCATGCATGATCATATATTAGGTCATGTATAATCATGTATGGTTATATCTGTAGTCTTATAGGGAAAAAATCTTTAAATTTGAACACATTTGATCATATATGATCATACATGATCACGCATAACTATATCTGCAGCTGTTTACGAAGAAAACTACTCAGATATGGTCATATATGATCATGCAGAACCAATTTTCGGATCTGATCAGATCTGAGTGTTCATACATAATCATATATGATCATATATAAGCATTTTTTTTCCGGGTTACGAATTGTCTTAAAATATAGGTATCCAAAAAAATTATACACAATATATATATTTAGATTTATTTATTAATTTTTTTTTATTTATTCATAAATTTCATTCTCAAAATGAATTATATTATTACAATTAATAACATTTATTCAAAACAAATGTAAAAAAAAAATAATGAATATAAATCAAAATTTGTGTTATATATATTTTTTTTATATTATTCGTATTATTTTAATTAATTAATTTTTCATACATATATGTGTATATATTTATACATATACATATCATTAAAACAATAATTACGTATACTCTTTCAACAATTTTCTATATATATATTTATTTCCTACATTGATATATTTTATTTATTTATAAGTACACTATTACACAAAAAAATTATCTAACAAAAAATCTATTTTTTTTTTTCGTTTAATTACTTTTTTTTTTTTTTTATTAGTCAATAGATATAAAAATGAGTTGTAAAGTACTCATTAGAATCGTAATTAACAAAAAAAAAAAAAACTATCATAACCTCAATTATTTAAATCACGTATTAAATTTCCTAAATTATTTGATTTTTTTTTAACTTACTTATATAATTATTATTAATTAATTTTTTTTTTTGAAGCATAGATTTGTCCGTTAATTTACATTTTTTTTTTACAATATTGTGTAAATAATATTGACAATAAAATAATTAATGAACTCGATAAAAGCCTGATATTAAATTATAAAACCGAAATAAAATGAAGCAGGATAAAAGTATATAGTCAAGTACTCAGTAATTAAGTAATCAATTAATCGATTAATAAGTAACGAACCCTAAAATGCAAAGACTAAAAATTATAAAATATGAACAAAGGTATTAAGATCTAAAACAAAAAAACGCTACAGATTTATTAATACTTTGTTTTGCGTTTAATTTGGGTAATGAATACTAAATCTGCGGAGGAATTGACAATTTTGAGTCAAAAGGGACTCAAATATAAATAATATATAATAAATCAATAATTTAAATTAGTAGAGTGGTTCTGTATTAAATAATTCTTTTTTATTTTCATAAGTTTCATTTTTAAATCGGTTCTGTATGCGAATAAAAAATAATTTTACTCAAAATTTAGATTTTCGTAAGCAGAAAATAGTCAAAATTTAAATTTTATCATATATTGACAATGTATAAACAATATCTGATTCATATAAATTTTTTTAAGTCATATTAATTCATATTTTATGCATATATGATGTATCTGAACCTATATTGTTTATATTCATAACATATGATCATTTTTGGTATCGTTATGAACATATACGATATTATATAGCGTGGAAATGACCATATATGATCTTATAGTCTTATATGATATCACTATGAGCGTATATGATCATATCTGATGTACATATGACTATATCCTGTAACTAAATATTTACATATAATAATTAATTATTTTACATGATTTTGATCCGTTTCGGAGTAAATATGACCCATATCTGATTCATATATCGACATTATCCTATACTTGAAGCATATATGATAAATATTTTTTATGTTCATAATTTAAATTTATTCTGTACAAGATTTTGGCAAGCGCGAGTTCTGAATGAACTGTATCTGATTCATATAAAATTTATAAATATCAATTATTAGTCGATGAGACGATATATAATGAATATTAAAAAATATATCGTATATGATGACTGAATAGATGTATATGATGAGTACTCATTTTTTATAAGATTTTGGCTTGTTTTTATTGGTGTATGTGATTCATATAATTTTTTTCATTTGTATTATTCTATATTTTGGTAATAATAATCTATAAGACCATATATAATACTGAAATTATTATATTTTATAAATATTTACTCTAAATATGATTTTGGCAATTTGTGAGCCTTATCTGATGAACATCATTAACATACCTGAATCATATATGGTATAATATTATTCTGCATTTATGTCATATATGATTTCTAAAAGTCATACTTCACCTTTAAATGATAGTTCATATATGATTCATGTTTGATCATATATAATCCATATCTGATCATACGTAGCTCATATCTGATCGTATATACACCATATCTGGTCATAAATAACAGATATCTGACCATATGTGACTTATATGATTATATATGATTAATATCCGTTCATATATAACTATTTACATATATATGATGTCTACGTGATCCAAAACAGATTTTTCAATCATATACAAGTCAGATATGGACTATATTTGACCCATAATGAGTCTAAAGTATCAAATTATATGATCGAGTTCATATATGATTCATATAAGAGTGAAAATCTTCAGAAAATTTTTTTCGTACATTTAGAACTGATTTAATCATCGAAACTTCGAAAATAAAAAAATGATTAATAATAATTAAGAACCCAGCTCTAATAAATAGGCAGCATTGAATTTTTAAGTTAAATAAAATTAAATGCTCATAGTCCCGTGTCATACTAATTAGCACAATGAACCGTAATAAAAAAACCTTTGTTTTAACAAAGGATGTAACCGCGTTTCAAGAAGGCAAAATATCCATTTCCAAAACACTTTGTCCTCGTCTCAAATCTTCGCTTTTATTTATTCTATCCATATTGATATCTCTAATTTTTTGATTTTGCATTGATTGGTTTCTTGGTAAAGTCGCAATTGGATTTATTGACGTCAACGGGTTCCCATGATTGATAGCACGGTGCTGGTCGATTCCATTTTCTGACTCTGAATTGTGTCGTCGTTTAATGTGACTGTCGCCATTACCATTCATCAGTTTACGGGAAGGTGTTGTTACATCTGATAGCTCACGATCTTCATAACAAGGTGACACTATTTGCATCGATACAGTATTACGTCGGTCATTAACCAAACTAGTTGGATTGAGCGTAACCTCTCGTGCAGAGCCGAATTTATTAGCCATCGTCAATGATCTTGGAGAACTTTTGTTGAAAAATATTCCAGATTTCACAGGCGTTACAATATTAGCTGCCCCGTGGTTACTTGCATTGTCAGGAATATGCTTCTCTATTTTTATTTCCGTGACAGTGTTTCGTCTTATCAAGTCAGGTACTGCGACATCTGGAGTCGGGGGTTCTTGTGTCAAAGGCGGCCATTTCGTGTTCTTCAACATGTCACGTTCTATTGCCAAAAATTTACGTTTTGATTTGTCGACATTGTGCCAGCGGTAGCGCAATTTGCCAGAAATCAGGTAATCAACGATGAAACATTCAACGAATAATGCAATAATTAAGTTAGCTGCACCATATAGGACCAGCCTGACCCTGAATGAAGTCTCCGGTGGCATTACTAGTTCAAATTGATGAGCCAGCCAGTCAAATGGACAAATAGCCAAGTATGAAGAAAACATTGACATCAAAATGAAGGACGCAAGCAATCCGTGATTGGTAAAAACACTTTTGCGATATGGATGACCTTTAGAGAATGTTGCGGCTAGTATAATATATTGCATTGAGCTGATAATGAACAGGGTATAGTTTTCTAAACAGGAAACGTCATCTTTGTCTTCACTTTCTTCGACATTGAACTGATTGTACCAATCATACTGCTTGAGGTTCCAGTAGCTCAAGCATTGGAAACCGGTGACAAGAATCATTTGCAACGCGATGCTCAGTATTGATGAGGTGCTGACCAAACTAGTCGGCGGAGGGTCTTTGACCAGTGGGCCATCATATGCCTGGGTACGGGGTAGAAAGAATGCAAACACTGATATGATCAGTAAGTCGATGTACAAGAACTCGAAATCAGTTAGGTTGGAATCAATTTCGTACAAAATCATCACTGAGACGAATTGCGTTAGTGAGTAAGCTGCCATATACTTGAAGATGCCGAATGAGGTGACCAAGGCAGCACGACCTTCCCGGATAACAGATTGCAAACAGGAGATATTTGTTTCCCGGCTGGTGAACGGTGACGCTACTGATGACTCTGTATCGGAGAGTGAGATTCCAGTGTGAGCAGCCTTCAGTGCACCACAGTCGTTGGCTCCGTCTCCGACCATGGCAACATAATAGCCGAGACCCTGTAACTCTTGAACCAGCTGCTGTTTCTGATCTGGTGACATCCGTGCGAAAATCGCACCACGCGTTGCTATTCTAGGAAGAAGTTCTGGGTAGTATTGTTTGATTATTGCCCAGGTTTTACCATCAACGGCGAATACATATTTGTTAGTACTATGCTTGTGACAGTCGTCTGAAAGATAGACTCCGTCCGTGCGAACGAATGAACCACTTTCGATTGTTTCCAGCGAGATGATACTATTCAAATCGGTCATTTCGCTAATGCTTGAAGGCATTGGTGATGAAACGGTATGATCACTACGGGTGTAATATAATTGTGGCTTTTGCTGACCAAGTTGTAGCGCAGTTACAGCAATAACTGGCATGTCTGATTGTATCATTTCACAATCACGTGCTACAGACAATGCCGTAAGGATATTATCGCCAGTAACCATTACTGTCTTTATTGATGCCCGATTAAGTTCTTCTATAACTGGAGTTGTTTCTTTCTTGAGTCGATTTTCTAGGATAACGAAACCCAGGAAATGGAGATCACTTTCCGCAGACTCACGGCTCAGACGCTGAACTTTGGCGTAAGTTAATTTATTGAGTGGTTTGTGTCCCATTGCAATCACACGGTAGCCTTCGGAGGTGTATTCCTGGAGAACTGAAGCAAAATCTGCAGGAATTGATTCTGGGCGTGATAGACTTTGGATCATTTCCGGACTTCCTTTGCAGTAGAGATCATAGTGCGTAGCACCCAACGTCCGGGTGATGACACTCATACGCTGCAAGCTAGATGTGAAAGGAAACTGTCTTATAATACCTATTTCCAATCCTTGCTCAGCCAATTCCGCATCTGAAGCAGCCAAATTGTTTAGTGACAAGTTCTCTATTTCCGAGTTAGTGATCGAGTTCTGGCGAGCTGGGGACATACCCGGCAGTGGTTCTTGAGTATGTAACAGCCTCGAATTTTTGGGAGGGCGTACTATTGTCGGAAACATCATCGAGAACTTGGTGTTATCCGATACGTCAGGCTCTTCGAGAGTCCAGCAGGTTGACTCGAACATCTTCAGATCCAGTGGATCTCCAACCAATGATCCATCAATGATTGTTATTTCATGGCAACTTACCATGCCAAATAGTAGTTCTGCTGCCGGTAATGAGCTGATTGACTTCACAGGGACGAAAAATTTTCTTTCCGTTGCCGGAACTACACCCCACATATCTAGACCATCTTCTGTAAGGGTTCCAGTTTTATCAAAGCAAATACAATCAATAGAACCCGACACATTGATGGCTCGAGGACTTGTGCAGTAAATTCGTTTCTTCTCAAGTCGGTTTTGAGCAACCAGGCGCCCTACTGTCATAGCAGCAGGCAGCGCCGGTGGAACAACAACTGTGATGAGATCTAAAGCTTCTAGAATAATATCACGAACAGGAATGCCACGCATCGATTTGGTTATTGCTGTGTAAATAGCGCCGACGACTGCGATACACGCCAGGATTTCAACGAATTTATATGAATCTTGCTCGAATTTGAAGTCCACTGGTGGCGGGTACATTATTGATCGCACGAGCCCTCCTTTGCTGGTGGTGAATCCTGTTCGGATAATCACAGCGAGGACTTTTTCGCCGCCAAAGTATCGAGTTTGGATGACTTTCGTGCCACAGAAGAGAGTATGACGTGCGTGTTCTTTGGTATCGTATATCATATCCACTGAAGATGGGATCGGGGTCTTGGTGACGGGTACGGATTCTCCAGTTAGCATCGACTCGTTGAGGATGCACGTACCAGTAAGAAGAACAGCGTCACAGGGCATTACACAACCGTGCGGGGGTATCACTAAGATGTCGCCAGGAACCAAACGATCGGACGTGATGGAATCTGTTTTACCAGTCGTGCGGTCTCGCATAACTGTAGCTACATCTGATGAATGGACCGTTGAACTTAATTTTTGCTGGTTCTGCAATCATTGAAGCGCGTGGTTAGTTTTGGCTTTATTAATTGTGGCAATTGAAGGTTTATTAATAGATCGAATGTAAATTGAAATTAAAATTAGATTGACTTACGCGGCGGGTTTGGATGACGGCCATCGTGATGCCGAAGCCAGACATTGTCATAATTGCCAGACCGTAGTAGTAGTAGTCGTCAGCTATCCACAGGCCGAAACTGAATAATTGGAAGACGTAAAATGGATTCAGTACCTCGAGACACAATAAATGGATGAAACTTTTCAGCGGTATTTTTATTTCATTGTTTCCGTAAACGCTGCGCCTGTAATTCAAATTTTATTGTATTAGACATTGAATTTTTTTTTTAAGGAAAATAAAGAATCTTAACAATTTTGTAGATCCTGCAAATAAGAATTAAAATAAATTTATCACAACTAATCTGGTAGCCATGCTCATTAGTCTATCAATCATTCCAACTGGAGAACTCTACAAGAAATTTGCATAGTGCTAAAATGGATATTTTTATTACGAAGTTATAAATTGTACCTCAGAAATTGTTCCTGAGAAGTCAAACCCGGCATTTGGTGTAACGTTGATGTAGAAACACCAGTATCTAGACCAGCTAGCTTAAGAAATTCGCTTCGTTCATTATCCCAGATGTAAACAAGTTTTTTGCATGTGAACATCAAAATGGAGGACACTCGTTTAAAGTGTCCGCTGTGCAAGTGAACTGACAGCTTAAGAGTATCATCAATAGTTGTCACGCCAGCCAGATCCGTTGAATTGACACTAGCCGCATCGTTCCAGGATTCATCAATCAGTGTCTCGCTGTCCAGTGCATTTTTACTGAAATTTATTTGAACAAATTAATTTAAGAAATTAATTGGCTTAAATAATAATTATAAATACTCACGATACATCAGCAGCAGTCAGTGTCTTTAGTTTTTTAACATAATAGTAAGCATGTTTGCCTTGAAATCTTTCGATCAGCAGCACAGTATCAGCCTCGTCGAGTGAACATTTTGAATGAGTTGCTCGTACCATCCAATGCGGCACCCAGTGAAATACAAGACGCAGGAGCCCACCAGTTGCTACTATCAGGAACCAAGTGATTATTGTAAAGATTTTATTCCTACGGTATCTGGAAAATAAGTAAATTATTTTAGTCTTTAACTTGTTTCAAAGTTTTTTTAGTAATTTACAGTTTAGTGTTTCCAATTTAAGAAATGTCGCCTATTTCATTCCAGTTACAGTCAGTCTTAACCAACAGTCATTGATAAAAACCGATGCATGTTAATAATTATTCAATAATTCCTCGTCCGCGTGGGGTAAAATGGGTCGATGAAAATTCTGTCTCATATTTTTTTTCATTTTTAAAAAATATTAATCGAGACTTAGTAGAAATAAATATGTTCTCTTCATTATCAATGAGCTTTAAAAATATTTTTAATATTTTCATAAACATAAAAGTATGAAAATTAAAATGATTTAACAAATAATAATATTGTATCAATGAAGAATAATATATTCTTACAATTGTCTAAAAATAATTGCGTCATTATGCTCAAAATTTATAAAAATTGATGCATGTTAATTATGATTTATTAATTCCTTGCCCACCTAGGGTAAAATGAGCCGCAAAAAAAAAGTTTATTATTCATAGAATTGAGTGATGACCAAATGTAATAGAATCTTTTCAACAAAGTATCGTTATTATGAAAAAGAAGATACTTTTTATGTATTAGATAACAAACTTGTATTTTCAATTGATTGTAACTTGAATAATTGTGGATAGTCTTGTGTAAATTACAAAGTGATTATTATCTTTTTTCCACAAATATATTTAATTCTTTGTATCAATAATGTAATTAAATCTTTATTTATTACTTCTATTGTTAATGACGCAGTTTCCTATTTTTCTTAATATCATCAAACAGTTCTAAGGATAAAAAAACTTGATAAAAATAAAAAAAAAATTGTTTAGCACATTTTATTTTCCCACAAATCGTCGGGCATAAAATATTAAAAATTAAATATAAAGTTTTTTTATTATTTATTTTAATAAAAATATTAACAGCTGTCTTATGACGTATTTAACATTTTTAAATTTATTTCTCCATCAATTATTTATTTTTTTAAACTTTTCTTTAAATAATAATTTAATTAAATAAAATATAAATTACAATCGATAAATTAATGAATTAATTATATCTCGGTATTATCGAACTCAAGGAAAAATTTTTTGACGTCAATCTACGTAACTTTAGCTCAGTTAGAGTAATTTGAACTCATAATAATAATAAATGCAGCTTTTTTTTCATCTCAGATATCTTTTGATTATAAACTGTCTTTTGATTATGCTCATAAAAAAAAAATTATCCAAGATTTTAATATTCATTTTTATTGGTCGCTTACATGCGAGTTTGAATTTCACCAGATTAAATAAACTATTTTTTAAATTTTTTATTCCCAGAAATTTTGAATCCTGAAGCCAAACGATGAAAGAAATAAGTCATCATAGGAATCAACAAAAATTTGCTAGAGAAAATTAAGTAATCACCCAGGAATTTAATTAATTAATTTTGAATTCATGTTGTAATTAATGAGATATATATACTTAAAAATAGTAGTGACCTAATGAAAAAAATTATTTTGTTGAATTTTCCTGATCGAACCCCGAGGAGTTCTACGTCAGTAGATCTCACGACAATTGATCCTCTTCAACTGAGCACTACGACAATTGATCTTAATAATAATTAATTTTCACTTTCATTGATATATACAATATCGGGAACCATGGGATCAATTAAGTGAGATCACTTGTGATAATAAAATTGCTGATATCAAGTGTTGAACACACGGAAAAAATAACAGTTACGAATTTCGGCCGTCCCTCTATTCCAAAACTGGGAAAATTTCGTTATTTCGAAGGTGTGACAGTTTCTAATAAGTCTTCTAGTCTGTGATAACAAACACGTTTTGAACCTTCAAATTTCTGTTAGAAACTGTAAAAATTTTTGCCGTATTAATATATGATAATATATTGACTAAAAATATATTGCTAAAATATATTACCAATATATTTATCAATATATGACTTTTTTATGTATGTTTTACACACAGTAAAAAACGAATCGTCAAAGTGTAAAAAAAGCGTATGTTAAAATTCTGAGTGTTGAATGTTCAACACTTTTGTGTGTCAATTTAACATACAATAGTTATCTTGTTTCAACTGTCACAATCGATTGATTTTTTAACACACAAAAATGCTATTTTATACGAGAGTAACACTTTTTATGTGTTACTGTGAAATCAACACACAAAATATGTTAAAAATAATCTCGACCATCACAAAAGAATTCTCAGAAAATTTCAAGTAAAAATGACGTATTAAAAATATCGCCTGTTTAATTTGCAATCGTTTTTAAAATTCATAACCTGAACTTTTAATTTAATGTTGATGAAATATAATTATTTTTTTGATATTAAAATAATTATTTTATTTTTGTTATTGTGAGAGAATTTATAGTAATTTTTTTATACATATTTGAATATTGAAGATAAATAATAGATGATATTATATATATTGAACAATACGTGATATTATTATTACTATTTTTTTTTTATTTTTAGTTTTATTTATATTACTATTACTAATAATATCGTTATTTTTAATATTTCATTGCTGAAGAACCAATTACTACAGTTAATTCATTGATTTTAACTTTACATTAAATAATGTGAAAAACATTTTTAAGAAGTGTCCAAGTAACACAAAAGCGTATGTCAAATTCAACACTCTTCAAGTGTTGCAAATAACATATAAGTGTGTTAAAATTGAAGGTTACGTTTTCGAAAATTTTGACACTCATAACGTGTTACTTTTAACATACACGAGTGTAACTGTTTCAAAACAAACGACGTACGCTGAAATAACATATAAATAAGTGTCAATCGATCATTTTACACACAGCAAGTGTCAATTTTGACGAATCCTTTTTTACTGTGCATATATATTTTAATATAACTTTTTTTATATTGATATATTATATTTAAAGTAGTATATTAATTGATATATAGTATTTTTTGTATATGATTTTCAGTATATTGCAAAATATATGGTTTCCAGTATATTGTAAAATATATGGCACTTTTTTTACTTTTCTTAGGGTATTGCGTTAGTTATTCAGTAAACAGTGCAAATTACAATTGGTTTTTTATACGAAGGCTTTGTGTTCGCACTGAAAACTGTAATTTTTTCCGAGCTACAAAATTTTAATATATCTCGTTTATCAAAAATTTACTGACATCGAGATCTGATGAAAACTCGATATTTGAAAATAGGACCAAAACGAATAGCTTTCCTTTTTTTTTAAATTTTAAATTTCCATAGCGGGAAGTTTAAAAAGTAATGTAACAGTAGCTCTTGTAGATGTGTCAAGTAAATTCAAATGTTATTGACATTTGTTGATTTTTAAAAAAATTTCCGACTCAAATAAAAATAATTAAAAATAAATTACCCATAGATTTCCATCTGATCTTCTTCACCAGGATTAATATAATCCACTCCATTTTTAAGCTGCGAAAGCCCATTGCCTCTCGTACCTAAAACAAAAAAAATTTTCCATTAATATCTTGAAAGCAAAACCTTCTTTTATCCCCTTGGCGGTAAATTTAAAAATTCTTACCCTCCAACAATTCAGTTTTTTGTTCAACTTGTATGTCAACATTATCTGTTGGCGTTCGATTATTAAAAGCATTGTATGCATTTCTAGCAAAGCTCAAATTGAGCTTGCTCGGAGTCGCGGGCATTATTACTATCAATAAATTAAACTATATATATTTATTTATATTTATATTTATATATTTATCCTAACAGTAAATCCAAGTAAATTGGTAAGCACTTAAGCACAAATATTGTCCGGTTGACACAACCGACTAAACTCAAAGCTTGTCTCTTATCAGCTACTATGGCACATCCAAGGCTCACTCACGTTAATACCCATTTATATAAACAACTATACCAAAACTATATAAATAAATAAACAAAAGGTCTAGGAAGCGTGAACCCCGTCTGCTACCGACACCGGTGTCCTGCCATCTTTGGTTGTCTCTTCAGAATAATTCGTATCAAAGCTCGCTTTCGTACGACATCAGGAACTTTATAAAAACTATTACTACTATTTCTAGTATTATTATTATCAATATTATTACCACTACCAATAACAAACAAAGGACTAGGTTTATACGGCAAATGCTATCGTATTGATGCCGTCCAAATTTTCAATTTCTCGTGTCAGTCTCCAGGGTCTGTCAATTTGCGCCATCCAATTCGTGGCGTTATTACTGCACGTTCTTCCTCGCTCATACCTCGTGACAATCCAAATTTATATAGTCCACAGACACCGTCAATATCTATATCTATGTCTGCGTCGAAATAATTTACAAATCCGAATGCAACTTCTTCACCTTCGCCTTTATCCGTTCCAGCAGTTTCGTAAACTGGCTCACAGCTTGCCAATAATTTTGCTGATTTAGATCCGCCGACTTTGACTCTACTACCAGACCCTGATCCAGACTCTGATCCTGATCCCAAACCAGATTCAAATGCTGATGCTCTCAATCTTTTATGCTCGCTCCCTTTTTCGTCCTTGTAAAATCGCAAATACATTACGGGTTATATAAATACCGCACTGTTACCGCACTTATTAGCGGATATATATATATATATATATTTTTTTTTTTATTGTTTAATAATCTGGACACGTCGATTTTGATAAGACATCACCTGACACGTTCACAAATTAATTAATCGATTAATTAATTAAATAATTATTAAAAGTTCATACACAGTTCAGTTTTTTTTCTTTTAAATCAGATAAAATAAATAATGTTACGTCACAAAATTTAATAAAAAATATTATATATATATAGATATATATTTATTGTTTAAACTTTACGATTAAATTCACCCTCATCGGGACTTCTAAGTACAGAAAATACCTTGCAATTATTCATACCCAATATTTTATGCATGATTATTATTAATTATTAAACAAATTATGTATATATATATATATTTTGATAATCACTTTTCTGTATTATTTATTATTTATTGAATTTATTGATTTTTATTAAATGAATATTTTTTTTTTGAATATTTAAATGTTCACTCCTACGCTGATTTTCCGATACTGAGTAATGAACCAACAATAACTGATTTAAAAGTATCAGGTAATCCGCAGGTATATATTTATATATATTTGAATAATACTCCGAAATGAAAATAAGTATGAGTATCTTTAAAACGCTGATTCAACTAATTCTGCAAATATGTATATATAGATATATATATTAAGTTTACTCCGAAGAATAAAAGATGGCGGTTACCATGCGCGCGACTGTATTTTTTATATTTTAAAATAAATAAAATACTTGACAATAATTTAAATCAAATTTATAATAAAGATAATTCATTTTTTTATCTTTTATTTAATTGCCCAGTAATTTATCATAAATATATAATAACAATAAATATTTATATTTTTAATACTTTGGCAAATCGAGACTTGCGCAGTTGCTACCAGGGACGTAGTGACGAAATTAAAAATCCAAAGAGGGAAATACATTTTTTTTTCTCGATAAAACAATACCCGAGGGCTGGAATAATTTATTTTGGGCATTAGAAGGCTGGAGAAGTTTTGGTAAAGGGCGCGGAATTTAAAAAACGGGGGGAAAATTTTTGAAAATTTAAATATTATTCAAATTCGCGGGGTTCGGAGATCGCGAGTGCCAGTAGTATGACGGAAGTCGCGCACGCGGTCGATGATTGACGAGTGTTGACGTAGTTTTACGATTATTATTATATATATAAATCTATATATATACATACATATAATGAGGGTATAGTTGTGATATTTTTATGAATGTATTTACGAGTGAGAGCACGAGGAGAGGGCCACGAGGAATTATGTTGTACAGATGGTGACTCATTTTCGTTAAATACATTTATATATATATGTATGTATGTATATATTTATGTATTCATATATTTATTGTTATTCTTACATTTACATCATTGGATGTTGATTTGAATGCGTGCGCTTAATTACATGTTAGGTTTTTTTTCGCGCCTAAATTAAATTTTTTGCGGACAATTTAAATTAATTGCTATTATTATTGTCAGTATATATTTCAAAAAAAAAATAATTGACTGGTAATATAACGATAGCTCGCAAACTATCAAGTTGACGTAAAAATGTAATGAATGATTTTTTTTAGGAAATTTAATTCTCTACAAATTTGTATTCATATATTTTTATTGTATCATTGATAGATTAGCTTTAATTTTTATTTAAAGCATCCACTGTAATAAATTGTATAAAATATTTCCCATGAAAAATTTTTATCCTTGAATTTAAATTATGGCTAAACTGTTGCAGATAAGACAAAAGTGATAAGAAATTATTTTGTAGGTAATTTAATTTTCTATAAAAAAAGTCATTATGACTTTTAACGTAAGTTTGACGGTTTGTAAGATATTTTAATTCGGAGTAAAGGATTAAAAATTTGGTCTCCGAATGTTTGTTTTAATTCAATTTTAGCTGGTTTTCATCATGATAACTCTTGAACTATTGAGTTAACGAAAAAATATGTAAAGATCTTTTTTTTAGGAAATTTTATGATCGAAAAATTAGTATTGATATATTTTTACCGTATCTTTCATATTTAAGCTGAAATTTAAATTTTAAGTGCTCGATTTATAAATTTAAAATTTTTTTCTGCACTGTAAAAAATAATTTGAAAATTACAATACAAAAGGTATTGAATTTTCATAACTAGATATTTGAATTGTATTTTCAATAAAAAAAGCTTCAAATTTAATGTACGTAATTTAATAATCAAGCTGGTATTTAAAATTAAGAAAAAAAATATGAATTTTAATAAACGTACTTAAAATTTATACTTATTCTTTAAATTTTCAAAGCAAGCATTGAAAATTCTAAGACACATTGAATTTTAATAATTCCATTTGAAATTTCATAATATTTATTTGAAAATTCAAATACTTGTATATGAAATTTCTGCGCGTGACATGCTGCGCGTTCAGTAATCAAGGATTGTGTTTTAGTACTAATTAGTTAAATATATAATAAATTTGAGTAATGTGAGCGGTGTACATCAGACTTTATTGTTGTAAAGTTTTTATTTCCTCGATAATATAAAGTAAATAAAATTTGTGACTGAACTGAACATCATTGACAGTATATGTACTGTATACAGTATTAAATGTGATATAGCATAATGCTAATAAACATAATATAGTTTTATAGTGATTTAAATATTAAAATGTGATTTAACTCTAAAATATTTATTTAACTTCTACTTTTTTAAATGTTTAAGAAAAAAAATATAATTACCCGCTATATTAAATTATATTATAACAATGGTTAATAAAAAAAAAAAAAATTTATAATGTTGTTTATAAGAAATTGATGACAGCTTACAAAATTTTGAAGTTTTATCAATAAACATTTTGTTACTTAACATACCTAATAGTCTTTAATTTCCATGTAACCATACACTGTTAAAAAAATTGTTTGAATTTTTAAAACATTCTATATAACGCAATAAACACATACAATTGTGTTTGAAATTTCATTGTAACGATCGTATAGAATTTAAAATACTCGCTTTTGAATTTTCAAATAAACGCTTCAGATTTTCATATACATATATATGGAAATTAAAAAGAGAGTATTTGAAAATTAAATGAAAGATATTTGAATATTAAAAAAATTGTATTTGAAAATTCAAAACGAAGTATTTGAAAATCCAAAGTGTTGATTTGAAAATTCAAAAGCATGTATTTTAAATTCTATATGAAATTAGTAATGAAATTTCAAGCACAAATGTATGTGTTTATTGTGTTATATATAATGTTTTGAAAATTCAAACAATTTTTTTAACAGTGAGTCAAAAAAAATTTTAGTCATGAAGAATTTTTTAGAGATCACATAAATTTTCTTTCCGGTAATTTACTAACTACATATATTGTATTATGTGAAAAATGAATATTTTAGTTTTTTTGAATATTGACAATTAATTCAAATCTCAAAGTTTAGAACAAAGCAAATTTAAGGCAAGAATTTAATTGTAATGACTTTGAAATGACGTCAATACTTATTCTATTGAAAGTTGTACGTATTGAGAAAGTATGTAATTACCTAAAAGGTAAGGGTTTAAATCTTTACAAATTACATTTATCATTTATGGTTGAAAATGTAATTGCAAATGTACTTAAAGTATAATGGGTTAGTAATTAAGTTAAAATACGTAAAGGAAATACAAAACGAAGGATTTCAAAAGAAAAACGAACTTTAAGGACTTGTGAATAATTTCTTAACTATTTTTAATTACAATAAATGAATTATCCGTACTTCATTTAATTACTTAAATTAATTTTTTTAATTGAAATAATTACTGTTGCATAAGTGAAAAATAAATCAGTTATTATTTCGAATAAATATTTTTTATTTCAATAAAATAATAATGTTTTAAATTATTTAAATAAAAATAAATAATAAATTTTAATTTAATAAGAAAAAATGCGGAAACTTGACACATTTGTTGCTGTTGAAGACTTTTCTTGAAGGTGATTTATTTAAATATTTGTTTTCATATTTTATGCACGCGCGGTAATTGATAAAAAAATTATTAGATGGTGTAGTCGCGATTTTATAATAAAGAGAGGTCTTATGGGCCAAATAAGCTCTGGGAAAAATAATAAGCAATTTTCAGATCATTTTTTTCAATTTATTTATTTTATTTTCTTCACGATTGATTTTATGGAAAGTAAAAATAAATTAAATAATTTTGATTAATTAACACCGAAGTCACCGATACCGTGATAATTTTTAGCTGGAGAATATAATAAATGTATCGGGACTCAACTGGACGGCTTTCAATCCACATTCCTTTCAATCTCAAATACTGTTCGCGCCAGAAAATCCATCCAGTCTTTTTATTTATTATAATTACTTGACTAACATTATTCAGATTATCGTTTCGAGCAGAGATTCATCGAAGTATTCGATTTAAATTATTACTCGACAGTATCATCATTTTTTATTTTCCTTCCCGTTCCACCTGCTCGTTCAACTCCATTTCCCATGCTCATAATATTTATTAAATTATTTAAATAAAAATATAAATAAACAATAGAGTACAAAAAAATATATTTTATCTCAGTAAGATATTTTATATTTCGTTGGTTAAACGCAACTGATTAAATAACCAATAAACATATATTTAATTATAAAAATATCAATCACATGATTCATTATTTATTTCAATTTTTAATTACTCCGTTTTTTACGAATTTAATGAATAAATTAATACGTAATCTATGATTAAAAACAATCAAAACCTCATCTAGTGTCTTATTATTTTTTTTTAACTTCATTTTGTATATCAATTCTAAAAAAAATTTTTTTTAATTTTGATAAATTCTTACTAAAAAAAATTTTTTATCAGAAAATTATAATTAGATAATGATTAATATTTATCACTACGATAATCGTGATCAATTTATTTTTTATCACACATTGTATAAATGTATGAGTCATATAAGTAGTTATTTGAAATTATGCATACATTGCTTTAAATATATATCATAAATATATTTTTGCCATTGAAAAATTAAAATTCTTAAAAAAAGAAAAAATTAATTTTCAATTGACATTGCATTAAAATGTTATCATTTAATAAATAATGACTTGTTTATTGATCAGAGATAAAAATTACAAAATATTTCTGTATTAGTCGTTGGAATTTTTTTTTTTTCATTGTTCGACTGGATTTTTAAAAACTTTTTTTTTGTCCCTGACTATCTTATCTTGGTATTTTTTAATGAGCCGAGAATTTATTGAACTCAATTAACTCCTAAAGTGTCTATTAAAATATATGTTCATAGAAATAGACAATTATCTTATATTTAAGTCCATACATAAATATATATTTGTGTTTGTTCAGAAGATAAGTATCATTATCATTCTTGAATTAAATAAATAAAATAAATTTTTTTAATTAAAAAAAAAAAAAAAAAAAAACTATTTTCTGTCAAAACTACAACTTTTGGCTGTAATTCAAAAACTAATAGACTTACGGTAATTTTACATAGATACTTTTTTGTAGGAAATTTAATTTCCTACAAAAAATTATTTAAACATTTTTCTGTAGGATCAATAGTTTAGCCGCTAGACGTTAAATTACAAATTTTATAAATTTTCGACAAAAAGCTAGGGAATTTTCCTTCCATAAATTCGGTTGTAACTTTTAAAAAAACGATTTTACGATAATTTCATAAGATACCTTTTTTGTAGAGAATTAAATTTCAAAAAAATCATTATCAGAAAATTTTTTTGTAAAACTAATATTTTAGATGTACCACTGAAAAGAAAGTCAGAAACTAATAACCATAATTTCATAATAGCAATTTTCATTTTCATAAAATAATTCAAATAATTACTCATTAATAAATAAAAAAAAAATTGAACTCACCATCCATGAGATCCATAATTAAGTCAATAAATTAATAAACAAAAAAATTTCACTAATAAACTATCAACAATTAACACAAGATGAAAGTTTAAATCAAGAGTTAAAATTCACTACAAGTCTTAGTAAATAACCCATTTATAAATTATTTATTAAGTATAATAAACAATTAGTCACTCAAAACAGATAAAATATTTATTTCCCCGGCGTTACGGAATCGGCATATTATAAGAATATTATTGCCGAAAATCCGCTCGCCATAGTGGAAATCACATGCAAAGTAAGATAACTTGAAACGTGCTACACGATAATACATCAAGTGTCGGCACGCAACTGATTGAAATTTTACGGAGACCCTATACTTTTAAATTAAATGTATACTTACAAACTACTAAAGTTTACTTATATTATATATATTATACATTATATCATATATTACAACACTTACTGTAAAACTCCACTAATTGTAGTATATATATTAATATATATATTATAATTAGTGGAGTTTTAAAGTTTTATCTTTAAGTAAATATACATAAATTTTTTTTTCTATTATATTTGGTAATTTTATAATTTTTGTAAATATATATGTACATATATAAATATATATATATTTCAGTATCACAGTCTTATCTCTATTAAAATTCTTTAAAACTTTTAATATCTTAATCAATTTTAATTTTTAGAAGAGAGAGTAAGAAATGATGTATATATATATATATATATATATATATATATATATATATATATATATATATATATATATATATATATATTGAATTTAATGAGCTAGAGGCAAAATCCAGTTATGTACTTTGGTGAAAGTTGATAAAACTGCATATTATTATTATCTTGATTTTTTTTTTTGTAAATTTATTTTATAAATTTCATTAATCAATTTATACGAGAAGAAATAAATATGAATATATAAGGAATAGTAGAGCAAAATAAGACGCATGATATTTTTGATGAAAGAAATTAAATATTATTATTCGAGCTTTAGCTGATATAATATTTACAATTTTGAAAATTGTGTAAAGAAAAGAAATTTTTTTTATTAACGAGGGTCTATAGTAATTTTTGTCCACGATTTTTATTTTTTTAACAAAATCTTTAAATGGAAAATTAAAAAAGAGGATCGATGCATTAATCTTTAATCTAGCAATCAATTTTTTTTTTCGTAAATTTGTTTAAGAGAAAAATTTTGACAGTTTTCATTTACTGCGCAAGTGCAACAAGGGATGTACCGGTCGTCGACTTGAGTGTGACAAAGAAAAAAGTGCAGACCCTTCTTATGATCATTTTACCCTCAAGTGAGCAGATTTGATGATTTTTAATAAAATTTCTTAGATACTTAAAACAAAAAAAAAATTTATTTGATAAAAATTTTGAAATGGTCGCGATATTTGAGGACCAATTCACCCCAGTTTTTTTCACACTAGACAATTATTTTAAAAGAAAGCTCTCTCATTTTACTTGACACAGACAACAAACATTTTTTCGCACAAGAAATTCAACTCACCCCAAAAAATTTGAGATCGGATTTTTTTCAAAAACTTCTTTTTTTATAAAATCTAGGTAATTTGTCTTATGGTTACAATCGAACAATAGCACAGAGTAATTGTTGGAAACACGTGTGTATAAAAAATTAAAAAAATTGACATTTTTTAAAATAATTTTGTTATTTTATTGATAAAAATATAATCATCCAATTTTTAATTGTAAGCAGCAAAAAAAAATAATAATAAAATAAATAGATATATAATATTTTAGTTAAATAATTTTTTTTTGTAATATTAAATTATTATTTAAAAAAAAATTTATAATTATTAAAACAATTATTATTTTTTATAATTATTCTTATCTACAAATTTTATTTATTTTGTTAGTTTATTTTGCAGATAAATTAACTTATATAAAAATAAAAAAAAACTAATTGCTTAATATTTTTGCTAATTATTTTACATACATAATTTCTAATAAAAAGTATTAAAAAAAAAAAAAAAATTTATTACTCTAAAAAATTTTATTTTCAATTTTTGATTAAAATTCTTTTCTTTTTCATCCTTAAAAATGACAACAGCGGTCAATAAAATAAAATCTATAAAAACGTAATTTTAAAAAAAACCTTAGTATTTTTCCCGCCAAAAATATTGGCACATATTTTCCCCATAATTAAATTCAACTTTCTGCCTAAAATATTGAGCTTACGCAAAAATCCAAAGAGACCTTTTTTGTAGACAATTAAATTTTCTAAAAAAAAGTACTCATCAATTGTTTTCCTATCTCTAATATTTTAGCTGTAAAAACATAAATTTCAAAACAAAAATAAAAATTTTTTTACGGGTGTTAAAAAAAAAATGATAAATTTCAAATTAAAAATCTTTTTTTTTAGTTTTGTCAACTAGAACATTGTCATGATAACTAATCTCTTGTCCAGCAACTGCTGGGTGTAAATAATGAGGCTCGACATCTATTTTTTCTTTAACATCTGAATCGAGAACTATCGAATGATGGGGACCAATATGATGATTATTGTGATGATGATCTTCAGTATCAGTATCGGAATCGGGATCGGTATCGGTGTCATGAGTCGCTTCAGTTTCTTCAGATTCCGTATGGTTCTCTTCAACGTCTATTTTCTGATGATGATGCTTGTGATGTTCATCTTGCCCGTATTTTTTAATTAACTCGCGCAATGTCTCCAAGTTCATGTTATCTTCTAATTTCGAAAATAGTTCTTTAGCATTCGTCTCATCGAGTTTTTTAGATTCTTTAAGATGTTTAAAGTACTGAATAAATCTTTCGTTGGCTTCGATCCCATCTTTAGTGACATTCTTAGACGAATTCAAGTTGGGGTTTAATAATAAGTCTGGTGTCTCATGGACGTGATTGACGTTGTCGTCGATACTGTCATCTGTCAACGTGTGCAGGAGTGTATTATAATCGGGTTTTATTTTCGATGTTTCCATGCATGAACTACATGAACAATTTGTTATTATTTGGACTTTTTTCAGCATCGTCGTTGGATTGTTATCCTCGTCTTTGCAGTCCAGTGTTACCTATTGACAATAAATTTATTTATTTTTGAATTTTTTAAGTAATTTCCTCTTATTTGAGTACCCACATCACCATGTTTAAGAAAATTTTTTTTTATTAAAATTTCTATTATTAATAATGAACTAATTGATTTGATATTTTGGGTGGCACAGTTTAATTTTTGAGACGATTTCGAAATGTTTGAATACCCACATCAATATATTTGCAAACCAAAAAAAATTAGTCAAAATTATTAATTAAAAAAAATTTTTTTCTTTTTGCTCATTTTTTCGAAATGATAACATGATCTTATAGTAGACGTTAGGAGGAGTAAAATGAGTACCCACATCATTATATTCAAACCGGAAGTAATCAAGTTACAAATAATTAATTTTTTTAACAATTAAACTAATTAATGAACATATTTTTATAATATATTATTGTGGGTACTGATTTTACGCGTAATTGCAACCAGAAATCTAACATTACAATCCTATCGGTCAAAAAAATTTTCGCTGATCGAAAATTAAGAACTAATGATTTATAAACAATTAGTTAATTAAAAAAAATTAGCGAACAACTTTATCGTAATATATCGTTGTGGGTACTCATTTTACGCGAAATCGATTCAGCTTAAAAGATATTAAGGTCATTTTTTTGTAAAAAATTATCTAGTCATAGAAAATAGTTTAATATATGTAATAACTATCTATAGATAAGTTTTATTCGGACTTACAGTATGCCAAACACTGTCGAGTGGTTGACATGAGTCACAATAAGGTCTGATCAAGTCCCCAGGAGCCGAGGGTTCACTGTGAGGTACCATATAAGAAAAACAAGCTCCAACACAAACATTGTTGTCCAATTCCTGTGACGAGCACTGTGGCCACGTGACAACTTGTTTTATCGGCGTTGTCTTGCACCAACTATGTTTATCCGGGTATAATACAATATTATGTACCTTTAAAAATATGTATTAAATTGTTTCATATAAAAAAGAATTTTAAATATAAAAAAAATTACAAAAAAAAATTTTTTTACCTTATGTTCACGATGAGCTTGCAGTAATGTCAAATTTAACACAACAATTGCTGCAATTGCTCTAATACTTGGTATCGATGTCATCTCTGAAAAAAAAAAAATTTTTTTTCTAATTTTTGTAAAAAAATAAAAAAAAATAATAAATAATTGAATGTTTTGTTTAATTGATAATTTAAATAATTCTGTTGTGAAAGTCTTTATGTAATTCATATGTATAAGTATCTTTATAAAAAATAATTATGATTATTATATATTTTAATTTTTTTTTTTATGAATGAAATGGAGCCGGTTCGAGTACCGGGACTTCCATTCGTGGTTCCAGTTCGACGACCGGTTGCAATTACGTCATCAGGACTCGAATGTACGTATAGAGAAAGGTGGGGCAATATGGCACGCACGGGACAGAATGCTACCAAATAAATAAATATTAATTTTTTTAATTTTAATAGAGATTTAAAATTTTTTAAGTTGTAATTTTTTTTTGGTTTTTAAATTAATATCGACGATATTTTTAAT
The DNA here is from genome assembly GCA_030273425.1 of Microplitis manilae. NCBI lineage: Eukaryota > Metazoa > Arthropoda > Insecta > Hymenoptera > Braconidae > Microplitis > Microplitis manilae. The sequence goes on along the minus strand of CP092724.1, from coordinate 2,516,454 downwards.
TTTAAAAAAAGGCCATTCGGCAGCCGAAAAGGGAGTAGATTTTTCATTATTTATTTATATATTTAAATCTGTAAGGTAGACGGTAGCGTTTAAAGGTTCATTCGAAGCTTCTAAAATCAATTATATTTATGCTTGTCAATTTTCAAAAAATACTTTATGCATACTTTAATGTTGAGATTTTAAAAGTGTTCCCCGGCAGTAATCAGAATTGAAACAGTTTCATAAATTTATTGAAAAGTGTAAGAACGAATGCAACAGCTAAATTTCAATAAATAAATAGGTAATTGTTGTTGAATATAAAAAAATAGTACTAAAATATAAAGCTCATTAGATAAGCTGCGTAAAAATATTAACAAAATTCAACTATTATGAATTACTTGAAAGTTATTAAATGAGAAATTAAAAAAAAATTGTTTTTTCTATTTTTCTGAAAATTTTGAAATTCATCAAAGTACTAGAAAAAATTATCAAAAGAGTAAGCAACATAGCCTGAATTGAAGGAAATCGAATGAACATAAAGATTAAATCACCAAAAATAGATTATCTCTTTAGAATCAAAAGTTATTTAACGATAAATCAAGAAAAGTTGAACTTTTTGAAAAATTAAAAAATCTTTAAACGACTATAACTTTTAAAATTTTTGTCCGATTGAGCTCATCTTCGAACTGAACCGAGCTTTTTAGCTAAGGAATATGCAAAAAAAATTTCATTAAGATCGGTACAGAATTGCGGACGCTATCGTGGGAGAACCGCGCGTTATATCGTATATATATATATATATATATATATATATATATATATATATATATATAAATACATATATAAACTTTTTCACCAATAGTATTTTTGGAACCTACTTGACTCAAATAGATAGAAAATGTTAAAATTTTTGAAAAGTTGCGTCATGAGGACAAATACAACAGTTAGATTTTTATAAAATCTACTAATTAAATATTCAAAACATTTATTTTGAAACACTAATAAATATTTTTTTGCAATACCCAATTCATCAACACTCTGGATAAAGTTTCAAAAAGAAAATTTTTTATTGCGAATATTTGCAAAAGATTATTTTTATTGAAAAAAGTCGAAATTTTTACGACAAACGAGGATTAGAATTTTAAAAAAATTAAATACGATTATTTTTTATTTTTATTTTGATCACGAATCCAATCAAGTTGATACAAAACAAAGTTCTGAAATAAAACAATAGACAAAAAAAAAAAGGAGGAATTATTTTCACGAAGGAATGACAATTTTTAAGTTTTTCGTTTGTGGATGCTGAAATAAACAAGTTTGTTCAAACAAACCGCGGCAATTCCTGTCCACTCATGTGAAACTTGCTCGAATAAAAATAAGAAAAAAAAAAATATTAAGTCACTCGTTAGTTTGATTTCTCAGCAGTTTGTTATTTCCAAGATTCGTTATTAAAAACAATTTATTGGAATTCCTTATACATAAATACTATATATATTTTTTTAGTCACATTGTTTGTAAATACAAAAATTCAGAGTATACATATATATATGTTTGAGGTTTCAAAATTTTTTTTTATTAATTTATTGAGTTGTTTTTTTGACTATTTAAAAAAAAAAATTCTTAGAACTGACTACCACTGTTTGGGACACCCGAGTTAATTTTGTATTCAACCACAAAATTATTTGCAGGTAGTAACTCACACGTTTTAACAGGGTGTTAAGATCACTATTTAAGATATAAAAAAAAATAAGGATTTAAGGATGTATTTTTTTTTATTAATTTATATTCATAGATTTTTTCGCTATTCGTATGAATGTAAATTATCGACTAATAAATATTATTGAATTTTATGTGTCAAAAGTTTGAACAGACTGGATAAAAAAAGCGTTGTGTTCAGAAATATATCAAGAACTTGACGTATTTGTTGCTAATAAAATATACTTAATCTCAGTAAGGTATTTTATATTTCGTTAGTTAAACGCAACTGATTAAATCACCATCAAACATATATTTAATTTTAAAAATATCAATCACACGATTCGTTATTATTTCAATTTTTCCGAATTTAATAAAATTTTATTGTATAAGTAATTAAATACACAATTTTTAATTAAGAGCAATCCAGACCTCATCTAGTGCCTTAATTTTTATTTGAATCTTATTTTACATCCGTCCTAAATTTATAATTTAATCGATAAAAAATATATATAAGTATATTAGGGTGTGTCATTTCAGAGCAACATTTTTTTTTTAAGTGTATGGGAAAAAAAATCATAGTTCAACACAAAAAAAAAATTTTCACGCAAGAAAAAAAATTCTATGTCGATTACAGACCTAGCTCATTGAAAAAATCGATTTCCCGTTTAAATAACATGGGAAAATTTTATTTTCAACTTTGAGTATTTTTAACTCGTTAACTAATCAATAGATCGAATAGACTAATACATATTTTTGAAGGAAATTGTACAAGCTACAAAAAAGGTCTCTTATCATTTTTTGATAAATCTATCTGTTCAAAAGTTATTGGAGTTCGAAGTTAAGCTCTAGCAAATTTCGAGATCTTTTTACTTTCCGGTGAAACTATCAGACTTATCACAAAATGTCATAGAATCTTTTTTATTGGAAATTTTATTCTCTACAAATTATTATTCGTAATGTATTTTCAAATTCCGTATTGTTTTGTAGTTATTTTTATTTTAATTTCAAGCTCTTAAAAAAGTAGTGTTCTGATCGATTTAAAGAGCTTAACATTGAAATGAAAATAACTAGCAAACAATACGGAATTTTGAAAAATTTTATTCATTAGAATTTGTAGAGAATAGAATTTTTAATAAAAAAGTTCTTATGACATTTTGTAATAAGTCTGATAGTTTCAGCGGAAAAGTAAAAAGATCTCGAAATTTGCTAGAGCTTAACTTCGAACTCCAATAACTTTTGAACAGATAGATTTATCGAAAAATGATAAGAGACCTTTTTTGTAGCGCGTACAATTTCCTACAAAAATATGTATTAGTCTATTCGATCTATTGATTAGTTAACGAGTTCAAAATATTCAAAGTTGAAAATAAAATTTTCCCATGCTATTTAAACGGGAAATCGATTTTTTCAATGAGCTAGGTCTGTAATCGACATAGAATTTTTTTTCTTGCGCGAAAATTTTTTTTTTGTGTTGAACTATGATTTTTTTTCCCATACACTTAAAAAAAAAAAATGTTGCTCTGAAATGACACACCCTAAAGTATATACATAAAAAAAAGAATTTCTTAGCGAAGGAAATGTTTTTTTTGCCTAAAAAAAATTTTCAATTGCTCTAAGAAAATTTTTGTATTTCTTCAAAATGCAAAACATTTCTTGGGTCAAGTGAAAATTTTTTGTGCCAAGAAATCCTTTTTTTGTATATATTTATATAATTATATATATACTTATATTTAATTATCCCTGACTATGATTTTCTTGCATAAGAAAGTGCTTTGATAAAAACCAGCCAAAACTATAAAAGGGTGCATACAAAAGTTGTCGACGTGTTAATGAGTTAAAATTTGCAGATGATCCAACGTCAAACATTTGGGAGATCTCTACACCCATAAAGGCTTCCTCGTGCTCGGTGTACTTTTCACAGTGGTGCTGACGAAAAAACAGTAAAAAACGAAGTGAAAATAAAAAAGGGATAAGATGTAGAGGCAGAGGTAGAAGAAGAGCAAAAGAATAATGAAAATAAAAAGAATGAGAATAAATATCAGGTGTCTGGCCGTCCCTGAAACCACTGGTCAGAAGTCCAAAGCTCTTTGTTGCTGCGCCACCTTCTCTTCTCGCCTCTGGGCACTATGCATACCCGGACCTCCTCAGCATCAGTCCCGTTTTCTTTCATTTACTCATGTCGCCTTTTTAAATTCTAAGCTCAACAAAAAAAACTAATACATATCTACTAATCGGTTTTTTAAATTACCTCATATGCTTTTTATTTTTCTCAAATATCAAACCTCTATTTCTACAAATTGTCCACTTTTTTTCTTTCTGCTCAATTAATTGAAATATTTTTTTTCAGTGCTAAAACTGCCATCTATCGGAAGCGTCATTAATCACAACCTTAAATGCGGAGCCCTCTATCGTCAGCGTCACTGTACTATAACCAAATCTTCGGTCTCATATTTATAATAAACATATTCCAGGTATGAATTGTAAATTAAAATTAACATATTTACATTTTATGAATTTCTGTCTTGTATAATTAAATTATTACTAATTATTGAAATAATTTAAAAAAAAATATAAGCGGTGATAGAAAGTGAATATTAGTTATGAAAATTAATATACACAAATATAAGTTATGATACATCTCAATAATGGTATAGTATCAAATTTCAAATGAATAAAAAATCATCGAAGCTGACAGTTGACGTTAAATATTTTATTTCAGGTTATTTTTAATCATATATTTAAAATTATTTTTATTGAGAAAAAAAAGTGGAGTATGATTACCTCTATATTTAAATTAATTTTGTCACGCCCTCTAGTGTAAGCGTCAGTAACTAACAAAGTATGAAGATATTTTTTGCACTCTTTGATGTAAACTTCAATAACTATATAAATATTTAAATGAAATTCGCTTTCAAAATTACGCCCTCTAGTGTAAGCGTCTCTAAGTAATTTTTTTTTAAATCATGCCCTCTAGTGTAGGCGTCCCTAACTACCCATTAGAAAATTTCGTCCTTAAATTTAAATCGAAATAAAAATTAAAAAAATTTGTTCTTGAAATAATAAAAATTTGTTTAAAAAAATAGAAAAATGCACAGTATGTTGATTTATAATGCGCAATAACTTGAAATATGTGGTTAACTCTACATATATACATATATCGTAAGAGAAGTCTTGTAGCCTGGATCACCTTCGTTCAAGTCTTTTTCCCACTTTATAAGTCTACTCTTACTACATTTGTGTAACACGTTTAAACATTGCGGCTTCCTTTATATATCCACTGTCACTTCTATGCCTCCATCTTGTTCTTAAACCAATACGCGTATCATAATCCATGTGTACATATATTTACTATATAAAGGTATTTTATTATAATTAGTATTCTTGTTTTTTTTTTTCCTAAGCTAGTTAAGTGAAGGGAAAGACATAAATATCTTACTTAGTACTGTGTAAACAATTTTTTATAAATAAAATATATATTTATTTATTGAATTAACGTTAAATTTTAAATAAAGTAATAAAATAATAATATACAATTAAATATCATAATTAAATAAAAAAAAAAATTTAATTCTAAGGTATCAGAAACTTAAATTTCGTGGGTAAACTAGTAGTAGCCTTGATACGGAAGACATCGAAAAAAAAATATAAAAATACTGCCGACGGGTCTTACAAGAGATGACCGAAAACAGGCTGGACGTGTGGCGCCATTTCACCTTTTTTTTTTATTCTCATTATTTTTTTATCCCTTTTTTTTATCCTTACACTCTACTCCCTCAACCTTATATTACCTCGTATTACTTATCTTCAAAAAAAAAAATATATATATATATACATATATATATATGTATACATACATATAAATTTATAAAAGGTTTGAACCTGAGATACTTTTGATGACACTAATTTTCTACTTCCTCAACATTTGAATTAAAAAAAAATGTAACGCTTAAAAAAATTTTAAAGACTTGGGATACGTCTAAAACACGTTAAACGTGCGGCGCCATACATTTTTACTTATTTTTTCTTTTTATAACCTTACAAACTCTTTCTTACTCACTCCACTCTCTTGTAACTCAGCACTATATTCTTTTGGTTTAGCTTACCGACAACGCCCCCACGTTATTTATTTTTTTTATTTTTTATTTGCTTTTGTTTCTCCACCTTACTAATTTCTCGAGCGCGTATAAAAAGACACTGGGATACCTGGATAACATTTTTTTTACCGGAAAAAGAGACAAAATTTTTTTTTTATCATAATTATTTATTTAGTTTTTTTTAAAATAATTTAAATTAGTCAAAAATATATTAAAACACATCGTTAATTTTTTTAAGGACTATTATCATAAATCTTATTTTTTTCATGTTTTTGACGCCCGTACATATTTTTATGTAAAAAACGCATGCGCGCATTAAACACTAATTTGGTATGTTAATTAAAAAAAAAAAAAAAAAAAAAATTTTGAAACCCAAAACGGGAGTTTCTGTAACCTTTTAAATCGAAATGTACATTCATTTATTTATTTTTCGTCTCTGCTATTATTAAAACCTGATTTTAACACTGCATTGATTAAAAGAGTCAATGCAGATAAAAGTTGCAATTTCCGAGCTCTGACGTTGTTTGTTTTCATTATTAAATTACAGGGTGGTTGTGCGGATTATTCTCGGACCTCGTATGCATTTAAATTAATTTATTAATTAATAATTTGGAGGTGGGGGGGGGTAGAAATGGGTAAAAAGCAAATGTAAAGCCTGTAATTTTACAAAGATCTACCGAGACACCAATCTCCAGGTTTCCATCACCCTTCGGGCATCGATAACGATCTAGATCGTGTGGCGCAACAAAAAACCATTTGGCTGGTGCTCAAGAGATAGAATCAAGTCGCTGGACAGCATCCTCACACTTTGAGCCTCATAATTAACCGCGGGTATTGGATGCATTCGATTCAGATATGTGTTATTATATAGTTTTAGTTTTGTTGTTCCGTTAATGGAAATTTAAATTTTACATGCAGATGGTTTAGTTCTTTTAAAAATTAATTAAAAATTTCATTGAAATTTATGAGCCCTTTGATGGGTTTCTGGGTCATAGTAATGGAAATAATAATTTTGGGAATGGAATTTTAATTTTGATAAATCTTTTGTTATTTGAATAAGAATTGGAGAGTTCTATTAATGGAATGTTATTCCGGTATTAGAATTTCTATTAATAAAGAATCTTGAACGCGGGATAAAAATATTTATAATTTTATTGAAGGAATGCGAATTTCTGTCTAAGCAAAATCTTTATTCTGGTAGGTGTGAATAAAATTTTTATCAATGGATATTGTATTAATGTAACTAATGGAATAAGTATTCCATTAATATTAGTTCGTAATCTATTAATCGAAATCATAGTTCGATCAATAGAAGTAATTATTCTATTAATGAGATTTATGTATTATTAGAAAATTTTTATTTTTATTAATAGAAATCTTCTATTAATGGAAACTTTCTCTTTAATAAAAATGCTAAATTAAATAAATTTTCAATGTTATGATAAAAATTTTAATTCTATTGATAATATCTTTTTAGTACAAATGGAATTTTTGAGTCCATTATTTGTGAATATAATTCTATTATTAGATATCATTATTAAACTCAAAAATTCTTATTCAATTGCAAAAGTCTATTGTCTATTAGTGAAAATTTTTTTTCGTAAATGGAATTTTTTTACTTTTATTAATAGATACTTTGAACTTTTTAATAGAAATGTTTATTTCTATAATAGAATTCTTTAATCCATTGATAGAAATTTTCGCTCCATTGATAGAATTTTTAATTCCATTAATGAAAATTCTCATTCCAATAATGAAAATCTAAATTCCATTTATGGAAATTTTGATTCCATCAATGAAATCCTTAATTCCATTAATGAAATTTCTTATTCCAATAAAAGAATTTCCAATTCTATTAATGAAAATTCTTATTTGAATAATGGAATTCTTATTTCCATTAATGGAAATTTTCACTCCATCGACGGAATTCTTAATTTTATTATTAGAAATTCAAACTCTATAACAGAATTCTTCAATCCTCTAATGGAAACTTTTACTCTATTAATGGAATTTATTATGCTATTCATGGGAATTACTATCTCATGAAATTCTTAATTCCACTTATGAAAACCTTAATTCCATTAACAGTAAATCTTATTTCAATAACGGGATTCTTCAATTCCATTACTGAAAATTATTTTTCCAATAGAGATTATAATTCCATTAACTCTTATTCTAATGCGATTTTCCATTCCATTAATGGAATTCTCAATCAAACATCAAAGTCTATCCTCTATCCCTCAAATGAAATCCTTAATCCTCCAATCAAAATTTTCATTCCATCAAAAAATTCCATTTCCCAAAACCCAAGTCATCTAAAATCGCATTCACCATAAAAAATCTCAACCCATCAAAATACTTCCAAACTCCGCTAATCAATACCATGAATCCTCTCCCATATCTTTCTATCCATTTCTGATTAACATACTCCCTAATTTTAAACCAAAATAAAATTCCCCCAAAAATAACAAAAAAATCCATGAATAAAAAATAAAAAATTTTCTTATCCCACAGTATTATTTCCTCTTAAAATCTCCATGAACTCACCGTTTGCCATATTGTTACGCAAACAAATGATGATCAATATAAAACATGAGCACTTACTTGCACTTGAACACCAACGTAAAAAAAAAATAAATAAATAAAATGAACTTTTAATAATTAATGACGAGTAATCAGTCCACTGTCATATCACTCAGGTAATCATCAAGACACAGTAGCAAAAACCAGGTAAATAATTTAAATAATAAATATAAGTTTTGATAAACAAAAATGGTATACTGGGGAATATTGACGCCTGGGTGATAACGTAAGTGTGTAAGTGTCGTTTGAGATGGTAAAAGCAAATGGTTGTATAGAGAGTGTGTGATCGGCGAACCTGTGGCACGAAACTGTGCTGCCGATCTCTCTTTTCTGCCTGTTTCCACCTCCTCCTCTTGGAACCCACCACCTCCTTTTAGTTACTCGTTTACTTGCTGGTGTAGTGGGTATACATTGGTTGGCTTACTCGGTTTGCTGACTGGATATGCTACTCCTTCTTCATCATCATCTTCTTCATCTTCCTCTTCCTTCTCCTCCTCTTCCAGCACCTTGTTTTCCTCCTCTTATTTTCTTATGTTTATTCTTATTCTTATTCTTAGTTAAAGTATCAGGCTTAGCCTTTTGTACCTCAGTACCGATAGCTTTTTAGTATCCTCAGCTCTCGGCTCGGTCTGTTTGCGCTCTACTCGTATCCAATACAAGAGAAACCGAGAGGAGCAAGATATTTTATTTCCTCTTACTCTATACTACTCCTCTCGTTTACTCATTTCTTACTGTACAGCATCCTCACGATGTAACACCAGGCATCACTTGGAAAAGAGAGAGAGAAAGAGAGAGAAAGAGAGAGACAAAGATCCAGAAGAAGGTTAAGAGAAAGAGTGAGTGTATATGGTATAAACGAGAAGCTTTGGGCTACCATCTACATCGTGCAATGTAAAAAACGTAACATCGCTTCGGGCCTTACACCTCGAACCAGTAAAACTTGTCGTGTTACTGCATCAAGTTAAATTGTGCGGTACCAAGTTTACTTGTCATCAATATCAACTAAATCAGATACACAAATTTTTAAATATTATGAGTACTTAGACCGTGTAAAAAAAAATTTTAAAAAATTTTGACATGTGGAACTTTTAAACTTGAGACAGATTAGAACTTTGACTGAAACTTTTGTAATTTTGGTAGTAAAAAAAAGTTTATCTAAGACTTCAATATGAGTGAATTTTGAGTAAAAGAAGAACGATTTTATTACATTGTAGACTTGTTCCGAAAAAGTTGCCATTAGAAACCAATAACTGCTTAAGGATCAAAAAAAGTTCCAAGTGGTCTGTGAAATTTTTCGAAAAGAGGTTGAAATCTAGTAAAAATACTTTTGATAACGTTCTTTTTTTAGTTCAAAATTTGCCCATATAAAGTCCTAGATAAACTTTTTTTTTTACTATCAAAATTATAAAAGTTCAAAAAAAGTTCCAATCGAAGTTCTAATCTGTCTCAAGTTTAGAAGCTCCACATGTCGAACTTTTTTTTAATCTTTTTGGAACGAAATTTTTTTACCCGGGAGATCGCACGTTTAAACTTTTGTAGAGGATATTTTGGTTTTTTTTATAAATAATATTTGTAAAAATAAATAACAATTGGGAGGGTAGATAGCGGTGGGTTAAAGGGTTCAAAAATACTTGGGCCGTATAATTAAACGACTGTCCCAGTGGTTAAATAGACAACTATATTTATCTGTATACGCGTATTTTATTTATTTATTTACAACAATTATATTTTAGTATAAATGTATATATGTCTGCTACGATGTGAGATATTGTTTATTATTAGCGCAGTAACTAAATAAATAATTATCAAATATTATTAAGAATGTGTGACGTTAAAGAGGTTTAGGACATAACTAAACAGTCGAGTGTGTAATGTTTGAAGACCAGCTAAAATAATGCCCACGAGTGTTTAATAACTGGTTAAATTTAAAATTATCGGTACTAATAAATAAACACTTTGTTTATTATATTTAAATATATTTGTATGGTAAAATAAATAGTTTTGTAAGTATGGATATTTAATAATTAAATAAATTATTTTATTTTATCGGAGCAAATCAACAAAGATTACAAACACTCGGTCAGCAAGTTTGTTGCCTTGTATCTAGACGTTTGTCAACTAATCGGATACGCTCACAATTTATTCCGTTAATATTTTAATATTTATTATATTATAAACAATTTTAATTCTTAAGCTTAATCTTAAAGATCCAGATTTATAAATTATCTCGACAATTTTATATATTTTTTTATTTTTAATCATCGCTGCCTTCTGATAGAATATTTAGGGGATAGGGGCCAGGGGTAAAATAGGCAATCGGGTTGAAATCGGTCGCTTGAAATTTTTATTTTTAAATTACGCATGGAGTAAAGTGGGCCATCTGCAAGTTTTAATAAATTTTGAATTTTTATTCAAATATATGGCGATAATTTTTCATTAATAAATAAAATTTTTAGTAAAAATGTCCATTTTGCCCCTTTCGCCTCAGTTCAAATCTAATAAAAAAATCTGTCTGTCGGTTGACCCTGTGGGCCAGCCCCAAAACTTCCCGCCCATTTCGAGCTCCTTGAGTTCGAAAAATTGTTGTGGATACATTTTCGAGCTCTTCGAGCTCGAAAATACTATTGTATGCGTTTATTTTCGAAAAATAACGTTTTTTATCATTTTTTCTACAACGATATCTCTCGAACGAATAAACCGATTGAGACGTTTAAGGTGGCAATCGACGCGTTTTATTGAGTTCTACAACTGATGGAATTTTAAAATTGATTTATCGAGTCGTTTTTGAGAAATTTTCAAAATACTAAAAAAAAATTTTTTTTTTAATTCTTTCGTTAATGGTTTCTCTCGAACAAATAAACCGATTTTGATTTTTGAGGCGGCATTCGACGCGGCTTACAAAGTTTAAGAGCTGATTAGATTTTGGGATCAATCCATTCAGCGAATTAAAAGTTATTCAAAAAAAACATTTTTGAACAAAATTTTATTTTTGAAATATCTCCGAACGTGCCCGACCGATTAAGCTCAAATTTTCAGTGTTTATAGTAAATGAAAAGCCGCGTCGAATGATACCTTAAAGTTCAAAATCGATTCATCCGTTCAAAAGTTACAGAATATTTACATACGTACGTACGTACATACATACATACACTCGGACATCATCGTGAAATTAGTCAGAATAGCTTCCTAGGACCTCAAAACGTCGACATCTGTTGGAATTTCGATTTTCACAAATCGGACTGAAACCAATAACTTCCCGAATTTTCGAAAATTTGCAATTTTCTTAGCGGGAAGTTAAAAAAAGTTGATTAATCTGCTCCCCGTATAATTTGATAAAAAAATATCAAACATTATATACTTTGATCAATAACTGGATCAAATTATTCACCCATAACCATTCCACTAAAAAATAGGTTTCGGTTATAATTTAATTATACACTTCTATGCTCCATAGTGTAACCTAAAACTACTTAAACTATTACGAGCAAAAAAAGGCAATTGCCGGTTTGCCGTATAAATGAAGGTCGAATAGCTTTAGGCAATCTTGCAAACTCGGTAGCAAAATGAATTTTCTCGTCGATTGGGAAACATTCCTAGAAGCGTATGGAACCTGGCGCCCAACGCGGGGCTGCTCAAACTTTTTTTTGCTTCTCCATAATAAATATATGAAGGTATTGAGGTAACACACATGTAAATATACGCGTGGCAACGTATTTGTATACACAACTTATTATCTTTTCGGTTTCTTTCTTAACGTGCGAGCTGCCTAGTCATCTATATACATACATTTTTTTTTTTAATATTATCCCTCTCACTTGCTACCGATTGTTAGCTCTTATAACTCGTGCTCACTCTTTAAAAAAGACCCTCGACTCCTTTAATTGCTACTTAGTAAATTATATTTCTTTACCTGTAACCCGTGGATAGAAAGAAAGAGAAGAAGAGAGAATAAAAAAAAAACGTATAATAAATAAAACAAAGAATTGTTATGCGGCGTGTAATCAAAATGTATAATTTTCATTAAATGCAAGAGAGGAATAAAAAAAAAATTGTATATATTTTGTACATTCAGGTGATTTAAAGTCTGTTATTATTTTTATTAAATTGCTGTGGGTTGGATTTAATAATTTGAATTAAGAAATATCGATGTCATTGTCGTCGGTGGTTGAGGATCCACGTGATGCAATGGCTTGAATTTCTTTGACAGCTGGTCCGAGAATGTCATTTAAATATTTTTCAAATTTAAGACATTTTTCTTTGTTGTCAAAATCTTGGGAGCTGCCCCAAATTATGTGGCCGTCGGCGCCATTTTTGAACATCGTTTTGAAACTGCTTCGAATGTCTTCCTGTAATCATTTTTTTCTTTTATGAATTTTGAGAAAAATTATAATTTTAAAAGGAAGATATAATCGAAAATTGATCAATTGATTTAGAAGAAATTTGGTTTCTGTTTCGTTGAAATTTTATTTATCAACTAAATTTTGAAAAATCTAGGAATTTGGATGACTTTTTTTTTACCTTATTTAGATAAATATCGCGTTCGTCTTGAAATTTGAACCAAAAATACGGAATTATTGGTCGATTTGTAAATTTCTTATTTAATCTTACGGCTTCGTGTAATCGGCCAGCGATCAATCCTAATCGTTCATCGGTTGATAATGAATAGCGTAGATAAAATGATGGCAATAACACATTTTCTAATTTCCATAGCCATGACAATCTATGAAAATATTGTTGAATAAGTAAAAAGAAAAGTTGTTCTTGAACAATAATTTATTTACTTATGGAATAAATTACTTGTCATTTTCTTTGAGTACTTGGGGGTCGCACGAAGCACTCGGTTGATTTGGCGTTAAATTGAAACAGTAGGGATACGCATAGTAACTCCAGTAAGCGTGCGGACGTAATTTTTTTGCCAATTTAATTGTTTCCTCCATGAATAATTGTCCAGCACTTTCAAATGACTTAACAGCCCGTTGTTTTATTGAACTCTTACTCCAAAATGGGTGTCGCTCATTTTCCAGTTTTATTGACAAGTCGCGGTAGGGCGCGAGTGACGCCCAATTTTGACGGAATATCGGTCTCCAACTTTCAAAATCAATTACGCCCAGTCCAGAAAAATTTTCATCAACTTGCTCTTCAAGATGGGTCGTAAATAAATCCAAGTGACTCTGTAAATTACCTTCTTGTGGTACTCCACCATTTCTTCGAGTTATTGTACCTTGAAAAAAAAATATTTTTGATCCTTATAATAATTGCGTATAACATTCGAAACGCTGAAACGTTGCTTGCTATTCTTATATCGAAATCAAAATTAGATTCAAGGCTTTAATCCTCTAGTTTAAATAGATTTTGAAAATGTTTATGTCAAATGATATTCTGGGATACTGCAGGTTGAAAAATAAATTAGTGAAAAAATTATTAGATTCAATTTTTTGCTTCATCTTTTAAACTAAATTTTAGAAACCTATTGCAGGAACTTAATCAAATTGTTTTTTTAATTAATATCCGAAAGTTTGACTAAAATTTCTCGGGCAGGTAAAAAAAATACATTTGGAACTTGCCCGCAGAAAATTTATAAGTTCTAATTTCGTTCGTAAGGAAATTTGAATTTTTCACTTCACCTCCAAAAATTAATTTTCAAAAAAGTACTCTAGCCATTTGATCATTTTTTTTTTTTTGTAGCCAGCTCTAAATAAAATTTTTCACACCCGCATTGCTCTTGCTTAAAAAACTTGTCATGTTTTAATTTCAAGTTTCCACAACTTGTTAAAATAAATTTCCGGCCATTTAATCCTACAAATGAACTTAAATTAAATCATTACTCTTAGCCAAAATAGTAACTTACCATTATGATTTTTAATCAACGCCGGAAACATTCCAGGGTCATAGAGTATGACAATTTTTTCCCCCCGAAATTCATCATTTTCATTCTGATAAATTCCAAATTTATTTAAATCATTCATATATATTCCATACTTCTGACACATAAAAGTCGGTACATTCCAGTAAACTTGATAATTACGTGTTCTGCAGAGACAAAAATTATAAAAATTCCACTTTCAAATCCACTTAAATAAAAACTCTCCTATTTTATCTCCTATCCAAAATTATCAAATACTCAAATTGCAAAAAATAAATTGATAAATAAATTTTAGGTCATTAATCGTTCAGCATAATTTTTTTTTTTCAAATTTATCAACATCAATATCAATTATCATTATTATCAATAAAATGAATCTATAAAAATTATCTTACTTGAAACAGTCAGCATTAGCATTAATAATAATAAAAATAAATAATATATAAAACATATTAGTAAATAAATAAATATCTATTAGATTTAATTTTAATGAATTTTCCAGCTCAACTGAAGTTAATGTCTTGCATACCAGGGTATTTATTATACTCACTATTTTTCCCCACCTCACTAATGTCCTCGCTTGCCTACACTCGTACACTATAATAATAATTATATATAAACAACAACAATAATAATAATCAAATATTTTAATTTCATCTCAATCGAAAATTTACAAATTCTCGTTTCCGCACCCGGGCGTTTACTGAATTAGTTTTAATAGTTTTTTTTTTAATATGTATCTATACACATATATGGTATTTGAATTTATCCATTCAGCGACAGGATATAGATACGGGCTCATTGACGCGGTAAATGAAGTCACGGAAAAAGTATTATAGTAACGATGAGGTCGAGTCAAGGATTATTATTATAATTTTTTTTTTCTTTTTTTTATTGTAATAACAATAGTAATCTGTGAATCTGCAGGTGTTTAATTTTCCCACTTTTTGTTAGATTTTATTATCCGGTTGTACACACGCGTGATAAATTATTCATTATAATGTGTTGACATTACAGGCTATAAATTTTAAATAAGTCATGTTTATTTTTATTGTCTCTAATTTACAATGTAATTTTTCAGATTACGATTTTTATTTTATTTTATTTTTTTTTTTCCAAAAAATTTTTTTTTTTTTTTATTTTATTTTTTTTCGATAGAAAATTGTTATCAATTTTTTGTATCAATAATTGATTACAAGTGCGTAATTATTATTTACAAAAAAAAAATTTAATTTATGGATTAAATTTTTTTTTAATTAAATAAAATTTAATTTTGCAAATTTTTTAAGACTGACTAAAAAAAAAATTTTAAAAAAAAAGAATAATATATTTAACTAGAGCAATTGTCATGATTATCAAATGTATTTAAAATTGAGAAAAAGTAGCAAAAAAAAAATTTGTTTTTTTTAGAACCAGTTTTATTCTTATCATAAGAATGACATTAAAAAATAAATTAAAATAATAATAAGGAGACCTTGCAAGTTGGTATTACAAACTTACGAAGGTCTTGAGTACCTTTGCAACAATAATATATAAAGCAAACGATAAGGTTTTTAAATATATGACCTCAAACATGAACGTTAAATGTATCTAATAAAATTTATCCACGAGCTTTTGCGTTGTTATGCTAATTATTACTTGTTAATTGATTATTATTCAGTATAACAATTATAATTTATGTAAAAACAATTTTATATGGACTTTTATATTTATTACGTAGGTAATATAGTAATTATATCAACCATTTCTCCATAAAAATAGTTGAAATTTTTTTTTTAAGGTATGAAAATTATTATTTTTATACCAAAGTCAATTTACTAAAAAATTTTAGCGATAAATTATTTGAGGATGAAAATTATCCGAAAATTTCAGGTGGCGGCCAGTTATTCTATACAAAAAATACAGATTTCTTAGCGCAAAAAATTTATACTCGCCTCAAGAAAATTTTTACTTGTCCCAAGAAAGTTTTTCTATTACACGGAAAAAAAGGCCATTCGGCATCCGAAATGGAAGTAGATTTCTCATTTGATTATTTCAACCTCTCAAATAAACGTGCATAACAAAATAAATTTTTTTTTCGACATTCTCAGATTCTTAAGGTTATAAATTAAAAAAAAAATTGTCAAACAGTTTAAAATTAAAAGCAAAAAATTTAAGAATTAAAATTAGAAAATTAAGTAAATTATCGGAATAACAAAAATTGAAGTTAAAGAGAATCTATTTATCTACGAATAAGTATTCTGTGATTTTTACTATAGGATTAATGTTTAATTCAAAATTAAATAAAATGATTTGACTTGAAATTTCAATTATGATAGGTCTAAGTGTCATACTTGAAATCAGTTGTAAACACTGTCAATAAAAAAAAATTGAATTTGCACACTTGAAATGAGATATTTAGATTTTATGAGGTTTACACAGCAATAATATAAATTCAATCAATTTCATAAATTTACTGATAAATACAGTAGTTAGGATTCTATGGAATCTATTAAAAGTAGGAGGACCAATGCAACAGCAAAATTTCATTTAATGAGTCGTAAGATGCGAAATTTCATTGGTCTAGACACATATATAGGCATGAAAATGAAAGCTTATTTGAAGAGCTTTCAGATAAAATTTATAGGAAGTCGATAAGTTATAACATTCAAAAAATATTGAAGAAAGAATAAGTAAAAATCTGAATTTTTGGTATTTTAAAAATTTTGAAATGCTATAACTTTTAAAGTATTCGACCGATTGAGCTCATTTTCCACCTTGATCAAGGTAGTCACCCACAGAATATGTATGCCAAGTTTCAAAGCGATCGGTTTAGAACTGTGGTAATAATCAGAGTCACAACCTGCATAAAATTAGTTTTTATAATATTTTGTAAATTTTTAAAACCATTTTTCTATTCGAAAAAGTAATCAAATCGAAGAGCTACATAGTGAAAATTGAAGGCGATCGAGCGAGCTTTCACATAAGACAAACGAAAATAAGCTATCTCTTTCCGTTTGAAAGTTACTTCTAGTTAAAGCGGCAAATAAATTTTTTTTTGAAAATATTACAAAATTTCAATTAACCATAACTTCTAAACTTATTGGCCGAATTGGCTCATCTTCGAACTTATCCAAGGTAATCGCCCATAGAATAAGTATACTAAGTTTCATTAAGATCGGTTAAGAATTGTTGACGCTATCGTTGGAGAACGGCGCGTTATATCGTAGATATATATATATAAATACATATATAAACTTTTGAACCCAATGTATTTTCTGACTCAGCTCGTCGAGCTGAGTTCAGAAATAGCAAAATTTTTCGAAAATTCCATCATGAGGACAAATACAATAGTTAGATTTCTATGAAATCTACTAAAATAATCGGTACACGGAAAGAAAATTATGGGAAGTTTTCCTATGCATTATGGGAACCATCCCCATAATTTTGTTTTCGTGTAGCAGCTACTGATTAGGAATCGGTAGCCGCTGCTGATTATATTTCGGTAGCCGCTACCGATTATTTTTTTTCATTATAAATATAAAATAAAAATTTCCTTAGAAAAAGGAAAAAATCTCTTGCTCCAAGAAGTTTATTCTAGTCTTAAGAAATTTTTTTATCTTAAATCTATAACGGAAAATATTTCTTGCGTCAACAAATTCTTTTTTTTTCTGTGTACTGAGCAAAAATGAATGAATATTGATAATTATTGTTGCTGTTTTTTAACGGGACCCAGGTGATACGATAGTTTTATTTCCTCAACAGCTGGACCGAGGGTATGGTTTAAATATTTTTTGAATTTGAGACACTTTTTTCTGCTATCAAAACTTTGGGAGCTGCCCCAAATTATGTGACCATCCGCGCCATTTTTTATCATTGTGTTGAAAATACTCCGAAGTTCTTTCTGTAATGATTTAAGCGATTTTATATATTTATTTTATGTATTTCGGACAACAATTTGGATTTAATAAAATATATTTGATTTGACGATTTTTCGAATTATCAAGAGTGCAATTTACTGCTTAAAACTTGAATAAATCGAATAGAATTGAAATTAATGATTCGATACATCGATTAGAAATAATTTTATGAATCGTATCGACTATTTTTTTCTTACCTTCTTCAAATAAATGTCTTTCTGATCATGAAATTTGAATGAAAAATAAGGTAATAATAGACGCTTTGGAAACTTTTCATTCAGTCTCGCGGCTTCAGCCAATCGTTTAGTAATTAATTCTAATCGTTCGGTACTCGATAATGAATTACGTAAATAAATTGATGGTAATAAGACATCTTCTAATTTCCACAGCCATAATAACCTAAAAAAATATTATTTAATAAATAAATTCTTTCGAATTTATATTTTTAAATTGATTACTTGTCATTTTCTTTGAGTACTTGGGGATCGCACGAAGCACTCGGTTGATTTGGCGTTAAATTGAAACAGTAGGGATACGCATAGTAACTCCAGTAAGCGTGCGGACGTAATTTTTTTGCCAATTTAATTGTTTCCTCCATGAATAATTGTCCAGCACTTTCGAATGACTTAACAGCCCGTTGTTTTATTGAACTCTTACTCCAAAATGGGTGTCGCTCATTTTCCAGTTTTATTGACAAGTCGCGGTAGGGCGCGAGTGACGCCCAATTTTGACGAAATATCGGTCTCCAACTTTCAAAATCAATTACGCCCAGTCCAGAAAAATTTTCATCAACTTGCTCTTCAAGATGGGTCGTAAATAAATCCAAGTGACTCTGTAAATTACCTTCTTGTGGTACTCCACCATTTCTTCGAGTTATTGTACCTTGAAAAAGAAATATTTTGATCCTTATAATAATTGCGTATAACATTCAAAACGCTGAAACGTTGCTTGCTATTTTTATATCGAAATCAAAATTAGATTCGAGGCTTTAATCCTCTAGTTTAAATAGATTTTGAAAATGTTTATGTCAAATGATATTCTAGGATACTGCAGGTTGAAAAATAAATTAGTGAAAAAATTATTAGATTCAATTTTTTGCTTCATCTTTTAAACTAAATTTTAGAAACCTATTGCATGAACTTAATCAAATTGTGTTTTTAATTAATATCTGAAAGTTTGACTAAAATTTCTCGGGCAGGTAAAAAAAATACATTTGAAACATGCCCACAGAAAATTTATAAGTTCTAATTTCGTTCGTAAGGAAATTTGAATTTTTCACTTCATCTCCAAAAATTAATTTTCAAAAAAGTACTCTAGCAATTTGATCATTTTTTTTTTTTTGTAGCCAGGTCTAAATAAAATTTTTCACACCCGCATTGCTCTTGCTTAAAAAACTTGTCATGTTTTAATTTCAAGTTTTCACAACTTGTTAAAATAAATTTCCGCCCATTTAATTCTACAAATGAACTTAAATTAAATCATTACTCTTAGCCAAAATAGTAACTTACCATTATGATTTTTAATCAACGCCGGAAACATTCCAGGGTCATAGAGTATGACAATTTTTTCCCCCCGAAATTCATCATTTTCATTCTGATAAATTCCAAATTTATTTAAATCATTCATATATATTCCATACTTCTGACACATAAAAGTCGGTACATTCCAGTAAACTTGATAACTACGCGCTCTGTAGAGACAAAAATTTTCAGATAAAAAAAAAAACGAATTTCTAGATGAAAAAAAGTTCAAAAAATTCGGATCATTAAATTTTTTTTTTCAAATTTATTAATAGCATTCATAATGATTAACAAAATATTAAATATGGTTCGATAACTTACTTCAAATATGTAGCGTCGTTATCAATAACTCCTAATAGAATTAGTAAAATATATAACATATCTAATAAATGAAGGAATAAATAATCTTTTATATATTTTATTTTTCTGAATTTTTCAAATTAACTGAGGTTATTATATAATTAAGTATTAATTACTTGGGTATTTATTCTTCTTATTTTTTCCCCACTTTTATAATCTTTTTAGATTATATTTGTTCATTAATGAACAATAAAATAATAATAAAAATTATTATAATAATAACAATTACAATGACGGGACTGAAAAAAATAACTAGGTAGTGCAGCATGAACCAGTCTATGTGAGTCACCATGAAAAAATCATGTTGGGGCTACATGATATCCCTGTTTGAAAAGAATGATTGAAAAGAATTAAAAATTATGAAATTCGAATTCTTTTCAATAATTTCAATTCTTTTGTTTGTATATATAGATATACAGTTCGCATGAAGGGACCGCTTCTCAATGTTTTCAATCAGTATTTTTAACCAGAGTTCATGTGTAATAGTATTACATTCACTTTGCACCAATATGAAAAAATCATGTAATGTTACTACAACATGAAAATTCATGCTGTCTCAATATTGTTGCAACGTGAATGTCATGTTACCGGAACATGAAAAATCATGTTGTCTTAACATGAATGTAATGTTACCAAAACATTAATTTTAACGTTGTAGTGACTTTACATGATTTTTCCATGGTGGCTTACCTAGACTGGTCCATGTTACACCACTTAGTTATTTTTTTCCATGAAATAAAAATCTTGGTTGTATTTGAAAATTATTTTATTATGCGGTAATTTTTGAAAATTTATATATAAATTATGTTAATTGTCTTCGTGACTTAAGGGGACCTGTTGGTCTAGAAATTTTGAAAAATCGTTTTTTTTTGCATATTTCGAAAGTCCAGGGTTGCCAGAAAATTTTTGTTCGAATCGCCCCATCTATAAACAAAAGTAGCGAAATACTTTAACAAGTCGCCCAATCAATTTCAAATTTAGAATAATGTTGTTGGCTTAGAATTTATTCTCTTATTAACCCATAAGAGTACACTATACCGCATAAATTGGAATTAACGTTTTAAAAAGTATTATTGCAATTATCTTTTATGTAGTAAAAAATTATAGGATATTTTCAGGATAAATTTGATGAAAAAATAATCTTAATCGAAATTTTTATTAATTTTTTGCAAATTATGAATTATTTTTTAGTGCAAAAAGTAGAATATCGTGGATGCAGGTTTTAATTTACATTGAATGTATGCATATTTCTTTATCTGATTGTTTAAAATAAAATAACAATTTACTGTCAACAGCTATGATGAAATTAACATTTGACGATTCGTTTTTTACTGTGCATCACCCGCGCTTAAATTTATAATTTTTTATAAAAAATAAAATTACTATTTAAAACCAAGATCTCAATGAACTGAACTGAGACGAAAGAAATTAAATGCTTGTTGAAATGATGTTCGATTCAAGTCATTCACAAATGGAAATTAAAAATAATATTTGAAAATAATGAGTAAGGTTATTCCCAATCTTGAAACATTAAAAATCGCCTAAATTGCGACTTGTAGCCCAAACATTAATTTAGTAGCGAATGCATAGAGAAAATCGCCCAATTCGCGATAAGTAGCCCAATCTGGCAACCCTGCGAAAGTCAAGTATTTTAAAAATATACTGTGAAAATATGGTGATGATATTCCCAGTATTTCCTGTTCTAAACCCATACTGTTCTATACGGATTTCTAAGGGTCCCATGCAATCCGACATGGATTTTGTTTTTATTGGGACTAGACTACAGTGATTTTTCATGATCATGTTTAACATAGACGCGTACGATTGAACAACCATATTCTACGGCAGCACACGGAAAACTTACAGTAACAATTTTTTATTTTGCAATTATACGGTAAGTTAACCGTACAAAGGTCGTTTTTCCGAAACTTATCGGTATTTCACTGCATCTCACGGCGAATTGCCGTAAATTATGATCGTGAAACGTAATAATACGGAAACGATTGGGAAAATTACGGTAGCTCGGTATTTTATACCATTTTTATTCCACATCCCACCATAAAATTCAATTGATGTTATTTTACATTCATAAAACTTTTACACTAAAAAAATTCGATGTTTTGGTTTTTCATGCCGTAACTCATATAAAATTACTTACAAGAATAAACTCAATAATTAAGAAATAATGGGAAAAAAAATGACATTCAAATAGTTAAATTTTATTAAAGTGATAAAATTTTATTTGATGACTTAGTAACAATATTGTAAATGCACTTATTATTAATAAATATTCAACTCGGTAAGTACTAATAGCAGTCACAAAATAATTATTTCTATTAAAAATATTAAATCGGAGACTGAAATTTTTCACAGGATTCAGCTGATTTGTGCGGAAGTACGAATGTAGGGGAGAGTGGGGTTAATTGAACCAAGGGGCAATTGAACCAGTAAGCTTAAAAAATCGAAAAAAATATAAAAATGAGTCGTCCTCTTGGAATTATATTTTAATACACTAAACCTTAGTCTGATTAAAATTTCGAACCAGTATGATGATTTAATTTTAAAAAATTCAAGTTTTTGTGTTTTTAGGTATCTAAACCTTGATTTCAGCTCTTGGCAAATTGTTTAATAATTTTTTAATTTTCAAATGAAATCTTAAAATTTTTTTTGTAATACCTTCTTACATATATTAGTCATAAATTTCTAGCTTTACTTCTAGTAAAATAGTTCTTGAATATTTTTTTTTAAACTAATTATTTCAATAAAATCATATGGGGTCAATTGAACCAGTACTCTCGGGGACGGTTGAACCACACGAATCACACTGTGAGCATCAAACATGCGCGCGCATCTTGACAGAATGTGAAAACAAGCTAAACTAACCAAGAAAAAAAATAATTATATTGACAGAAGTTTTAAAAGTGATTGTTATAACATATAATGTTATATAAAATAATCTATATTATTAGAAGTGTTGTAATTTTAATTTTAAGCTGTAATGAATAGTAAAATAATGATTAAAGTCATTCATTTGTGGTTCTAATACTCTTGGTTCAATTGTCCCCGACTAGTGGTTCAATTGCCCCCGCAAAAGGGACGATTGAACCATTTGATGCAGTTGTACAATTTCGTATTTATTTAAAATTTTTATCATTCGTTAAGTTATGTGCTTATGAGAAATGATAGTCTATATAATAAATTATAATTTTGTAAAAAAAAAAGTTATCATTTTGCTTTTATTCATATGAAAAAAAATCGCAAAGTATTTTTGGTTCAATTGACCCCACTCTCCCCTACGAGTTGTTGATATTTTGTTTATTACCAAGCTAATTTTGTTAATTATTGCAGGAATAAATAGGATCTACTCAAATTACGGTCTTTTTAATTCTAAAATAAATTGTAAAAATATTTTTAAAATTATAAAGAAAAAAAAAAATTTTTTTTTAGGTTAACATGCAATCAAAAATAATAAATTTTCTGATTACTGAATTACATTTATCTAGTAATTACTTGAAATAAATTATGTCTAAAAATTTTTTCTAATTATTTATAATAATAAAAAAAAATACGATATTAATTATAATTATTTATTTAATTACTAAAAAAAAAAATTTTCAAGATACATAAACTTTTTTTATTACAAAAAAAATTTTTTATCTACATCTTAAAAAAAAAATCCCATAGGTCTAAACCCTAGAAAATAAAATAAAATGAGCAACAAAAAAATATTTATTTTCACTGGAATAAATTTCCATTACTGTCTAATCAAGCAACAGTTTAAACTCTTGAAATTTGAATTATTTTAGTTTTATTTTCTTTTATTAAATTAAAAATAAAATAAACACGTGAGTCGGGACTTGTGAGTTTGAAAAAAAAAAAATTTATTTTTTTGTGTGAATTTATTTTATTTATGGTGTTAATTAGTCTATTGCAAGACTAATCCAATTTTGTTGGGTGTCATACTAGGACAGCGCCAATTGTAGAGGTAGTACTGAAGATTGCCGTCGCCAATACCAAATTTAAGATTTTCTAAAAATTCTTTATTATCCATTAGATCTAATGCATTGAACACATCAAAGTCCAGCTGTAATTTACAAATAAATTATTATTTTTAATGTCATTAATAATTATTATTTAACAGAAATTTATATACGACTGTTCATAAAATACGTCACGCAAAATTTTACCTTTTTAGACCCCCCTTCCCTCCATTATTACGCAAATATAAATATAAAAAAGATATATAAAAAACTATAATATAAAAAAGATCTTAGTTATTTGAAAATTCAATATTTTCACCTGTTGAGGTGTTATGCGCAGTAGGGAACACGACTACCAGCAGCCAGATGACCCGCATAGTAATCGAGGGAGCGTAAGAAAATACATCCCGGGAAAAAATGATCAGACCTGATCATGCCCGTTCATGTATAATCAGGCATGAAATTAGACCTGATCATGCCTGTTCATGTATAATCAGGCCTGTAAGTAGACCTGATTATACCTGTTCATGTATAATCAGGCCTGAAATTAGACCTGATCATGCCTGATCATACCTGTTCATGCCTGTTCATATCTGAAGCGTTAAATACGCTCAGGCCTGATCATACCTGTTCATGTCTGTCCATGACTGTTCATGTATGAAGCGTTAAATACGCTCAGACCTGATCATGCCTGTTCATGTATAATCAGACCTGAAAGTAGACCTGATTATGCCTGTTCATGTATAATCAGGCCTGAAATCAGACATGATCAAGCCTGATCATACCTGTTCATATCTGAAGCGTTAAATACGCTCAGGCCTGATCATGCCTGTTCATGGCTGTTCATAGATATAAAATTTTGTTGACCAAGAATCTATCACATATAAGATTTTTATTATTTAAAGTTCATACGAAACTTATTTTTCAACTAAATCTCTTAGCTCAGTGTGTAGCGTGTTAAACTTTCGAGCGCAAAGTCCACGGTTCGAATCCTGCACACACCCGAATTTTTTATTTTTTTCTTATTTTTATAGCAATAATTATGTATAATATAATATAGTTATACATAATTATATATAATTATATAGGGCCATTTTTTATATATAATTTTTTTTCCCGGATGGGCATGAACAGACATGAACATGCCTGGTCAGGCATGGTCATTTTTCATGTCTGATCACGCCTGAAGACTCATGCCTGTTCATGTCTGATCAGGTCTGATCATTTTTTCCCGGGATATAAAAAAACTAGCTTTCATAAAATTCTCTCAAAAACTTTACTAGCTTTTAGACTAAGAAATTTATTCCCGACAAATTATTGCATGATAAAAAGAGAGGATCACCTTCGAGTTGACGCTCGATTTTTAACAGTGTACGTAATTTTTTTAGTGTCTTATGGGAAATAATTAAACTTACGTTTCTAGCTGAAATTAATGCATCGGTCATGAGCTCAACCCATGGGGTTTTAGTAGAAACATTGTAAAAACTATAGGCAGCGCGCAATGTTTTGTGCACTTGGTGATGCATTACTGAGCTTGGTAATGTATAATAACTCACTAAGTCTGTTATTTTACCATCATTTTCGACAATGAAACTGTTTATTATACCGTCCTGCGGTAAAAACCAGTGTCGAAATTCGTCTTTTGTAAAAACTGGCGCCAAGTCAAATTTCTCGAGGTACTTGAACAGTAAAAAAGAAAAGTTATAAGTATTTATGATAATAGAAATAGTAATAATAATAATAAGGAAGTGAATTACCTCGTTGAGTAACTTATGGGCACGATTGACATCACGTTCTTCCAACTTTCTGTATCCCGGAGTTCGTGGATGTTCGGGTAGTTTATAAAATTTAAGAGTTCTTTGCATTGTCATGTTACGCGACAAGTGAGAAAATTTAATCTCAATCAGCTTCTTTGGGTTCAATGAGCGATGCCAGTAACGACAAGTCGCGATTGGTTTTGGCAGTACGACACCAGCCGTATAAACGGCTTGAAATATACCTTGTAAGTTGACTCGCCTTGTTATTTCACGAATCAGTACTGGCGCGACTCGTTTTGATCGTAATTTTTTGTGCACACACAAGAAATTTATTTCCACCATTTTTTGCGTACTAAAAAAATAGATAAATTATTTGTATTTAAAAAAAAATCGATGAATGTCAATTAAAAAATTTCGATCTAACAAAATTGGGTTCAAACTGTTCCTTAATGAACTATCTATATGCAATTTAAAGAGTGTAGAAATATTTTTGTGGGTAAAATAGTCAAAAAAAAAAAACGTTCGCTTCAAGCTTGAGGTGTGCAATAAATTTATCGATTTAATTGAAGATATCAATTAAAAATTAAATTTGTTGTTGAGGTTAGAAAAAAAAATGAAATAGTTACTGATCATAGACTCGTAATGTTGCTGGTATTGCTGATATAAAACCAACCAAACGTCCACTTTTAGATACACGGACACCACAGTGCCATTCTTTACACCAACCTGGTGGTTGCAATGCCCTTTAATAAAATGTAAATCGATAGTATATCAAACATTATTATTATTAAAATGTATATGAGAAATAATAAATATAATTTACCATTTTAAAAAGTTTTGAGGATAATCAAATCGGAACATGGCGTCATCATCCTCGACATAGTTTTCTGATAGTAGAGTATAGAGTTCAGCGAGAACAAGTGGGTCGTCAAGATTTAAAGTATCCCATTGAAAATCAGCTGGCAATGAATAAGGTTCTGGCCTTATTGATGTTTTGTTCGGTTCAATCGGTTCATTTATTGATATTTTTTCATCTATAATGTATAATTATTAATATTTTCATATTTTTAAGATATATTTTTTTTCGCCGCGCGAGTTAGGAATTAATCTGTTTCAGATGGCCAAAAAAACCAACTATTTAATTTTTTCAAGGCTCATAAAAATTTGTCGGGTTGCTCAAAAATTTAAAAAATTCCCGAAATTATTAAAATTCGGATGTTTTATTCTCGTTTATTTTTTTCGACGTTTTCGAGCGACCCTTGGATATGAATAATAAAACTTATCGATTTTTCTATTATCAATTTGTATCATAATGAATAAAATATAAACCGAGACATACTTTTTATTTTTTAATTCATTTTTTAGGTTTGTTTGTTATTTGAACAGGGTTGCCAGAAAATTTGTGTTCGAATCGCCCCATCTATAAACAAAAGTAGCGAAATACTTTAACAAGTCGCCCAATCAATTTCAAATTTAGAATAATGCTGTTAGCTTAGAATTTATTCTCTTATTAACCCATAAAGAGTACACTATACCGCATAAATTGGAATTAACGTTTTAAAAAGTATTATTGCAATTATCTTTTATGTAGTAAAAAATTATAGGATATTTTTAGGATAAATTTGATGAAAAAATAATCTTAATCAAAATTTTTATTAATTTTTTGCAAATTATGAATTATTTTTTAGTGCAAAAAGCAGAATATCGTGGATGCAGGTTTTAATTTACATTAAATGTATGCATATTTCTTTATCTGATTGTTTAAAATAAAATAACAATTTACTGTCAACAGCTATGATGAAATTAACATTTGACGATTCGTTTTTTACTGTGTATCACCGCGTTTAAATTTATAATTTTTTATAAAAAATAAAATTACTATTTAAAACCAAGATCTCAATGAACTGAACTGAGACGAAAGAAATTAAATGCTTGTTGAAATGATGTTCGATTCAAGTCATTCACAAATGGAAATTAAAAATAATATTTGAAAATAATGAGTAAGGTTATTCCCAATCTTGAAACATTAAAAATCGCCCAAATTGCGACTTGTAGCCCAAACATTAATTTAGTAGCGAATGCATAGAGAAAATCGCCCAATTCGCGATAAGTAGTCCAATCTGGCAACCCTGTCTTTGAATCCTACCCAATTTTATTATTCAAGATTGTCTAGAATATTTTCGGTTATGCAAACGTTAGATTTTAGTTGGATGACAATTAGGTTATAAAAAAATTTTAAAATGAGATAAAATTTTCAGCGTGTTGATTTTACAATTAGAAAATATTTCTGCTAGAAAAAAAATATTAAAAAAAAAATCCGAATTTCAATTATTTTTGGAATTTTCAAAATTTGTGAGCGATCTTCTAAAAATTTTTCATATGAGAAAAAAAAAAAATTGTAGATATTTTTAGGCTGCCTTACTCCAGGTATTAGAACTCAATATCAATGCGTAATAAAAAAAATACATTGCGTAGTATAGAATAAAATATTTCAGATTTCACATGAATCGTCGATTTGAGAAACCCCATGTCATCATTTTTACGAAATAGGGTTTTTTGCATTTTTGTGTTCTTTGGATATCCCTCCATCGAAATCAATAAAAATATGCATTAAATCAGCGTTTAAAGTTCAACCACGCCGGTGATCAATATCTCGTTTTAGTTGAGAAACCCCATAAGCCAATCAACTTTATATCATTATTATTAATCGTAGTAATTAACACTAAAATTTTGAATCATCGAATCTTTTTGGGGTGCTAACATTACTATTCTTCATAACTGGTTTATGATTTTTATGCTAACGTATCTCAGAAAAATGTTCTTTGCTTCTCCTGAAAAATTTACTATTTTTGACTTATGGGGTTTCTCAAATAAACGATCCACATGTCGATTAGTTAAAATTATAAAATATTTCTTACATTAAAATACCATTACATAAATAGTAAAAATAATTTTACAAAATTTCAAAACTTTGATATTCAATAGAAATTATTTTCAAAGTTGCACAGTAAAAAAGGATTCGTCAAAATTGACACTTGCTGTGTGTAAAACGATCGATTGACACTTATTTAGATGTTATTTCAGCGTACGTCGTTTGTTTTGAAACAGTTACACTCGTGTATGTTAAAAGTAACACGTTATGAGTGTCAAAATTTTCGAAAACGTAACCTTCAATTTTAACACACTTATATGTTATTTGCAACACTTGAAGAGTGTTGAATTTGACATACGCTTTTGTGTTACTTGGACACTTCGTAAAAATGTTTTTCACATTATTTAATGTAAAGTTAAAATCAATGAATTAACTGTAGTAATTGGTTCTTCAGCAATGAAATATTAAAAATAACGATATTATTAGTAATAGTAATATAAATAAAACTAAAAATAAAAAAAAAATAGTAATAATATCACGTATTGTTCAATATATATAATATCATCTATTATTTATCTTCAATATTCAAATATGTATAAAAAATTACTATAAATTCTCTCACAATAACAAAAATAAAATAATTATTTTAATATCAAAAAAATAATTATATTTCATCAACATTAATTTAAAAGTTCAGGTTATGTATTTTAAAAACGATTGCAAATTAAACAGGCGATATTTTTTATACGTCATTTATACTTGAAATTTTCTGACAATTCTTTTGTGATGGTCGAAATTATTTTTAACATATTTTGTGTGTTGATTTCACAGTAACACATAAAAAGTGTTACTCTCGTATAAAATAACATTTTTGTGTGTTAAAAAATCAATCGATTGTGACAGTTGAAACAAGATAAATATTGTATGTTAAATTGACACACAAAAGTGTTGAAAATTCAACACTCAGAATTTTAACATACGCTTTTTTTTTACACTTTGACGATTCGTTTTTTACTGTGTGTGAGTGATAAAAATTTTTTATTAATTTAAAATTTTCTTAGAGGGAAGTTGAAAATTTTTATGCAACAAATTCTACCGTTAAAAGAATATAATAATAATAATAAAATTACCCATTTTAGGTACCGGCTGTGTACTCCAAAATTGGTAAGTTTTCTGCATGGCCTCTTCTTGTGTTTTAGCCGGTTTGTGCTGCATCTTAAAGACCTCCATGGCCAACTGTATTTCTTTTATCGAAAAACAAGCACCAGGTACTTCACCCGACGCATTTGTTGTCGTCGTGGTTTCCGAACTGGTCATTGTCGGACTTATCAATTGATTGTTATCATTTGAGTTGACCGTCTGATTTTTTTTCTTCCGGTCACGTTTTTTCGAACTAAACAAATATTTTATGATTAACCATCAATTTTAATCATAAATAATAAATAAATATACTTATTAACTAATTTTAAATTTTAATAAAAAAAATTCAATCAATTTTAAAATTCAAATAATTTTTAGTTCCCGCCAGTGGATTCAAAAATACCAACACAGAAATAATTAACTAATTACTCGAAAATAAATAAAAAAAGGGTTAATAATAATTTTCATGTATCATAAATATATAAATTTATCAGCAAGTGATAGGAAATTTTTTTTTTCGAAGTTAAATGACAAAATAACTTTTCGAAGCCGGGCAAAGGGCGTGAGTAAAAATGTTTATAAAAATAATAATTATTGCATACAAAAAATTAAAATTAATATTATTTATACATAATACATATCTATATATATTTATTACAAGTTATACGACCATAAATACCTTTTACTTTTAGCGTTTTTATCATGATTGTCTTCTTTTTTAATTTCACGATCCACAACTCGACTCTTATCCTCCATCTTTATTATAGATTTTAACTATTATATATTATACATATATGTATATATAAAAATATGTATAGTTAGATAGTGGAGAAAATGAGTTGAGGCTGCGCAAAGGACATATTTCCGGTCACATCGCACAGTCATACACAAATTACTAGGTTAACTTATTATTATTATTATATATTATTTGCTTCTTTGGTTGGCACTGACAATCGATAGTTTAAAAAACCCCGCGAATTTTAAATTCTTAAAAATAGTTTTAGAGTTTTGCGAAAGTTTATTTTTATTTTCCTGTCTAATTGCGGGGGTGAATTTCGGGCAGATTGAATTAGAAGCTTGATGCGCAGATGCCACTTCAATATGACAGAAATGATGTCAACTTTTGTTCAGTTTTCTGATTACAATATGAAAGTACAAAACTGCCAAATTGACAGAAAATTTATAAAACTTGCTCTTCAACTTTTTGCTGTCAATTTGCTATCTGATTCCGACCGCAGATTTTGGAGGTCAAGTTGATGGCAATTTGCTGTCAAAAGTGATTATAAGTGAAAAAAAATAATATAGTTGATAATATTGATGACAGATGGCGTACTATGGAAGTTTTATTGAATATTTTCCCGCTTGATTCGATTTTTGAATTTATCCACCCCTAAAGGTCCGACGTATCCCGGTCTTCCTACATCTATGGTTTTATTTATCATTAATTTTTTACATCCCGAGTCGAAATTTGAATCGTCAGTCGGACGTAATGAACGTTTGAATCGTTAGTCGGACGTAATAAACGTTGTAATCGTAAGTCGGACGTAATGAACGTAGTGGAATCGTCAGTCGGACGTAATTAACGTTGGAATCGTCAGTCGGACGTAATGAACGTTGGAATCGTCAGTCAGACGTAATGAACGTTGGAATCGTCAGTTGGACGTAATGAACGTTGGAATCAAAAATCGGACGTATTGGACGTTAAAATTATCATCTAGATATTTAACGCTAAAAGAGATGGACAAAATCAATTTCCTTCGGCTTTCCTATAAGAAGGGTGATTCAAAAGTATTCGAAGTATTCGAAAGCATTAAAAAGTATTTAGAATGTTTTTTTTCTAATCGTTTCAAATCGTTTCTTTTAATAAAGGAACCTTTCTTTTATTTCGATATTGTTTTCATTAATAATGTCTTCTATATACACACTTACATATGCTGAAAAATTCTCTATAATAAAATTTAGATGAAATATATGTGAAGCAAAACTATTAGTAACATGATTGGTCGAAAGAAAAAAAATATATGCAAACGACAGGAAAATATACATTAAAATAAATATACGAAAAACGACACGAGCGCGCGAAACATGTACGCTAGTTTATGATAAGAATAAGTTAAGATTATTGGGAATATTTGTGTGAAAATTCAAGTCTGTAAGTCGGACAATGCAAAACTGGAATATTTTTATTGTTCAACCCACTAAAACCCCCCACGGGAAAGCCGAAGGAAATTGATTTTGTCCATCTCTTTTAACGTTAAATATCTAGATGACAATTTTAACGTCCAATACGTCCGATTTACGATTCCAACGTTCATTACGTCCAACTGACGATTCCAACGTTCATTACGTCTGACTGACGATTCCAACGTTCATTACGTCCGACTGACGATTCCAACGTTAATTACGTCCGACTGACGATTCCACTACGTTCATTACGTCCGACTTACGATTACAACGTTTATTACGTCCGACTAACGATTCAAACGTTCATTACGTCCGACTGACGATTCAAATTTCGACTCGGGATATGCTATAATGTTTTACTATATTTTGAAATCGATAAAAGATCGATTTCTTAAAATTTTGACTAGTGTTTCTATTCTACGTTTGTGCGAGAAACCGAAACATGAAAATCAAATGCGATTTTGGCGAAAGACACAAAAAAATGGTATCAGATCAGCGATTTCTATGATTTCGGAATTTATGTCTAGAATACTGGGCTCAAATTTGGTTCAATTTAAATTTACATGTGACCTTAACTCTCTTGATCCATAGGTAGTTCTCAAAAATTCAAATTTGAAAATAACTTTGCTACAAAATTTTTGATAAATAAATCTTAGTTTATTTGAGGCATAAATAGTCAGATGGTTCTGCTCTTAAGGTATTACATGTAAGTTTTATATTTACTAACTTTACAATTAACTTTGAGTCAAAGCTTAGATGCTTCTATTACACGGAGAAAAAAAGAATTTTTTGGCGCAAAAGATTTTTACTTTTCCCAAGAAAATTTTTGTCTTCAGTTCATAGTGCAAAATATTTTCTGCACCAAGAAATTTTTTTATTTTCTGTGTAGTGGTAAGAAAAGAAAATAATTCTCAAAAATCGCTTATGAGGCGTACAATTTTTTTTCTCTCAGTGTAATCGACGCTCTCAGTGTAATCGACGATTGGTCAGTAACTTCAATATTATACATCAATTTTTCGTTCTAAAGAATCATTCCTCTTTACAATATTTTTTTTCGACCACTCATATTTATCAGAATTCTTAACTTTCTTCAACAAGCCTTCCTCATTCTTAACATACTTATAAAAATCAGTACAACTCATATTATAATTAAAAACACACTGTACAATGCTCTCAATAGTCTCAATTGACAAACAATTTCGTTCCTTAGTCCACTGAGCAGCAATTAACGAAAAGACACGTTCTACATTAGCGTTATGTCCAGGAATTGCAAACAAATACTGGCACATTTTAAATAAATTTTTTTTCTTACCAACATTACTAGAAGATTTAAAAAAATCTATCCATCTATCGTGAACGTTTTTTTCCTTCCACTCGGCGTCACCCATTTTACTCTCAAAAAATTCTTCCAAGCACATAACCTCGTCCAAACAATCATCAATTTTAATACCGCGTTCTCTCAAATAAACAACCGTCTTTTCCACCTCTTGCCATTTAGGCGCGTAATTCAAATTCATCCACATAAATATTTCAAATTTTTCCAACGGTTTCAGCCAATCGTTCAAATACTTAATAGCAGTTGCAAAAAAATTATCAACCTCTTCATCAAATAAGTGAATCTCAGCTTTGAACAAATCTTTCAATTTATTATAAATTTGTTTTGTACGTTTTCCATAAGATTTATTTATCTTACGGCTGTCCAAACACATTCTAACGTCATTTAACTGTTTTTTAACCTCAACAATCGTCATTTTACATTGTTCAATTTTACCAATTTTTTTTTGCATCATCGACAACTGCGTTGACAAAAAAACTACATACAATTCAGCCAGAGGATTTGAAAAAAAATTTCGCAAATAATTAACTTCAGAAGTAGATTGAGTGTCTCGAAAAAAATCACTCAATGGCATCCATAGTTTTATGACGCGCTCGATAGCGGGCACTAGTGTCAACCATCTACTCCTCGAATGGGACAGTATCGACATATAATTAACATTAGATGCAATGCAAAATAATTTTAAACTTTCAATTCTACTATTTTTAATTGAAAAATATTTAAATAATTTAATAACTATTATTTCAATGTCAATTGACAATACATCAGCAGCTGTTGATGCTGTATTATGTAAAATATGTGCCGGACAACCTATACCTTCGATATCGCGCCCTAAATCTGTCTTCAAATGACTGAATACGTTATTTTTAGTCTGTCGTAATTTATTACCGAAATTAGTATTTGTGTTGTCAGCGCCGAATGCAACAACTTTATCTAGTGGTATTTTACAATTATCTAGTGTCGTAATACAAAATTTTGTTATCGTTTCGGATGATTCATTGGCCAGTTTTTTAATCCCGAGCAATTTTATTTTCAATCCGCTTGTCTGAGTAAAATATTGCATCAACAATGGAAATAATTTAATTGATTTATAACTACTGGAATCAGTCATAATACCATAGAATTCAACGTCATTTTCAAAATCCCGCTGAATTTGGTTTATTGAATGTGGAGCTAAAATACGTTTTATTATTGCTGTCGCTTTAGTACGGGCTGTTGATTGTCTGGCTGCTATATTTGAATCTGGATACATCAAAATATTTAATTTAGTATCACAGTCAAGTGATTTGAATGACTGATGATGACGTACTATTTTGTAGGCAGTTGTCAATTCCACAGCACTTATTAATTTATTTTCATTATTTATCAAATAATTATCTTTTACCGTTTTTATTTCAGCTATTGTTTTTTTATCTGATAATAATGAGCAGGATTGATGCTTACGTGTTTTAACGTGGTCACGAACACTCGATTTGCCGGCATGGCTTACGGTGATATAGCTATTACAAAGACGACAGTATGCCTCGTAATCATTACGACCTTTTTTAACAAACGGCCATTGTCTTGAGTAGTCATTATTGAAGTGACACTTTCGTTTAGGCATTGAAATTATTTTTTAAATTTGTCCTGATTAAAACTGGACTGATGGCAAGCTTACATTAAATAATATGTTCAAGCAAATTTTATTTTATGCATTTTATTGATGTGGACAAAATGTAAATCAGCTTGGTGATAAATTAATTACTGTTACGCCCGGGTAAAAATAATTATATATAAATATATGTAATGTTTTTTTATAATGATTATATATAATTTAAATGTAATTATATTGGACCAATTTTCACATATAATTATACATATATATAATTCCATGTATTTTTTTTTACCTGAGAGAAAAAAGCTATTAGGTTTTAAAAGTTGGTTATGATTTGTTTAGGCGTAATACGAAAGTATTTCATCATTTGATTATTATTGTTGTTCATTTGAAGTTTAAGATACGAGGAAAATAATCACCTCCCGATGAAAAAATTTTTTTGTATAATTTTATATGGCTCTATAGATAATCAGATCTAAAAATTGGCCAGATCTAGTCGTATATAATCACATATGACTCCTATATAATAATAGATATGGAAAATATGTGAAGCCAAAGTATTCGTAACCTGATTGGTTGAAAACAAAAAAATATATGCAAACGATACAAAAATATACATTAAAATAAATATATGGAAAACGACACGCGCGCGAAACATGTTCGCTAGTTATATATAATTATGTAGGAACAAATATAGTTATTTTTAAAGTCTCATTGAAAATTATTTGAGGATTATTAATTAAATAATTTAATTAGGATTTATTATCTTCATTAATACATACATAATAATATAAAAATATATCTTATTGCATAACTTAATTGCGAAGTAATGAGATGTGTTCTGCTAACGCTTCATTGGTCCCAGCTGATTTACTTATGTTAAAAACGTGTTTACACTTATTCAAATATGGTCAAATATAAAAAAAAAATCACACCATTTGGAAGATAATTTATTAATAATTAAAACAACACACAATTTTAAGTTACTTTTGTTAAAAATAATGATTAAAATATCATATAGATGGGACTCGTAAGCTAATACTAATATAAAATTGATATAGTTACATTGTGATAATTTTACATATTTAAATATAATTTTTTTTACGAAATTTAATGTATCATTATTTTTTAACTGTTCACAAATGATCAGGAAATGGCTGAAGTAGCGTTCATTTATTTATAACGAGCTACGCCGTAGACTTAAATTGATAACACTAGTATTAGAGGTTATGGCGCATCGTCTAGAAGAACGTTCTAATAACCTTTGACTCTCATCGTGGATTCAAGTCTAAAGTCCCCCCAGAAAGTTAGGGCGTGTTCAGAAATATACTCTGGAAGTGAAGAATTACCTATTCAGGTGTAATTAGTACCTTTGTAATGTTAAATCGCACCTCGGGTTCGACCAGGAAATATTTCTGAACGAAAGATTTGAATATTTTCTCTTCCAGAGTGTGTTTCTGAACACGCCCTTAGTCACCATCGGGAATTGTCGGAAAATTTCCGTTTATCATGTTAATGTGTAGTAACGATGTGATAATTGAAAATAGCGCGAGACTGTCACTATTTTCGATGAACGTGAGATTAGACTTATTTTCTAATAGTGGGGGTGATTTACTCTTTGAAAGTACTTTATTAACCTTTCAGCACTCCCGTGTTTTTTAATGTCTCGCTTGCACTACAGCGACATCGTATAATTCGAATAGCGTCCTGTCAGCGAAATGCTCATAACAGGAGTGCAGACAGGCTAAGTGTTTTAAAAAACGTCATTTCGCTCAATCAAAATTGCGTAATAAATATGTCATTCATTCTGATTGGCAATTGTTTTTCTCATAATGTAGACAGTTCAGCATAAATTGCCTTGTGATAGGTATTAACATCGGACCTTGTTTGTAACACTAGGGTTGAACGTAAAATGTCATCATAATTTTAGATGTCATTTTAAATAGTTAATATTATCAGTCATGAAGATATGTATTGATGGTACAGTGTGAGCTTCGGTTTCACAAACTTAAATCATCTCCTCTAATTTTTTGTGTAATTATAGGGGAAGGGGGGAGGGGCAAAATGGGCCCCTAAATTATTTAGTGTCTCGAATTATTTGGGGGCGAAATGGGTCCCCAAATGTTTAGGGGCCCATTTGGCCCTTCACCTATAAAGATACAACATTTGATAAAATTACAAAGAGAGTCGATATAAAAAATATGATGATCATGAGCTCGTGGTCGCAAGCCCTTACTTGAAAGTTAATTAAAGTCAATAATCGATTATTGATTTGACAATCTAAAATCTTTGTCGCAATGGCATATATAAGCATGTTCGTACCATACTAACTTTAATACTATCTTGAGACTATTGATACTAAACAGACGTCCGAAGTTGTTCATCTGTCGCTTGAGTACAGTAGCAGCTTTTGTCAGAAAAGTGACAATAAATCAGTCAACTAAATAATTAACTAATAATCAAAAGTACATCATGTCTTCATCACAATCGTCTTCAACGTCATCATTGTCGCATAAGAATAAGTCAATGTGCATAGTGCCTAAAGAGTGGAAATACTACTCACCAGAGAAAGTAAATGATGCCTTATATAAAAACATCAATAACCACTGGAATAATTACGGGAAAGTAGAGGGCGCTGTTGTGAAAATTGGTGATGTAGCAGCGAGATTAGAGTGCGAGAACGGCCGCTTTTGGATGCGCAGGTACGGAGATCCACGCAGCAAACCACATCCCAGAGAATATTCTTTGACTTATTTAGAGCATTGTAAGTGTCCACGTGAATAGTTACATTGTGTTACATAACCTGCCGTTAAT
This sequence comes from Microplitis manilae, assembly GCA_030273425.1. Classification (NCBI taxonomy): domain Eukaryota; kingdom Metazoa; phylum Arthropoda; class Insecta; order Hymenoptera; family Braconidae; genus Microplitis; species Microplitis manilae. Next base: position 2,478,781 of record CP092724.1, on the reverse strand, counting down.
GTCTTTGTTTCTAGATCTTGTATTACGATTTATGTTTTTTGGCAAAACAATGTACAGTCATTGAAGTTATTGTATCTCAAAAAATGAAGTGACGTGGGGGGGGGGGGGTATTATAGCATAGTAAAAATTTTCTATAAGAACTTTTTTGCCCTCCGGCCGGAAAGTGGCAACTTTCGGGCCGCTGCCCTGAACGAAGTTCCGGCTACGTCGAGCAGAAAAATAGTATACGCACCTTGGCCAGTGAAAAGAAAGCCTCAGACCACTTGTTTGCAGCCTCGGCCAACAATTACATGTGATCTGAGACTTTTTTTATTTTACTGGCCTAGGTGTGTAATATACTATTAATTGTAAAATAATAAAAAAATACATCATGTAAAGTCCTTGAGGACCACTTTCACACCAAAAATATACTAGAGTGTATATATCAAAAGTTGTATTGTATAATTGTTTTTTGTACTTTTTTCACAATTTAGTGGTGTAGTGTTACCTATTAATAAATATATTATTAGCTTGGAAATTTTATTTATTTTTATTACTACAATCCCCCTAAGGCAACCAGCTTGATGATTATTGGGAATTTTCTGAAGTCATTGTAGCAAACAAAAAGGTGCGCAAAGCCATATGGACCCTAAAAAATACTAAAATATGACAGATTTCGTAAAAGTTCAAAGTCGGATTCTTCAGACTTTGTTATTGCTTTTAGTTAAAATACATTTTTTTTTTAGAATTGCTCACTTTGGCATACCAAGATCAACAAGAGATATATGATAGTAAATTTACCACTAATCATAATTGACAATTGAGTATATTTTGGTATCAACTGGGGTGAACGACATTTATTGGGAGCATAGCTGTTTAAATTTTCTGAACTTGACTTCGAATAATAAATCTATTGGCTCTTGAAACTGTCAACAACTCAATTCTATTGATTAGGTCGCGCTTGACAATAATATAAATGTCAAGTGGGTTCTTCTACACGCATTGCTTTTTCAATTAATTATTAATAAACATGTTAATATGTGGGGCATAATTTTAAGGAGCACTTTCAATCAATTTATAGTTCTAAACATAGATGTATAAACTCAGAGTATAAGAAAATAATTTATTTATTTAAAGTACGTTAAGTAACTTCCGATAGTGCTTAAAGTCAAGTACACATTAATTAGGCTTTACAATTCAGGTATAGTGATACTAGTCTGATGATGATTCCGAAAAGCTAGTAGTTTCTGTAGCCTCAGATTCTAGTGATGAGCTACGTCGATCGCCTTTCGACTTGGGGACTAAGTAATTCGAAGATTTTGATCGTAAAAACTTCCTATATGACTCTATCCATTGATCGTCTGCGATTTTACTGATAGTTTCCAGACGCCGAGAAACTATTAAAGCCGCTTTGATTTTAGGACCATCAGTCCGTTTGCACAAGATTTTTTCCGAATTGCTGCACGCCGATTGGTTGGGTTTTTCATCTGGTTTCTTCTTAGCATCCTTTTCATTTTTTACATTCTTAGATGCCCCAACATTCTTTACACTTTTGGTTTTATCATCGGTTTCGTTACGTTTTGAATTTAGACGGTTCATGTTTCGAATCTACAACAATTTATTAAATAATTAGTATGATTTTAAATACAAACGAATTTTCCACATAGTCATAGAATATCTGATATAAATAGTTCTGACAAAGAAAAATAATTTTAATTTATTTAAATTACATTAAATAATTACAAAGGCATTCTTAAGGAGGTTCATCGGTAGCAGTAGTTCGCAACTTTTAGAAAGATTTCTCCCGTGTAAAACATTCTAACTACAATAAGAAGTGGTTGAGATACAGTACACTTTTGCGCATCCTCTTATATGCGCAGAAGTATAAAAATGATCCCATTGCGTCTTTTCTCAGACTTGGCTACGTTGCATTCTAACTTAGAATATTTTTCCCCTTGAGCATGTGTTGTAGAAAGTGTTTTGAATAATTTCAAGATTATACATAGTTGGAGACAACAAATAATAAATAATAAATAATAATGACTTCGCGACTAAATTTAAAAAATTCTAAATTTAAAAAATAATTTGTAATTATTTAAATCTGTTGAGCTTCTACTGTGTTTTGAACTTCCCGCGCACTGCAACGTTGTCAAGTCACTATCTCTCACTCGTCAGGTTATGGGAGAAAGCTTGGAAATTATTAAAAGTAACAAACTTTTAAAATTGATTACAAAAAAATGAATACCGCTCGTTTATGTTTTTATTGAAAAAAATTACTTGTTATAAATTGAATTAATAATTTTCAGCTTTTAAAAAAATTTTGTAAGAAAAGTATGATTGTTATTTAATAAAATGCTCACTCTAACTACGGTCAACATAGGAAATGCATGTTAAATGTACAATTTTTAATTGTTAATATTTCGAAATTTAGTACCGCAAGGACTATTTTAAAAAATTCCTACGTATACAGGACACTTAAAAGTATTTGTGTTTAAAAATTGAAAGATATTGTAAGAAAAGTAATTATCCGATGAACCTTCTTAAGGTAGTGTAATAGAGATCTCTAGCTTAGGTTTTACATAAGCCCGAATTCTGTTGTAATAATTTGCCAAAAACTTAAGTGAGATGCATATAGTCAGACTTGCTGCAGAACTGTTTAGAATCTTGCAGATTGCTACCCTTTTTCCGTAAGTCGTCGGTACTGCGTCAAAACTTAGAGTGATTTGGAGAAAACAATCTTATGGCTTGTATAATTCTGCAGCAACTCTTATCTAACATTATAGACTAAATGTATAGAGATAATTCTACTTGGGAATACAATTAAAATATTGAACTATGAATTAAATATAGACAATTAAAAATTATAACTTACATTAGTCGTAGTAATCATCAAAAACAAAATGTTGTTTACACGATTCCGCGCAAATCTACACAATTCACAATGTAGTGAGCACCAGTGCTATAAATACCCGAAATTTAACCTTTATTTAATTGCTTTGTTATGATGATATTTAAATTACGATACTGTCGTCAATGTTTTTGATACTTGAAGCTTTTTTTGATATTTAATTTAATGCTATGAAGGTATCAAAAACTGAGAATTATAACTTTAAAGAAATAAACTATCAAGTGCTAGGTGATATATTGCGTGTCAAGGGATGAAACAAGATGGTTTCAGACAAGGGTAGAATTGACCGTGCAACGCATGATTTTTTTCCTATTACCTTCATCGATACTAGGAGTTTTAATGGATGATGGCAGTCGAAACAGGTTACTTTTTATCTGATAGCGCGGCAAAAAATAATAATACTGTATTTTAATTATGTAAACTCAAGTTATGTAACAAGCAGAACAATGACTCATTTAATGGCTCTCATTTAATTTTTTCAACTCTGTAAGTACAACTGTCAGTTTGGTTGTTTATTAGAACGGCAAAAATATTTTGAGGTATACAATATAGAAATGGGATTCTGACAGGGATGAAATCAGACAGAAACTGAGTTAGCGAATAATGACTTATGGGTTTCTTTCTAAAAAAAAAACTGATCAGTGCTTATCGGTAAGTAATATAGGTCTAAAAATTGGGTGTTCCGACTAGGAAACCAGTTTCAATTGTCTGGCAATACAAAATTCATTTAGTTTAGGGCAACTACCAAATTATTTGACTATAAATAACAACCCTGTTTCACTCCTTTACAAAGCCAGAAATCACCAATTCAGAAATAACCCTCGTTTCGAAAAACAGTTGATTGACTAGTGCCTTTGCTACTTGGTTTTCTGGTTTTCTAATGAAAAAGTAATGATTAGTACTAGAATCTCGAATTGAAACAAAACAATAAACAAGAGATGACTCTTTATTGATTCATAGTTGTTAATAATAAACTTAAATATAATAGCACTCAATAACTATCAAGACTGAATGATGCAATGCGTAACACAGAGATTGAAATAACAATGTTTATCTCTTTTGCGAGGCAGATAGGTCACTGTGACCTCTCCGCAAAACGGTCAAATTATCTGGAATGTTTACAGATCTAAAAAACTTAGCATGCAATGTGAGAGAAGCTTCTTGCTCATAAATTCCTTTGTTCTTCTGACCTGGTGCAACGGATGTCCAGGATTGAGCACGATTCATTGACGACAAATCTCTCTCGTTCCCGTATTTTTGCGATGTAGAGTAGGAGCAATGAACTTCCTTATAGGTAATTGACTTGCCGTTAACGTTTAAGAAGGCTCCCTTGGAATTTCCCGATGTTTCCTTAGCAAAATAGTTACTCATCTTTCGGCTTTTCAAGCACGGGAGACAATGGTCAAAATATTTGATGGTTGTTGCTGCTTATAAATCTAGAAAAGTGGAGATTTCATTTGTTAATGTCCTGTGTTTAACACCAATGGAAATAATTTTTGATGACTACGAACGATGATGCGGCGATCTGTTCAAAAACAGGCGTATGACTGAATAAGTACTTTTCGCTCTGTTTTGCCCAAGGGTTGAAAATGTGATATTGCTGACGATAGTATTGAATAACTCACCCGATACTTTGTATCTCGTGCCACTAGTTTGTGCACTTGGACAAATTTAGAAAAAGTAACACCTTATCCTTTTCAATCAAAACTAACTTTCTGATAACTGAATAATACCTGGCCAGGAATCCAATTCCTTACTGTTGAAATACGGATTAACGAATGCTACCATTTTTCGGTAGACTTCTTATTTATAGTTCATCAACAATGGCCAAAGATATAAAATCACATCAATTTGCTAATGAAAAATCAAATACCCACGAATGCTTATCTACCAAACCGAGACGTTATTTGACTCATTGATAAGGGATCTAAAATACATTTTTATGCTAAATCAAGTTTTACGACTTTTTGAATCAATTATTTGCCCACAGACACAATAAAAATTTGATAAACCGATTTTTGCACGTTTTTAAAACTCATTTTTAGACAGTTTAACGACCATCACTTATAACATTTATGGGATGCGTTATACTGAAATAGATTATTTTCTGATTTAGATTATTAATTTTATATATTTTTGCCAAAATAGCTAATGAGATAATTTGAATGTAGCAGTAAAATGTCGCTCGTTAATTTGCATAAGTAGATAGAGTCGTAAAAGTGGAGGTAATAAAACGAACACGTGATATAACTTTTACGATATTTTGACGAAGAATTGACCTAGAGCATGAAATTGTATCAGTACAGTTATACGAATTAAAAACTTGTTCCATTTGGAATAGCAAATTATTTTCAAATTGTTTGGCCAAATGATGACAAAATTGACTTGAAGATTTGGCTTGAATTGACAGGCGGCTGATTTCAAACTGATGATAAGTATACCGGATGATAAAGTTAGCTTCTCATTTGAGAAAACCATGCGCTCATCCAGCATAGATTTTGATAGAGTTCTCCCCATATCATGCACGGAAAAAAATAATCGGTAGCGTCTACCGATTGGCGATCGGTAGCCGCTACCGATTATTTTTCGGTAGACGCTACCGATTATTTCGGTAACAGTTACCGAAATAATCGGTAGCGGCTACCGATTAATTTTCGGTAACCGCTACCGAAAAAATCGGTAGCAGTTACCGATTTTTTTTCGGTAGACGCTACCGATTATTTCGGTAACTGTTACCGAAATAATCGGTAGCGTCTACCGATTAATTTTCGGTAACCGCTACCGAAAAAATCGGTAGCAGTTACCGATTATTTCGGTAGTAGTTACCGATTTTTTCAGTATCAGTGTATGTGCGTCCGTGTGTGTGCACGTACGTGTGCTTGTGCGTCCGAGTGTGTGTGAATGTGTGTGTAGGTCCGAAAGTGTGTGTATGTGTGTGTGTCAACGTGTGTGTGTAAACTTTTTTTATATTTGATAAAATTTTCAAAGTTAATACTATGTGCGGACGCAGTTTACTCCATTTTTACACCGGTATTGCTCTGCATTTACATTGATTTAACACCGCCGAATTAAGCCTCTTACACCGGTATTATTTCATTTTAACACCGCATGGAGAAATTGTAAAAAGAGCGGCGTTAAAAATGAATTAAATTTTTCCAATTACAGGTGTCGAATTACAGGTAAAAAAATTTTTTTTTACTATTTAAATATTTTGCACGCAGTTGCTTCCGTTAGTACTGCCTGCTCCGACTATCACTCGATAGATGTCGTAATTTTCAGCTGGTCCATTTTGCCCCAGGTGGCATACGTAGGGTCAAAAATGCGGAAATATATTGATTTATTTTTAAGTTGACGATAAAAATATAAAAATATAATTTTTTCGTAATATTCAGCTGGTTCATATTGCCCCAGGTGTCATACGCAGGGTCAAAAATGCACAAATATATCAGATTTATAGTAATTAAATGTAAAAAAGAATTTTTCTGAAACTGTTCAGTAGAACCGAAATAATCGGTTGTAGCTACCGATTATTTCGGTAACAGTTACCGAAACAATCGGTAACCGCTACCGAAATAATCGGTACCCGCTACCGAAATAATCGGTAGCTGGTACCGATTAAAATCGGTACCAGCTACCGATTATTTTTCGGTAGACGCTACCGATTATTTCGGTAACAGCTACCGAAATAATCGGTAGCGTCTACCGAAAAAAAATCGGTAGCGGCTACCGATCGCCAATCGGTAGCCGCTACCGATTATTTTTTTCCGTGCAGTAATTCATGGAATTTTTAGAAAAAGCTGTCAATAATTCTTAATGACAAATAGTTATGGAAACGCACATTAAAAACGTTACAGTCTCTTAAAAAAATGTGTTTCCGCGAAAAATGCAAGCGTTGATAGATGACTCTCATGTAATAGTTTTAGATTTTGAACTTTTATTGAAACTGAAATTTTCGATTTCAAGACCTCTCCTAGTAGGCATAGGTAGAGATTGTATGGAGATTCCATACTAATGATCACAAATTGCACTAGGGATTATTGTCAGCGGGAAATTTTCAATGAGACCTGCTACAGATTATAAAAAAAGTTCGTGATACAAATTTCAATTCTAACATTTTGCTGAATAGTTACGTCATAATTTTCAGTACTATATTCAGATATTTTGTTCAGTATTCTTGTTCATAATCGAAAAAGCTATAAGATTTTCCAATTAATAAAGTACACTAATGAGCCAAGAAGTGTTCTAATGATAAATCATTGGTAGTGAACAAGAATTAACGGTAATCAAAGATGAGATATTTTCTTGAATTAAATACTAACTCAATTCAATCAGAAACCCGGTTAGCAATTTGAAAAGCTATTATATTTCGTCATCAATAAACTATATAATCAGTAATTGTACAGAATTAATGAACGATTAAAACGTCAGTACGATTCATTAGAAGTAGGTCATACTAGATCACTAAATCAATGCCGGTCACACTCAAAAAAAGTCATTATTCCTTCCGTGTTAACTATTTTCATTTTACCATTTGAAAGATTATCATTCGTTTCTATTATCTTTCCCTATAGGAGACGACATCCTTTTTTCCGAGTTGACAATCATTACTATCTCAGATGGCAAAATAAATACTTTTTCAATATTGGAAATATTACTATCCAATGTGGTAGCTATTACCATCGGCAATAATGAATATTACAACATAAGAATAGTTAACATATTGAGGTACAATCTGATAATCAATGCCGCTGCAACATAGTAATTGTTATCACTCTTTTTTGTGTGTACAACAATCGCAAACATCGTACACAGAATACAAATATTTGGCGTTAACCCAAACCTCGGTTGAATTAACATTTACTTTTACGCGACCAACAATAGTTAGGGTTGCTTCTGAAGCTTATAGGTAATCGAATCCCAAGTGGTCAAGTGGGGGCAGCGCGAAACAAAGAGTGTTGTGGATTTGTACGCGTGCAATGTGAAAGACGTTGTGTTACTGTGTATCCCTTTCCGCTCATTTTAACCCTACTTTGTGTATGGCAACCGTGCCGTAGCTAGAAATGTTTACATGACTGTTGAATATTGAAAAAAAAATATCCTTTTTTTTCTGTAACACGTCGCTGTGTAGGGTCTGCGAGCTCATGCTAGTTCCACAGCGATCCCCCTGAACATGTAGTAGGGTTTCAAGATCATGCACTGAAGAGATAAAAAAATGAGAAGATAGAATTCATCATCCAGACCCCAAGAAGTATTTCGGGATACCGATGAACTTGTAACATCTTCAGTAGGGAAGGTAAACCTGGAGGTTAATATTGAAGCATGTCGAGAACTTGTGTAATTGATAACCCTATATTGACCGCTTTTATGTGCTTGTTAGTTATTCAGTACCTCGAAATATATTCAAATATTCTAACTTCCTAGATGTATTGTCATTTAGTTTAATTAAACTTCGTTGCGACGTGAGTCATTCTAAATTTCTTAACTTCTGCTCCGTTTTCTTTGTTCTATTGTGTTATTTTATAAAAATGTTGTCAAAGTACACGTGTTATGTGACTGTTGAATGGAATTTTCACAGTAAAAGCTTTCTTGTCGACGTAGTAAGATATAAAGCAATTAAACAATGGAGAAGATGCAAACGATTAGAGTTATCCCGATAACGCTGAATACTTCGGAATCAGTATGAATTGCTTTTTCTGCACGAAATTTTAAGTAACTTATTTATTTCCGGTCTTAATGTCCCGTAAAAAAACTCTCCGCGATTTTGGGCCGGCAAAGTAAAATGTAATTGAAGTTCATAGTTATATTAAAGATTTTTCTAATGTTTCAGATATTTAAAGTCGTCCTTTTGCTTACACTACACTCGAAAGCTGATACAATAGTAATGTAAAACTCAATAAACATCTTTTAAGTCTCATATTAGACTAAAGGTCAATATGGAGATCTACGAAGCAAACCACATTCCAGCGAATATGCTTTAACTTACTTAGAGTATTGTAAATTTCCGCGTGAATAGTTACATTGTGTTACATAACCTGCCGTTAATGTCTTTGTTTTTAGATCTCTTATTAAGATTTGTGCTTCTTGGCTAAAACGAAGTAGAATCTTTGAAGTTATTGGATGGCAAGGTCTATCTTAAAATTTTTTTTGTATAGTATTTTCACAATTTAACGGTGAATTGTTAACTATTAATAAATAGGTTATTATTTTGGACGCTTTATGTCTTACTACAACTACATCTTCCCTAAAGCACCGGGAATGCATTTCGGGCTACCGATGGACTTGTAACATCCACACTGAGAAAAGTCAACTTATTGATCAATTTCTAAGCTATTCGAGAACTTTTGTGATTGACTCTAGACAATGACCCCGTTAATTCTATTAAAAGTTATTCAATACGCAAATGTATATAAACATTCTTACTGTCCATTATTCATAGTCATTCAATTCAAGAGTCTCGGCTGCGACGTTAGTCGTTCTAAATTTCCTAATTTTGTTCTACTTTCTTCGTCCTAGTGTTTCATTTTATAAAAATGCAGTCAAAGTATGTGTGTTATGTGCCTATTGAATGGAATATTCACGCTGAAGAATTTCTTATCAACGTAATAAGATTTAAAGCAATCGAACAATGGAGAAAATACAAGCGGTTCGAGGGAACAACAATATGCTTAGTAGACGTAAAAGCGAAATTAACTTATATGGGTTACCATTTATGGATGCGTAAATCTTGTGAACAAGCCAGGTATCCTAATGAGGATGAATACTTTGGAATCAGTTTGGATCGCATCCTCTGCGAAGAATTGTAAGTAACTTATTTATTTTCGGGCTTCTTGTCCTGTGAAAATATAATTTCTACATGATTTTGAAACAGAAAAGCACAGTTTGACTCAAATTCACTGTTATGACTAAGATTTTCTCCTGTTATAGATGGCCAGAGTCGTCAAAATGCGAGCAATACATTCGATATTTGATGTAGTAGTGATGTAGAACTCAATAAGAAGAATAAAAATCTTTCCGGTTTTACAGTAGACTGAACGTCAATAATGAAGTATTTACGTAATTAATTATTGTGAAATTACTAATGTGTATTTCAATTAAATCAAAGCTCACCGAAGTAGCTTGATAGTATCATAATACTTGGTCATTTAAAATCCACTTGGGCTAAAAAGTGGAAAGCCTATCCAACAAAGGCAGTAAGTTATGTCTTCTAGAGTAGCATCAATGATCACCGGAATAATTACAAGGAAGTAGAGGGCACTGTTGAAAATTGGTAATGTAGCAGCGAAATCATAGTACCGGAACGGTCGCTTTTGGATGCGCAGGTACGGAGATCCACGATGCAAATCACATCCCAGCGAATATGCTTTGACTTGCTCAGAGCGTTGTGAGCGTCTACGTAAATAGTTACATTGTGTTACATAACCTGCCGTTGATGTGTTTGTTTCTAGATTTTGTATTACGATTTATGCGTTTTGACTAAAACGATGTGCAATCATTGAAGTTATTAGATGACAAGGTCTATCTTAAAAGTTGTTTTATATAATTTTCTACTAGTACTGTTTTCACAGTTTAGTAATGTACTATTAACTATTAATAAATAGATTATTGTTTTGGAAGTTTTATTTTTTATTATTACTCTAGCTTTCCTAAAGCACCAGCTTGTTAAATATTGAGAATTTTCTGAAGTCATTATGGCAAACAAACCGGTGCGCAAAGCCATATGGACCAGAAAAATGAGTGAAATATTATAGGTTTAGTAAACATTCAATGTCGGATTCACCAGATGTTTTTGGTTACTTCAAATACATTGTTTTCCCTACATTGCTCGCTGTAATTCAATATATTGAGTACACAACACATGTTTGATAGTAAATTTACTGCTAATTATAATTGACAGCTGAATATACTTCCGAAACATCTGAGGTGAACGACATTCATTGGGAGTTTAATTGTTGGAAATTATCTGAACTTGAACTCTGATTGTAGATCTGGTGACGCTTGAAATTGTCAACAGCTCAATTCTGTTAAGTAGGTTGCACTGAACGATAATATCGGTGTCAAGTAGGTTCTCTGACACACGTCGTCTTTTCAATTATCATCAATAAACAAAAAAGACATGGTTTGAAAAGCACTTTTAAGCAATTGAAAGGTCCGAATCTTGTTCCATAACCCCAGTGTGAAATTGAATGAATTATTTTGTTAAAGTAATTTGGATAACTTTCGGTGACTACCAAAGTAAAATGCACATTATTTGATAAAACAATTCGAGTTTAGATATTATCTCCTAATCCCTAGTTACAAGCTCTATCATACGAATCAAATTCCCTGAATTTGGGCGAGGAACGATGTCGACCATCGTTTGGTTAGGGAAATGAGTATTTCGAAGATTCTGGTTGAAATAGACTTGACATGTTCACTTTGATGCATGGATTGGTGCGTCGTATTGAGCCCAATACTGGAGAGAGCTTTTATTAAACATAACAATTGAGAAACTACTACTGACATCATGCAATAATAAACATGTGGTGTTGATCAAAAGATTGTATGACGAATTTCTAAACTACGAAATAAAAGCCAAATAATATAAATACACGTAAAAACTTTTTATTCATTACATCCTATATCATTAGTATATCATAACTTATAACCTACGACAGAGATCTAGAAAATCCAACATAACCTAATTGTTATGAATAATATTAGTCTGGAACTGACAATATCGAGTTGAAAGTAATATGACTGCTAGAAGTAGGAAGAACCCGACACCTTACTTTTGTCTGTAACAGAAAATGTACATCATCATACAAAACATCAAGAGACACTGATGGCGGCGTAGTCGGTGTATGGCTCTGGAAATCTTCAATGTTAAGTAGTGGCAAGGATGGTCATTTCTTGGGTAATCTCCTAGCCACGCGTGGGAATCAGGTGGAGATCACTATTGTTAAGCGTGGGTTAAAATCTCAGTAATCACTGAAATGTTCAATTACATCTGACGGGGACAAATAATAGAATAACTTCATAGTAACGTGGGTACGGACCCCGAGATTAGTAGTATAGAAGTAAAGGTGTTCAAAGGTGACCATTACGAAGAAAGCCTGAAATCCCCGTAACAGATTCTCCATCATGGTTAACTTACGTAATTGTTTCGCGTAGTTGTGATGTATCAGGGCCACTGTTTACACTGGTCACAACAGCAATCGCATTCGTTGTTTCGTTGAGTCATCCTGTTGAACAGTTTAAAATTACTAATGATATCCATGCTCCCGAATTCGTGACTACGGCCTTATTAATTATTTAGTACACTTATTAACTAACTTACTGCTGAATGTTTCGTGTCAAATGTTGACGCAATGCGTGCGTGTTAGTATCCATACTGCGTAACGTTTTCCCACTGTAAGCATAATATGTATTTAGCCCCAACCACATGTAGACAAACATAGGCAAGGCGGATTTCCAAGTAATAGATTATGTATAACAACTTACTGAAGTTGTGGAGGCGTTAAGTAATAGGATGTCTTATTAGATCTCCGATCGACGCTCGTAGCGAAATTTGGCCATGATCCTTTATCGGAGCTACTTCCGCCGGACATGTCTGCTCGAATACTGTCTTCTTCCTTAGGCAACACTATGTCATAAACATAAGAGCCAACTGTTTCTCTGGGATAACAAACAAAAAATTATCTTAATTAACTTATCTCTAATCACATACTTTGGTGACGCAACACTAAAAATACTAACTCTGCGGGCACTTTTTCAAAAACGTAAGTAAAACCACTCCTGTCAATGTGTCGGATTAATTTCGCTGGTATGTTTTTCACTTGTAGAATAGATCTTACAGAGTCATCCTTTGCGATGATTTCTTTCACCAATGTTAACACGAGATTCTCCAGGCCCCGAATAGGCCATTCGTAGGGCACTAAAATACTCGGTGCTAATTCCACGTACACAATAGTCGCAAACTCTTCTTCCATACTAGCTAATTATTTATTCGATTTAATATCACCAATAGTGAGGAATGCGATTGTTTAAAACAAGTTGACGTCGCCGCATGCAGCTCGAGAAACATTGAGAGCTTTCAACGTTAACGTGAGCGTTATATACCTTTTACGTCATAGGTAGATATAAAAAGTAAATCTACTATAATTTCACCCGGCCACAGTCACTATGTTTACTCAATGAAGAAGAACAACGAATCACTTTCCAATATTTGGATTACTAATAATAGACTTTGCTCGATGAAGTTCACCAAGTAAAATATAAATATTGTTATTCTATATGTAAATATTTTTGTGGAATACATTCTGTTGCTATCGTTACGAAACCTGTGATGCTTTCCATATGCTCGAGGCGAAGTAATGTACGATGTCACAATTTAAACAGCAAATCATAATAATCAGTAGCGTGTGTAAGTGTTGTTTATTTTATTAACCATTCATTCTAAAAACAGAAATGAACGCGTTTTGTTCGCTTTAACCATTAGAAACTAACAAATTGAGATGAATGAAGAACAATATCCCAATCGTAATAATTCACTTTATGACTGAATTTATTGCATCAACAAGAATACGTCGCTTTTTATGACCCTATGTTTATTGGGATTTATAGTTGACTTGCAACAAAACAAAACGCTGAGATGATAGACAAATAGTTATTAAGCTTATAATTTATGCATACACCTGCTAAGAATATTCTATTTCAAAACAACAAAAAAATTGTTTGCTCACGCTTCTTAAACATTTTATGATTGTCACATTTTGAGTGAATGATCCATAAAATAAATTTTCTATTATTTGTTATGATGCTCGACTCATAAAAGTAGTGTGCCATAACCTTGGCTCTACTTCAAAGCCAGTGAGTTTACTGACCGCATAAATAATGCGTACCTCAACAAAGTTTGTTTATCCATGTATCGCGTTTCTTAAAGTGAAGAACGCAATTTAATTTAAATGTGACCTTTTCCGGTTATTCCACTCTTGATAATTGCTTATGATTATTATGACTTTGCTTGTTGTGCCATTGTTCTCGAATAAAAGTCATTAGCTACAGCAACTGGATAAACAAATAAGTCTGACATGCCTGGACCTATCACAAATGTCAAGTGTTACTTTTTGTAAACAAGCGAAACCATTATTAGAAACAAAGTGCGTTACAATACCAATGAGTTTTGAAGGCTCAACAAATAGTTAAAGTAACAATACTCCTACGCCTTTCAACTTTCATTGGAGATTTGTCCATTATCAGTTAATGGTGCACTTTTTATAGGACACCTGTTTCTTATCAGTTATTGGTTTTCTGGAACCAATAATCTTATCGGGGCTCAGAAGACCATTGCACTGCACTTCGTACCTTAAGTAGGCCAGTGAAACAGTACACCAGTTCTAGGAAAAAAATATAACTAGCCTTTTAGTGACAAGATTACCTCGCCGAAACCCTTTTTGAATCAAAAATCCCAAAATGGATCAACGTTCCGATTATAGGATAGGTCATGGCGGTTTATTACCTTGGTATTGATTTTTAGCGTTGGTTTTTAGTTTGTTCGAAATTTGGAAAGACGCATATTTTTCTTGAACTAACCCCAGCAAGGGAGTTTTCTGGATCTTTATTGTTATGTGACCCATAATCGATAACCTGTTTTGACGAGTGGAGACATTTTCTTGTTCTATTTTTTGTTGTATTCACAATAGCAATCTTAATAAGTATTCACATTCATTTAACCTTGATCAATTTGAAGAGTTTTTACGATGCATTATTTATTGGCAACTGTCAGTTCTAATAACTGCAAAAACAGAGTTAATTGATGAAATATAAATATTAAATCGGAGCTGGCTTGATATTAGAGTTGAGAGCAAAGTTATGTTACAATTTTAGTTATAGCACAAAAAATCCAGTAAATAAATCAAATTTTTAACTTCCCGCTTAGAAAATCGATGATTTTCGAAAATTTCGGGAAGTTATTGTTTTCACCCCGATTTTCGAAAATCGAGTTTTCATCAGATGTCGACGTTTTGAGGTCCTAGGAAGCTATTCTGACTATTTTTAGAATGATGTCCGAGTGTCTGTATGTATGTGTGTGTGTGTGTGTGTGTGTATGTATGTATGTAAACTCTTTATAACTTTTTAACTAATAAACCGATTTGGATGGTTAAGGCGGCAATCGAAAGAGCTTTTTGACCATCAACTTTTCTGGGAATTTCAGATCATTTGACCAAGTAGACTTGAAGATATTGGCCAATTACGAAAAAAAAAAATTTTTTTTTTTTAGTTTTTTATTGATTTCTCAGAAACGACTGATACGATCAACTTCAAAATCTAATCAGCTCTAGAACTTAATAAAACGCGTCGATTGCCACCTCAAACATCAAAATCGCATAATTCGTTCGAGAGTTATCGTTGGAGAAAGAAATAGGAAAAAACAGTTTTTTGCGAATATCTTTGAAACGACTCAACCAAAAAATCTAAAAATCTATGGAGCTTTAGAATCTATTAAAACACGTCGATTGCCACCTCAAACTTAAAAATCGGATAATTTGTTTGAGAGTTATTGCGGGAGAAAGAAATGCTAAGAACTGTTTTTTTCGAAAATAATGGCATGCAAAAGTATTTTCGAGCTCGAAGAGCTCGAAAATGTATTTACAACGATGTTTTCGAGCTCTTTGAGCTCGAAAACAGCGGGAAGTTTTGGGGCTGGCCCGCAGGGTCAACCGATGCCCAGATTTTTTTTTTTTAAATTCTTTGAAAAATTTGTAGGTTCCCTATTGCAAATAGCTCGGTAACTCAGTGCCGTTTAATTACAATTAATAAAAGAATAAGAAAGGCTGTATAACTATATGTATATATATCTATGCAAAATTAACATGGATGATGATATATCTATACATCATACGTACATTTACTCCACCAGAGGCACTTGCGGGTAACCGTCCTAGTACAGCTGTTTTTTTGTATTATTTTGCTAACTGGTAAGCCTGAATTTTTTCGATTCAATTGTATATATTTTTAATTTACTCGTGCTTCCCGCCATTTTTTTATTATTATTTTTCATGTTTTAATTTTATTATTTCATAATAAATGAGGATTATGAGTCGTGCACTTTTGGATTTTCCAAATTTTTTATCTTATGAGCGGTTTATTTTAAATGAATGTAATCAAGTTAAGAATAGGGTGCTTGATGTTAGGCCTTTGGGTTGAGCCCCTGTCAAATTTTGTGTAAACTCATACAAAATAAAGTTTACAAGACGGTTATCAAATTAGAGGAATTATGTCATAGTAAATATTTGAAAAATTTTGAGGGATAAACAGTAGGAAAAAAGCTATTGTAAGAAGCGCTCTCACGTGCAGACCGTCATTTGACAGCTAATAAAAGTGTGTTATTATTCTAGATGTCGTCGCTGCCAGGACGTATAAAAGCTCATTCCTGTATTGCTTACTTCATAACTAGTGTCATTTCGGCAGTACTGAGTAGACGTCAGATATTTTATCATTATTTTTTTGATGAAATATTTATACAGTCTGTGTAAATTCAGTAAACTATTATATACTTGATACAAACTCAAGATGACTTCATCATCGTCGCCGTTTTCATCATCTTCAAAGTGTTCAAATGGTGCACTAGTTTGCTTCATACCCAAAGAGTGGAACGAGTATCCAGCAGCGACTCTAGATTGTGTCCTGACGACTGACATTAAAGAGCATTTAAAGAATTCCAAAAATGCGGCGGGTGCCCCTATTTCAGTTGGTGGTGTGTCGGCAAAACTTGAGTTGTTGGGCCCCAGCATTTGGATGCGTAAAGACGGAGATATGGAGAACATACCTCGTTCCAAAGATTATGCTTTACGTTACATACAAGACGACCCGAGAAATTAATAATGGTGATATCGTTTTATATTTAATCTGTTAATTTTTAAGTTTACATTCTGTTAAAGACAGTGCTCAGAGAAACCTTCGTTCTTGTCACAAATGATCATCTACTTACCTGATTTCACACGACATTGACATCTGAAGCCAAATGGGACGTGCCCTGCTTTGGAGAAGCAACGAGATGAATCACACAAGATTGATAGGCCAGTATTAATCCAAATATGGTATTGTTGTATTGTATTCGTTATCTTTTAGTATCTAACGTTATTCTTTTTGTAAATGCCCATCAGTAAATAAAGTTTTTTTCTTCTCAAGGCCTTACTCATTTGTTACCTCTATTATTTTCCAAAGTGAATACTTATTTGTTATTTTGAATTTCCGAATTCTACTTCGCAAATGGAATGATACGCAAATATACACGAATTTAACAAAAATAGATAAAATAATAAGAAATCTCGAAAGATTGTTATCGTCCATCGATACAATAGATGCTTAGAATTCATAAAAATAAAATTTTAATAGTAGCCATATTAATGCAAATGTGTCATTTATCTTTAAATTGTTAATTTTATTTTAGTGGGAAATGCTAATATGGATGAAGACGTTACGTAAATTCAGTTGATGACTAATTTACATTAATATTTTAGCACTTGACCTTGAAACTTTATCCCCCATGTTCAGGTGAGTCGCTGTGAAACTAAAGTGAGCGCTTAACATTCACCGCAGGGTCATATTATAAAAAAAAAAAGTTTTTTCTTTCAATATCCAACTTAGCCATGTAAAGCCACGCAAACTACGGCACTGTTACCAAACACAAAGTAGGGTTGAAATTAATGGAAAGTGATATACAGTAACACAACTACTCTCACATTGCGCACAAACGCATTCATGGCGCTTTTTGATTCACCCTAACCTCATTTGATAGGCACTGAGAAGTTTCAAGACTCCCAAACTAAAAGGGTTTGCTTACGGCTAATTTTTCTCATTACTTTCTAAGTAACTTACGAATACTTACAAGATGTTTGTCATATAAAGAAATCGAACGGCTTGTACTTCAAAGTTCAACTATCACTATTATAGAATGGTAATATTTTTACTTTCTTGTAGTATAATTTATTTAGAAATAACATCCTCAATAAACTATATAACAAATTACTCGACTGAATTTTATAGTCAATAAACACCTACACGTTAGACACATTAATAACTCGTAAAAGTGGGTCGACATGTGATCGCATTGTATTACTCACCTTCCAGATTAACTTAACCTTGCCCAATGAAACCGGCTTTTGTGCTGCTCACATGTCTGCGATGCGCAGACTCGGTGAAGCCGCTTCGTAGCTTCTCGCGCAATATCATTTTCGCGGGCTTTTTGAAACATCCGATTATCACTATGACGCTTACGGTTATAATCATTGTGGATATATACCCCAATTCCGCTTCTGATTAGAAATCTGTTGCCATATAAAACAATTATTTAACTAATTAAATTGGTAAGGTTGTAATAAATGATATTTTACGTGTGAAGCGGAATCTTTGACATGTTAAGCTTACAGCTTTTCCAATTTATCATCAACGAATAGTTAGGGCATGATTGCAATGAGATTGAGTAATTTGGATATTCAGTACATAAACTCGGTGTAAAATTATGACATATATTCAATTGTAACAATAAATAGCCTTCAGTGACTGTTGAACTGTTAACACATTAGTAGATTTGTCAATTAGTGCTAGTGATAAATTCAGTCTGATAATGACCCAGAGATACTAGTCGTTTCTGTAACTTCGGAACCTGATGATGAACTAGATTGATCCTCTTTTGACTTAGGTTCATAGTAGAATAAAGTTCTTGCTTGTAGCATTTTCAGGTGCAGCTCTGTCGGTCTTGATATTGGCTGTTTACTAATAGTTTCAGTATGACAAGAAGTCGAAGCCTCTGCGATGTTAGAATCATCTAACAGTTCACGGGACTGTTCTGTGATTTTCTTCTCCAATTGTGTAATTGGCTCATTTGACTTTTTCTTGATACGCGTAATATCTTTTAATTTCTGAATACTTTCAGAGGCTACTAACTTTATCACGTCTCTTGTTTCTTTACATTGTTGTATAAAACTATTCATCATTTGAATCTAAAAAATTAATTTCATCCGTAGTACTAATTTACATAAAAATTAATTATGAATTAAACCTGCACGAAAAATTCAAATTCCTGAGATATCTATAAGATATTCTAACTATCGACTACAAGTTGTGTACAACTTGACCCAAAGGTAACGTGAATCTACTGCCGCTTTGTGAAAGCAGGTTGACGTCACACTGAGAAAATTAAATGATTGGAGTTATCATCTAGTGATGGTAAAATTTTTACTATCAATCTGATAGTAATGAATACCATCTAGATGATTGTGTAAATCATCTAGATTGTAATGGTTACCATCTGGATGATAAGTATTACGATCATGGATGTTAACTCGAGTTAATTAGGATTATTATCCTAAATAGTTATATTTATAATTTCTGATGGTAACTGGTACCATCAGAAATTATAATAGTCACCATCAAAGATAATTAGGATAACAATTAATTCGATTATAATGAAACCATCATTTTACAAGGGTAAAAAAATACTAAATGTTAATAGGGGAGCCTGGGGCACGAAGGACCCTTTCAAAAATTAAGTAAAAAAGTTTTATTTTAATTTTCCGTCAAGTCATGACCTCTATATTGTTTTTATCATATTTTTAGGCCAATATGTGATATGTGGGGTAAAATGGATCACTCTAAAATAAATTTTTTTTTTTCGTTTTCCGTCAAATTCTGACCTCTATAATGTTTCTATTATATTTCAGGTCAATATTTGATATGTGGGGCAAAATGAACCTCTCGAAAAACAAAATTGTAACGAAAAAATTATTTTTTTTTTTATTTTCCGCCTAGTTAATCTTTTCGTTACAATTTTTTTTGAGTGGCCCATTTTGCCCCACCCCTCCGCCTCAAACACTTTTCACGTTAAAAATTTTGGGCGGCCCATTTTGCCCCCAAAAATTTCGAGGCATCCAAAATTTCAGGAAGCCCATTTTGCCCTCCCTTCCTCTGCTTGAAATATATTGAATTTTCGATCAATTTTTTCATAATAATAATTACCATCCCTGATAGTAACTGTAATCATCCTGATGGTAACTGTAATCATTCTGATGGTAACTGTTATCATCCAATGATTGTTAATCCTATTAACAAAAGTTATAACTCTAACTATCTTTGCATTTAAAATCGTTCTTATCATCCTAGATGATTGGGCCAAAAAATTTAGGATAATAAACACAATCATTTAATTTTCTCAGTGCAGTTAATCGAACATGAAATCTTTGCTGGCAAATTTTGGCAGTAACTCTTAGTCAAAGTAGCTGTCAGAGTGCATAAAACCAATGAAATAATGTTACGAATGCATGATTCTTCCCGCCAAAAGAGGCCAAAATTTAACTTTTCAGGTGCAGATCTAATCAAAAATAGCATGCACACCAGGAAGGTAGGACGTCCCATTCCATGTGTATGAAACCTTCCCTTCTAGGTCGGGTAGGCAATTACGTGCATGGATTGCAATGTCCTATTGTCCTTCTGTGATGTGCAGCCTAAAAATTAAAAACTTACTTCGTTTGATGAATTACACTCAAAGTAGTAAACTCTCTATGGAAGAAAACTTACACGACTGGCAATATGTGAAGTACCACCATCTTAAATACCCAGTATTTTATAGCACTTTTATTACCTTGTTTTTATTTGTCACTTCAGTAATTGGACAAGTGTTCATAACCTTTCAACGTTATGATGCCTGAAAATAAAGTGTTTTTGTTTGGCAAATGCTTGTAAGAATTTTTCTGTCATTAAGACTGCAATTTTCATGATAGTTTATGACATGGAGGCCACTTCTCAGAAACTTTTGCTCAAAAAAATGGAAAAACATTAATGCTTGCAATGTTTTGACATTCTTATAGTTTGAAATATGCCTAGTAGTTCTAGGTCTATTTACAGAGAAAGGAATTTCGCCTAGGGAGAGATCCTTCACATCTAGTTACACTACATCCGAGGGACAACAGTTTACTTAGTGCAATTGGAACTAATCATTCCATCTTTTGGTCAATTAGAATTTTTATTTTATTACTGTTACTGTGTCTTGAATAAAACCAAACTTAAAAAGAATAATGGTCCTTTATTGTTCCATAATTGGTAGCAATGAACTTGATTACAAAGAAATGAATATATTCATAAAAAGTAATTGTAAGCAAAATATAAATTATGGGATGAAGTTATACATTCCATAGAAGTAAAAATAATCATAATATTCATTTTTTTTTCTTAGAAATTTCGTTATAACGCCTTTTCAATGGATTTGATTCACCCGGCTTGCTAAAAGCTTCAACAATCTTCGCTCGTATCATTTTCGAAACTTCATGTTCCGAAGGTTTCTGAGTATTCTGTATTGGCACGAATGATGCCCACGTTTGGGCACGAGTTAATGATGATGAACTTGTTGGTCCGTACTTCTGAAAAGTCAAATTTAAAAAATAAGGTTCCTTTGACTATCGGTTATCAGTCACATTGATAATACTGCAGGTGTTGTAAGATAAAATTATTGGAACTTTTTCTTTGTAAGTATGGGAGTGGATGCCCTATTAATATGGAAATCATTTCCATAGAAAAGTCCGGGGCACAACGAAACATTATTTTTTGAAGAGTTTCTATAATTACAGAGATATTTTGATTAATCATAAGAACAGTTGTACAGAAATTAGAGATTATGTGGAAAAATTATTTCTACGATTTTTTGGAACCGTTCCACTAGTTTTTTCCGTCTACTTACCGATGATTGATTACTCATCTCGCTTTTCAAACACAGAAATCAAAGCATATAATTTTCTAGTTGTATGCACGATGTCTGCTATTTGTTAGATCTGAAATCACATAAAGTCTGATTAACTGTCAAGCGTATTTTCGACATGGTATCGATGACAATATTTTCTGATCACTAAAAACAGAACGGGTGTCTCAATAAAGAAAATGATGTCATGTAGATTTGGATGTTTCCGCCCAAACCCTCCCATGGGTTAAAGATGGACCCTGTCTGTTGATGACACTTCAGGTATATCTTCAAAAATGAAATTAATCGACTTACAAATTGTTTGAAATATTTCTCATATAGTTACAACTTACCAGCTTGTAGCTCAGCAATATTTCTTTCGGTATCAAGACTTTCTCGTTGCAGAAACAAACAACGATTGCTGTAACTTCTACAAAAACGACATATTTATACCCTTCTAATATTGGTCGAACAATTAAAATAATAATCCGTTGTTCGGTCTTGAAAAAACCCACAAGTGAAAAAAAATTAAAATTTGGGTCGCTAAATGTCAATCGCAAAATTGTTTGACGTTAATCTAATGCAAAAATATTCACTGAGTTTTATAGCGCTACTACCAATCGAATAAGAGCAATAATCATTTGATAAGTGACATTTATCTTATCATCTGAAAATTCTGATTTTTATGGTTTGATAGTATTATTTATTGCAAGCTTTATGAAGGAGTGATGTTTATTTCCATTGCAAAATATAGATAATGATGTAATTTGTATGCAAGAATAAAATATG
Source organism: Microplitis manilae (assembly GCA_030273425.1). Lineage (NCBI taxonomy): Eukaryota > Metazoa > Arthropoda > Insecta > Hymenoptera > Braconidae > Microplitis > Microplitis manilae. Next base: position 2,456,396 of record CP092724.1, on the reverse strand, counting down.
ACACCTTTGTTTGAATATATCGATAAAGTCGTCAATAAAGGCAATAAAACGATTTCACTAAACGTACGTTTGTTTTGTTTAAACAAATTTTTGCAACAAATATTCGATTAGACAAAGGTAATCTAAATTATCAAGTTATAGTAGCTAAAGTAGTAAACACAATTGATCAATTAGCTTTTAAATGGTATCCCAAATTGATAATGCAAATATCTACACCAATTAAAGGAGTTGGAAGTTTAGATTCATCGAACAATAGTATATACCCTTCATATTCTTAGAGGATTGAATATCATGCTTGGTAGTTTTTAGTTTGTTACATACTCTGGTTAATTTTAGTTAGGATATTAACAACTATATTCACGGAAAAAAAATAGGTTCTGCAAAAGGACTCCTTAACTTTTTGGTACTTGGCTTTGAGATCAACCTTGATGTTTAGGCGGACTGTTGTGAAACTAAAATGAGCGCATAGTGCCTGCGGCAGGGGCATATCATAAAAAATAGGGTTTTTTTTTTCAATATTCAATAGTCATGAAAACAAGCCAACTATGACACTGTTACTATTCACAAAATAGGGGTAAAATGAGTAGAAAGAGACACATAATGACAGTACTATCTTCACATAGCACGCGAACGATTTTACGATCTTTTTTTAATTCGCGCACTTCCATTGCGACGTACGTTTGGACATTTCAAGGCTCTCAAACGAAGTAATAAAAAGTTAAATTCTATTATATTTAAAACGAAAGCTGCTAGAAAAGATACCGGTATCAGTCGATAATTTTTAATGACCATAGGTATCGAAATGCACCTAAAAACGTTGAAGTCTCTTAAAAAAATATGTTTCCGCGAAAAATGCAAGCGTTGATAGATGACTCTCATGTAATAGTTTTAGATTTTGAACTTTTATTGAAACTGAAATTTTCGATTTCAAGACCTCTCCTAGTAGGCATAGGTAGAGATTGTATGGAGATTCCATACTAATGATCACAAATTGCACTAGGGATTATTGTCAGCGGGAAATTTTCAATGAGACCTGCTACAGATTATAAAAAAAGTTCGTGATATGAATTTCAATTCTAACATTTTGCTGAATATTTACGTCATAATTTTCAGTACTATATTCAGATATTTTGTTCAGTATTCTTGTTCATAATCGAAAAAGCTATAAGATTTTCCAATTAATAAAGTACACTAATGAGCCAAGAAGTGTTCTAATGATAAATCATTGGTAGTGAACAAGAATTAACGGTAATCAAAGATAAGATATTTTCTTGAATTAAATACTAACTCAATTCAATCAGAAACCCGGTTAGCAATTTGAAAAGCTATTATATTTCGTCATCAATAAACTATATAATCAGTAATTGTACAGAATTAATGAACGATTAAAACGTCAGTACGATTCATTAGGAGTAGGTCATAATAGATCACTAAATCAATGCCGGTCACACTAAAAAAAAGTCATTATTCCTTCCGTGTTAACTATTTTCATTTTAACATTTGAAAGATTATCATTCGTTTCTATCATCTTTTCCTATAGGAGACGACATCCTTTTTTCCGAGTTGACAATCATTATCATCTCAGATGACAAAATTAAATACTTTTTCAATATTGAAAATATTACCATCCAACATGGTAGCTTCACCGTCAACAATAGTGAATCACACGATTTAAAAATAGTTAACTTGTTGACATATAATCTGATAATTAATGTCGCTTCAACATTGTAATAGTTATCATTATGTTATTGCGTGTACAAGTATCGTAAGCACCGTACACCGAATGCAAATATTTGGCTCTAGTCCAAGCCCCGAATGAATAAATTTTTATGTTTTAACTATCAATAGTAGTTAGGGTTGCTCCTGAAGCGTTTATTTAATGAAATTCTTTAGCTTTCATAATATATAAAAACAGTTAATTGTAAGCGATGTATAGATGTTAGACAGTCTTTAGTGGTCAATATTAATACATCTTTCGTATTGTTATATTTGCAAAATATAGTTCATTTTTCCATGTCTCGTGTTAAAAATACTTGTTTTCACGGGTGTTAACCATATAATCAAACAAACGGCATGATGGTATGTGCACCTGTGGAAAGTTTTAAATTATTTCGGTGGTTGTCGAGTAGAAATAGTGCGAATCAAGAAGCGTTGAGGATTCGTATGCGTACAATGAGAGTGGAGTACTATGCCCTTTTCCGCTCATTCTAACCCTAATTTGTGTACACTGAAAAAAATAATCGCTAGCTGCAAGCGATTATTTCGCTAGCAGTTAGCGGTTTTTTCGCTATCAGGTAGCGATTAAGAATCGCTTGCTGGAAGCGATTTTTTCGCTAGCCGTTAGCGATTTTATCGTTAGCAGGTAGCGATTAAAAATCGCTTGCTGGAAGCGATTATTTCGCTAGCTGCTACAGATTTTTTCCTTGTAGGGAAAGAGGGGCTAAATGGGTCGCTGAAGCAAAATGGTCCCCCAAAAATTTTTGACATATAAAGTGTTTGGTATGGAGGAAGGGGTGGGGCAAAATGGACCCCTTAAAAAAACAAAGATTCAAATCTTCAGTTTTTTTTACTTGTCTTATTTAAAAATTTTTGGGGGACCATTTGCCTCAGTGGCCCATTTTGCCTCAATGTCCCATTTTGCTCCTCCCCCATCCCAAACACTTTTCATGTTAAAAAAGTTGGCGGCCCATTTTGCCCATTTAAGTCATCCAGAATTTTTAAGGGGCTCATTTTGCCCCCTTTTCCCTACAAGGGAAAAATCTGTAGCAGCTAGCGAAATAATCGCTTCCAGCAAGCGATTTTTAATCGCTACCTGCTAGTGAAAAAATCGCTTCCAGCAAGCGATTTTTAATCGCTACCTGATAGCGAAAAAACCGCTAACTGCTAGCGAAATAATCGCTTGCAGCTAGCGATTATTTTTTTCAGTGTACAGAAATAGTGCCGTAGTTCGGATTTTTCATGGCTGTTGAATATTAAAAAAAATAATCTTTTTTTTCTATAATATACCCTGCGGAAGCTGCGCGCTTACTCCAGTTTCACCACGATTTGGGGTTTTCGAAAGACTCATAATATTTCTGGAGGGAGAAAGTTAACTGGTCGATTAAAGCCTATGCAATTGAAAAACTTGTGTGATTAATAACCCTAGGGAATGTCGCCGTAGATTCTATTATTACTAATTCAAAACCTACGCAAGTGTATTTAAACATTCTTACTGCCTAGACCTATTCAAATCACTAGTCTCCGCCGCAAAACTAGGAATTCTAAATTTATTAATTTTTGCTTCACTTTCTTTATTCTACTGTGTTATTTTATAAAATGCAGTCAAAGTATACGTGTTATGTGCCTATTGAATGGCATAATTATGGTGAAAAATTTCTTATCAACGAAGTAAGGACTAAAGCATTAAACCAATGGAGAGAACACCAACGGCTCGAAGGAACAACAATACGGTTGGCAAACGTTACAGCGAAATTAAGTCATGCGGGATACTTTCTATGGATGCGTAAATCCTGTGACCAAGCCAGTTATCCTGATAAGAATGAATACTTCGGAATCACTATGGACTGCATTCTCTGCTCACACTTGTAAGTAACTTATTTATTTTTAAGTGGAAAAATAAAACATGCTTGAAAATCATAGTTAGAACAAAGATTTTTCTGCTGTTTCAGATGTTTTGGCACGTGCTATTATTTAAAATAGATTCAATAGTCGATGCGGCGGTGATGTAGAACTTAATACAAAGAATGCAATTTTTTCTATTAGATTTAAGGTCAGTTACAAAAAATTAATCTTGTTAATCATTGTAAAATTACTAACGTGTACTTCAATTTAATTAAAGTTGGTCAAAGTTGTTTATTAATATTATGAGAAAAGTTATTCATTTAAAATCTATGGGACTAAAAAGTGAAAAGTTTACCTAACAAAGGAAGTAGGTTTCGTCTTCTAGAGTAGCATCAATGATCACCGGAATAATTACAAGGAAGTAGAGGGCACTGTTGTGAAAATTGGTAATGTAGCAGCGAAATCATAGTACCGGAACGGTCGCTTTTGGATGCGCAGGTACGGAGATCCACGATGCAAATCACATCCCAGCGAATATGCTTTGACTCGATCAGAGCGTTGTGAGCGTCTACGTAAATAGTTACATTGTGTTACATAACCTGCCGTTGATGTGTTTGTTTCTAGATTTTGTATTACGATTTATGCGTTTTGACTAAAACGATGTGCAATCATTGAAGTTATTAGATGACAAGGTCTATCTTAAAAGTTGTTTTATATAATTTTCTACTAGTACTGTTTTCACAGTTTAGTAATGTACTATTAACTATTAATAAATAGATTATTGTTTTGGAAGTTTTATTTCTTATTATTACTCTAGCTTCCCTAAATCACCAGCTTGTTAAATATTGAGAATTTTCTGAAGTCATTATAGCAAACAAACCGGTGCGCAAAGCCATATGGACCATAAAAATGAGTGAAATATTATAGGTTTAGTAAACATTCAATGTCGGATTCACCAGATGTTTTTGATTACTTCAAATACATTGTTTTCCCTACATTGCTCGCTGTAATTCAATATATTGAGTACACAACACATGTTTGATAGTAAATTTACTGCTAATTATAATTGACACCTAAATATACTTTCGAAATATCTGAGGTGAACGACATTCATTAGGAGTATAATTGTTGGAAATTATTTGAACTTGACCTCTGATTGTAAATCCGGCGGCGCTTGAAATCGTCAACACTTCAATTGTGTTAAGTAGGTTGCACTGAACGATAATAGAGGTGTCAAGTGGGTTCTCTGACACGCGTTGCCTTTTCAATTATCATTAATAAATAAAGACGACATGATTTTATGAAGAAATTTTAATTAATCAAAAGATCCAAACCTTGTCCCATAACCCCAGTATAAAATTGAATGAATCATTTAGTTAAAGTAATTTGAATAACTTTTGGCGGCTACCAAAGTTAAATACACATTATTTGACAAAACATTCCGAGTTTAGTGATTACTTCCTGATCCGCCGCTAGAAGATACACCAAACGATTCCATTTCTATGGTTTTGGACGAGGACCCACGCCGAGCAGCGTTCGGCTGGGAAACTGGGTAGCTCAAATGTTTTGGTTGAAATATCTTTTTCCACACCGGATGGTTCGGTTTTTCAAGGGTTTTTTCCTTAGTACCCTTCTTATTCTCTGCACTGGTAGAGGCAACAACGTCCTCTATCATTCTAGTTCTCTTTTGCATTTCAGCACGTTTGAAATTCAGACAATTCATATTTCAAATCTACAACAATCAAGAAATTCATTAGTATTATGCTGAATAAAATTAAATTTCCCACATAATGATCGAGTATCTGTTTTTAATAGCCCTAATAAAGAAATATGACACCTCAATTAGAAATTGCACAACATTCTGTCATCTTCTTTGTTGCCACTGGCAATAACACTTATATCATTCTTAGGGTAGTTTAATAGAGTTTTGTAGTTTAGGTTTTACACAAGCCTGCTTTTTCAGTCTTAGGGAAATCTGGGGCAAAATTATTCTATTCGATATCCAAAGTAAGTCTGTTGTAATATTTCGCCAAGAAACTTAAGCAAGACGCATGAGGTCAAACGTGATGCAGAAATGTTCAAAATATCTGCTGATTGCAACCCTTCCTCTGTGAGTCATCAATACTGCGTCTAAACTTGAAGCGATTCAGGGAAAAAAAATCTTATGGCTCAAACATTTCTGCAGCAACACTTATCTAACATCATTATCGTTACCAGCTTAAGGATTCCTGCAGGTTGCATGTACAGATTTCTATAAGTCTTTCAAAAATAATCTTTAGTAATACTCAATGACATCATTGTAAAAAAAAATTATTGATGTCTTCTGCAAGTCTTGTCCAAATCTTTCGTAAGAACCTAACTGAAGAATTCCCGTCAAGCAGCTTTCTTGAGATAATATAGAGTTATCGATTTTGACTACTTCAGGGACTGCTTTAGAGGGTTAAAAATCTTAAGTAACATAATTCGTGAAAACACAGTGACACAATCAATTTTGAAAATGCGCGAAACGATACTTTTATCACACTGTTACAATGGAAATTTCGTTATATACTTTTCCATTAACGAAAACAAAGCATTAAATCTCCAAAAATAGAACAGTGGTCACAAACGGTACTTCCACTCTGATGCTTTCAGCGAACATAACTCAAATATTGAACCACGAATTTAATATAGTAACTTAAATAATACAACTTACATTGTTTGCAGTGATCGCCAGATACAAAATGCTGTTTACACGATTTCTCTCAAATCTACACAATCCACGATGCATCAAGCACCAGCGGTATAAATACCCCAAATTTAATTGCTTTGTTATGATGTTATTATTATAATCATAATTTTGTCGATGTTCTTGATACTTGAAACTTACTACGATTTTAAATTAAAGAATGTCTTGGTTATAAAAACTAAAGACTCGAAAAAAAAAAAATTATCCAGTGTTAATAGTATATTGCGTGTCAAGGGATAAAGTAAGACGATTTCAGGCGGGGATGCTGAATGGCTGAGCCGAAGGCGAGGGTAACATTACCTGAAGTTCGACATCCTGTTTGATCCCGTGTTACGCAATGTTTTATTACTTTGTCAAACATGACTATTAGTTTGATTGGTTATGAAAATGACATGAATATTGGAAGGCCTACAAGAAACAAAAGCGATATTGACAGAGATGTGATGCAGCCAGAATCTACTTTAGCAACAATTGGATCAGTGCCATTACAGTTTATTCTTGCGTCTTCTAACGAATAAGACAGTCAATAATAGCGTGGCAAATTGATACTAAATACTGAATAGCGTATGATTTGTTATTGTTTTATAGCTAACAATAATAAACTATCAAGACTGCATGATGCTGAAGCGTCGTAAAAGGATTATAAAGACATTATTTAAAGTTTTTATGAGACAGACAGATCACGGTGGTTTCGCTGCAAAACAATTTGATTACCTAGAATATTTACAGCTTTAGAAGACTTAATAAATAAGGTGAAAGAAACTTCTTGCCCACATTTTGCGTTTTTGATTCAGTGCAATTGACACTCATGATTGAGCACGATTTATTGATGACTGAGGAACTTTAGCCTGGATCCCAAGTAGTAGAGAAAAGAGTTTTTTTTTTTGGAGATGACGCGTTATTGTGTGTGGCCGCATTTCAAGTTCAATGCGTGGGTTTTCCAAAACATCCTCTACGTGTAAGATTATTTTTCATGGACTCTCGGTTAATGTACATAGATAGACTTCAAATATTTACTTTAATAACTGGGTTATTACGTTGTAACATATTCAATGGTGCGTTGTTGAAACTGAGCCAAATACTCGAGAGAGCTTTTATCAAACATAACAATCAGAGGAGTAGTAATGACATCATGCAATAGTAAACATATGGTGTTGATCAACAGTTTGTATGACTGATTTCTAAACTACAAAATGAAACCCAAATATAGTAAATACACAAAAATACGTTTTATTTATCAAACTTCATATTATTAGTACATTATAACTTGCAACACACGACAGACATCTACAAAAAATATTACAACCTATTTGTTAAAAATAATTTTAGTTTGTAATCGACAATATCAAGTTAAAGGTATTAGATATCATGATGACTGCTAAAAGTAGGATGCAACGGACCTCACTTTTGTCTACAACAAAAAGAAAACATGATCATATAAAAAATATTAAAAACTTTGACGCGCACATGTAAGAAACAATGCTGCTAACGGAAACGAATATTAGACTAATTCCGTAGAAACGTGGATAGAAATCACGAGATTAGTAGTGTAGGAGTTAAGATGTTTGAAGGCCAGCATTACAAAGAGAGCCTGAAAGCCCGGTGATAGATTTTCCATCATGGTTAATGTACAAAATTCCTTCACGTAGTTCTGATGTATCAGCGCCACTGTTTACACTGGTCACAACAGCAATCGCATTCGTTGTTTCGTTGAGTCATCCTGTTGAACAGTTTAAAATTACTAATGATATCCATACTCCCGAATTCGTGACTACGGCCTTATTAATTATTTAGTACACTTATTAACTAACTTACTGCTGAATGTTTCGTGTCAAACGTCGACGCAATGCGTGCGTGTTAGTATCCATACTGCGTAACGTTTCCCCACTGTAAGCATAATATGTATTTAGCCCCAACCACATGTAGACAAACATAGGCAAGGCGGATTTCCAAGTAATAGATTATGTATAACAACTTACTGAAGTTGTGGAGGCGTTAAGTAATAGGATGTCTTATTAGATCTCGGATCGACGCTCGTAGCGAAATTTGGCCATGATCCTTTATCGGAGCTACTTCCGCCGGATATGTCCACCCGAATACTGTCTTCTTCCTTAGGCAACACTATGTCATAAACATAAGAGCCAACTGTTTCTCTGGAATAAAGAATAAAAAATTATCTTTATTAACTTATCTCTAATCACATACTTTGGTGACGCAACACTAAAAATACTAACTCTGCGGGCACTTTTTCAAAAACGTAAGTGAAACCACTCCTGTCAATGTGTCGGATTAATTTCGCTGGTATGTTTTTCACTTGTAGAATATATCTTACAGAGTCATCCTTTGCAATGATTTCTTTCACCAATGTTAACACGAGATTCTCCAGGCCCCGGATAGGCCATTCGTAGGGCACTAAAATACCCGGAGCTAATTCCACGTACTTAATAGTCGCAAACTCTTCTTCCATACTAGCTAATTATTTATTCGATTTAATATGACCAACAATGAGGAACACGATTGTTCGAAACAAGTTGACGTTGCTGAATGTGGCTCCGAAAACATTGAATGTTTCCAACGATAGTATGAGTATTATATACCTTTCTCGTCATAACTAGATATAAAAAGTACAACTACTATAATTACACCCAGCCGAAGTAAGTATGTTTGCTCAATGAAGAAGAACAACGAATCACTTTCCAATATTTGAATTACTAATAATAGACTTTGCTCGATGAAGTTTATCAGATAAAGTACAACGGTTGTTATTCTATACGCAAATATTTTTATCGAATACATTCTGTTGTTATGGTTACGGGAACTGTGATGCTTTCTATGTGATCGAGGCGAGGTAATGTGCGATGTCACAATTTATACACCTTGGAGATATTGTTTATTTATTGAAGTGTTCATTTAAAGAACAGGAACGACTGTATTATGCTAGCCTTAACTTTTCAAGGAACTAACAAACTGTAATCGATAGAGAAGAAACTTTTGATAATGTATCATCCATTATTAAAAAAAAACAATTTAAAACATTTGAAAAAAAATTTTCCAAATACTTTTGAATACTTTCGAATGATTCTTCTTATAGGCATGTAACATTGCAAATCGTTTCATTTCATCACGGATGTTAAATTTTCATTATATTAACAATAATACGTCGCTTTTTACAACTACATATTTATTATGATTTATAACCGACTCACAATGAAATAAACTACTCATATGATCATAAAATAGCTATTAAACTTAAATTTGATGTCCAAATCTAATAATTATATTAAATTTCAAAACAACAAATAACTCGTTTTCTTGCGCATTTTAAGTATTTAATGACTATCACATTCGGAGTGGATGATCTATAAACTACATTCTTCATTGTTAGTTATGGAACTCAACATATAAACAAAGCGTGTCGTAACCTTGGCTCTACTTCAAAGTCAGTGAGTTTATTGACCACATTAATAATGCATACCTCAACAAACTTTGCATGTTTACGTTTGTACACACTTGTTGAAATGAAGAACGCAATTTAATTTAAGTGTGGCCTTTTGCCGGTTATTCCACTCTTGTTTATTGTTCGTGACTTTGACGACTTAGCTTTTTGTACCATTGTTCACGAATAAAAGTCATTAGCTACAGCAACTGGATAAACAAATAAGTCTGACATGCCTGGACCTATCACGAATGTTAAGTGTTACTTCTTGTAAACAAGCGAAACTATTATTAGAAACAAGATGCGTCACAATACCAATGTGTTTTGAAGGCTCGACAAATAGTTAAAGTAACAATACTCCTACGCCTTTCAACTTTCATTGGAGATTTGTCCATTATCAGTTAATGGTGCACTTTTTATAGGACAACTGTTTCTTATCAGTTATTGGTTTTCTGGAACCAATTATCTTATCGGGGCTCAGAAGGTCATTGCACTGCACTTCGTAACTTAAGTAGGCCAGTGAAATAGTACACCAGTTCTAGGAAAAAGATATAAGTAGCCTTTTATTGACAAGATTACCTCGCCGAAACCCTTTTTGAATCAAAAATCCCAAAATGAATCAACGTTCCAATTATAGGATAGGTCATGGCGGTTTATTACCTTGCTATTGATTTTTAGCGTTGGTTTTTAGTTTGTTCGAAATTTGGCAAGACGCATACTTTTCTTGAACTAACCCCAGCAAGGGAGTTTTCTGGATTTTTATTGTTATGTGACCCATAATCGGTAACCTGTTTTAACGAGTGGAGACATTTTCTTGTTCTATTTTTTGTTGTATTCACAATAGCAATCTTAATAAGTATTCACATTCATTTAACCTTGATCAATTTGAAAAGAGTTTTTATGATGCATTAGTTATTGGCAACTGACAGGTTTTATGATTGGAAAAACAACTACGTTTGGAATATATTTATTCAAATCGGAACAAATCTGTCATTAGGGTTGAGAGCAAAAATATGTTACAATTTTAGTTATTTCATCTTATGAGCGTTTTTTCTTAAGTAAATAAAATCAAGTCGAGAAAGAGGTGTTTGATGTAAGGTCCCTGGTTTGAGTCCTTGTCGAAGTTTTTTCGAATCTATAAGTTAATGTAATTTACAAGACGGCTCTAAAATTAAAAAAAATTGTTCCATAGTAAATCTTTGAGAAGCTTCTAAAAATAACTAGTCTGAGAATAGTTATTGCAGGAAATGCTCTTAGGTGTAAACCCTCACTTTACAGCTGATAAAAAGATGATTATTATATTAGCGATAATCACTGCGAGGATGTATAAAAGCCCACTCCTGTACTGTTTACTTCGTGACTAGAATTGATTTGGAAGTACGGAGCAGACGTTAGATATTTTTATTATTTTTGTTTTGTTGCAATATTTATACAGTCAATATCAATATAGCTCATTATTGTACACTTGATACAAACGAAAAATGTCTTCATCATCTTCAAAGTGTTCAAATGGTGCAGTAGTTTGCTTCATACCTAAAGAGTGGAATGAGTACCCAAAAGCAACTCTAGAATGTGTACTGACCACTGACATTAAAGAGCAAATGAAGCATTCCAAGAAAATAGAAGGTGCTCCTGTCACAGTTGGTGGTGTGTCAGCAAAACTTGAGTTCTTTGGTCCCAATATTTGGATGCGCAAAGATGGAGATACGAAAAGCAAACCTAATTCCAAAGATTATGCTTTGCGTTCCATACGAGACAGCTCGAGAAATTAATAATGGTGATATCGTTTTATATTTAATCTGTTAATTTTTAAGTTTACATTCTGCTAAAGACAGTGCTCAGAGAAACCTTCGTTCTTGTCACAAATGATCATCTACTTACCTGATTTCACACGACATTGACATCTGAAGCCAAATGGGACGTGCCCTGCTTTGGAGAAGCAACGAGATGGATCACACAAGATTGATAGGCCAGTATTAATCCAAATATGGTATTGTTGTATTGCATTCGTTATCTTTTAGTATCTAACGTTATTCTTTTTGTAAATGCTCATCAGTAAATAAAGTTTTTTTATTCTCAAGGCCTTACTCATTTGTTACCTCTATTATTTTCCAAAGCGAATACTTATTTGTTATTTTGAATTTCCGAATTCTACTTCGCAAATGGAATGATACGCAAATATACACGAAATTAACAAAAATAGATAAAATAATAAGAAATCTCGAAAGATTGTTATCGTCCATCTATACAATAGACGCTTAGAATTCATAACAGTAAAATTCAAATAGTAGCCATATTAATGCAAATGTGTCATTTATCTTTAAATTGTTAATTTTATTTTAGTGGGAAATGCTAATATGGATGAAGACGTTACGTTAATTCAGTTGATGACTAATTTACATTAATATTTTGGCACTTGACCTTGAAACTTTATCCCCCATGTTCAGGTGAGTCGCTGTGAAACTAAAGTGAGCGCTTAACATTCACCGCAGGGTCATATTATAGAAAAAAAAAGTTTTTTCTTTCAATATTCAACTTAGCCATGTAAAGCCATGCAAACTACGGCACTGTTACCAAACACAAAGTAGGGTTGAAATTAATGGAATGTGATATACAGTAGCACAACTACTCTCACATTGCGCACAAACGAATCCATGGCGCTTTTTGATTCACCCTAACCCCATTTGATAGGCACTGAGAAGTTTCAAGACTCTCAAACTAAAAGGGTTTGCTTACGGCTAAATTTTCTCATTACTTTCTAAGTAACTTACGAATACTTACAAGATGTTTGTCATATAAAGAAAATGAACGGCTTGTACTTCAAAGTTCAACTATCACTATTATAGAATGGTAATATTTTTACTTTCTTGTAGTATAATTTATTTATAAATAACATCCTCAATAAACTATATAACAAATTACTCGACTGAATTTTATAGTCAATAAACACCTACACGTTAGACACATTAATAACTCGTAAAAGTGGGTCGACATGTTACCGCCTTGTATTACTCATCTACCATATTACCTTAACCTTGGTCAACAAAACCGGCTTTTGTCTTGCTCGCATGCCCGTGATGCGCAGACTGAGTGGGGCCGCGCCGTTGCTTCTCGCGCAGTATCATTTTCGCGGGCTTTTTAAAACGCTACAATTACTGTGACACGCATGGTCATAAGTTAACTGCTAATTATAACTGACAGGTGATGAAAATATCAACCCTCTTAATTGGGCGTATCATTGTGAATATTTGGATAAATTCTGCTTCTGATTAGAAATGTGTTATCACATCGAACAATTATCCAATTAACTGCATCGGTAAGGATGTAATAAATGATATGTTACGTGTGAAGCGGAATCTTTGACATGTTAAGCTTACAGCTTTTCCAATTTGTCGTTAATGAATAAATAGGCTATGATTTCAATAAGAATTGGTAAGTTGGATATTTTATAGATAAACTCGTTAAATTAAATGATTTGTTTAATAGTATAAAAAATAGCCTTCAGTGGCTGTTAAAAAATTTACACATTATTAGACTTAATAATTAGTGCTCGTGATATATTTAGTCAGATAATGACCCTGAGATACTGGAGGTTTCTGTAGCCTCAGAACTTGATGATAAACAATGTTGATCTTCTGATTTAGGTTGATAGGAGAATGCAGACTTTGCTTGCAGCATCTTCAGGGCAATCTTTGTCTGTACTTTGCCAAAAGTTCCAGAATAGCAAGAAGAAGTCGAAGCCATTGAGTGGTTAGAATTAGAAGTATTTGATTGTTGACGGGATTTTTCTGAGCTTTTCGACTCCATTAATTTGTTTTTGTCATCCGCCGTTAGATTGCTACCCGCCATATTCTTCACTTTTTGAATATTTTCAAGGGCTACGAACTTCATCTCTTCTCCTGTTTCTTTACATTTTTGTATAAAACGGTTCATTTTCTGAATCTGAAAAATTGATTGCATCTGTAATAGCAATTTAGGTGAAAATAAATTTTTTACTAAACCTGCACGGAATATTTGAATTTTAGTGGTTTGAAAAAAGAAACTTGTTCTTTCGTTTTGATATTACACTTTCAGGTGTTAATTTAGTAAAAAATCGCCCGTATACTAGGAAGGTAGGGCATCCTCATAAGCGTGTATGCCACATTCCCCTTCAACTCGTGTAGGCAATCACTAACAAGAGAACTGTAATGTCCTGTTGTCTTTTATTAGTGTGTATCAGAATTAAAAAAAAAAACTTACTGCGTTTGATGAATCCCCACTCAAAATCGTATTCTCTCTATGAAAGCAAGCTTACACTGCTGACAATACATGAAGTACCAGCATCTTAAATACCCAGTATTTGATAGCGTTTTTATTGTCTTGTTTTTATATTGCCACTTCAATAGATGAACTGGTGTTCATGATCTTTGGACATTTGTATTGCTAAAAATAAAGTGTTTTAGTATGACAAATGCGCGTAGTAATTTTTTCTTTCATGAAGACTGCAATTCTCGTGATAGTTTATGACTTCTAGACCAATGGCAAGAAATTTTTCTCTAAGTAATGACAGCATATAAAAGCTCGCAATGAATAGTCGTTCAAATAGATTGTCGTATGATGTCTAGTACTTCTAGGCCCGTCCAATTTGCTGCAGCTTCTAAGTCCTTCGATCAGAAATAATAATACTGATATGTCATCCACAAAGAAAGGAATTTCACAGGAAGATATTTTTCAGACCTAGTAATACTAAAACTAGATACGAGGGGCAACAGTTGACTTAGTGCTATTGGAACTAATCATTCCATCTTTTGGTCGATGAGAATTTATATTACTAATTACTGTGTCTTGAATTAAAACCAAACTCAGAACGAGTTACGGTTCTTTATTGTTCCATAGTTGGTAGCAATGAACTTGATTACAAAGATGTATTAAAAACCCGAAAGTCTTACAAAAATGTGCTCCGCAAGAAATGTATGTGTTCGTATGTAAGTCTCTTGTAAATAGTTTTCGATTTTGAATTTTTGTTGAACAAGAAATTTTCGTTTTCAAGATCTCTCCTAGTACGCATAGGTAGCATATGTATGGAGATTTCATACCAGTGATCTTAAACTCGACTAGGCAGAATTGTCAGCTGGAAATTTTCAATAAGACCTGCTACGAACTATAAGAAAATTTCGTGATGTGAACTTCAATTCAATCATGTTGCCGAACAGTTACATCATAATTTTCACTTCTCCATCCAAATATTTTGTTCAGTATTCTTGTTCACAATCAAAAAAGCTATGAGATTTTCCAATTAATAAAGTATTCTGATGAGTCTAAAAGTGATTTAAAGATAAATCATTGGTAGTATGTAAAAATTAACCCCAGTAAAAAATGGTTTATTCTTTTTAATCGAATACAAGCTTGATTTAATCAGGACTCGTTAGCAATTTGAAAAGCTATAATATTTGGTCATTAAGATACTCTATAATCATTAATTGTACACAATCAGTTGACAATTTAAGCTTCATTTCAATTCATTAGAAGTAAGTTGTGTCATATCGATAAATCAGTGCGTGTTTACAGCTGTTGCGAGCACTGAACTCATAACGCAAATTATTGGCCTTAACCCAAACGTCCTCTGAATTGGTAAAATTAACCTTTATTGTTTCGTGGTCAACAGTAGTTAGGGTTGTTACCGAAGCTTCATGGACAACTAATGATGATAAATAGCGCAATGTCATTTCCAAAATTTTGAAAATTTTGAAATATTCTATATTATTGTAGAACATTTGTTGGATCTCCTTGGCTACAATTAAGTAGGAACCGACATTTCTCGAGTTTTTTTTTTTAATTTTTTAAGATTGTACCGAAAACCCTGGAATACAATATAATGCATACCTATTTTCTTTATTCACCTTTCGATATATATTTAGGCGAAATAATACAAATCCTATTGTTTCTTCGAAACACTAGCTACCGATCATACACTAAAGCCTTTTCCTCAAATATAGCAGTAAAATATGTTCCTTCTTGGGCCGTATAAATACATATGTTATGTCCCACACGAATGGGACATTTTTCCTCTTCCAGTATTAGAAAATCTTGTTTACAAAAGTATTAAAAAAAATAAACGAGAAATGGGTGAACTGTTTGGTACAACTATTGATCTCGCTGGAGTCACTACTACAGTAGAAAACTACAATTTGCGGCTATGGATGAAAAAAACCCTAGATAAGAGAAATCATCCAGATCCAAAAATGTACTTCAGAATACTAGTGGAATCGTAACGTCTTCGCTAGTAGAGGTAAGTCTGTCTTTAAATATCCAAGTAATTTAAAAGATTTTGTGATTGATGCCCCTACATCTAGATTCATTTGATTCCAATTCATCTCAAGTACTTTTGCAAATGCATATAAATATTCTTACTCCCAGATTTTTGGCACTCGCTTCAAAGACTTTTTGACGCGATCTAGAAATCCTACATTTGCTAGCTTCGTTTATTTTTTTTATTCTACTCGGTCCTATTATAGAAATGCCGTCAAAGTATACCTGCTATGTTCCTAACGAGTGGGCTGTTCACTCGGAAAAAGCTCTACGCGACATAGTAAGACGTAAAGCATCCCAACAATGGCGGTATTACAAACACCTTGAGGGAACAACGATACGTTTGGAGGACGTAACAGCAAAATTCGTTTATTACAACTATAGTCCGTGGATGCGTAAGTCTGATGACCAATCAAACAGCCCAAATATGAACGAATACATTGGAATACGAATGAATTGCATTCTCTGTTCAAAATCGTGAGTAGTTTATTTATTTTCAGTGCTAAAGTCTTGCAAAAAACCTAATCCCCCATGACCTCAAATCGGAACCATTCATTGTCTTATTGAAACTTATCTTTATAACACAGATTTTTTTTTTTTGTTTCAGATGTTCGAGCACGTACTACCCTCCATTCTACTCTCGTTAATTTAGTCTTAGTTATTATGGTTGAAATGTGAAACTTACTTAAGGAAATAAAATTTTATGTACCATTTATATTGTATTATTTAATAAAATCCTTACTATTCTAAGAGTACACAAGAAGTAAATTCAACAGAATTTACGATATCAATAACTGCAAAACAATTAATGCGCATTTAAACAAAATCAAAGTAGATCAAACTAGCTCAAAGTAGAGCAGTATAAAGGTTAGGTAGACGATGGTGTCCATGATGGTGGTTAAGCAGAATCCCCATCGACAAAGAAATCCAGCTCGGGTCCCGATGAGTGAAGTAAACTGTTCTTCCTTGCAAGATCACGACGCTTTTTCACGCGAACCCACATCATGCAAAGAGCGTCTTGAACTCGTTTCGGTGCCAGCCACAGTCTGTCTAGTAGTTCGTCGACGTCCATTTGAATGTAGTACTGGAACAAGTGGAACACAAAGTTAAAATGAAGCAAATACGTTGAACTGTTACGGTGCTATACTAACTTATGTGTTAAGAATATCTACTTCTAAGAGAGTCAGAGGATTCTGCATAGAATCTCGGGGTTGTCTAGTCGGTGCTGCACGAAACAGCCATGCGACCTCTTCTAGATGAGCTGGCGCGAGGCACCAAAAAATCGGATCATTTGCGGTCAGCCACCCATCATCCGGATACTCAGTATTAAACAGGTCGTAAATTTCGTCATCAGATTCCGATCCGTCTATCTCAGCATAGGCGGAATCTTCGTCTTCGTACAGCATTTTATTATACTTCGATGGAGACTGAGGACGATGTCACAAAATAGAATTGCAAGGCACGACGATACTCGAACCGCGAAATGTCAAGACCAGACTGACTTTTATGTCTCCAAAGACCGACTTTATGTTCTGGTCTGGAAATCGACAGATTGGCTGATGACCCATTAAAGTTTTGTTATGGTATATTTGGCAGTTTAATAGAAATAAATCAATATAAGTGTTGATGATAAATTGGGCTCGATTAATTTCAAGTCAGATTCATTGCTTTTAATATTACCAAACATCACTTTTGAGTAGTACGCAAATCAATTGTCAAATTTATCTCAAGAGGTGGTAAAATATGGTCAATTGATTCCAAGTCACTTGTAAGCACTTGTCCTATTAAAAGATCGAGTTACGTACGTCAGCTCCCTGAAGAAGGAGACGTAGGACAGAAAGGGATAGAGTAGGATAAGTATAAGAATCGAACCCAGACCATGTCAGTTTCGCACAGAGTGCCCTTCCACTTGAGTTATCTATGTCTATGCCATATTGCGTCCAATTTGTCAATATCCAATGAGCCATGCCGTCTATCCTACGTTAGCATTTTTAAATTAATTAAATAATGCTGTTAAGCAGAAAAGTATACATTCGTGCACACACACATGCGGGAATGTACGTAATTTTATGGAATTGTGCTTTGTTAGCAAGTTTTGGGTGTAATGTAAGCAAGCTGCGGGAAGTTTGATCGAAGCAGTTGATCCAGCCTATAGAACATGAGAATGCATACTCTAAGCTATAAACTTATGGTAGAACTCACTGTTCGTTGAGCATGGCTCCCTTCTACTCACATCTAGTGATCCGTGATTTACATATGATACTTTTGTTTTCCTAGTATCTTCCGTAGCGCAATTTGTTTTTGATCTGGTAGCTTAGTACCATTCGGTTGATGATTTTTGAGATTTTCTTGAAGTCCCACCGAACCTGTTTTTCCAGCTGTGCTTTGAGTTGGCAGAACAGCAGCTCTCGATTCTGGGGTTTCTCTATTTTTAGACATTCCTTGTTTCTCACATGCAGAAGCTGCAATAGTCCTAGCTTTCTCAAGCTTCTCTATTGCTTTTGATTGCCTGGAACCAGCCATAACAGCTGGTTCCTTCGCAGTAGACGATTTTTGAGTTACTTTGTTATTTTTTAACGCAGGAGTAGCTTTTGCTTCAGTCTTATTGACCGAGACATTTTTACCAGCTTTCTGATCGCTCATTATCTCAGCTCTAGGCACCCTAGGCATTCTGAAAGTAACAAACAACAAAATTCTTCAGCCACTTTCAATTGCACATGAAATAAGTGACTTTACTGACTTCAACGAGTAAAATACACTTGCGAACGTTTATTTATTGGCTATATAGATCGCCGCACTTAAAAACACACGCGTGACTTCTAGTGCTGTATACTATACTAATACTGATGCTCTACTACGTGCTTTGAAATATGCGAGCCAAAAATATATTTTATTGTTATTACAATCACTGTTAGTGCAAGTATCAAGGTTGTCTAAGTATCAATAGTGTAGTTTTATTTCGATAATGATATTTAACTAAGTTCTACGCTGTAGTTTGACATTGGTCATATTAAGCAGCATCTTTTCCTATAATGAAGTAAAAACGTTCGGCTGTAGAAACGTCTATGATCTATTCTTGTAAGGAATTTGGAAGAACAGAAAGGAAACGAAACAAGTGAATGCCATTCATGTATTTTTATTTATATTTCAATTCGGGTTAGCACAATAACATACCTATAAACTATGTTAATAAGAGTACAAACATTTCTCATTAATTATATTCAAAATAATGATAATAATATTTTCGGATTATGATAACACATTTACGTAATTATAGCTCATGATAAGAAAATAATATACGCATTTTTAGTTACATGTTGACATTTACATCAAAAAGTTACTTTTCACGTTTACGCAAGTTAATATACTGTTCAATGATGTTAGTTGCTTCACTAACGGTTGAGTGTAAGGAATGTAAAAGCTGGTTCTCGATGCTATTTGAAGATTGATTAATTGTTTGACAGGATACGGCCGGGGTAAGAGAATAAGTTGGGGTTGTCGGATAACTGCGGCTGGTTGACTGGGTCGGAGGCTTCAGCTCACCAGACATGTTGGTGTAAAACGCCGAAGTTGTCTGACAACTGTTCGATGACGGATCTCCTAGTGAGGAACTGGAACGACTCATTTTGTTGGACTGCTTCTTCGTGGGGCTCATTCTTTGAAAAACTTTCGCAATTGCATTTTCCGCTTGCTTCTTTGTAGGCTTGGTCTTGTCGGCCATTTTCTCGCTGTTATCACCGATGAAATCAACTACTGGAGATTTGATTTCCGCCTTCTGCTTGTCAATTGCTTCAGTATCTGAGAACAACAATTCTTATTAAACACGGCTTAGCACATTCAGGTTTCCAGTTTAAATCCGAACTGGGTAGCAGGCTCCAGTTATCGGGATGTTCCATTTACTTTGTGATTCGTCTTGGATATGATGTCATAGTAGAGAGCAAAATCTTAAAAGTCATTTCACAGCCGAGTTTTTAACCCTTTCCCGGTTGACCTTGAGTCCCTACTCTTACATTGAATCTAAGTCATGCCAAACAAAAAGAGCACTAGTCTGCGGGCAAGGAGCAGACAAATAGTAGAAGGGGGCGCATGCACAACTACCAACCGTTACTTACATAGCCTTACTAAGAACTGTGATTGGTTTTATCTCTGAACAGCTTACACCGATACTCTTCAAGACGGATTATCGAGAAAGGGTTAAGGACACGGAAACTTCGTCACTGTTTTTCAAACTTACCTTTGCTACAAACCGTTGCTACGTCAATTTCGTCGCGACATATATTTGAAATCTCTACAGGTTTTCTGTCAGTTTGATAGCATTAATTTGTCAATTCTATGAACCTTCTTAACCGCCAGCTACGTCGCAAGTAAAAACAAAGCAGTTACTTCAGGATTTATATTCTTCAGATAATCATCTCCAATTGAAAATTAATGGACTCGAGTACCACTTGACGCTTTCTATATTGAAAATGATTATGCCTGTTGCTTCGTGGCGTGATATTCTCGCTCGAGGAAATACATCATTTGCTGTTCCTATGCCAATTTATATTAAACAGTCTCGTTATAAAATATAATAAATAGTATATTATTTGCAGAATACCAAAACAAGTTCAATCACCTTAATCTACATCGTGTTGTTTTGATGTTGAATAGGTCAGCACTCTAATTACACGCATATATTCGTATCGGTTGTCTTATTTGACTTTGACGAGCGGGTAATGCACTTAACTAAATAACAATCGATTTATGTAAATACTGTCGAACGCTATATAAGTAACCCAATTTAATCTTTAGTGCACATAGTATTCGCTTTCAAAACACAGAAACGTCTATTTTGTGGACATGTCTTCTAAACATCTATTTCTCGTTCCAAATGAATGGGGTAAAGGAGATTATACGCCAGATATCTTGGAATTCATACTCAAAACTGAGATATCACGTGAGCAAATAATCATGAGAGTCAAGGGCATTAAAGTAGACATAGAAGGTGTTACAGGATATCTTCGATATCACAACCAACATCCCTGGATGCGTAAGAAAGAGGATAACAAGTCAAGGCCAAGTTTCAAAGAATATTTCGGAGTGAATATTTCCTATGACGATAACAGCGAGACGTGAGTGTTCCACATGTTATTTACAAACATTGCATCATTACTTTTACGTGAAGTTCAATAAACTTCAGAGCTCTTGTATTTTTAATAACAATACTATATTTATTCAACAGGGTGGACAGTCACACGCTAGTGCGTAATCTGCAGGGATCAACGTTTTTCGATGCTATCTCTCATAGATACCTGTACCTGGTTCCCCGCGAATGGCTAGCCCTCCCATGGGTCGCCTTAGAAATTTCACTTCACGAAGAGATTTCAAGCTATTATAGCAAACGTGGAAAGCTTGAAGGCGCTGTGATTCAGATTCGAAACGTAACAGCATTTCTCCAATCTTACGACCGACATTTCTGGATGCGCAAATATCAGGATCAAAGAGATAAGCCTCACCTCACAGAATATACTGCAATTTATCTTCCTTGCATTGATTGCAGCCCCCCGTAAGTTACATTCTCAATGGTCTACAACAGGCTATTTACGGTATTAAAAGTTTTTAGATGACCCATGTAACTAATTTAGTTATTTTGTTTCAGTAGCAAGTCACTGAAGAAATAGCCATAGTTCAACATTCAGAGAAAAGTAGGTCTTAAGGTGCTATGTTTTTGAAAATAATGTTAATATTATCAATAAAGTGTTAAAAATCATGTGTTTAGATTCATTTTATCCTGTTCGAAGTATAATTGTAGAATTCCGAACAAATACCGTGGAGTTACTTACCTCCCTTCGTATGTTTTATTAGTATTCTTGAAATAATTGGACCCTACAAAAAAAACCTGTATGGAATATAGATAGCAGCAGTTACTAAAGCTTTCTAATTGTTGCAAACACAGTATAATCACGATCCTTCAATGAACGGATTCGGATGAGCAACCATGTATACAAAAAAGATGCAATCTCATTTCTTTGAATGCCTTTCAATAAAATTTCAATATGTCTACTGAATTCCTAATGCTGCGTCATTATTGATTGGGACACGATCGTAATTATGAATTGTCTCAACAAGTTTGTTATGATATTCTAGAGCAAAGAACGTTCAATTGCAAAAAACTGCGTCGTAAATTTTAAGTCGTTTTCGCAGAAATCTTCCTTGTGTATTCGTCACAATAGACTTAACTAGTCCAGAAGGTTATAAACAAATCCTTGGTTCAGGAGTTTATTCATAGTATCACTTACCGATGTGCTGTGGCCTTGAGCGCTCAGGCTGGGTCTTACGCTCACAGGGCCGGCAGTTCGAGTCTCGGTTGCGGCAGGAGTTTTCCATTTTTTTATTTATTTAAGAAATTTACTTCCTTGTGCTCAGCATGCGAAGGAGGTCGCATATGACAGCTGGCTAACAGTCAGTTTTTCCTATAGATTTCTGTGCTATATTTATAAACTATTCCAGTAAGCAAATGTAGTCCAGTTTAGGAGTACGTCGGCCATAAACGGAGAGAAGGGAAAGACAGGGAAAGAGATTACAGTAATAAATATGTGGTTAATAGGTGCTCAGCTGTGCATGTGTCGGCATATTGATCACGGAAAATACTTTCCGTTGGGAACTCTCGGCCTTTATGCTCGCGAGCAGAGGGCTCTAGTAATAGGACGAATTCGAGAATGCAATATTTCAAAATTTGTTTGTGAAAAGTTAACCTTTCAATGTGGCTGGCAGATGACATTTTTATTGCGAAATTGATAAACAATATTATCATGAGTATATGCGCAGCATTACGCATTTGGTCAGCTGTTTATTATCGAACAACGGCCAATGCACTTGTTATTGTTAAGTGGAAACCTATGAACCTACATATATTCCTATCGTATATAAACACCAGAATTAAAACTTGAACACACGAGTCGCACGTTTGTTTTTGCTATGTGAAAACATATATTTTGGTGACATGTCTAGTAAACATGTGTGCCTAGTTCCAAATGAATGGGGAAAGAAATATTACACCCCAGACGTCTTGGAAGTTATAATAAAAAAAGAAGTGACCTGTGAACAAATAACTAAAAAAATTGAAGGCATCAGCATAAGGGTAGAAGGTGTAACAGCGCATCTTCGATATAATGGTCCACAACCCTGGATGCGTAAAGATAATGATAAGAAGTCCTGGCCAAGTCCCAAAGAATACTTCGGTGTCTACATGTCCTGCAATGATTGCTGTGAACCGTAAGTTACATACCTTTGATCCTTAAACTGTCAGTACTTTAAGTAAAAATACTTTAATTATATTTTAATGAAGATCAATAAGCTCCAGTGCTGTGTTATTGTTTATAAATGTTAGAATTTATCATACAGTGTGGAGAATCACAAGGCACTCTGCAGCATGCAAGGATCTATAATCTCCGATGCTGGGTCTCATAGACACATGTACCTAGTCCCCTATGAATGGTTATCATTACCATGGGTCGACTTGGAGTATACAATCCACAAAGAAATTTCAAGTTATTATAGCATGTTTGGGAAAATTGAAGGCGTTGCTATTGTCATTCAAAATGTAATAGCAATCTTACAATATAGTGGTCAAAAGCTCTGGATGCGCAAAGTTCAAGATCAACGAGATGAACCGCATCCTACTGAATACTTAGCAATTTTTGTACCTTGCTTGTTCTGCTTTGAACCGTAAGTTATATTTCTAACTATACAACAGATTATCAATTACATCATGTACACACATACCAGATTAAATACATAAATCGTTTCAACATTCTTATATTAAGAAACATGAAGTAGGATTGTAGGGAATTAGAAAGGATAAGAGAGGAACCATCTCCATGAACAGTTTATAGATAAATTGAACAAAATCGCATAGTCTGAACTGGCAATCCCATCCAGACCGTATCAGTTACGCGCTAAACGCTTTATTACTTCAGCGATCCGGACTTGTAACGTATTTCGTCCGATTTATCTATGTCTATCCTTTCAACGTCAGTTTTTATATGACACATAATTAATTTAGTCATTTGGTTTCAGGAACAAACCCTTGTACAGACGGAATTGATAAACCTGCAAATTGATAAGCCGCTCACTAAAGAGTAGATTTTAAGGTTCAATGTATTTATTTTATAATGATTATTTTACAAATAAAATATTAAAGATTATGTGCTTACATTCATTGACTTTACCTAGAAAAATATTTTAGGGTTCTATCTGAACAAAAACCGTGGCATCAACCATCTCTCTCCACGAGTAATTATTCAGTTTGCTCAAACTGCTCGGAAGTTTCTAGATCTATTTCTCTCACTTGGTAGCAATAATAACTATAACTTTCTACTAATAGAAAAATCGCTGGAGCAAAACAAGCCGAAGTGTCAACAGAACTCAATTTTTAGTATTTATAGATACACTTGGCTCGTATGTTCGCTGTCCTATTAAATAATCAATAGCACGCGATCATATGCTGGCGTGAATGATAAATTGATGGCGATGAACTTTTTATTGAACTTGACCTAGGAGGGCAACGCGAATAATATACTGTTGCGTCCGATTATAGTTTGTTATTCATACTACTACCTCAATGTTAAATTGGTTTGTTTACTTCCATTGGCTTTACATAATTTAAACAGGGTCACACAGTTGATATAACAATAGTAGCTAATTACCTTACCGTGAGTCAACGAGTTAGTGAATTTCGTAGGTCATTGTCGCTTAACTGGTGAGTCATCTGGAAATTGTTGAGGTATCAGTCGATTAATGGTAGATCGAGCTGGATTAGGAGTTCCTGAACATCGGCTGATGGTGTTGCTGTCTTATGGACTGGTAAGGAGACCTTATCAACTTATGCCTTGGTAGGTCCACAGATGTTTTTACCAAACGGAATCACTCAAGGGCCAGTGTTCCAGTACCACGTGTACTTTGGTCAGAAGGTTCAGATCTAGATGATGGCCTGTGAAGACCAGTATCATTAACATAATGGCATTTAGACGATTCATAGGTTTATGGTATACCCATCGACTTTTTGGTAGAAACTAACCAAAGATCGAAAAAAGGCTTCTGGAAGTTCAAACATATTGTAACCAATGTCAGGGACTAAGTACTTGGAAATGTAAAGTAGCGAGCTGACTCATCTTTGAATTGTGTTGTGTTTAATCGGCATATTACAAACCTGATTCATGCGTGATCTAGAACACAGTTGAATAAATAGGATAGGTCAAGAACATCAAGAAATGTAAAACGAAGCTTGTTTGGTTTGGCTATGAATATTTTACTTGTGTGTTGTTTTCGATCTATTGCTATCAGCTATTTTTACAGTTTGTTTATCGAAAAATTGTTTACGTTTTCACGATATAAAGTTGAAAACCTCGTTATCGATCAATTCCAAATTAGAACTACTGATCTAAACCGTATGTTAGAATGTTTGTTTTGGCGCAAGATTTTATAATCAGCAGTATTCACGGTTAATGTTATTGCTATGAGGTAAGCATTTCGCAGCAGATAAAAATTTGAGCTAAAGAGATAAACACTATTCAGCCTTTGAAGTTCCTGATGATTTTTATTTTTACAGCTTAAAATGTGTAATTTAATAAAAAATCTAAGGCTATATAAAAACAAAATGTTTATTTTTTAAAAGTTCTACAAAATCTCAACCACATTTTTGATAGGAACGCTATTAATGCATTAGATTTCTTTGGCGGTGATAATATATCTCCAGTCAGCTGACTTACGAATATCAATTCTTCGGGAATACAGTGTGGGTCTTGACTCTTTATAAACATCAGTCCTTCAGCGTAAGAATCTGTAAGAAATGATGAAAGTTAGCTTTCGCAAAAATGTTTGTTGTACTTTGGTGTAATAGACTCTAGGTAGAACTGAAGTCAGCAGGGTACAAATTTATCACTCCATAGGTTATTTACTATAATTCTGAAAATGCTGCCGTACGGTAGACAGTGTGGTCCTGCCATTATAGATCTAGATCCATCAGAGATATTTTCTTGCCTGATTCCTTCCTCAAACATTCAGTGCTCACGCATCGATGAACAGCATAAAGCTTCCCACCGTGACCATTTGGCTAATAACAGGAAGGCGTAGATGTGGAATACTTCGACCTTGAGACTTAACAATCCTCCCAGTGTGGCTTGATGGATAGATTCATTGAATGAAATACGGCATTAGCCCAAATAGCTCAACTGCTGGCACTATTTAAGGAGGTTCATCGGATAATCACTTTTCTTACAATATCTTTCAATTTTTAAACACAAGTACTTTTAAGTGTCCTGTATACGTAGGAATTTTTTAAAATAGTCCTTGCGGTACTAAATTTCGAAATATTAACAATTAAAAATTGTACATTTAACATGCATTTCCTATGTTGACCGTAGTTAGAGTGAGCATTTTATTAAATAATAATCATACTTTTCTTACAAAATTTTTTTAAAAGCTGAAAATTATTAATTCAATTTATAACAAGTAATTTTTTTCAATAAAAACATAAACGAGCGGTATTCATTTTTTTGTAATCAATTTTAAAAGTTCGTTACTTTTAATAATTTCCAAGCTTTCTCCCATAACCTGACGAGTGAGAGATAGTGACTTGGCAACGTTGCAGTGCGCGGGAAGTTCAAAACACAGTAGAAGCTCAACAGATTTAAATAATTACAAATTATTTTTTAAATTTAGAATTTTTTAAATTTAGTCGCGAAGTCATTATTATTTATTATTTATTATTTGTTGTCTCCAACTATGTATAATCTTGAAATTATTCAAAACACTTTCTACAACACATGCTCAAGGGGAAAAATATTCTAAATTAGAATGCAACGTAGCCAAGTCTGAGAAAAGACACAATGGGATCATTTTTATACTTCTGCGCATATAAGAGGATGCGCAAAAGTGTACTGTATCTCAACCACTTCTTATTGTAGTTAGAATGTTTTACACGGGAGAAATCTTTCTAAAAGTTGCGAACTACTGCTACCGATGAACCTCCTTAATGTAATGTTTGATTTGCTTTGGTGTAATGGACACAAGGCAGTGCTGACATCAAGAAAGCACAAGTTTATCACGGTTCATTTACCTGTGGAAATTTCCCCAACACTGTGACTGTACTACAGTATATAAATGCAATATGGTAAGGTAGGAAAGATTAGGAAAGGGAAAAGGTCGAGAAG
Organism: Microplitis manilae; assembly: GCA_030273425.1. Lineage (NCBI taxonomy): Eukaryota > Metazoa > Arthropoda > Insecta > Hymenoptera > Braconidae > Microplitis > Microplitis manilae. The sequence goes on along the minus strand of CP092724.1, from coordinate 2,429,191 downwards.
ATTCGATAGGAACTAGAGTTAAGGCAAAGTAAAGGATAAATGTCAAACAGGGGTTCCAGATTATAACTAAATGGTAATGATTATTAAAATGTTGTAGTAATAATGACTCACCTGTTACGTATTCAACAGTCCCACAATATTCATTCCAGCCATGTAAAGGCGGTTCACAATTGATTATATTTTTAAAGGAAAGGACTATCTCAGCCCTGGGTGGATACGGCACTGTCACATAATCTACATGTCGTTTAACAATCCACCAACTCGGAACACATTTAAACGGATTTCTTCCATATGTCGATATGTCGGAGAATTTAACTACCGTGAACTTTTTGGACATTTTTTGCTGTAGATGTTTGCAACAGATATGAGAGTTAGGAAAGGTTGGACAGTACTGATTAAAAATAGCTACCGAGGAAGTTTAAATAGATGCACTATTCCATCTCGACCAGCTACCAGTTAGCTTTCTCAGAAAGCTATCGATCAGCTAAGTGCATTATAGTCTGTAATAATTCAGTTGTTATAAGACATGCAATAAATCGTCAATCATGTGAAAGCATTCAGCAATATCGACGAGTGGGTTCGGTTGTAAAAGTTTGATTAGAATGGAACAAATTTAGTTACGTGACGATAATACAGTACGCGGTAGGTAATAGAATGGAAAATATATTGACTACATTTCCTGTCACAAATGAGTCGACTATTTCAGTTTACGCAAAAAATGACTACGGCAGCTTGTGTGGAATGGGCAAGTTTACTATTGACATGAATTTTTCTTGAGATTGGAAGTTAAGTCTTACGGAACACAAACTGAAAAAAAAAAACTAAAAAAATGAAGTTCAAAATTCAAAAATTATTTATTGGGTAAAAAAGTTCGCAACTCTAGACCACAGACTATAGATTAAAGTGATCGGATGATAACGGCCTAATTTTTCTAAACACTCAAGACTTGCTTGCTTCCATATCATCAGATTTTCTTCATCTAGCTGCGTATCATTCTGCCGTTTTATAAAAAGCATTCCCGCTTCGTATGAATCTGCAATAAGAATATTTTATCAACTTTAATAAAATGTTGTTATTGTAGTGGTCAGAGGGTTTCTGCTTACTCAATCAAAAGTGTGACTCACCTGCTTCATATTCAATCGAGGCCGGCCATGTATTCCATTTCCCTTCTGGCAATTTGCAATTATAAATGCGATCGAACCACAGTGACAGTTGATCTTCCGCCGGGTAGGGCACTACCACGCCATTTCCATTCTCGAATTTGGTCCAGAAGGTTGGTACGCATTTGTAGGGATTTTTTCCAGGTTGCAGCACCCCAGTAAGCTTGACAACAGTGAACTTTTTTGGACCAGCCATCTTCGCCTTGTAATTCTAACGTAAAACCGTAACTTCACAGTGCACGATGGAACTTCGAGAAAAAGTGACTGATTTCCACAAGCGCATTATATTTATAAGTCACAGTAAGTGATTAAGATAAATACTGTGTCAGGGGTCTTTGTGATAAGTGCATCGAAACGGATGTGAATTAATTACTCAACAAAAACACACAACTCCGGCGTGTTAGTGTCATTATAAGTAATTGAATATACAAGTCCAACATGGAACAAATCCATGTGTCATTAAAATCTATCAGTTCCTTTTTACACATTTCGGGCATGTTCTCGTGATAGAAAACTTACATAAAAAACTAGGACTGTCTAGACTTGTAGTTCGAAATTCTCTCGAAAAGTCATTGATTACCCTAAAGACTGATGTTGGAATCTATCGGAAGTTACCTCTTTGGGACTCATGCAAGAACTTTTGCTGGATTTCTCTAGATTTTCTTCGTAGGGCCTTGATGTGAACCAAGATTGAACGGTTATATGACATGTAAAATAATCGTATTTGATAATGAATTGGACGTTAATTGACAGTAGGTTAAAGGTTAGTAGATAGAGGCCGACAAATAAATCAATTAACTTTTAACTCGAGCGATATGAAACCGTCTAATTGAAAATTTTTAGATAGTAAACATCCTGGTTCATAGATTAGAACCAACGGTTACTTGCGAATCGGAAAATTTCGTCTCGGCGTCTCTGCCTAGTCGTGGTCGAGAATATTTGTTTGAAAATTCCATACAGATACTTTTAGATGGTACTAGGAATGATTGCCATCTCGCAATTTTCTAAATGGTATATCTCATCAAATATGACAACAGTCCGTATTGTTGATGTTGTTCCACAAACTTTTTTTGGCGATGGCGTCATCATTTTTGATACGTCAGCGGTTAACTTTGTTCACCATTTGTGTTCACTATTCGAAAAGCTATTAGATTTTCTAATGGAATAAGCAGTTTGCCACCAATAAGTATGTTTCTGTAAAACGTTTACTCTAAAGAACGGTACAACCTGATCAACAACAGATTTCATTTATATTTTTGAAGTCAGTAATCGGAAAAGCTATTATATTTCTAAATCAAACGAAGATAAATTCCTTGATAATGCACAATTAACATACAATCAGAAGTTAATTATAATTCATCAGTCTCGTAGGTATTTTTATCATGCTACTGCGACATAAGTATCACGACGGTCATGTTATCCACGAGCTTGAAAGATAACCTATTGCAGCAGTTCAATTGGTGTACTACCTAGATCTATTTTCGGTGTTTACTCATTGCTAGTTGTTGAAGGTCTGCAGCTTTTAGGATGTTTCGTTCTGAGTTATCGCTTTTTTTATGGAAACAATGGGTCTAAGCGACTGGCGGGCGCGGAATATGCAGTAAGAGTTGAAAACTCAAAAATCTTACAGCTTAACAAATATCTCGAGTATTGCTATGCCCGGTAGCTATTCCTAGACTCTTTATGGGTTCATCATTCTATCTTTGTGTGGGTGACTCGCATTCACGCGTTCATCTATTCGACCCGTCTCAGAGTGACAAACAACCTTCCGAGCTTTCGGACACTTTGGATTTTTGAAACCTAAAAAAGACAGAACCGACTCGAGGGTTAACTGCGATAATTCATAATCTTCAGATTGTTGTTCACAAAACTTACCTTACTGATAACCTACCGTTATAAAAAAGTTAAAATTTATCGGTGTTTTTAATTTGAACCTATTTAACGTCATTGTGAAGAAATCATGCAGATTCGCGTGTGTTACTCAACCTGTTGACACCGTTTCATAACTCGTGTCCTACTTATTTAATAAAACAAATAAAAAAATGATGGTTAATGGCAAATATCACTATATTTGCATCGTCCCCCAAGAGTGGAGCAAATATCCCCGTTCAGATTTAGAAAAAGTACTTCTCAACAGTACAAAGAATCATTTTTACTTAAATGGTGAAATAAAGGGCACAATAATTAAAATTATAAATGTGACTATCAAAGTAGAATACTACGATCTGAAGTTATGGATGAAAAAAATTGGGGATAAGAGTAAGTATTCTGATGGGAAAAAATACTTTTGGATGCTGATGGATTGGTGACTATTTATTTAAAAGGTAAGTCCGTTTTTCCTTTCGGAAAATGTGCCGCAGAACCCTGCTTATCAATACAGTTCGTTTTATTATTATCGCTCTTTATCAAATGAACAATAAAAACAATAATAACAGCTCCTCAGTGACCGAGATATTCCGTCATTTGCTTTCAAGTCTTTGATAAGGCACGTCGTCTTTTGCTATTCGTCAGTTTAACGATGCCATCAATATACACATGCTATTTCCCCAAGGAGTGGGCTGTTATTGATAATTCACTTCTGAGAAAAATAGTGACAAGAGAAGCAACTAAACAATGGCAGAGACATCAACACATTGAGGGCACTACCATTCGTTTGAACAATGTGACCGCAAAATTGGATCATTACGATTTCGGAGTGTGGATGCGCAAATCTTGGGACCAGAGTGATTACCCAGATGTAAACGAGTATTCTACAATGTCTATTAATTGCATACTTTGTTCAGTTCTGTAAGTTAATCTTGTTTCACTTTCAGCAACTCTCCAAGTAAGATTGAGCGCTCTAACGGTATAAACTTAATTAATTTTATGTTATATTTGTTTCAGACACTGATATCAGCGCCCACACTACAAATAGATACACACTTATAGTTAATTAGAGTAAGTAAGGAATAGAAGACACTGGGAGACAATAGACTTCGTTAATGTTTATATTGTACTAGCGTACATAAGCGCGTGTCGTTTTTCATATATATATTTTAATGTATATTTTTGTGACAGATACTTGAAATCTACGACATTTAGCGCCTATAGCTGGCAGCTAAAAATATTAGAGAAGATACAACTGGTAAAAAAGATACCTAATCGCTCTAGTAGTGACGTCATCATCGGATTAAAAATTATTTTTTGGTTACATGTGTGATAGCAAACGACCAAAAAATATTGAAGTAACTTAACGAGCCATCTTGTGACAAAATTTTTGTATCGTTTGCATATATTCTATAGGATTACTGAATTGAATTATTATTGCACTAGTGTATAACGAAATGGTAACTGATAGAATTTTCTTAGTTTATTGTGTAAAGAAAAAGATGCGCACTGTAGGTTGTAGCATTTTATTAAAAATAAGTAAATGTATTTGAGTTAACAAAGCATGCTCGTTTTATTTTCTCGGTGGCCTAGACATGTTTAGAAAGTTTTGCCAAAACAACGATGTCTCATAAGTGTGAGGTAAGCAAACAAAGAATAAAGAATATTAGAATAACGACGTGTGTCGATGAATCCTAAGCCATCAGCTCATAATACAAATTATCTTTTGTCGGGTGTTGCTACCTTACATTAACATGGAAAAAAATTTGGTAGCAGCTACCAAATGCTAATCGGTAGCTACCGAAATAGTCGGCTGCAGTGAAGAAATAGTTGGTGCAAATACTGAATTAACCAAAAGCCAATATTGAAGAATGGTACACTGAGAAAATTAAATGATTGGAGTTATCATCAAGTGATGGTAAAATTTTTACTATCAATCTGATAGTAATGAATATCATCTAGATGATTGTGTAAATCATCTAGATTGTAATGGTTACCATCTGGATGATAAGTATTACGATCATGGATGTTAACTCGAGTTAATTAGGATTATTATCCTAAATAGTTATATTTATAATTTCTGATGGTAACTGGTACCATCAGAAATTATAATAGTTACCATCAAAGATAATTAGAATAACAATTAATTCGATTATAATGAAACCATCATTTTACAAGGGTAAAAAAATAGGAAATGTTAATAGGGGAGCCTGGGGCACGAAAGACCCTTTCAAAAATTAAGTAAAAAAGTTTTATTTTCATTTTCCGTCAAATTCTGACCTCTATAATGTTTCTATTATATTTAAGGTCAATATGTGATATGTGGGGCGAAATGAACCTTCCGAAAAACAAAATTGTAACGAAAAAATTATTTTTTTTTTATTTTCCGCCTAGTTAATTTTTTCGTTACAATTTTTTTTGAGTGGCCCATTTTGCCCCAACCCTCCGTCTCAAACACTTTTCACGTTATAAATTTTGGGCGGCCCATTTTGCCCCCAAATATTTCGAGTCATCCAAAATTTCAGGGGGCCCATTTTGCCCTCCCTTCCCCTACTTTAAATTTATTGAAATTTCGATCAATTTTTTCATAATAATAATTACCATCCCTGATAGTAACTGTAATCATCCTGATGGTAACTGTAATCATTCTGATGGTAACTGTTATCATCCAATGATTGTTAATCCTATTAACAAAAATTATAACTCTAACTATCTTTGCATTTAAAATCGTTCTTATCATCCTAGATGATTGGGGCTAAAAATTTAGGATAATAAACACAATCATTTAATTTTCTCAGTGTAGCCGATAACAGAAAAATAGGTAGCAGCTACCAATTATGTTTTTTTGAATATATCTTAAAATTAACTACTACGGCTGATGCATTAGTTTTCCTATTATCTTCCGTAATGCGATTTGCTTTTGGTCTGGTTGTTTAATATATTTTATTTGATGATTCTTAAGATTGTCGCGTAGTTCTACGGAACCTGTTTTCGAAACTGTACTTTTAGTTTGTCGAACAGCAGTCCCCGGTTCTGGGGTTTTTCTATTTTCAGGAATTCCTTGTTTCTTATATGCAGGAGCGGCAATTGTCCTAGCTTTTTCAAGCTTTTGCATTGCTTTTGATTGCCTGGAACCAGACATAACAGACGGTGCCTTCTGAGTAGACGATTCTTTAGTTACTTTAGCATTTTTTAACATAGGAGTAGCTTTTGCTTCAGTCTTATTGACCGGGGCGTTTCTATCGGATTTCCGAGAGCTCATTTTCTCGATTAAAGTCAACCTTGGCAATCTGAGAGAATAAACGAAATTTGTTGGCCACTTTTAATTGTACATGAAATGTTATTTTATTGACTTTTATAAGTAGAATAAACTTACATGGTTTCAACTATTGGTTGATTAACTCACTTGATTCACACACGTGCGACTTGTATTACTGTCTGATATTATTAACAATTTTGGTAGTGATAATAAATAATAAAAGAATTAGAAATACCTTTCCTTATTAGCTTATGAGTCTTACACAAATAAAACCTTGAGAGGCCAACCATCTTTGAAATTTGAAACAAAGGTCATGGAATACATATTAAGTATGTCTTTTGCATCATCAGTATTAAAAGTGCTACTGTTATGTAGTAATGTTTTCTGTATCTAAACCTGTTTCTACTATGAAACAGATATAAGCTTATGTAGTCAGCAATCCATGATCTATTTTTAGATTCATTCGATGAAGGTAAAAAATAAAACAAAGAGATAATATTTTTGTATTTTAATTTATTTTTCGATCTGTGTTAGTATAATAATATTCTTAGAAATTATGTTACGAAAAGTATAAACAGTTATTATTAATACAATGACGAATAGAGACATAACATTGTTTATCAGTGTGTTAACGAATTTACCTACAGTCGAGTCACGTTATGAGTCTGCTCATTATGATTCCGTCGACTTAAATTTCTATTGAAGACATTCTCCCTTCATGGCTATGAAAATAATCATGTACATACTCAGCCACTTGTAAATTAGGGGAAGGGTGAGTAATGGTGGTTGACTGCTGTAGAAGTGGGGGTACAAGAACACTTAAAGATATATTCTCCTACAATCCTGTAAGCGGGTTCATAACGCGGCTAGACTGTGATTAGAAGTTATTTCAAGTTAAGGGTAAGTAATTTTGGAGACATAATAACATTATTGTAGATTTTTACTTATAACGGTCACGAACAAGCATATACTGTTCAATGATGTTAGTTGCCTCACTAAAAGTTGAGTGAAGCCGACCCAAAAGCTGCCGCTCAGCGTTACGTGGAGATTGATCAATGGATTGATAGGACGGGGCCGGAGTAAGAGAAAAAGTTGGGGTCGAGGGATAACTTGGGCTTGATGAATGAGACGGAGCTTTTAACCCATCACACGTATAAGCCGTCAAAGTAGTTTGACAGCTTTTCGAGGCTGTATTCTCTTTTGAAGAACATGAAGGATTCATTTCGTTGTACTGCTTCTTTGTGGGGCTCATTCTGCGAAAAATTTTCGTAACTACATTGTCCGTTTGTTTCTTTGTAGGCTTGGTTTTGTCAGCCATTTTCTCGCTGTCACCACAGATGATATCAGCTACTGGAGATTTAATTTCTGCCTTCTGCTTATCAGCTGCTTGAGTATCTGTAAAGAACAGTTCCTATCAAACACCTCAGCACGTTCGGGCATCCTGTTTAAATCCGAGCTTGGTAACAGGCTTCAGATATGATATAGTAAAGAGCAAAATCTCTAGTCATATTACAGTCGAGTAATTAAAGACACGAGAGGTTCATCACTGTTTTTAAAACTTACCTATGTAGCGTCAATTTCGTAGCCCAGTATTTGAGAAATCTCTACAAGTTTTTTTCAATTCAATAGCGTTTATTCGTCAATGCTATGAACGTTCTAAGCTGCTAGCTGGTTGATGAATGAAAACATAGCAGTTCTTTCAGGATTTATATTCTTCAGATAATCATCTCCAATTATACATCAATGGATTCAAGTACCATTGGGCACCTTGTACATTAAAAGTAATTTAGGCTTGTTACTATAAGCACTGTTCAATCAGCGTTTGTAGTTCCGTAGAACACTCTTCATCGTTTACACATCTGAAGTGGTTGAAAAAATTTGTTGTATCAATAACTTTATTCATGAACACATAAATCAATCTGTGTCTGAAATAACTGGTATGCATTTAATGATCTCTTGTTTATCGTCGTGAAAATTGATAAAACGTACTGACTGCTGCTAAATACTCAATTGGCGAGACATCGCTTCTAGTGCCCTATTTGAATGTGACCCGGGTCAATGTCGTCAATGTCCTCAATTGGAAATTGATTTACTCAAGTATTACCCAATGGTATATAATAAACAGAACTAATTCATAGAAACAAAGAGTTGCACGGGTGATTTCGATTTGTCGAAACCTATAACTTTCAATACCATGCCCTTTAGACATGTATTTCTGGTTCCTAATGAATGGGGAAAATATCATTCGTCAAGATCTTTAGAAGCTATCCTGAAACGAAAAATATCTTGTGATCATTTAGCCAAGAAAATTGAAGGCACTGTTATCAAAGTAGAAGGAGTAACAGCTCGTCTTCGGTATCATAACCAGCAGCCCTGGATGCGTAAAGATCAGGACACGAAATGCTGCCCACATCCCAGAGAGTATTTCGGAATTTACGTGTCCTGCAATGACGTTCGGTACATGTAAGTCTAATGAACTTTAATCATTTGACTTTATTTATTACTTTTCAGTATGATAGAGTATATCTATAATATAAACAAGATAAATGGAATTAAGAGCTCTTATTTTTTTGTAAAACACAGTACGCATCAAACAGTGCATACAGTAAGACAACGCTTTGTAATTCACACGAAAATAAAGTAATTAGTGACATGTCTCATAGATATGTATACCTAGTGCCCCGTGAGTGGTTAGAGGGTCCATGGGAACAACTGGAATTTATACTTTTCGTCAGAATTTCAAATTACTACCGCCAATTTGAAAGAATAAGTGGTTTTGCAATCCACTATCAAGGAATCCTTGGGTTTCTGCAATTTCACGATAATTTAATCTGGATTCGCAAATGTGATGATCGTCGGAGTAAGCCAGATCTCAAAGAATATTTGGCATTTTCTGTACCTTGCATTTATTGCACTGAGAGGTAAGTCACATTCTTTACATTACAATCTAGGTATTGTCCAATTTTAATATTTTTTCTCCGCAATTTATTTGTTTTCTTTGTTCCAGATAAATCCAATGATGCCGATGGATTATACGATCAGCATTAAAAAAATACACAGAGTTCAAATTACTATGTAAGTTTCAGATAATGTTAATATCCCAAGTAAAATTTTTAAAATCATGTTTACTTTCATTTAATCCTGCTAGAAGTATAGGTAGAGGTTTAATCTGAAGGAATAGCCATAGGATTTCTTACCTGTCCCTATGTGTTCATTTATCCGATTATTTTCCATTATCTTGAAATATCCATTTATAACTGGGTAGCATTAGTAACCATTACTTTTTTCTATAGGGAATTTCTTAAAAACATCATGCTTCTAAATGTTTACATAAACCGCGTAATGTTATGAATCTGCTTCGCTTGTGTATCTAATGTTGCAATTAAGAATACATAATAGACTGTTACGTTATGACGCACACAAAAGATAAATCGGTTACAGTGAACTTGTTATTGACCTTGACTCATAAGAGTATCACTCATAATGGGCATGTAGGTCGTACTCTAATCTGATAACTATGTTATTCCCCGAATGTCCAATTTGTTTGTCACAACGATAAATTTGATTTTTATTGGTCTTAGATAATTTGTGTTATGTAGTAGATAAGAAAATGGTAACCAACAATCGTGACTCCGTGGGTCACTGTTAATAAGTTGATGAATAGTTTACAAGAACTGGCCTGTCACATGGTATACATTTCGTTTACTCAGCTCATTTCATTCTTTTCCAATTACTCAGTTTCTGTGTGGCTGTGGGCTGGCTTGTGCCTGCTGTACTGCATCATTACAGGATAGGGGAACCACAGAGAACATCCATACCAGTAGAGTCGGTAGGGGTGCAGTTCCAGTGATCAGTTGAATTCTCTTGATACTGATCACTGGATCTTTAATCCGCATTTAACGCACGGAAACCTCTTCTCAAGCCCATCGTTAGGCTAAGCGGTTACCCAACCAAGTAGCAATCATGCTTAATGCTATTTAAATAGCGAACTAGACAGCTGCGTCTGCCGCTTATCTTCAAATTAATTATCAAAGCGAAAGAATCGTTATCATAAACTTTGTTTTCGTATTTTCTACAACAAAGTTAGTTGATAAGGATAGGTCAGTAACATTAGATAGTGTGTAACGTAGTTTGTTTATGTTTAGCTATGACGGTCTTATCGCACCTTTGTTTATCTTCAATTATGTCAAGCAAACAAGTCATTGGCTATTTTTATACTTTGATAAGCTTCAATGTCAGCGACAAAGTTGTTCGAGATAAAAGATACAGTCTAAGGGTGTGGGAATGTCACGCCTAAGACTTGTAATTGAACCTGTCTTCAGTAATTCATATTAAAGTCAGAATAGTGAGCAGACGTTACTGGTAGGCTAACTAAATGTACTAGCCAGGTGTCCTAAGGTTCTTTAGTCCATGGTGCAGTTGCAGCATCTTAGGCAGACTTGGTGTAGGCAAGTAAGTCGGCCTCAGCTTAATTGTTCAGTAGCAGCGTTCATGATGAAACTGTATAGGAAAACGAGCGTAGAGAACACAGGCTGGGGCTAGCTGACACTTTTATAGCCGAATAAATCTTAACGGCTTAATAGTTTACTGCTCTGAAATGATCTCTCGAGATATATGATATGCAAGCTGTTTATTCGTTCCATGTGTTCAAGTGTTTATGCTGCCATAAAAACGTAATAATGAGTCACTTTTATGATGATTGTTATTGGTACAGAGTAAAGATTGATATCTTTTTAAATGGGGAATGCCTAGATCAATGAAAAAGTAATATAACAATAGAGAGTATTTATTTTCTAAAATGTCCAGAAAGTCTCAACCACATTTTTTTCACGTAAGTTAAGAATACATTAAATTTCGTTTTTGACGGCAGAACATTTTCAGTCAGATAATTTATAAATATCAATTCTTCAGGAATACAAGAAGAGTCTTGATTCTTTATAAACATCAGTCCTTCAGCGTAAGAATCTGTGAAAAGAAAAATGATAATTAGTTATCAGAAAAAAGTTTGTTTTTCGTTGATGTCATGAGCGTAAGCGAGTGTTGAAGTTAAGGAGGTACACGTTTATCATTCTATAGGCTACTTCACGTAATTTTTAGAACGCTTCTGTATGATGGATGATGTGGCTCAGTGGATATAGAAAAATAGGGAGGAATACGATTTTATTTAGATGGCTCCTTCCTCATCCTTTTCAATCTCCTCCATGTATGAACACATTGGATTAGATTCCGATTTAGTTGGTTTTTACTGGGCACTCAGTTAGTGAGCCATCGAACGCGGGCTTACTAAGGACTATTTTCTATTTATCGGAGAGGATCACGGTCCTGGCGATCATCGTTATTAGGCCTTGTTTTGTGCTGGTCCACCTAACGACGAACCTAGGCAAGTCCACTGTCCTTCCGACAACTATTTATAATTTAGCTAAATTATTCTGAAAATAAAATTCATTGGTGCATGTCCGCATGTATGAACACATACTTTCCTACTTTGCAGTATTATTTAGTTTCATGTTTATTTGAAGTCGACATACAGGTTTGTCACTCCATAGGCTTGGGTTTGAAACCTGGTGTAGATGCTTAATATTAAGGTCCCCACTAGCAAGCGGCAGGTCACTTGTAGTGGCCAAATTAACTGACAGGGGTCCCCTACAGTGTGATTGAACCACAGCAGGTAAATGCGATCAGAAAATTAGTAAGTAAGTTCAAGTAGCATGGTTAGGTAGGAGTGTTTAGAAAAGAGAAAAGAATGGGAAGATCAGATAGAGACTAGGATTAAGGCAAAGTAAAGGTTGGAATGTCAAACAAGGGCGCCAGATTATTAACTTAATAGCAATGACTCACCTGTTTCGTGTTCGATAGTACCATAATATTCATCCCAGCCGTTTATTGGTGGTTCACAATTAATAATATTTTTGAAGGAACGGACTATCTCAGTTCTTGGTGGATACGGCACTGTCACATCAGCTACATCTCGTTCAATAATCCACCAACTGGGAACACACTTATACGGGTTCCTCCCATACGTCGATACTCCAGAGAATTTAACTACCGTGAACTTTTTCGACATTTTGAATGGCAGTGATCTGCAGATGATCTTATTTTCTCGAAAATTGGTACTCTACTGGTCGGGAAATTCTTCCTGGAGTACTTATATAGGTTCAGCAATTGGCGGCACCGTAATAAACTTCCAGTCTGTTTCATTTGAGTGGCAATTGACGAGTGGGTAATAAAATCTGGAGTATGTAAAAATATTTCTCTTTGTAAGACGAAACTTAATGTTCTAGTGTGAAGATATAAGCCGTTGCGAATCGTTCAAGTGGTAGGCGAAACTAAGGCTAGTTTCACAAGAGGAATATTCATATATTGTTGCATTTAGATAAAAGACAGCAAATGCCCCTTGAAAAAGGCGGTGAGTCGATCCTGTTAGTTTTCTAATAAGTAATCGCATTTTGAAAAACTATTTAGTAATTACTGCATATTTCGAAATGGACTTACCAGCTTTTACCCGAGAGCAGAATATCAATAATTGTTTCTAAACTATCTCACACATTAACGATTTTTTTGTGTATGGCTCGACTCTAACCGGTGCTAAAGAAAAAATTATCAACGGGAAAGATAATCTCTAAATAACTAGTGTATGGATACGCCTTTTGTATGATTCCATCGGTTTTTTTTCCAGATGAAATCCATCTTCACACAGTGCGCTAAGTAGTAAACATTTTATTATTATCTTCTAGACATATATATGGACTAAAATTTATGATCACGTTCCACTATTTCGCTAAATAAAAAACGATAGATTCTTGAATTGGTAATAATTGGAAAATTATTATTGTTTTCATTTGAAGAGGATCAGCTGCAAAAAATAATAATAACAACTTCAGGAACTAGGTCCTATTTGATTCGTTGATTTTTTCAGAATTAGAGTGGGAGTTGATCGAATAAAGTACTACGTCTTTATATCAGTCGTAAAAAACACTGCGGCTTTGTAACCGTACATTAGATGGCTATTACTTATCCGTAAGTGATTTATCTATGATCTACTAAAGATCCGTTATTGGATTTGTAACATTCATATTGAGTTTGGTTTTCGAGAAAACTAATGCAAATTTGAGTGCGTATTATTTATTTAGATACAAAGTCGCGTTTAAAGATTAGTAGACCTTATTATTTTTATAAATATGGTAACTAACTATCAACTAATCAAATTAAGAATGATGGATTAGTTTTTGCGGGAGCGCTTAGCGATGTACTGGTGAAGTACTTCAGCTGCTTCGCTGAAATGTGGGCGCAGCTGGTGAGATAGTTGGTTCTCCGTTGAAACTGGTGACACTAATGTCGGATAAGATGAAGCTCGGATCATGAACTGACTTGGATAGAATTGATCATTTTGATTTGCAGATGCTGGGGTCTGTTGTTCATTGCCGACTGCACAGTAAATGGTAACGGAAGATCCGAAACTTTTTGCGGAATATATTGAGGAATTCGAGCGATGTAAATCACTGTACGTTCTCTTGGTTGGGCTAATCTTGTTATGAAGATTCGAATCTTCTGATACCGCTCGAGACATTGATTTCTTATTATCAGCCATCTTAAACTATTTCCATCGGTGTTCGTTGTTAAGAAATTTTCTCTGTTTTCTGTTTGACAATTTTGTTTATCTGTAAACAAACAGTTTTCATTCAAATTGGCTAAGCACATAATATTATTCTATTTTACTATGAGAAAATAAAAACATCCCGTGATCCAGGTTATTTTCAAAGAAACAAGAAATTCTAGATCAGTCGGTCAGGCATAATGCTATAAGACAAGATGAATAAGAAGATTTTTCAACGTCGAAACGAGAATAAAATAAAGCTGTCATCATTAACTACCTCTTTGTTAATTCGTCTCAATGATTCTATTGAATACAGCGGAAAAGTTCATTCTTCCTTAAATCATAACTTTCACACATTAAACTGGTTATAAAATAAAAGAGCTGAAAACTCACCGCTTCAACTGCTGCTTCGCTGTAAAAATAGTTCAGAATAGCGTAAACACTATTTATCTATTTTAAAAGTATCTACTAGCTGGGTGACACCCCAAGACAATGTTCTAGAATGCTATTTGTACTCAGACTAAATCGTAACTATCACGCTAGAACTTATATTATTCTGATAACGAATTCTAATTTAAAATAAATGAGTTCAAGTACTGTCCGAGATTTTGTTATGTGTACTGGCGTCATCGTTCTATTGTAATAATTCATATCACTAATACGGCTCATTGGAACATGTAAACACCAATTTTGAATTTGTAAAAAGTCTACTTCTGAAACTAACAGAGAAATTTTAAATAAAGAAATACCGTACATAAGTGTTTTTTTCAACAACTATTCTAACACCTACATTGCATTCCAATGATAAAAGCATCATAAAAAAATTGGAAAATCCAAACGAGCATGCCTAGAATAGTAACGTCAAAATAAAGATATAGTTTATATCCTACTTTATTTTGGTACCATTTTTCTATATCATCGATATGTACAAAAAAAATAAATATCTACGGAACATAAAGAATATTGACCTGATATTTCTCTGTTATCTTGAATTATAGCCAATTGACATCAATCGCGGTCACACATAGACGAATGATAAATTGCAATCAGTGAACTTTTCATTGAACTTGACCTCAATGGGACATCAATCTTCTATGATAGTGTTCAATCTTGTTTACAAATTAGAGCGCTAACATAACAATGAGTGGAAATTAATTGTTATGTTGCTTATCTTACAAAACAGTCGATTTAGTAATTCCGCATAATCAAATTAGTGTCGTATAATTGATGGGCAAATGTTATCTTCTTATCATAGCTTAGTAGGGGAGAGTGGGGTCAATTGAACCAAAAATATTTTGACATTTTTTTTTTTATATGAATAAAAGCAAAATGATAACTTTTTTTTTTACAAAATTATAACTTATTATACAGACTATCATTTCTCACAAGCACATAACTTAACGAATGATAAAAATTTTCAATAAATACGAAATTGTACAACTGCATCAAATGGTTCAATCGTCCCCTTTGCGGGGGCAATTGAACCATTAGTCGGGGACAATTGAACCATGAGTATTAGAACCACAAATTAATGACTTTAATGAATATTTTACTATTCATTACAGCTTAAAACTAAAATTACAACACTTCTAATAATATTTATTATTTTTTATAATATTATATGTTATAACAATCACTTTTAAAACTTCTGTCAATACAATTATTTTTTTTCTTGGTTAGTTTAGTTTGTTTTCACATTCTGTCAAGATGCGCGCGCATGTCTGATGCTCACAGTGTGATTCGTGTGGTTCAACCGTCCCCGAGAGTACTGGTTCAATTGACCCCATATGATTTTATTTAAATAATTAGTTTAAAAAAAAATATTCAAGAACTATTTTACTAGAAGTAAAGCTAGAAATTTATGACTAATATACGTAAGAAGGTATTACAAAAAAAATTTTAAGATTTCATTTGAAAATTAAAAAATTATTAAACAATTTACCAAGAGCTGAAATCAAGGTTTAGATACCTAAAAACACAAAAACTTGAATTTTTTTAAATTAAATCATCATATTGGTTCGAAATTTTCATCAGACTAAGGTTTAGTGTATTAGAATATAATTCCAAGAGGACGGCTCATTTTTATATTTTTTTCGATTTTTTAAGCTTACTGGTTCAATTGTCCCTTGGTTCAATTGACCCCACTCTCCCCTAACTAATAAAGTTGTTACAGTGAGTAGGTTCATTCGTACTTCTCAAAATAAGTAATTTTGTTGTTGATAAGATAAACATTAAAAGGGACTACAGATTAGTATTAAAGCTTACGCAGATAGTGTTTAACTGTTTGAGGAATATGCTTTGTAGGTTCTATTTTGTTTCTGATCATAGAATATGTTAATACGTGCTTATGTATCATCTTATCCGAATTTATTGAAAGAGTGATTAGGGTTACTGCAAAAGCTTAGAAAACCGTACAGAAAAACCAGTTAATACAGACCATACATTAGTGAGATTCTAATTACGCGTGATGTTTAACAACCGCAAAATAATAAATTCAATTTGGCTATAAACTCGAACTTATATACGCATTTCAGCAAACTAAGACAAAAAAAATAATGTCAGGGGTTATTCTGATTGCATTGGAACTAATTAAAATTGTTTTTTATAAACAGATACCACGTACTCTGCACATGCAAGTCGTAAAAATATAATTACTAGCATAACAAACTTGTTTGTCTTACGCGAATTATTTCATAATAATATGCCGAAAACGTGATACAAAAGTGGGTTCAAAGTTGAGGTAGTCAAGACCTGATAACTAAATGTTAAGTTAGGTCCAGGTTAAGTTAGATAATATTTCATCATGAAATGAGCTAACCCTCTCGGGCTTGATATTGTAACCCCATTTAATGTTCGGGCGGGTTTTTGTGGAACTAGATCGTATGCGTAGCAACTGTGGCAGGGCTATATTGTAGAGAAAAAAAGGATTTGTCTCGTTCAACATTCAACAGAAATGGAAACAATCCTTACTACGGCACAGTTGCTGTCTACAGAGTAGGGTTGAAATAAGTTAAGGGGACACACAGTACTACTACTACTTACACGTTTCGCGCATATGATTCTACGGCGCTTTTTAAGTCGCGTTCTCCCCACTCAGCACAGGCCGAGGCGTTTCAAAGCTCTCAAACGCCCAAATGTTAACAATACACTAATTTTCAAAAAACTATATAATAGATAATTTTATATGAACTATATAATTTCTATTTGGCAATCAACACTGGTCTGAAAAAGTAGCATTTGTATGGGATACTCATAGCAACTTGACCAGAGGCCACTAGGAATAAACGTCAACTGGAAAATTTCAAAATTGTATTAAGTATACAATAAAACGAAAGATTGTTTTGTAGATACTGTTTCATACATTTTTTTTACCGGATGACATCATCATTGCTAATACCATAGCCTGAAACTTTGTTCAGTACTTATGTTCATTATTGAAAAAGCTATTAGATTTTTCAATTAATAACATAGTGAATTATTCTGGTTGTCATGTGTACATCATTTTTTAATGTCATTGTTATACTAGATGTGTTTTATCTCCTACTATACAGATATATAAATATACGATTGGCGGTATTACTCATGTATGATAGAACACTATTGATTGGGCTCGGTAATTGTCATGAAATCACGTATAATGTTTTGTCATTTATTGTTTATGAAAGTTTTCATTAGTTCCAACATACACACACACACACACACACACACATATATATATATATATATATATATATATATATATATATATATATATATATATATATATATATATATATATATATATACCCCCCTGTACTTAACTAATAAGAGTGATAAAATTAAAAAAAAAATTTCTCGGTTTTATCAGGATCATAATTAGCATTAAGTAAATAGTTATGAAGAAAAAAATAATTGATGATTATTCCATATAACAGAGTATTATGTTCATTAAAAAACACATGACACATTACTAAAATGTATTTGCATGTACATTAGTAACTATCATAACTTAGTTATGTTTAATTTTTGATACTTCCATGTTAATATAACTCAAACTACTTTTTGTCGTCTAAATAAAAATCACATAAGCTTTCATATATATGAATCAATAATGGACTAATGATTATTAAATACTTGAACAAGTCATCATATGAGGTGTCATTTAATTCAACCCATTCTGTATACTTATTATTTGCTAATGTGGATACGCCGTAGAAAAAGGCGTTGTCAATCCTCGCAATTTCTATGCTAAAGTTGTGGGTGTTAAATATAATCCCGAAGTCATTGTTAAAATGAGTGGATTCAGCAACGTTTTTCTTAGAGTTCACGTCTAGTGACTCAAATGAGTAAGCGGTTTGAATTCCTCGTTGGTATGCTTCTTTCAAATGATCCGAACTTGAGAAATGCCAGCGTTTTTATAACCTTTTCATTGCGAAGGTGTAGAATCTCAACGTGCCAATGAAAATCATAAAATTTTACGATCATAAAAATCATTCAACACTCGTCTATTTTCGTATTTTTCCAGAAATACCATCACTAAAAATATAATGTACGCGGAACGAAAATTCCACTAAAATTTATGATGTTAAGATTATAACAGTGACCGTTACATTGACTTAATTCTGTCGGTCGGTGTTGTCAAATAATTTTTTAACCATACGTCAGTGTTAACAAATCTCACTTTAACTAAACGTTCGGTTTTTCGAAGGAAACTTTATTCAGAGATTACGTTCATAAGAACGGACATTATACATTCATCACCTCCTTCACTTCTACGTTTCTTCGAACGTAACTTTTATCTGTCGTTCGTTTATTCATACGTGTCGTTACATACTTATTACTTTAGATGCAAGTGTTCGTTCCGTTTAACCTCCATCAGGCACAGGTTGTGGCACCCATTGTTAGTTTATACTTTCATTCAAAATATCAATTACTTCTAATTTTACGATGTTCACATCGGGATAGTCTGACACTACAATAATCAATAAGAAAAAATGAAGATGATAGCATCGTAAATTTAATTGGAATTTTTTTTCCGTGTAGGTAATATAGTATCAAGAAGTTACAATAAAAATCCAAACATATGAAAAGCTTCGTCATTTTTTACACAATCAACAATTTGTGAAATGTTATGACTTGTCAAAATATTGGCAGGAATCCCAAAACGCAGAATATATTCACACGTGAATATAATATTCTAGAAAAATCGGTCTGTTGGTTGACCCTGTGGGCCAGCCCCAAAACTTCCCGCCCATTTCGAGTTCTTTGAGCTCGAACAATTGTTGTGGATACATTTTCGAGTTCTTCGAGCTCGAAAATAATTTTGTATGCGTTTATTTTCGAAAAATAACGTTTTTTACCATTTTTTCTACAACGATATCTCTCGAACGAATAAACCGATTGAGACGTTTAAGGTAGCAATCGACGAGTTTTATTGAGTTCTACAACTGATCAAATTTTAAAATTGATTTATGGAGTCGTTTTTGAGAAATTTTCAAAATACTAAGAAAAAATTTTTTTTTTAATTCTTTCGTTAACGGTTTCTCTCGAACAAATAAATCGATTTTGATTTTTGAGGCGGCATTCGACGCGGCTTACAAAGTTTAAGAGCTGATTAGATTTTGGGATCAATCCATTCAGCGAATCAAAAGTTATTTAAAAAAAACATTTTTGAAAAAATTTTATTTTTTAAATATCTCCGAACGTACCTGACCGAGTAAGCTCAAATTTTCAGCATTTATAGTAAATAAAAAGCCGTGTCGAATGACACCTAAAAGTTCAAAATCGGTTCATCCGTTCAAAAGTTACAGAATATTTACATACGTACGTACGTACATACATACATACATACACTCGGACATTATCGTGAAATTAGTCAGAATAGTTTCCTAGGACCTCAAAACGTCGACATCTGTCGGACTGAAACCAATAACTTCCCGAATTTTCGAAAATTTGCAATTTTCTTAGCGGGAAGTTAAAAAGAAGTGACAATTGTCTCTCTCTCTATATATATATTAAGGAGGTTCTTCGGTAGCAGTAGTTCGCAACTTTTAGAAAGATTTCTCCCGTGTAAAACATTCTAACTACAATAAGAAGTGGTTGAGATACAGTACACTTTTGCGCATCCTCTTATATGCGCAGAAGTATAAAAATGATCCCATTGTGTCTTTTCTCAAGCTTGGCTACGTTGCATTCTAATTTAGAATATTTTTCCCCTTGAGCATCTGTTGTAGAAAGTGTTTTGAATAATTTCAAGACTATACGTAGTTGGAGACAACAAAACATAAATAATAAATAACAATGACTTCACGACTAAATTTAAAAAATTCTAAATTTAAAAAATAATTTGTAATTATTTAAATCTGTTGGGCTTCTACTGTGTTTTAAATTTCCCGCGCACTGCAACGTTGCCAAGTCACTATCTCTCACTCGTCAGGTTATGGAAGGAAGCTTGAAAATCATTAAAAGTAACAAACTTTAAAAATTGATTACAAAAAAATGAATACCGCTCATTTATGTTTTTATTGAAAAAAATTACTTGTTATAAATTGAATTAATAATTTTCAGCTTTTAAAAAAATGTTGTAAGAAAAGTATGATTGTTATTTAATAAAATGCTCACTCTAACTACGGTCAACATACGGAATGCATGTTAAATGTACGATTTTTAATTGTTAACATTTCGAAATTTAGCACCGCAAGGACTATTTTAAAAAATTCCTACGTATACGGGACACTTAAAAGTATTTGTGTTTAAAAATTCAAAGATATTGTAAGAAAAGTGATTATCCGATGAACCTCCTTAATATAGTGTAATTACAATTGCTACCTACCAGTCAGGAATTCCAATGTTAGGCCTGAGTGCACCTTGCCACAAACGTTAAATTTTCGGCATGCCAATGTTCGGTTTGCCTCATAAAGTTCTGAAAAGATACGAATTAGGCTTACCTTAATTAGGCAGGCCTAGTTCGAGCCAAACTGATTTTTCGACAAGCCTCACTAAAATGTCTAGCCGGGAAGATTCGTATCCAAAAGTATTGGTTTCGATGAGGATTTTAACTCATTTGACTGATGGTCATTAAACAATAGCGAAGTTATTACAGCAATTAACAGCCCGGGTCAAAAAATTAGATCTGTTTTAAAATAAATGATAAATTCAAATATTTTTCTTTAATTCAAGTTTGTAAATCGTATTTATTTTATATAGGAATTTAATCTGTTTTTGTCCGTACTAGTCATTATCCAGGACAAAATCAGACTTATTTTCGTATGATATTTAGTCTGTTTTAAATCTGGTTTAGACTAAAAACAGACTTTTTTATTATAATTATTGTTCTGTGTTCAATTGTTTTTAAGGACAAAAACAGACTTTATTTGCTATAATTTTTAGTTTGTGTTCAATTGTTTTCTAGGACAAAAACAGACTTTATTTGCTATAAATTTTAGTCTATATTCAATTGTTTTTTAGGACAAAAACAGGACTTTTTATAAATATAAATAATAATAATAATTTAGATTTATTAATTTATTTCAATCTTCTTGGTATTTGAAACATGCTAATGCGCTTCTGAAATAAGATGTCACAAGGAGAAAAATGTTGGCTCGAAACCTACCAATTTTTACAATGCTGTCGAACAAACTTAAAACAGGAAGTGAATAAGCATCCAAAGAATAATTGTGCTCTTATAAAAAATGATTATGCTGTATCACAATACTTATTACGCCCGAGAAACTTATCGATAAGCTTTAATATCAATTACTTTTATACCTTACAATAATTTGGATGCATCATAATAAGTTTTTATAAGAGTATATAGTAATTTTTAGGATGCTTTACTTTCTGTTTCAAGTTTGGTCGACAGCATTGTAAAAATTGGTAGATTGCGGGCCAAAATTTTTCTCCGCGGCACATGAATTTTGATGTTTTGTAATGCCAACATATTCTAGATTATTTCCAATAAATAAGAAAAATTTCTTGACATTTTAAGAGTTGTTTTATGACTTTTATTCACTGCTCTAAATATTCAGTCAAGACAACTAAAAATTAAGCTGTCAAATTATCATTAACTGCCGACATTTTTAAACAAAAGATACTAAATAAATAGTAAACAAAACATAATCAATTCTGCAACTTAATATTTTTTTTATAAACATTGCCTATGAATAAAAATTTTATAAGTCCATGATTTAATCTAGTTTTGTCCTTGTAAATTTTCATAACTAAAATTTTTTAAAGTCCAAGAATTAATCTAGTTTGGTCTGCCCGTAACGCAATTGTTTTTTAAAATAACAGGCCGAAAACAGCTTAAAATTTTTGTAAAAGATCACAAACAGATCAAATAGTCCAACTAGACTAAAATCAGATTAAATTTTTCGGTCTGAGTAGATCAAAAACAGTACAAAATTTTTATAGAAGTTCAACAACAGGCGATAAGTTCAAATACAGATCATTCAGACTTAAAACAGATCAAATATGTTTTAATCAGTAGATCAAAAACAGTACAAAATTTTTATAGAAGTTCAATAACAGACTAATTAGTCCAAATACAGTCCAGTTAGACTAAAATCAGATCAAATTTTTCGACCCGGGAGCCGTATCAGCAGCTCATCAACAGCGTTGTTATTCAACTCTTAATTACCGTTCATAATTGGCCAGTAACAATCCACAATTATTACAAATATTGCAGAACTTTCCGGTTTTTATCATAAATAATTATAACTGCGCATGTTAATGGTTATTCCATATCAATTTCCTTCATGACCCTCTGTTATCACAGCAGTAACCGGAGATTGTCAATTCATGTGCTATATATAAAACTGGTACTCTGGTTACCAATCGAAAATCATAACAGGGTTCGGGGATTTTTGGGTTCAACGTAATATGGGAATGATCGAATAAATGAATTTACCACAAATGCGGTAATATCATTGGAACAGGAAAGTGTAACAAGGACGATGAAAAGTAGTTTATTGGCTGGATTATTAAATGAAATACGAACGTAGCATTAATAAAAGGAAAAAATTTGATTTCATGACTAACGTAATTTTAAAATAATACAAACATGTACAAATAATACGTGGGAATGTGTACATAGTAATAACAACTGCGTATAATAACAAAATGATTATTCATATGGGAGACATCGAAATTGTCTATCACTTAGGTGATAATTTCATGTTTTAGTTTGTATAAATGAATAACAGTTCATCTTCAAATGGAACCATACATTATCTATTGTTCAGTATGATCTAATAGAATTGAAGTGAATGAACTGAGCGATGACATTAGTTTAAGTGATGACTAATACAATATTTTTAGATCGAAGATTGCATCTGCGAATATTAATTTGTAAATGATCGGGATTCGAGGATTTTTGAATTTAAAGAACTATAAGGATATTATTTTATTAAATTAACCACAAACAAGGATAAAGTGTTCTCGGAAAAGGCAGACATAAGAAGTAAAATAAACATCGGGACTTATTGCTATATTTGTATAATTTTTTCAGGTCAATATATTACAACACTATAAGTAATGGTTTAATGAAATGTATTTCTTAGTAAATAAATATTCTTACAACTAATACCCGTAAACGTTTTTATATTAATAATACTAACTGTGTGTTATAAAATACTAACTATCCGTATTTTCCTCTAAACTCTTGCATTTTATTACGTAGACTGTTTTGGATAGATGAAGTATCTACTGTTATCCAACCTTTTTCACGCCCGTACACTTCAACGTACGTGAGTAACACTGTTCTTGCATTTTCATCTAATCCTGGTCTGATAGTTGCTCCTTCGACATCGTAAGCTCTCGCTCTTGACCCGGTTAATGAACAGATGGTCAATGCACTTTTAGTGAAAATTTCGACCAATAACATTCGAGCCAATGATTTGCAATCTTTTGACAATCTCTTGCAATTACTAAGTCCTAAAGAATTGACATACACGTTGGTATGGGGCATGAGTTCAACAAGTCCCGGAGCCATTTCACGATGCTTTAAGGTCCATCTTGAATCATTTTCATCATATTCCGGAGGTAAAACGAATCTGCGCTTTTGACAAGATCTTTTCTTAGGAACTTTATCAGTATCATCATCACTATGATCATCGTATTCTTTATCTTGTTGCTTTTGTTTGCTTTTGGTCTTTTCAGATATCTCCTCAACCTCCACTGTAATGTTTGTTGATGGAGATGTGGTCGAAATATCGCTGTTTGGACTCCGGCTATTAATGATTAACTGTTTTACATCTTTCAATGCTGCTGTATTATCAATTATTATTCTACGTAAGTTATTTATCAACGTGTATGAATTAGCAGAAACTGTATGCAGATTCCGTAAGACCGTAAGAAATTCTGTGAAAAATGTGGGGTCAAGCATAGGTTTAGGATTTAACAATGAATTCCTTAAATTCGAAGAGTTCTGAATAACAGATGGTCGCTCCTGTTCCCTGTTTTCAACGTGCTCTATTTCTTCAACACAACTTCTGTCGTCAGACTCTTCAACAGATACTTCTGGTGAACACGAATTTCGAATCGGAAAATCTTCACGAGTTGGTGAGGGTTGAGTTTCACTCAAGCAGTCGGATGCTTGACTCAGCTGTTCTGTGGCGTCACTAACAGATTCATTTGGCTCAACAACTTTTGACCGTTTCGAAGGAGTTTCTATGTCTGGGGTAGGCAGCGTCGTTCGCTTGAGTCGTTTTATTTCAAATTTGTCATTATTCGAGGTTGCGACTAAATCCAGAGGTTTGTTGGTCTCATGATTTGACTTCGAGTTTTGTTTCGATCTGCGTAATATTTTCACCACCGGTATTGATAATTTTTTATCTAAAACAGCAAATTACTATTATTTTACTTATTGGGCAGAAAAGACATTTAAACCTTTTTTTTTAGTATGTTGCTAATATTTATTTCGAAAGTAAAGTCAAATTTTTGACGGATCAAAAACAGTATCTAAAACAACCGTGTAGGAACCGCTGAAGTTCGATAGATTCTATTGAAAATAGTTATGATACTGAACTCAAACGTAAATTATAATTCAAGATATGTACCTCCATTCTTCATATTCAAACATTTATATTCATAACACGCATCATTCATCTGTTCGTTGATAAAAATTGCCGCGTCTTCGTACACATCTGCAAATGAAAATATCATTTTATTCTAATCGCACTTTCCAATTAAAAGGTTTACTATCAATTATGTTACACTGTATCTGAATCAAAACACTAAAGGCAATAAAAAAAAATCTTACCAGTGCCATATTTCACAAGAGACAAATATAATTTCCAATCTTCTGAACGTTTTTGCCTTCTTTTAACACGCTTTGCTGTTTCTGATGGATTTTCGACAGGATATGATACTATTACTTTTTGATCCATTTTTCTTCGTACTACTATCCACGACCACGGTATGCATACATACTCATCAATATCTTGGTAAGGTAATTCCAAAAATTTTATCACATAGTACTTGAATCTTTCAGTCCGTTCCATCTGAAAATAATAGACGCAAAACTAAAATTACATATCGCGAGCCAGTTGATTAATTCCAATAGATGATATCATAGTCATAGTCATAGTCAGCAAAGTACTTTACTTATCGCTGTATCAGTTGCCCTTGAGAGGCCTCAATTCGAACAGACGGGGAATCATTAATGATTTCGAAATATAATAGAAATCTAATCTTACCTTGAAGTTTTCGATATTTTCCTGTCGTTTCAACATTAATGAACCAACTTTTTAAAAAATCCAATACTTTTTATTTTACATAAATCATATAAGGTTTCAGTACAACTAATATTAAACTCCCGTATACTAGTCCTTACGCCTGCGAGTTGAGCGTTGAATATCCAAGCCCTTTAGCAACCGAACTATATTTATACTAGCGGGAAATTCGTTATCATAAGCGAGAGAGACAGGGATATATTCCCTTCACATCATCCATCGTCCTCCGCATTACTACGAATAGGTCCGGCCGTAATCAGTAAATATACGATTTATTTCTTGGTATTTAATGTTGGTTACGCAACTTTCCATTAATGATTCATAGATGATGAAATAATA
Source organism: Microplitis manilae (assembly GCA_030273425.1). NCBI lineage: Eukaryota > Metazoa > Arthropoda > Insecta > Hymenoptera > Braconidae > Microplitis > Microplitis manilae. Next base: position 2,403,262 of record CP092724.1, on the reverse strand, counting down.
AAAATGCTTTGTCGGAATGAACTTTTTTTTTCTTGTTTGTCTGAACCGTGAAAAGTACAATGGAAAATAAAAACTATACAACTAACCTATATATCGATACATAGTTTATTTATGAACTACTAAATTAGGAAGTTTGTTCCGAAAGAATTATTAGGACCTGAGTTGTGCTTCCGGGAGAAAAAGTTTTCATATGATCATATATGAACATATATATTCACGTACAATTTATATATGATCATGTAAGAAATATATAAAAATCATATATGATTATAGAAAGGCTTACACAGTTTCGTGATTTTTAGGTCTTACAAGCAGGTTATCTTAACGTCATTATAGCCTGTGACATTATTGTTACGGCCTGGGTGAGGACACCAAAGATAAATTAAAAATAAAATTTGTATGTTGAAGTTCTATCGTACCCTGGTACCGACAAAATCCTCTAAACATAAGAAGAGGTATTCTTGCTATAGAAGCTCTCTTCCAAGTCGGAGCGGGGAATACGCGAAGTGGTGGGATCTAGAGCGGTGAGAACTGTGCGTGTCCCCTCGTAACCGAGTTAAAAATTTTATTATTCAAGTAACCATGGCGATTTTATTATTACTAGGGTAATAAAAACATTCAAACACAGTCAAACATATTAAAACACAAAAAATAACTTGTATTGCTTTATTTAATTAAGAAACCGCGTTAATACACTGGCCATCTCTCGGATACCCTCTACATTCCCCGTGTATAAATATGGGGCATTATAATCTTCAAAAGGAATTCGGGCAGTGACGTGGCGAATTAGCCGAACGGCATTCATCCCTTCCGTGGCTTATTAAATATCCTCCAAAACGCAGAGTAATCGGAGGCCACTAAACTGTAGTTCCAATAGCTAATACCACTGTTATTTAAAACTCTTAGTAATGTCTTCATATGTAACGCGTATACATAGCATAATAAAGAAAAGAGTGCCGGAGCGCGTACTCATACACGTAAGGGGGCTTATACACACATCCTCACAGTCATCTGAAATAGGAGAACATAAAAACATAAAAGATAGTTAACGTAGCCTGCATGGGTACAGAGTAATAACATATTACTCAACACATACACTAGGTACACTCACTCTCGAATTCAGTGTGCCTCTTTTAACGCTGAGAAGGGGAGAGCAAGAGAGAACCCCTAATTTCACGAGTAAAGCTAAAACACACTCGTGTTAGTTCTCTAATTCCTTTATTTCTACTCGAGACCGCAGTCGCGTGATTTATGAGCCATAAGACCTCAGCCCTGACATCATACTTGTCAACCGATGATTCTACACTGTAAAAAGAGCGGTGTTAAAAATGGACTCATTTTAACTCCGCCCGGTGTAAAAATGAAATTACACCGGTGTAGGAGGAGTAATTCACCGGTGTTAAAAATACCGGTGTTAAAGTGGGGTAACCGGTGTAAAAACGGAGTAGAACCGGTGTAAAAGCGAGGTAACCGGTGTAAAAGCGGAGTAATGTCGGTGTAAAAGCAGGGTAACCGGTGTAAAAGCAGGGTAAACTGCGTCTGCTTGGAGAATCAACTTTAAAAAATTATAAAACACAGAAAATGTCAGTTCTTTATGAAAATTAATTAAAAATATCATTTATTAACAAGTATAGTGATCGAGTAAGTAAAAATATTCACAAAATAAAATATTTTAACACCCGTAAAGAATATCTACACCGGCGGCGGCGTTATTTTAACACCGGTCTAGAATATTTACACCGGTGACGGCGTTATTTTAACACCGGAGAATTTTTTTTAACACCGGTACAGAATATTTACACCGGCGGCGGCGTTACTTTTACACCGTTTTCGGTGTTGAAATTTAACACCGCTGATTTTAACACCTACACCGCTTGGACTTACCCCGGTGATTTTTTACAGTGTAGCTGTTCTCCAAGAACTCTCGTTTTAATCACCCAGTAACAGGAGTCACCCAGTGGCCGCTCTGGTGTTAGGCGATACCTCTTAGATGGTACCCCTCCATCCGTTGGAGGCCAAGCCGGGATGACGCGTACCACCAAGAACAAGTATATGTTTACGCTTCCAGAACCTTCGTAAATTAAAGATGCATTAATTCTCAAGCTTCTAAGAGGATGCTGAATTTTTCGGACAACCTGCATCCATGTTGAGAATATTTATTAAAAGACCAACTCGAATATCGAATAATTAGAAGAAATAATCTAGTTATTAATTATTTTTCGGATAACCTGCATCCGTATTGAAAATATTTTTTAAAAGATCAATTCGAATAAGTTGAAGAAATTATCTAATTATTAATTGTTCTTCTCTTTTTTTTTTTTTCTTAACCTTGGCTACCGCACGTGCAGAGAAAACCACCGGAGGAGAAGCACATGTAGAAGTTCCTAGAAAACCCATAAAACTAAATACAGCAAGCACCTCTTTGCTAGTATACAAGATCCAGGGGCACGGCTCGGTTCCCCTCGGGTTCGGACTAAATAAACCCGCAGTTTTTCGGTCTAATCGTCTAGTCCAGTCCAGTCTTCAAATCTCAGCTAAGCTAAAAACTCCGTCGTAATAATTGCCCACAACGCGTCACGCTAAAGAAATTGTTCTGCACGGTTCTCAACTCTCGGTATACCGCAAATCCACAACCACCCAGGGGTACGGACTGAGCAAGCGTTGAATACGGGGTCCTTGCCCGGGCTACTATACGATTTATAAAATCCAACGATCTTCCAACCAACAACAACCATCAATTTGTACAACGGAAGCTGAATAAATTTTATAAATAACAATTGTAAGTTGTCCAGTCGTTTTTATTACTATTTCTCTAGAATAATTATCTATATTGATCTTATTCCTCATATTCATTACCGTAACGATGAGGTCTCCGTCGCCCGAGTAAAGGACTTAAGTGTCTTGACTCGAAATAAGAGACTGTACATGATAATTGCATGTTAGACGTAACAATTATATCTCCGGATACGTGTCCATAACATCACATCTGATATGAGACCCGTTAACTAATAAATTGAGACATCTACACAGAGATAGCACTCTTTACGATTATGTATCAGTTCATTTATCATCTTTCAATAATTTGAATTTAAAATTAAATACTAAATAGATTAATTTTATTCAAAACCGTACGACGGACGGTGGCGTGTATGTATATATGCCGAAAACTTTTTAATAACAACCAAGTTTGGAAATGTTTTGGTATGTCGAGTTTCAGTTTTCCTGATGAAGACGGAACTTGCTACGAATTGAAATTGCCGTA